>OY728132.1:203364410-204614410 GCA_963277665.1 Viscum album | reverse complement strand
ACGGAAAATGAGAATTAAGGTGGGCCCGAGGCCAAGTGCACAGGTGTTCCTATGTATCCCAACAGAATGAGAATTAGTCCACACATAGTTCGAAGGATGGCATGGTAAGATACCAGTGCCTTAGATAATAAGGTCATGCAGGGCTGACCCTTTCACTAAAAGAAGCGTCATTTGATATATCTTGCATTCCCTTTTTGATGAATGTGTGTTTATTTTGTGTAGTGATGGACCTAGAATGGCATGTACAGGCATCTCCAAAAGAATCAAGCCATATACAGGTGTTGAAAAATGGTATAGTGTGTGACCAATACCGAACATGGTGACATCTTGAATGAGGACAGCACAATGCAGTTTCATTTTTCGTCATGCGGCCAAGATGATAATTCCACAGTTTAAAGTCTTGTGATGGGACCGACCAAGCACTTTTAACATTGTTAGTATAGACGCAATAGTTTAAAGTCATCTGGGAATAGGCAGCATAGTTTAAAGTCATATGGCTCAAACATACAGAGAAGAGATGAGGTTCAATAGGGAATGCGCATGGTGGAATAAATCATACCTGACGTGAATGAGGACAAGGTCCACATCACACCACGCGCGATTCCGAGGAAGAATCCTCAGGCTGAGGGGCCAGAAAAGGTTAGAGAATACGGGGCAGGAGAAACTAGCTCTTAGATAAATTAGACCCAAAGACGAGATGTATGGGAATTCTTATGTATCCAATGAGGATTAGAATCAAGCCATACATAGTTCTGGAAGATGGAGTTAGAGGAGATCTTAGTTTAAGGTCTTAGAGCTCAGACAAATGAATAAAGGAAACTCTTCCAAGTGAGTATAGACCTCGATCCGGTTCCTAAGACCACGAGAGTCGAACCCAGTATAGGAAAAAATGGCAGAAGAGATCTTTGCAACTCATGATATTTATGTAAATGGGGAAATCGGTTCAGAGCCCCAAATAATGCCTTAGCATATTTTGTTCCTCCTAACGTGCAATTGTGCACTGAGGGATAGTACCAATAGTGTTGAAATTTTACTTTAGACATGATGGGGTGGAAAATGATGTGAATTATGTGACCAATATTTTGGGCTTAATGAGGTTGGTGTGATGATGGAGGATAACTATTGACCATGTTCGAAACACAGTATCCATATTGTGTGACCTGAAATGGGAACAACAAATGAGCGTCAACCGCTGGATGTATTCACAACATAGGAATTATATCAATCTTTTGTTTGAAACCATCAAAGACGTTGGCCTATAATGTTAGGAGATCCCTTGGGGCGAAAATCCATTCCATTTGGGGTTCCCTTTAGATGTGAATGATGATGGAATCCATAATGAAGGGGAACAGAAATCCAGAAAGGTGGGTGAGAGAATGTCCTGGTAGAATCTAACACTTTGGGTGCTGGACTAGACTACTCTTGGGCACATTGGAGAATCATCAAAGAGGGTCAATGGACCCGACCTAAAAAAAATGACTCGAAAAGATGAGTGTAGGGAAAGGGATATAAGGGAACTCATGAGAGAGAGGTATGTGGCTTGGTTGTTACCAACCTGACATGAATGGCGGCCTGATCCCATACCACACCATATATCCCTCTCCGGGAAGTATTCCAGAAAAGGGTCCCAGATGACAAGGAGGTTTCTAAAAGATGGGGCTGGACTCGAAGACTATACGTTCAGGTGGTCCTATATGTCCCATAAGGATGGGAATCAAGAAACACATAGATCTAGTAAATGTCATGTAGTTTAACGTCTTGCTGCAAGGACGTAGATAAGGCATGGTATCTCAACGAGGGATGTCTATGGAATGGTGGGAAATCCAACGTGAATGAGGACATGATCTCCTACAACACCATACAATCCTAAGTGAGGGCTTGGGCATAGGGCCCGAAAAGGCCGAGGGACCTGAGGCTGGGCCACATACATAATGTCACGACCATCTTGTAGTTTAATGTCTTATAGTGAGGATGATGGTGATCTTAGTTTAAGGTCCTAGAGCTCGGAACATGAAAACCTAGTTTAATGTCATATTCATAGGACAACTAAATATAGAGAGAGAATCATCGTGCCTTTTGAAGACCACAAAGCGGTAACAATGATACGGTAAAATGGTTGAATAGGTTTGCAATACAGTTTTCTCCCTTTTGTGGTCGGAGTTCGGGGGAACGTAATTGAGCTTCGACCATTGACCGCATTTTCAAAATGGAACATGTATCAATTTGTTGCACTAAATCCTTGAGGATGTTTGCTCGCAATGGAAGGAGAGCCCTTGGGTTAAGTATCCATTCCATTCGGAGGTCCTTTTGGATCTAGAAGATGAAGGAAACCCAAATGATGGTTCTCGCAAAGATTTGTGGATTCTGCACTCACGGAAAGGATGATAAACTGAGGTATGTCTCATGGGGATATGTGTGGAATGGAAGAATAGCCTGACGTGAATGAGGACATCAGTACATACCACACCACAAAATCCTA
This sequence comes from Viscum album, assembly GCA_963277665.1. NCBI lineage: Eukaryota > Viridiplantae > Streptophyta > Magnoliopsida > Santalales > Viscaceae > Viscum > Viscum album. The sequence goes on along the minus strand of OY728132.1, from coordinate 204,611,931 downwards.
AATGAGAATTTGGACTAGGGGTCCAAAAAGGCTGAGGGACCTAAGGCTGGGCGTCTCCGCCAACAGTAGCCATATGGCCACTCATGTGGGTATTGCCTTATCCCATCTACTAAGCCCACAGGGTAAATTCTTGGTGCAGTAAATAAGGAGTCGGATCAGGATCTCCCCAACACATAAGGGACCACCAGTTGGAATCACACTCTTGCTCGGTGTAGACTGAGGTTTGGAGAGATGAAGGAGCAGAACAAACCAATACAATCCATGTTTGGGACATATGGGGGTGGCGACACTGAAAAAGGATGGTTGTTGACCAGATTCGTAACACAACATCTATATCATGTGACCTGAAATGGGAACAAAAAATGAGCATTGACCACTATCCTTATTCGCAACATGGGACTTATATCAATTTTTTTTTCAAAATCATCGAGGGAGTTATCCTGAACTCATAGGAGATCCCTTTGGATAAGTATCCATATCATTCAGGGGCCCTTTTGGATGTGAAAGATAGTGGAAACCCAAAATGGAAGGGATAGAAAGAGCATGAATATGAATGTGTGGAATGAGAATCAAGGGTAGATATTAGAGTTTGGTACTGGGCATACAGAAAAAATGTCTGGGCGGTCCTACGTATCCCATGAGGATGGGAATGAAGACATACATAGTTCTGAAAGAGTCATGCAATTTAACATCATGCATTAAAGACGTGGGTGGAGAGAAGAACAAGGGAGGGAATATGGTGTAATCATTGTAACCATGAAATGAGTGGGAATAAAATCCTATATGAGGACATGTGAGATCCTCCAAAAGAACTATGCCTAGGAGGGGAAAGTTAAAGAGGAAACTGAGGATGGACTCAAGATGAAGCATCTAAGCATTAATACGTATCCCATGAGGATGGGAATCAAGCCATAGGTAGTTCTTGAGGTTCAGTTTAATGTCTTTCAAGATGACACATAGTTTAATGTCATGCAAGACATTTCATAGTTTAAGGTCATGTAGGACTAGACAGTTTAAGGTCATGTAGGACCCTAATGCAGTTTAGGGTCGTGTGGGACCATTACGTAGTTTGGGGTCATGTCGGACCGTACAGTTTAAGGACATGCAAGACCTTGGGGACTCAAGAAAAGTATTTTTTGAGGAACTTGGAATTTGTGGGAGGATTTATATGCTCACCATCTATGGTAACCAGTGAGTATGTGCAATTTGAGTAAACCTTGTGAATGATTTAAGGTCCTCCCCATTTGGGTTCCAACTTGGGTGGTTTCCTGCCAGGTATCATTGGATGCCTCAGGGCCAATAACAATTTTCCTTGAAAGAAGTAGTAGAGGTGAACATTATTGTTGACTGCTCTAGAAATATTGTTCTAATGCCTTTCCAAATTGTGCAAGGCACGGAGCCAGTTCCTTTTAAGCGCTTCCAACTCATCCAAATGGATTTTGGCTACTTTATCTAGTGCTTGCTGACTGTAGACAATTGTGCACAATGAGGTAAATTGAATCTCAATGGGTAGGACAACCTCTGTCCCATACACTAGGGAATATAGGGTCACCTAGGTGGAATTATGAGTCTTCATCCATTAAGATCCGAGGGAATTGAGGCACTTTTCTGGCCAAATCTTTTTATTCTAGCCGACCATTTTCTGAATAATGTTAGATAGGGTTTTTTGAATGCCTCGATCTGTCCATTTTCTTGTGCATGATAACATGACGTATGGTTAGAATGGATGTTGTACATAGAGTATAATTTCTTCAGCTTAGTTGCTCGTATGTTTGTACTATTATCAGAGAGGACAACGTGAGGGACTCGAAATTAGTAGATGATATTGGAGCTCACAAAGTCAATGATGGAATGGACCTTCACCTCTTTGAGTGGAATTGCCTTTTCCCACTTGGAGAAGAAATCCGTAGTAGTCAGGATAAATCTGCTCTAGCGAGCTGTCTCTGGTGGATTTGGTCCCACGACATCGAGTCCCTATACTGAAAATGTCCAAGAGTACTTGGTGGAGTGGAGAGGCTCTAGCGGCAGATGCATGAAGTTATCATGAATATGGAATGTGTGGAACCTTTTGGCAAACTTGATGTAGTCATGGATCATAGAGGCCAAAAAGTATCCTAGTCTCTAGATCTAGTGAGATTGTTTTGGCCCAGTCGGATGAGCCCCATAGGAATCAGCATGATTCTCCTACATGAAATGGAAAACCTCAACTCCTTGAATGCAAACAAGGAGAACCCCATAAAACCCGAACTTGTAGAGGATCTTCTCATGACTAGGACCGTCCTGTAGTGTAAATTGTAATGTGTGGGGTCAAATTCACTCATGCTCGGCCCGATCTACTGGGAGATTACCATTCTAGAGATACTCAAAAAAGGGGGCTCTCTAGTCAGGAGTCACATCAATCACTGCATCTAGGGGATCCTAGGGGTCCTGACATGTAGGCGTTGGCAGTAAGGTGGCTCACCTACAGGTCTTCATCATCATCTAGAGTGACATGTGAAATGACTCTTCGATGTGCCATGTGGATAATCAGATCATCCTCCTCAGGCTCCTCAAGTGATTAAGTGAGGCCATCTAGGGTGTCTTTATGACCGTTCTATGATAGAGGGGTATGAGAAACTTTTGGCCGAGATGGGAACTATACCATTAGCTAGAGAGTGTGTTCCAAAAATGGTACGAGATCTGGATTTATGACGACATAGTCACCGTTGAACGGCTTGATGACCAGTACAAAGTCCCCTTTCACATGAAATTGGGGCACATCGATCTCGAGGGCCAGCTCAAGGCCAGTAATGGGAGTCTGATACTCCAACTCATTGTTAGTGCAGCCTTCTGACAACAGGAATGAATACGGCATAACGACTCGTGGTGGGGTAATAAAGATGACACCCATTCCTACTCTGTTGAGTCTAGGGTCATTGAGCCTCTTGTCGGGGGGGCTCTGGGAAGCGCCATCGAAGTACATTTTCTAGCACGACATGGATTTTCCCCCTGAGAGAATCACTTTATCAGGGAAATTGAGGTCCAGGGACTGGTCTTCAGAAGCTGGATGGGTGACAAGGAAGTCTGCCAACTCATGCCCGTTGATAGCCTTCTAGGGGAAAACCTGATATCGAACATTTGGAGGATTACCTCCCACCTAGATAGTCAGCCTGTCAAGATGGGGAGGTTCATGATGTACTTCAGAGGATCAACCTGGGACACCAGCTGCAACACATGATACTGGAGGTAATGCCGCAATTTCTGTAATACGAATACTAGCTCAGGGTAGCTCTTCTCGATAGGGGAGTATCTGGTCTCCGTATCGAGGAGCATGCGGTTGAGGTAGTAGAGGTTGTTCTTTGTCCCTTTTTTTCTTCTGGGAGAGAAAGGCCCTGAGAGATCATTCCATGGAAGTCACATAAAAGACCAGTGGATTTCTAGAGATGGGTGGCATTAAGACTGGAGGCTGGAGTAGATACTACTTGATTTCCTCAAAAGTAGTCTGGCACTCTTCGTCCCACTCATAGATAGTTCCCTTCTTCAGGAGTTGTGAAAAAGGATTACACTTTCTAGCTAGTTTTGTGATGAATAGGCGTATGTAGGCCAAGTGATCTGGGAAGGATCAAAGCATGCAAATGTTTCTTGGAAGAGAAATCAGGATAATTGCCTTGATCTTCTCTGGGTTGATCCCAATGCCCTTGTATATGACAACGACGTCGAGAAACGTTCCAGAGGTGACCCCGAAGGCGCACTTCAATGGGTTCATCATCGGGTGACAGGAATGGAGGAAGTCGAACACTTTGTCCAGCTCTTTGGGATCTTTCTAATGCTGGAAATATTTGACCACCATATCGTCGACGTAACATTCTACCAACATTTCGAGGATTGTCTTAAATATGAGAGGCATAGCTCGCTGATAGGTGGAACATGAATTCTTTAAATCAAATGGAATGACTTGGTAACAGAAAGTACCCTATGGTGCCTTGAAGGCTGTAGAATTATCATCCTCGAGGGCCATTTAGATATGGTTATACCCAAAGTACCCATCCATGAATAAGTGGTCTTGGAACCTAGTTGTAGTGTCGATCAATAATTCTTTCATTGGAAGGAGAAAATAATCCTTCAGACACTGTCGATTGAGATCCCAAAAGTCGATGCAGACTCTAATATGTCTATTCTTCTTCCGGACTGGCACAATGTTGGCTATCCATTTGGGGTACTAGAACTCCTAAAGGAAATTGGATTTGATGATATTATCAACTTTGGCCTCGACCATGGCACCGTGGGAAGGGTGCATCTTCCTGGGAGGCTACTTGTACCCGTAGTGATTTACCTGGAGACTGAGGTGGTGGACGGATACATGAGGATCTAGTGCTAGAATCTTGTCATAACTCTAGGTGAATACATCGCGGTGATTTTTAATTAAGTCTATGTATTTTTTTTTCTCCTCGAGGGGTATTGCAGCACTAATCAGTGTGGGGTTTGTGTCAGCCTCGCTACCGAGATTCACCTGTACCAATTCATCGACCATGGAAAAGATTCCCACATCAAAGGTGAGAGGAGAATCCTATAAATAATCTTCATTAATTATGGAGGATGGATCCTTAGTGGGAGGAGTTTATTTTGAGTCGAAAGATCCTGATAGGAGGCTGGTTCCAGCCTGAGCGATAGTGGACACTGCATCGGGTGACTCCTGTGCTGCCGTAACCATAACGATGTAGGATGTTGATCTGATACCATCTAGTTTTCAGACCAAGGGGCCAAACTTGTTGATATAAAATCAATAGTGGTGCATTGGATTGAGCCAATTAATTCTAGCCTTGAAAAACAATCATGTATGACATATTTCAATTATTATGGGGACGACATCCAGATACCTTATGGGAGTAGGAGGCTCTCAGATCACCTGATCCTGATTTGTATAGAAGTACGAGGTAATATTCCAACATTGATTTGACATGGGAATGTGTTTCCCCCTTATCCTAGAAAAAACGAAGCATTGTCCCATGTCTGGGGGTGTAGCCTCCAATCGGTGGATTGGAAAGACGTAGGAATCATCTAGGTCTGTCCATGTGTATGTCGCAGTCGTGGCATGCTCGACCTTGTTAGTCTGAATCTTCTTCTCCTTGCTCATGTAATAGTCGACATCTAAATAGCGGGCTTCACAAGAGGTAATGGGAGATACATCACCTTGGATTACACCCACTTGACCATTAAGGGAGTACTTTAGGAACTGGTGATATGATGATGGAACCACTGCATGCAGGTGGATCCATGTCCTTTACATCAATGCATTGTAGACAGTGTCCGTGGAGACAACCATGAACTCGGTTTTAGAAACTAGGCCATCAAACTGAGTCTTTAGGCGGATCTTGCTGACTGGTTACTATTCTGTCTTGTCATAACCGTTGATTCTTGTGTTAGAGGGACTTTGATCATCCTTGGAAAACCCCAGTTTTCACAGAGTTCGAGTCATGATTAGGTTAATCGCAGAGCCCATGTCGACAAGACATTGGCGAACCTCCACGCCATTGAACTGGCTAGTGATGTACAGTGGTGAATGTTCCCCTATATAGAAGATCCTTAATATTCTAAAAAAAGAGATGATGTACTGGAATTCAACATTCTTGACTACCTCAGCATGAAATACTTCTTCGACTACTACCTCCATCTCAAACTGGAGGGGGCTTCTTCAAGCCTCGGTGAGGGCCTCGTGCCTATCTGACGAAAGGCAAAGGGCCTCGAGGATGGAGAGATTCGCTGGAATTCTGGAAAGATGTTTGAGAACATCATACTTCCATTCTAGGAGTGAACTTATACTTACAGGAGGTCTTTCTGTGATAGGAGGTATGGTGGGTCTTACAAACTAGACTGACGACTGAATGGTACTGGGAATATCTCACTGCTCACTAGCTGAAGCGTACAGAGTGACTACTGAATGAGGGCCAAACAACTGAGACCATAATTTAGTAGGAAGTGGATGATTATAGTGCGGTAGATGTGGATCTTCATGATCCAATAACATGAATGATAGTGAAGGAGGTCCCGATGTCACCAGGTGAGAAAGATGCGCGTGTTGAGCTCTATGCTGGGTCTGCTGCCCGGTTTTAGTAGCATGCACAACCTCGCTGTAGGTGCTGACTGAAGCACTATAATGGCCCATATATTTGTGGATCCATCGATGATGGAAAAAACTAGGGACATTGGGAGGGTCTTCCTAGTTATACTCGTCATCAAGAAATCATGTAGAGGTTTACCAACTATAAGGTGATAACTGAGGAATACCCTTGACTGTCGCTTGAAGAGTCGTCCACTACTGGACGGATTCTAGGAGGGATATCCATCTTCAAGAGAATTAAATCACCGAGAGTGAGGGATGGTGACGAAATTGGAGGGGGAATTTTTTCCCTTCTGTCGTCGGTGTTTTCTCTTCTGAGAAGGGGACTGCTGAGACGACGGTGCAGAAGTAGTAGCTGCAGCTTCTAAAGGCTCTGGCCGATTCAGGTGTGCACAGATAATTCCATTGGACTAGTCGACTATTTTATGATCTATCCAGTCATCATACTTATGGGACCCATGGCTAGAATCTTGATTCCACTCACCTTTTCTTTCACTGATGTTGTCTGGCCTCACGAAGATGCATGCCACGTGTGTCGGAGCTGGGCCTAACCAGACTATGTTGTTATCCACCTAGTCTTGAAGCCTGTATTTAAACACATAGCCTTAATTGATGGTGTGACCCAGGATCAGATATTAGGGGTAGTAATTATGGAGATCAGTGGGGTTTGCCTATTATGGCCTCCTACACTCAGGAAAGCAAATAATCCCCTACTTCAAGGCACTGCGGATGTAACCAGAGACCTGGGAATCGTTGAATTAGTAGGTCTAGTTCCTCCCATCCATAGAGGGGGCCCTTGGAGCTTGACCTTAATGAGGATCCGGAGGATCCTGTCAAGGAGGTGGAGCATGGTTATCTCGCCTGGGTGGTGGCGGTTCATTGTGAGTGGAACCAGGTTTATAGTTGTGGCCTTCCCATTTTACAGATGGTTAATTTTAACTTACTAGTGGTGAAACTATTCCCAATTATTGTATTATTAGTTGTTTCTAGTGCTTTTCTCTAGCTCATGGTGATTGGTAAAGCTCTTAAGGTCATGTGGTGGGCCATCTTGGGTGACAGGTTAGGTCAACCATGGTCAGTTAACCACAAAATGGTATCATAGATTTTATTTGGGAGTTAGTGGTAGATGGGGTTTAGGACATTAAGAACTCAAGATGTTGAAATGGGGGAGTTTATGGGTAGCTCTTCTTCATGTGTAAAATTGAGTTTTCATGGGTGTTTTGGGATTTTATTTATGTTTTGAACTTAGTTATGGGTTTTTGGATGATGTTTTTTCCTTATTCATGGTATTTTCTTTTTATTACATGTTGGGGGGTCTTCTTTTGGAATTTTTTATGTGGCTTTATGTTGGATTCTTCTTGATGTAGCTTTTTCTTTGTTTATTATAGAAAATATTTCTCAAAGGACCTCCTCCAAACATAGGTAGAGTCTATAAGAGAGTACCTAAAATTTTACCCTCTCATTGATATTTCTTTGATGGATTCAGTGGTTTTTATGATCTATCCTATGGTATAAGTGGGAGTTTGTGAGCACACATAGACTATGGACCATGGTAAAGATTATTTTTCACAGAATCAGCATGTGTTTCATTGAGACAAGGGACCTAATGATATCAATGAGTAGTTAGATCATTTCAACTAGAACTTAAGGTTCATAAAGACCCCTAATACCTCTTATGTGGTATACTCAATGTTTGTATTAAAAGGGATGTGTAAAAAGATGTGGGAGTCAATGGTGCTTTTTGGAAAGCATGAGGATCTCACATGGACCACTTTTAATATGGAATTCAATTGAAAGGTCTACCTAGAGACCTTCAGAGTAAAGAAGGACCATGAGTTTCAGAAGCTGTAGTAAAGGGATCGTTTAGTTATGTTGTATGTGGATATATTTATAGAGTTTGTTCATGTCTCCTTGAATCTCTTTGTTAATGATTACCTCATGCATCCACATTTTGAGAAGGGGTGGAGGCTAGAGATCTATCTATGACCATACATCTATGTCTACCGACCAATTTAGAGGTGGTGGAAAAGGATTTTAGAGCATAAGTAGATTTTACTGGAAAGATAGGTCCTAGTGGTGTCCCTTCAGTGGGAGGTAGCCATAGTTATTCCTTAGGGTAGAATTGGAAGAGTGGTGAGTCCCAAGGGGGTAATGGTAATAGTTTCCAATACTCTTTATGTTCAGTTCCTATGCCTTCTCTGGGGAATAATACCATTGTTTTCTATCAATGTGTGAAGGTAGTACACACCAAGATTTAATTATCATAGACTCTAAGGACATACCACTAGTTTGTGATGTCATGACATATCCAACGCCTCTCTTAGTTGGATATATGGTGGATTAGTGTAGGATTGAGATTCTCAAAAGGAACTTAGGTATAGTCAGTGGCTTCCATGATTGGGGGATCTCACTCTTGTGGAATGGGGTATTATCATTAGGCAAAGAAGGTTTAAAGAGGGTATGATCCAGGGAATCTCCATGTAGTAGAGGTTATTCCAGAGGACTCAAACATAGTTCTACCCACCATTAGAAATATAGTGATTATGTTTTCTTCTACAACATCAGTTTTATCTGACATATGTTCATCCCATTCTTTAATTTCAATTAAACTGATAGATTATTTGGGTATGTAGGATGATTTGATTTTATATGTTATTGATATACTACCACATTGGATATAAAGGTACAAGGTTTTAGGTTCCTTGAGTTCGATGTTATGGTAGTTAGTGTGGAATTCATCTAGGGTATTGTTGTTTTAGAATTGGATGTTTTTTACCTTATTATTGGAATCAATTGGTTGATCATTATTTAGAAGTTAGTTGAATGTTATCAATGTATTGTCCAGTTCTTTACTCCTAAGAGGATTGCTCAAATATTTTAAGATGAATGGGATCTATGTTCAAGGAGGGTAAGACCAGTTACTTTGGATATGGGGTTGATATCATGTCGTTTATCTATCTTGTTCCTCAAGGTTGTTGAGTAGTGTTCACTGGGTGAACTTCTTGTGGTATTGAATAGTTACCCAGATGTGTTTCCAAATAATTTTTCATGATTTACACCCTAGTTATAGGTTTATTTTACTACTGATCTAATTCCCATGATGAGTTTGATATTTTTCCCATCCTATTATATGGCACCAACTATGACCAATGAGTTAAATTTTCTGCAAGAGGATATTGAGGGAAATGGTTGTATCTATCCCAGCATGGTTCCCTCTAATCAGGGTACAACTAGTTGAGGATCTAGGAATATAATCTTCCAAAGAACACTTTTAAAGGAATATATAATAATTTTGAGTATTAGGTTATGCCATTTGGAATTACCAATGCTTTGACTATTTTCATGGCATTAATTAATCAAGTCTATAATCTATTTTTGGACTCTAACATGATCATATTTTTTAGGCAAAATCTTGTTGTATTCTAAGATAGAGGTGGATCATTATGACTATATAGAGATTATTTTGGGTTCATTGAGTGATTTTCATTTAAGTTCCAGGTTTTCCAAGCCCCTATTTAAGATTTAGGTAGTGAATTATTTTCAATATGATTTCCAAGGAATGAGTTTCTATGGATCTAGAGAATGATTGAGCAACCATGTCTTGATAAATCTTATGAATGTGTTTGAGATCTATAGTTTTTTAGGATTAGAAGATTATTATATATGTTTCATTCTAGAAATCTCTATGAAATATTCTCCATTCACAGTTTTGACCTAGAAAGGGGTGATGTTTGAGTGGGATGAGAAGTGATAGAGTTCTTCTGATCACTTGAAAACTCAGTTGATGTATACAACTATTTTGATAATTTCAGAGCTTTGGAGGGATTATTATATGTATTATGATGCTTCAAGTGTGTTTTGTGGTTTTTGATTATGTAAGATGATTATGTGGTGGATTATGGATTGAGGAAGATATGTCTAAGTGAGTAAAATTACCACACACATGACCTAAAATTGTTTTCCATTATGCATGTTCTAAAGACTTCGAGACATTACATATTCAGGGAGCATTTCATAGTGTATTTAGATCATATGATCCAAAAATAAATTTTCACCCAAAGGTATCTAAACATTATAAAGATATTTTTGTTGTAACACTTCCATAATTTGATTTTGAGATTTTATATATTCCCAAGAAGAAAACATAATCATCTCCATGTTGAGAAGAAAGATTCCAATGTAGGATGTTCTAGAATAAACAGATTAGTGGGATCTAATGAGATTGTTTTTTGATCAAAGGTATGACATATAGGAGGTTTTGTGGTAGGTGTTCTTAGATATTGTTCATATTATATCCACTCTCATTAATCAGGAATGGAATTTGAAGGTATTTAACACTTAGTGCCAATATATTAGCAGTACCTTAATTGGTGGGGAGACCTTGGGGAGATTGGTCTTAGTCTCCTGATGGTTATCTTCTATTTCATAAGTTGTTGGTTGTTCCATTTAGTCCAATTCAATAGTTCATTCATGATTTGAATCATTCTAATTGGGCTATTCACCCTAAGGTGGCCAAAAAAATTATACCTTGAGATGATGTTATTAGTGTTCAGGATGATGATTTTTGTGTAGGACATTATTTACAGGTGCTCGGCCTTCTAGATGATCAAAGAAGAAAATCAATGTCTATCCAAGTTATTACGGCCAATTCCAATGATAGTGTGGAATTGGGAATAGATATCTTTAGATATCATGATTGATATAACTCATCATATACGTTTAAAGATTTCAATATGGGTGATTGTTGATAATCTAATGAAATGAGCTCATTTCCTACCCATTAGGGATTCAATGAATGCATAAGACCTTGAGAACATGTATGTTTGGGTGATTTTTCAGAATTGTGGAATTCAAAAAATGATAGTGTTGGGATAGGATTACCTTTTCACAATTCTTTTTTGGAAGGGATTCTAAGAGGATTTGGTAAGACAATTGAATTTGAGAACCACGTATCACCCATTGATGGATAGCCCATCTGAGTGGACTATCTTGACGCCTAAGGATATGTTATGAGAATGTGTTCTTGATTATTGTGGTTTTTGAGAAATTCACCTACTATTGGATTAGTATTCTTATAATAAATGTATCAAACCTAAATTAGGATGGCCCCATTTGAAGAATTTTATGAAAATCCATTCCAATCACTCTTGTGCTGGGATGAGGTGGGTGAGATTTCGATGGTTAGAATAATCCTCATCCAAGATATGATCATGTCAGGGATATTGATTTGAAAATAGTTATAGATAGCTCAGAGTCTTTATAAATTGCATGGTGTCCATTTTCATCATCCATTAGAGTTTTAAGTTAGTGAACATGTGTTTCTCCATGTATCAGTTCAGTTGGGCCACCATTTTTTGGGAAAGAAAGGGAATTTATCAACACATTATGCTAAGTTATTTCATTTATAGAGAACATTAGGAAGTTATCCATCCTGTTATAGTGTCCACCATGGCATATCTCAACCCATGTATTATTTCATATTTCCCCATTAAATAGATACCACCCAGACCCATCTCACATGATGGAGTGGGAAAATCTAGAGTTAGAACTGAATACCACCAATATAGAGAAACTTGTTTGTATCATGGATGTTTATAAAAACATGACCTATGGTAACATGATCCTAATGTTCCATGTTCTTTTTAAACACGGGGTGATATCCATGATACATGGGAGTGGAAATATTTAGTGAGGGAGCAATGGACCACCTATTTTCGTATAGTGAATCATGTGGGAATTATTGGGGAAGGAACTCACAGGCTGGGGAGTTTGTGACAACCACTAGTTCACTAGTACATCAATATTTGACTTTTAATTTCCTTGAGTGTGTTCTTGGCATTCCCAGATTCTATGGTTCAAAATTGATAGTTATGAGAAGATAGACCAAGGATCATGGTTTGGGAAAGGTTTTCCTAACTATGTAACTTACTGTGAAAGGGTGTTTCAATTTTTAGTGGTGGGGCTTAGCATGGTTTTCAAATTTTCTTTGAAACTATTCCACATCATAGATATACTGCGCGACTTATTCTGGGTGGATAGGGGCACCCAAAATGTAGGCACAATTGTTTACTAACCATGCAGTGAAACCATGTGGCTTTTCCAGGTCACATGAAAAGTTTCAATTTACCCTTTATACCCTTGTTTACATTAAGATTTTTCACCCTATTTCCCATCCTACATCATATCCACCCCCTCTCCCTTTTATTGTATCTTATTCCCCTCCTACATGGTGGATTTATATTTGAGTTCTTGGATCTTGGGCTTGAGGTAGGTTGATTTCTTCTTGCTTTCTTCATTATTTCCCCTTCTCAATCCTTGTTCTTCCTTTTTTTGTAGAAGTGTAGATCCCTACGACTAGTTTTGTCTGAATATAGGGTATATAATGGGTGTAATTGGTTTTATTTATAATACCTTAGGTGTATGAGGCCTTTTTTCTCCTCTTCTGAGTGGTCATCGTTTAGGTCGATTATCCTTGGACTAAATATGAAGTATGAGTCTCTAGTTAATGGAATTTTCTAGGGTGCACAATTAAATTTATAATTGAATTTTTTTTATTCTATTTAAATTTATATTTAAAGGATTTATTATTTGTTTGGATTTCATGTTTGATATATTTCATGGATTTTTTTGGTAATTTGGGTGTTTAAAGAGGTTTTTCCAAATGGGTGTGGATTTTATGCCCATCGAGTATTTGTTAAAAAGGATCAAAAAATTTTATGGGTTTAAATGGATTCATAAAGTATTTTTATAAATTTATTTACCTTTGGAAATGTTTTTTTATTAATTGGGAAAAAATTTAAGAAATGGATTGTGCTATGAATTGATTGATATGGGGACTTACTTGTGATCATGTTAGCATGGAGTAACACATTGGTTATCTAGGGTGTGAGTGAGGGGTTTGTTTGACAGACCTTGTGATCCTTTAGAGGGAGGAATATGTGAGCCTCCAATTTGGTTTCTAAGGGACCATGAGAGCCTTTAGGGTAGGAGGACCCTAATATCTTCCATGTTGGGCCTAGGGAAGTCAGTAAAATCTTTCATTTTCAATGTTATCTAGAATACTCGATTACTCATTCATGTTAATCCTAATGGTTAGATCCCTTTGTTCACATTATTAATTCTAGATTTGTTTATATGATTTATAAATTTAATTACTTACATTTTTAAGTGATGAGACTTATTATTACCATTTGTTCATTTTACATTAAGATGGTTATAGGATGTTGATTTTTATGCTTGACCTTATTATTCCTTCATGGTTATGTTGATAAAGTTGTGCCCTATAACCATCATTATTTATTTGATCCACATTTAGAGTTTTTTTTGGAAAACTATGTTTTTATTTTAGAAGGATAACCAAGGGGTTTTCAAAGATTTTTTGAAATGCAATGTTTTAAAAGTGGTTTAGTTATGAAAATTATTTCAAACTGGTTTATTAGTTTTCATAGGTAAAAGAATTAAATAGACTCCTGGTGGAATCCAGCTAGGATTTTTCCCTCACACCCTACCTAGGACCACTTTGTGCATTTTCATATTTCATTTTTTAGACACAGTTAATGGAAAGGGAACCATGTAATAGGGTTTTATTTATTGATTACTTGCATCCAATGATTTTTTTCAAAGAGGCATTTTCTTATATAGATTTGCTCATGTGGAATCATTTTTAGTATTTTTTTACCTATTGGGATGTTTTTTATGCCTTATTTGGATTTGGTTCCATATTTTTAGAGTTTTTTGGGACTTTTTGAGAAACCATGTATGTTTATGAACTTTTAGGGAATGTTTATATATTGTGTACATTATGGTTTGTGGTATATGTTATTCTATCGATTATTTTTTCTGGTTTTTTTCTGTATATGTGTCATTGACTCTGAGGTTATAGGTGTGGCCATCCAATTTTTTGGATGGGTTGTGATTTTTTAAAAGTGTTGAAACCATTCCCACTTACTACATTATTATTCATGCCCAGTTCTTATTGCGATCCTGTGGTGATCATGATTGAGCTTCGGGATGTGTGGAAATCAGCTCGGGTGACGGGTTAGGTCGATCGGAATGAGTTCGTTACATTTAATATCTTTATAATAAAAACATAATGATGTTTATTTATGTTTTTATGATTAATATTTATATTTTAAATCTTTTGGATAGATATTGAAAAAATATAAGAAAAAAGAAAAAATGATTGTTCAATGAGGCGGTAGTCCTCACACATACACAATTGATGCTCTTCGGTTTTTCTATGTGGATGTAAATGAATAACTAAGGGTATTACCATTAATATATAAAAAAAATTATATTAATGATACGTAATACATAATATTATTATGGTTAAAGATATTTTTAAGAGTAATATTAAGAAGAACAACTTAATATGGAAATAATATTTGTTGTGGAGACTTGTTCATTCCTTAGAATACTCCATGGAATTGAAGATCAGAGGAAAACATCCTATGAATATATGATTTGTAATGTATGAGGGTTTATATATGGAGACAAATATAATATTTCAAATGATTAATTATAAATGAAAATGTTACTTTTACTGGTGGAAGTGGTATTATTATATAAGAGAAGAAAAGGGGAACTTTTGGAAACACTCATCATTTTTCAGTAATTCCATAAAACTATTCAAGGTTAAATGGGTCAAAAATGAAAAAAATATTATTTTATGATATTTTTAGGTCAATAAAGGATCAAAACTTGTTTTTCACACATGTTTTAATCACGTTTGAACCCATTTACTCTTAAATGTTTTTTACTTTTACAATTTTGTTTGTTTTTAATGAGGTAACTAATTTTCACCAAGGTAATTTAATTATAAGGCCTAAAAATAAATTGATAATTATTATAAAAATTTTAATAAATTATCCAAAAATAAAATCCAATTTATATAATAAATTACCTAATTTTATGAAAAATTAAATTTAACACAAATGTATGTAATGCCAAAAACCTTTTTAATGTATTTTTAAGAAAAAAGATTTTTGATTACGATAGAATTATAAATTCCATTGACTTGAAGGAATTTAAAATAATTTTTATAATTAATAGATTATTTTAATTAAAATAAGAGAAATTGAAAAAAATATTTCACCGTGTGGAAATTAATTGAAAAGCAGTCAAATGTTTTTTCATTATAGCACTATATAAATTTTTCCAATGTTGGACAAGGGTTTTTAAATTAAAAATGGTTTTTGAAAATAATATCTTTGACTTTAAAATATATAATTTTATATTAAAATGGTTTAAAAATAATTCTATTTATTCATATAATAAAATAATTTCATAAATGTGGCTGCATTAATAAAATCGGTAGTTTCACTATAAACCTAAAAATTTATTACTTATAATATTAAAAAAGAATAATTTAATATGAACATGAAAATTAAAAACAGATTTTAATTTTTTAAAATTTATAGAATTCAATATTATAATAAAATCCGAAAATATAGTGAAAATAAGATTATAATTAAAAATAGAGTTTTAAAATGTTAACTATTATTTCTTACTATTTAAAATCATTTGATAATTAATTTATTGGCAACCTATTATTAATATTATAAATATATTTTATTATTATTTAATAATAATATACATAGTTTCTCGAAATTAAACACTGGTTTTAAAAAAATATTGTTTTAAGCATAATATGATTTTCTTTGTTTTTTAGCTATAATGACTGAATTTATTTACTATTAGGAGAAAATTAATTTTCATTATAACCTTATTTTATATCGTTTTTAATTTAATTAATTCCTCAAAATTTAATGGCTAGGTTTTAATGGTAATCTATGATATTTATATTTTACTTAAATATATCATGGTTTTCATTTTAGTTCAGTGTTTCATGTGGAGAAATCTATCGAACACAGTGTTTATTAAAGGAAAATATATAGTGAAATATTGTATTACAGTTGTTATTATGGTAAAATTTATTAGAATGTTTTAAGAATATATATGATCCCAATATTAACATGTTTGGTATGTGACATTAAGAGTAACTTTATGTTATTTAGGGAATAAATTTATGTTGATTTTTGGATTTTTTTGACATTTTCCATAACTTTTTTTGTTTCGTATATTGGTTAAGAACTCTTTTAGGTGTTTTCCAATTTATCTACTTTTGGATGAAATTATGTAGATATTTGGGTATTGATATTAAAAACTTTGATTATAATATTTCAAATTACTGTTTATTCATATTATTTACCCTACAATGTACTAACTATTTTCGGATTCAATGACCAAATTGAGATAGGGGAATATATTATCATCCTTTTATAGATCTTAGGATCTATTAGAAGTTTGATTTATTATTTTAGGAATGAAAATTTAAAATTTTTCATTCATCATTTAAATTTGGGATCAAAAGAGGTGGAAACTAATTGAAACACATAACCAATGGATGAAATTATGTATATAATTTTATAGAAATAAAGTAATTATATTTTATAATACTATATGTTAAAATAATATCTTAACTCTTGGAATATGATAATGAAATTTAAAATAATTTTCCCCATAAAATAATTTCTGATGAATTGAAGGTATTTGAGACTATCAATGATGTATGGTCTTGTGGTCATTAAATTTTTGATTAAAATGTTATTCATCACTCTCTCTTAGTCCTTATATATTATTTTTCTCCTCCATCCCAATATTTTAGATTCATTCCAATTTTCTCCTTATCTGGGAACCAAATATTGTATTGTTTCAGGTAACCTCTATGTTTCCCACTTCCCCTTTTTAAAGGATGTTTTATTATCCCTTTTTACTATTTATGTTTTAAAAAATATATATTCTAAAATATTGAACATTTTATGATTTATATAAAATTGTGAGGACAAAAATTATTAAATGGGGAAAATATAACACACCAAAAACTCCCTTTAAAATAATAATAATCTTGATACCTTTCTTAATATGAAACATCAAGCTTTAAGTGAATTGTGATATAATATAAAAAAATTATTATTTAAATATGACCATTATAAACTAGGATTTTAATTAGTTTGTATGAATATAATTAAACACATTATGAAATGTACATATAATGGTTATACTCAATATTAATTTATAGAATAATTCTTTGGAAATAAGAACTCAAGTTTTAGAAATGTCATTTTATACTTCCTAAATGAACTTTGATGAGTAATGGTGTTGTTTATTTCTGTGAGAAAATATTATAATTAATTTCTAAAATTTTAAAAAAAATAATATAATTTTTTAAATCAAAATAATAAAATTATCTTCGTGTAAAATTTTGAGATTTTTCTGAAAAGATTCATTTTTTAGTGAATAGTGAAAAATAATAATTTAATTGAAAAATGCATTTTCTTTTAAATTATTTATAGTGTGAAATTTTAGTTATAATTGATTTTAAAATTTAAATAGATTATTTTGATATGTTATTATTTTAATTTAATAACGTTAGTCGTCTCATTTTTCCTTTAAATGGGGAATAAAAGTATCACTCATGCGTACATGTAGACTACCACATCAATGAGGCGATATGATTAATTCTCCATCACATACATACATGTATATTTACAATTATATATTTAATAAATAAATATGTAATATTTATGATAATATTATAGTTCATCATAGGTTAATTATTATTTACCTTTCTTTCGTTCCATCCATCAAAAAATGAAAACAGTGCTTATGTGTATGCATAGACTACCAACTAGACGAAGTGATGTAATCAATTTTTTAACACTAATTTATATGAATAGTTATAAAAGCGCATATATAGATTACATATTATAATAATTTAATTTTTAAAATTATTGGGATGATGGAACCGTCATCAAAGTACAATGATCAAGACCACCAAACCAAAACTTACATGAAAAATGAAAAAGTTAACACTTAGAAATGATTATTTAAAAAGAAAAAAATAAATGGGTGTTTAAATGTTATAATTGGATAATAAATTAGATTATAATTATATTTTTCTTTTATATAATTATAATAAATATAAATTTGTTTTACTTGAGGTTAGAGTTCATACAAATTAAGTCAGATGTGTGGTAAGGTTTCCTCATCTCACTTGTATTTTTTTAAGACATGTGTCATTCTCACCCCTTGATTCCATTTGGTGGTGTATATAGTAAAAATGAATGTATTTTATGATAATTTTCATTAAAATTATGGGGATTCAGGAATAAATATAATGTTATATCTTTCCTGAGGTTTTGATTTAAAAACTACCAAATTTGTAAGGGTTCCTCTTCTCAATATTATTTTGTTGAGACAAATTTTATGTAATGAACCTATTGATTTTTATGAGGTGTATATACTACCCATTTGACATGATATATCATGTATACATATTAATTAATTTAATTTAATGTTACAATTGAGAATATTTCATCCATGGGTTTTTATGTGGAATTTACCAAAGTGGTGAGGATTTATCAGCTCAAATCATCTTCATTGGGGACATATGTTTTGTTATGTATCTATATTGTGTTATGAAGTGTAAATACTTAACATTTTCAATTTAATATCATTATTTTGATTATTTTCAGGAAATTTACATTTTAATTTGAATTTATTCTTTCATGGGGCTTATGATTCAAAAGTTACCAAGGTAGTAAGGGTTAATTATTTAATCTCACTTTAAATTGGGATCATTTATGTTTAAATTTACTTTGGGGGAATTATAATATTTCACACTACTAATAGTACATGAATATTCTTCTTCTATATTTCATTATATTTTTTATTTTTTATTTCTTCTCATTTCCCACTCTTTTGTACTCAAAGAGAAACACAATATTGTTTTTATGCAACATATACATTATTTACCCTTGTGAATTGGATGATTTTTCATCCATAACAATATTTTATAAAAAAATTAAATAATGATATATTCTGTGATCCAATTATTTTTAAAAATCATTTTTAATTATGTTTTACTTTTTTAGAAAATTTGAAAATGAATATTAATATCATTTTATTAATGTGGGACTTTTGTAATTTTTACAAATGTGTGAAAATAACATTTTTTTAACACACAACATGAGCATATTTTCCCTATTCCAAAAAATTTATATACTCTAATGATTAATTAACAATTCTACAATGATATTTTCAATGAAAACAAGTTTCTCAATATTATTTTAATTTTTAATTTAAATGATATCGAAATAAAAGGATATTTTACATGTTTTCATAGAAATGATTTAAATGGTATTTCAATGGAATTTTTCATATAAGTAAACATATTGTATATATATTATGATTTATAATAGATTTTTTTTCTATGATAACATCAATACTATATCTTTGGATATTTTTTTATGATAAGGTAATTGACATGAAACCCATTTTCTTTCCATAGTTCAATTAAGAAATGATGAATTCTATCATGATTATGATGATGAAATTCTTGTGAAACCCAGTTTTACATGTATTATTCTATATTGATATTATGAATGTTTTCTAATATTATTTCCTACATATTAAGGGGTTATGATTTTGTTATGGGTGTGTTCATAATAACATATCTCTCAAATGAATTGGGTAATGATAATAGAGTTAAGAAACATCAAAGAGACGATGTAGTAAATAAATTCTTAAGAGATGACGGGGATAGAAATGATGGCCATAGTAGTGATCCTTCACATATTATTTCCTTGATTTATATTATTCCACACTTTATGCCACTCTTTTTTGACATGATAATATGCTTATGATATTGATCATCTCTCATGAATTTTGATTCCCATATGATTTATGCCGTATGAATATTCAAGAATTATTCCATAACTCATGATTATGATCTATAAATTATTGGGTATGATTTAATATTTTTATTCTCTTATTATCATACCGATATAGTCATGTAATTATTAATAATGATCATTGATTTATATCTCCCATGATTACCCTTACTGAGTATCTAAGCTCATATTTTCTTATGAATTTTATTCCCGGGGATATAAATAATGGTTTTAATTATGTTATTCTTAATAATGGTTCTATATGTTGCGATCTTAGTGGGAGATAGTGTATATTTTTATGACCAAGTTGTTTATATATCCATGTTTCCAAATATACTAAACCTATAAGGCGATTTCATCTATTGAAATGATATTTAATGAATCTCAATTTAATAATATGTGATAATTATGTGTGTAATGCTTTTTTTATTCACTTCTTGACTGTTAAAGGACCTGTATCATGATAAAATCTCCAAAATGATGTATGATGACATGTAGACAGCGTCTTGGGTCATACTCTACCTATGCTAAAAAATACCCATCAAAATAAACTGATTCCACCATAATCTGGATGAATAAAAACCAAAACCCTCAACCGAGAAAACCAAATAAAGTAAAAATTTATAAGAACCAAGAGCATAGATAAGAGGAGGAATAATATTACCTCTAACACTACCAACACAACACCAAAAACACCCTAAATTGAGGGGCAACAAAGAGATGGGGACTTCTGGTCAAAGCCTCCCTTCATGTACCTATCCAACTAAAAGGAAAGGGATAGGATCCCCCTTTTAAAAATAAAAAAACAATTCTAGACCCCTTCCATGAGATGAACTAATAGTTTACACCATTAACCACCTATATAGGGGGTTTCTCCCTCTACCCCAAAAATATCATAATGTGAACATGATTAAACATTGAATAGTTATTGATTTTTTACATTACCTTCATCCACTAGTTCCTCCTATAGTTCTTTCCCAAACCCTCAAGTGACTACTTTATCCTTGAATCTCATCTAAAAACATCCCCCAGGATTGTTGAAAATCTCAAAATCTCATTCCATGTCCCGGTTCTCAAAATAAACAATCCACCAAATAAAAAATTATCTATTTCTCTAGACTTCATAACCTATCTAAACACATGATATTATAATATCATCAGTATAGAATTTGTTTTCCTTACAAAACCTCATAAACAATTCAACCAAATATATTGACCTACTCATGTCACTAACTCACACTCAATTTTCATACTAATACTCTGGAATGAAAAAATATATTATGTTGTACCACTCCAAATAGGAGGGGAACAATATATAAAAAGTATAGGCACTAATTTTTTACATTACTAAAACACCCCAAAAACTCTTACTCAGAATGTTATATCCTAATGCACCTCATTGGAATCAACTAATCGTCATTAAGATTACAAATCCTTAAACCAAAATCTTTAACTAACCTAGGATAATTCTGATCAATGATGCTCCCCGCTATTGGAATTTCATACTAAAATACATCAAAAATGGTCAATTGACACAATCTATATGTTTAATATCTAACTATTCCCAAATACTTATGAAAACAGTAGTCATAATTTGGTATTTCCACTTAATACTAATTCCAAAATGAATCAAACAAGTCTCTACTGCCCATGCATAGGGCCTTCATGCACCACCCATTCCTAAATAGGTACCTAACAAACATCAAAATACCCTTGTAGTGATAAATAGGATGTACCCAAACCATGGTATTATCTTACCATTCTTTTACATCAATTTTCATCTCAATAGAAACCATCAATACATTTCATCACACGATTCACCCCTATATCAAACAAAAAATTTGGGTTCACCCGTAACTAATGAAATGAAACTAGTTCACCCCCATAACTATATTGAAAATTTTTGGTTCACCCTTTGAATCATGTTAGGAATCATGATTCACCTCATGAATCACTTTTAGATCACACTAGAAACTTATCCAACCCGATTCCAAATCACCGACTCCATCAAATATCTTATCCAAATCTCAAATATTATATTTCCACTTAACCAGATACACATGTATTCATATTCTCCCTTGTGTACTATCACCACCTTGATTCTCCAATGACTGGTACTATCACACCCCTGACCCTTAAATACATGGGTTTTCATCTATGCACCCCATTTTTCATCCAATACCACATGTAATAAATTGATGTGGTCATCCCTCTCATAACTGAGTTCCTATGAAAATATAAATGGATACTTGTTATCAACTCCCCAAAACTCTAACCTCAACACAAACCAAAATTTATCTCTAATAAGGTCCATATCCTTAAAAGTTCAATTGTGTGATCCCCACCATAAGGCTACATTTATACCACTCCTTAATCACAACCTCAGCAAGTTCCATCATCACATGTGTGTCACTATTCCCAAGTCAGTATCATCAATAACAGGTAACACCTTCATAAATATCAAACTCGGATTAACCATTCCACCATACTTTATCAATTTCAAAAAATATTCATCAACATAGGGGTTATTTCTCATTTTCATTAAAAATTAACACCCAAGTCTGTAAGAATATCACTAATTTCATCAGTCATCATTTCAAATGTATCTTCTCACTGATATATGATTTAATGGAACCACATGTTACTTATGAATTCCACCCCAACCTTATAAAAAATTAATGGTAATATACACTAGAACAACCCAAATATAAAATCAAACTCACACCCTCATGGCTCACATTTCGTCAAACCACATAAAAACTATCTTTATGATCCATTTCAAGTGAAACAAACTTTTAAAACATTCATACAGATCTTTTTCCAGTTCATGATTCATCATTTATAATTTTCTTTAAGAGCCCCATTGATAAAACAAGGCATACCCAACTAGTCATGCACCTTGTTGTCACCCTGCTACATCATTTAACTCAAACTACCTAGAGTTATATCTCATAAATTCTAGTCTGATGTTCTTAAAACACAAATATTTCTCCTTATGCATATTAGTATCATCTAATCAAAAGCACCCTCGGTGCTCCACTTAAAAATTAGGTACCTAACCATTCCCAGTTATATCACATGATCACCTCTTAACGAGGAATCATTTTATACCAACAATAATATATCTGTACATTATCATTTAAACATTTGTTCAATCATCCAATGTTAATACATTCAGACACTCAATTGGTCCTTCCCTCCAAAACCAAACTTGATACCAAAAACAACAACACTCATGGTGCATTATGTGTAAAAATTTCAAGGAATATTTATGCTTATACTATATACAATAATGCCTCATGTGCACTGATAATAAGGAATGGAACCTTCCCTTTCATTCCATGTTCATAAAATATAATGCATCACAATGCACATATCCCATATTTGGTATCACTTCTTGTGTGTCAACCTCAACTAGAAGCATCTAACCATGCTACCCATATTTGGGGAACTCTGAAGCATGGGGTAACCCCTCACTTAGGTAACCCAAACCTAACATGGATCATCCATAACACATGGCTCATGAACATCCCATATAATATATAAAACACAAGTCACTCCCACATATCCCATATACCATGCCACACTAGGTTATATCTCACATAAATTCAAAATCGTGGGGAAGTATCTCCACTCTTATATCAAGCATCGCATAGTGAATCACACACCCAACTACCCACTCTATTTTCTCATTTACAAGATTTTTTATCCAACATCACATGATAAAACACTACTTAATAGGTTATTGATTCTCATTGAGCATCTATATATGGAACTACACCCAATAGAATTTGAAATATCAATCAAATCCTCACTACGTCTCCATGTATGAGAGTACCCCCGTAAAAGGTCACATCCTCATATGTTAGAACATATTTGTAAAATGAAATCACCTCACCCTAATCCATGTTGAGAAAACCAGTAGTCATAGGGTTTAGTTGAGTGGAATTCCACCACCATGTTATATGGTAAAACATCATATCTGTTATTACTAATAATTTAAATAACTGAACCTAATTTATGGTAAATAACAAATATTAATATCACCACAAAGGGGATGAATACTAAGGAATAAAATATATGTACCATCATATAAAGGGTATCTATGCATCTTGTGCACCAAGATACTGCATGGTTGTCATCACCGAGCATCTCACTATAGATCCACAAGACCTGCCCTTAAAAATGAACTATACTACAGTCTTGATGAGTAGAATTCCACCAATAATTTAAATGGAAAAAGACCAATAATTTTCTTACTAAACCATTATCTAACCAAACCCTGTCATCTGTGATATCAATAACATAAACACATTTGAGTTTTATGTGAATCTAACATGATGATGATGATTCATGAACACTGGGCTCTTACCAACAACACAGGTTCCAAAACCATAAATCATAAAGATTAAAAATCCAAGTGCATCATGATATGTAAAAATCATAAAAATATAACATCAAAAATCAATAACAGTAATCACATTCTCTGGTAACTTAGATTTATATTGGAAAAGGAGTTCTCAACCCACTTATCTTATATACATCACATGTTCGGACAGATTCCTAGACCGCATGTCTACCATATCACCAAATTTAAAGAATAATCTTCGATACCACTTTGTAACACCCATAAACAAGTATTCAATAAATGACTGGTGCCAAAACCAAGTGAGTCTCCACTAGACCTTAGGTATGCCTCCCCATATTCTATATGCTATTGATTAAAAGTAGGGGTTTAGGTTAGTACTTTTGGGAGACTACCCCCATATAATAGTCCACAATAATATATAATAATAACTAAACATAATCTTGTGTAATAAAAAACTAGATTAAGAAGAATCAGTTTACATATCCATTAATTATAAATTTATATAGAGGCATACAATAATACAATTAAGATCTCACATCAGGCCAATCACATATATATAAAATAAATAAGAAATGTACCCTAAGTCTCCATTAGATCACTAATTCTCAACTCATATAGTATCAATCCTATCTAATATATCCTTCTTGACCATGAATCCACAGGCCTCATCCCATATAGAACTTTTTATTAATAAAATATGCTTAGTTTCTCATCTGCCATTGTCGCTCGAGCAGAGTATGAGTACAACTCAGTAAGGAATCAATAATGTAGTCCCAAATATAACCATTAAAAGTATTTTATACTTTTGATAATATTGGAATAAATAAGTAAAGTATTTAAGAGTTAGTAACTAACCACTATCAATCCTCATGTCCTGCATAACACCTGAGATCAACCCAAACATACTTTGGCTAGTGTCTGAGTGTATCTGAGAACATCAAACCACTGTTCCAACCAATATCAGGATAATGGGTGATTCTTATGAGTAATTTTTATGAAATACAGTAAAATCCGGCTCAATGATAATCACTAGGGGTAATCCTAGGTGATCAATAGTCATCAGGTGTCATCATTGAACCACAAGAGGTAATATTGAGTATTCCATAGTCATCAAGAATCATCACCGAACATTATGAGCTAATCCTAATCAAACAATATTCATCATGTATTATTGATAATAATTATGAGGTAATCCTAAGAATTTCATAGTCATCATTAATCGTCACTGAACATGAGGTGGTAATCTTGAGTGGTCCATGTAATAAGAAATAATCATTGTTGTACTGTAGGAGGTAATCTGAATCATTCTATATTAATCATGAATTATCATCAAACCTTTGGAGGAAATATTTGGAATTCCGTAGTGATTAGGTAGAATCAATTATTCCTAGGGTTTGACCATATGAAATCAATCATATTATGCATAAATTTTGACTCCTAAAATATTATCCCTGGGAAATCATCAACATCATGATTATAGTCTGGATACAAATAGAATATCCAAGGTACCCCATGTATTTAACTAAATATTTAAGGGAATTACTCCCTCCCATAACATCTCACAAGGGATAGACATATGCCCAATATTGTGTCATATAAACATGGTCAACCTCTCATGTTCATGACATGTAATCATCAAATCCATAACATGATCAAATAATAGATTTAGGTTCTAAAGTTACACCTACAATAATCAGTACATATTTTCAAAATGAACCCTCTAACTAGTGACAATATCTTAGTGAGGAACCCAATGGGGTCCCCTAAGTCTCATTAGAACATGAACAACCTTACACGGATTATTCTATCTTTTACACATCTCTCATTTCATCACCCATCACTTAGGGGATTCACATCCCTTAATCTCATCATAATAATCATACAAGCCCACTATCCACACAAGGAAATACTCACTGGAAATGATCGCAACAGATGAAAAAACTATCATCCCCAATCCCAAGTCATCCATAGGCAGATCCACTCTCCCAATATATATATCCATCTCCATTGGGACCATGAACCATTTTAGTCATAATCACAGTGGAGTATAAACACTCTCTACCAGGTAATATCACCAACCTAATTATTTTAATGCATATCATGTTTCTCGCATGACCTACTCAATCCATTTGAACTCAATTCATCACACCCTCTACCTAGAGAACACTAAGGGAACCTAATACTAGGTTAACTATAACATAATCATTTAATTTAATTTTATATAATCCAATAGTTGTCTAAGTGTCATAGGGTATACAAATATAATTATTTAAATGGTCATCAGTGGTCAAGGAATCCAACCCGCACACAAGGTCCATCATGGTCTTCAAAATTTATTCATTTAGTACTTGAGAATTTAAATTTAATTACGAAATACATTTAATTTTAAATTTAAACTACCAACATTGGAAATAATGTACATCATATTCCATTTATAATTAAATAAATTTAAATAACTTATGGTTATTTAAAATTTCCCAAATATCTAAAACATGGAGTTATCACATCTTAATCACCACCGAAAAACTCTACTATGGCTCATCCAAGTCTATCTAGAATCCATTCATTCATGTGAGTTCCTATATCATATAAAAATAAAAAAATTAATTTATTATAATAAAATAATATTTAATTAACTAATTTCAATTAATTTTAAATAATTTTACACTTTTATTTTAATATTAATAAATGCATAAAATCTCATCAGGTCATCCTATCATGTCCAGACCTCCGACAACGATGTTTTGTCTACTCTCGATGCACCCTCAAGACTATGAAATATGAAATATCTAATTGAGAAGATTTATTGAAAATCTATATAATTAAATTTATGGCCAAACCCCTTGAAAAATCTGAAAATTTTCATAAGTTCACTGAAATGATTTGTGGAGGCATGAAAATAGTATATTAGATCCTACTCTACATAATACATGTAAAAGTCTCCTATAAATTAATATATTTTTCCATGACGTGGGGGAATTGAAACCAAAACCCTAAAAATGGTATATTAAATTAATATAAAATCTATATAAACAAATTATATAGAAACGAGGAGGATATATCATACCTTTGATTTCATGAAGCTAACACCCAAATTCCCTAGGTTGAGGGGGGAAAGGAGAGTGGGGATATTTCAGCTAAATCCTCCTCAAATGAATTATCCCAAAGAAAAAGAAGTGGTTATAACACCCTTTTTAAAATAAAAAAATACCACCCCCTTTAACAGTGTGATCCAATAGTTCATGACCTAAAACACCTAGGAAGAGAGGTTTTTATCTCTACCCTCAAAAACTCATAACATCAACATCATTTTCAAGTCATGAATGGATACTTATATGATTTTTCATCAAACCCAAACACCTGTTCCTTATCTAAAACTTTCCCACACAAATGGGTCACTACACGAGATTTGAATCCCATAGAAAAACTCTGTTTGGGTCCATCTAAACTCTTGGAAACTGATTATGATTCTTAGTTTAAAAAAAATCATCCACCAAACCAAAAAAAAACAATTTTCTTATGTATTTCATAAATTTTATGGACATGAAATATTACTATCCCATTGGTAAACTAATCTTATTAGGGTATACCAACTAACAATATCCCAAATAATATTTTTAGAACTCTCACAAAATCCTATTTTGTCCACCACTTACATTCTTTCCATACATAAGCTAATATAGGGGAACCCATCTTTAACATGGCCTAACATTTTAGATGATTAATTTCCTAAAAATAGTTAAATTTTGAGAGAATATAACAATTATTATTTCTAAGGGGATTTAATATCACCATCTTATCTCATATTGTTGATCCCGCAAAATGAGCATCAAAAAATATACAAGGAAGGAAATAACCAATGTGTGGGTATTATTTTATCAAAAAAACAATGGAAGAAAAGGTGGACAAAACACGCGGATCGAATAGACCTCCAAAGTAAATGTGATTTCATGACCTTCACAATGTCATGCGAATGAGTCTTGAAAAGTTCATGACCTACTTGATATCATGAGGATCCCATTTTATGACACCTATTGTTCTTGTGAAGTCATCAAAGACACTCTCTTATCATGTAGAGGCTTCCAGACAAGTTCTTTCACACCATTTGACTTGTCAACTGATGGGTGCATAAAAATAATCCCAATCCATTCTAAAATAATGGTTCAAAATATACAGAAGGTGTAGACCTTATATTTCCATTTATCTTCTTGTGAATCACCCATTCAGTTCACAATACACTAGATAACCATGGTGACATGTCTTTTTTCTCATGCATGATCCTATTGACATGTATTCTTCATCATGTGAACTATCTCTGACATGTTTATTTAATTTCTTGTTACCAATTTGACTCCATAGATAAAACATAAGCGTTTTAAATGAAATTGATTTCATGACACCAAGAGACACATTATTTTTCATGTGATGCATCACAAAAAAGAGGGTGATTGCCTTCAATAACACTCACACAACATCATGAGATCCCTATCCCTTTAAAAATAAAGAGGGAGATAAAAGAGGAAAGTTTAAGTATTCTTATGGAACAAAGATACACTATATATGAAATGAAAGAGGACATATACCCCGAAAAATCACCATCGATCATGTGAGGACCTCTCGATAAGACAATAGGGTCTTGTAAATGCCCTTAGACACAATGGTCTGATCTCGTGAAGGATCCCTTGGTAGGACAACAAGATCTCATGAGACCCCTCAACATCTCATAATGATCTCATGGAATCAATCTTGAAAAATTACCTTTTTCTCATGGAAGACCCTAAAAATATTATTTGATCATGTGATGGCCTTTCCACAACATCTTGATTTTGTAGAGACCACTAGACATGTTAGAATGACCTTTTGGAAGCTCCTTGTCATGTCTACATAGTTAAGAAAATCCATTTGATCATATTGGGACTAATAAAACTGGAAAATTCAGAACATCCTCATGGTATGTGTCAAAAAGAGGCACCATGGATGCCCCACACAAAGATCTTGTGAAGCGCATAACACCAAAACCCTCCAAAGCCTCCATACCAAATCTGCGAGATACACACCACACAAGGTACCGTATAAATGGGGTTGAGTGGCCTATAAATCCCTCCTCCTCATCATGAAAAAACATTGATAGATCCATCACACATGAGATAATATGGTATGACTTCTTAGAGAAGCTAGTCCTGCAAAAGAAAAGTACTTATGCCAGATAGAATTTAGGGAATGGCACAAAGGATCAAATGATAGGCATAAGTTCTTCACATGATCGCTTAAAGATCATATGAAGGACTTTTGGCATGTTAGTAGGATTATGTGAAGGATATCCCACATGTCCTCTGGGTCACCTCGAACCTAAAATAAGAAAACATTGGAAAATATTGATGCATATATGAAATAAAAGTTAGAATAAAAATTATTAAAAGATGGGATACATAAATGATGATAGATTCATTAATCCTTATGTGCTTTGCATGGCCAACCCATATCATGTGACAATACTAGGATGTGTCACCCAAATTCTTTGACAATCCCTCAACATTCTATATGGATCATGAGATGTTCCTTGGACATGTTAATCAAGACGCATGACACCATTTGGAATTCCGCCCAAGTCTCATGAAGCCTGCTGGCTTTCCATCCAATCCTTGTGATGACCTCCAGACATGTCTCCCCAAATCATGCATCAAAACTATGACATGTAATCTAGGTATCAGGATAATACCAAGAAATGTAAAATATATCTTGACATGACACCAGGACATTCCATCCTTGATCATGAGGAATCCTCTTAACAAGTCATCCAGATCATGCGGCACCCAACAAACTTTCCAACCAAGTTAGGTGACACCCTCCAGGAATGACATCCCAAATCATACTATGTCCTATGACAAGTCATCCAGATCAGGAGACACCATCCATACCTATCAGTATTGGTTGGGTGATGGTATCTAGACATTCCATTTAGGTTATTCAATGACCTCCAGACAATTCAAATGCTTCATTTGATTATATTTTTTCACGTATATGTTGAAATTAATACATGTACAGACACCCTTGTACATGTAAGGAAGAAAATCAAAACACATCTTTAAACATTTTAGGCAGGCAATCAAGACATGTTAGGAAAATGACCAGGCCATGTTAGGAAGACAATCTACGACAAGATAACCTTTTCTAGTGGATCTATAAGGGAAAACCTAGTTTGGAATCCCGGATCAATTGAACTATGAGAACTATAATTCATTCCATAGGATATATAAGACTTCCTATTAAGGTCCAAGATCAAAAGGGAACCCCCAGTGTGCAAGGCCTGATCAACTAAATTACAGTAACTCTGATTCCTTCCATAATTGGGATATGTAGGATACATTTTTAAGGCCTGATCTAAAAAGGGAAACACTAGTATATAAGCTCTGATCAATTGAACTATGACAACTTAATTCCTTATATAACCATGATATATAGGGTGCCTTCCTAAGGCATGATCTATATCTTAAAACATTTAAATGTTTTTTCCAACACATAATTCCCACATCTATATGTAGTGAGACTGATTCCTTACAATCCCTTGTTTCTCACACTAGGCATGTCTCATGTGGGCTTAGGGATTTTAAATGATAATATAATTCACATCATAAATTTCCACTATATAGGGAATCCTCAATGTGTATTCCCCAAATTAGTGGCATGATATGACTACCCCCATATTAAGAAACCTCAATGTTTATTCCCTAATCAAATGAAACTACAAGCTCTCTGATTCTTATTATAATAAGGATACATAATATCCCTTCCAAATGGCAAGCTATAATAGGTATCCACCTAGGTATAAGTTCCTCCATGTATCCAAAATTACATCCTTCAGGACCCAACCTCTCCCATGGGATGATCAATATTCCCTATCCACATACAGATTTAGATGGAAATTGAACTAATATGACTCCGATTCCTTGAATAATTACGAAATGTAGGATGGATTACTAAGGCCCAATATTAATATTAAAACATCCAAAGGGTTTTCCCAGAAGATAAGTCCCACATTTATATGCAGTGATACATATTAATTTTTATCCCTTATTTATCACACCAATCATAGGTCACATGTGATTAGGGATTTGGAACTATAATATGATTCACACCATGAATCTCTATTGTCCAGGGTAACCTTAGCATGTGATCACTAATTAGTGGTGTGATGTGACTACCCCATACAAGGGAATCTACCTTGGGTAATTCCCAAGGGATGGAGAAAACTATGATGACTCTTATTCCTACCATATCTAGGATACGTAGGATGCCTCCTTGAATCTCGAGCTCAAATAACTAGAGTTTAATTTTCCCATACATGTCATTTTCATGAAATTAAACTTTAGGAGCTCAAAAAACTATGTAGGTTTTTATTTCTATTATAAAAAGTATATATATGATGCCTCATAACCGCTCAATACCATCCTTGGAATATTAATCTTCTCCCTAGGTGACACCAAACTCCAAATGTCTTGGTTATATAGATTCAAAATACAAATAAGATACTCATCAATGGTTAATAAATGAAGAACCTAAACTACATACAGATAGAATCATTAATAGACCTCCCTCTGCACATGGAGGGATTCAAATTATGATCATTTTGTTTGGGAAACTAGTATTGTATCCATATTAGGAAGAGATTATTGAACATATCCTAAATCTATAAGAGATTACAATATTACAAAATAATTCCCCCCACAAGGGTGTAATGATCCTGACCACCCATCTACTCGGCAATTATGAGATCCTAAGTGTCATTGGGTCTAAAACCCCAACTGACTGACTACCTTTGTAATGTAGGTCTATACACAATTATGGATGAGGGATCCATTGGGAGGGTATATTGAATAAAATCATGAATTTTATACCCAATTGGATTGATTTTATAGACATAAAACCCCCCACAATCAATATTTTAGACTATTTTGTCCCAACCAAGCGTGTGATCTTTCCAGATGAAAAAAAAGTGAACCTAATGTGAAATCATTTAACTATGTAATCTCCTTCACAAGATAAAAATGATAGACCACCAAGTTCTCATCACACCATTTTCTCCTTCCCTATAAATAATTATAATCTTCCAAAAAAACACAAATGGAGAACCTGGCATGAAACTCTCAAGAAACAAATTAACAGTTTACCATGTGTCGGGAATTTTTTTTTTCATATCCTTCAAAAAAATGGTGAACCTAAAATGAATCTTTCACATGAAAAAAATGATCTAATGATCCTCTGTAGCTTGGGTTATATTTAAATAATTCCATCCTTACTATGAAAAGTCCTTGCGAGAAGAATCTACAGACTGGGAATAAGAAAGTAAAATTGTTTTACCCATGGATATATAATTGTGAATGTATCATTCCTAGGATGATGCATTGATGGGTAACCTTGTTTATTATTGTATTTGTGATTAAATATACTAAAATCACAAAAACATCCCTGACTTGAGATCATGTCTTCATCTGGGGACCATTTTGGGAAATTAGTTACAGCTCCAATCCCTATTGGTCAAAAAATTACCTCACATTCCCAACACCTTCAATATCAGGTAGTGAATGAAATGGTTCAGTAAAACCTTCAACATGGTACAATCTCGAACCATGAGGATTCCCAAGAGGGTCTCCAAATTCTCAAACATAAGGGACTGAATTTTCCAAATAAATCATCAGTAAAGATAGTGGTTATTATTACCAACGCCAATCATTTCAAAATCTTATCCTTAGAGTGGGAAAATGACCACATTCAGTAACTAATAAAGGTGAAACAAGGAGTCAAATAAGAATACCTTTCAGTTTATGATCCATCGAGGTGGGATCATGTCAACTACCATCACTAAAACCACCTCTCTAGTCCCTTCAATATCAAGTAGGGGAAACACCTGACACACTACCACCTTTGAAACCCATGCATGGGAAACAAGGAAGAGACATCTAGTTTGGAAATCTATGGATAAACATGAGTGGGATCATATCCCCACTCCCACTAATGAAGATCACCTATATATTTTGGTGGTATCTAGAGAGAAGGATCATATCCCTTCTCACCTGGAATAGGTATGTGGGCATATTCATGTAACAAGCATGAGAGAGGCTCATATCCCTACCACCGTGCATGAATCCTATTAGCATATTCCATTGGCAGAAGGAGGAAAGAATTGGTCTCATATACCCGTTTTAATTCAAGATATCTTCTAATGTATAGTAGTGATAGAAAATGTGAAATATTAAATTCTTAACTGCACTTTTCTCAAGAGTCACTACACCTTAAAAACAGCTTAATAAATCCTCCAGTATATTATATAACTAGAACAGATACATGGAATGGCGCATATTCTTCTCCCTATAGTCTATATATAACAACACATAAATAAACATGAAAAAGTGGTTTCTCTAGAGAAAGTGCACATTATTCCTCTTTTTTAGGAGGATTATTGTCAAACTCTGGTAAAGGATGAATCACTGTATTGGGATCATATTATTTTTTCGACCGGGGATCACTAAGTGAGAGTGGAACATACCTTAGAAAAGGGGTATCTATCAATCAAAAAAGACTTGTGGAATACTCTAAAAGCCTAGGATTAGGGAAATATCACCATTCTGACCAAGGATTGCCATGTAAGAGTAGAACATGCCTTATGAAATACTCATATTACTATCAAAAAATAATGGAGGCATAATACAATGTTTCAGGATCTTTCACATATACTCATTCTAACTAGGCCTCACCAAGTGAGAGTGTAACATGCCTTGGGACAAACTCATATTCCCGTCAAAAAAGATTTTTGACAAACTCTAAAGGCTCAAGGTCAGGATCATATCCTCATTATAAATGAGGCCCCCTGGGTGAGAGTGGAAAATACCTCAGGTCAAGATGATATTCCTAACAGTGAAGCTACATGGGATATCATAGCAGCTCATGGAAGCTAGGCTCATATCCCTATTTCTATAGATGAACGATCGTACCATTATACTTATGAGGCCATACAAGGTGAGAATAATATTCCTTATCCATTTTTAGAGGTATTTCTACATATTCTGGAAGGTAATTCATATTTTAACTGGGCCCATATCCTTGCTTCATCTAGGATTAACTGGAATATTATGGTGACAAACCACAAGTAGGTTCATATTCCTACTAATAATGAAGAATCTCATTACCATATTAAAGTAACTTATAAATATCATGATCATACCCTCATAGAACTATACCATTATCAATATATTATGAAAACCTTCATACAGTAGGTTTATATCCCTACATAATCCTAACTATTGGTTCATCATATTTCATCAATGACGCAGAATGATGCTCATATTCTTAATATTATAAATTTTAGTGTCCTTGAGGTTATTTGAGATACATTATAAACACCCCAAGGGTCTTATGAATATTCATCCAAATCATAAGGTGATCATTACTTCAATATTCCTCTATGTCGTAGTGTGGAGATGGATCTTAGGGACTCTAATCTCAACATCCACTATGCTCAACATCCCCATGGTGATATCTCCCACAAACAAGGAAATCCTCCCATTTTCATACACCTATGTATAGGTAAGTTCCCTAAACATAAACACCTTCATATAGAGATGTGATTTAAATATCAAGGTCGAACGTATATAGTTCCTTGTTAACTTCTAGAAACCCTTCACAACATTCCATAGGTTTCCCCTTGAAGAAACATCAATGGTATAAACAAATAGAGGCATGTAAGGCTGATGAATATGATAACAATATTGACATATTGAGAGAGTTATCCATATAAAAACTCCCCATCATTGTTTATGGTCTATTTCCACTTCTGAATATGATATCCCAGATGATCTAGAGAAGGATCTCATGCCTTATCTATGCAGAAATATGTGGCAAAGTCACTAGTGATTGAATTCAAGACACCTCCCTTATCTAGGATATGAGGGTCACCTTCACACCATAAAGATACTCTATTGTCAACTAGACATGGATGTTATATCCATGGCCCCGAACCAAAAACCATAAAATCATAGCGCAAATCTACAAAACAGTTTTCACTATTACATCCTGACCTTTCATCAACTAATCATCAAAGCCTCATCATGTATATATATATTTGAGGATGGGTAAAGTATTGATAATTTCACTTTATCAAACAATAAGAATAGAAGAACTCCCCAGATATAGAATCCTATAATTTTATAGCATCTAGTGAAATCAGGGGACTGGAAAATGTGTGATCCAGTTGGTCACAACAATGGAATTCACCCAACTCAAAGGTTCTAATACATCATGAACGGAGGTAGAAGAAAACCAAAAGGTATTTGATATGGGACCATCGAGACAGCGAGAATTCATTTTATACATGGAAGCTGAATTTTTAGTCATCCCAATAACATTTCGTAGGAAATGAATCCCTTATTTGGATTCCATTACACCCATCTCATACATGAGAATAGCAACACCATATCAAACATGTTAAAATATAATCTTCCATAGCATCCATCTAGAAGAGAACCTAGCCCATCCAGTCAAAGGAATATCTATGATCACCTCCACCCTTTAGATCAACAATCCCTCAGAGGATTTTGGACTTATTGAAAGCAGTTTCAAATCAACCCCAACCCATTGAGTTGGGATTTTTTATATCAATCACCATTACCAGATTCATCATCCCCTGAGAGGGACCTTAGGAAACCCACATTGTTTCTAGATCAACCCCAAACCTTTAGTATAGGTGAATTTATATCTAAATTTCCATCCATGGAGTCATCAAATAATAATAAGGAATCTTTTAATCATCAGCAACATGATAAAAAATTCTAATTGTGGCCTCATATAGTCCCCAGCTAGTAGGGCTGGGGGAATTTTCATCATCATCATCACTATAGAGGGAATCTGTATTCTCCAGCCAAGGGGTTAAATATCAATGTTCGACATCCCATTCATTCCACCTGCTGCAGGACAAACATCCTCTATTCAGGTCCCATTCAAAAAACCTGAGCCAAAAATCCTTCAAGGTCATAATTCGAAGGTTGTGATGGGAGGAGTGTACATAGAAAGAAATAAAAAAAATTTGGGGTTAAAATCTAAAATGGTCCATTATGGAAAAGGTTTTGAGAAATGAACAAAATGTATGTGGTGAATAATCATCATGTAATATTGGGAGTAACATGATAAATACTATTTACTGATACACCAATGTGAATTTCATCACCATCAACACAATAGATAATGCAGATCAAGAAACCTATGAAAAGGGATGCAATGTAAAAAATATACCCCAAGAGGAGGATTTAGTTGTACCTAATGAGGCTACACTTACCCAGAACTAGAGGATAATCCAAATCCTAGAACCTTATAATATTGAGTTTCCACCTCTATGATGGAACACTTCCATGTAGATGGGGGGAAAAGTTTTCATATTTTATTGGTCACCCAGAAGAGTAGAAATATCTTTTGTGGAGTAGCAATTTGTAAAATTTATTAACGAGATACAAACTCTCAAACAACTCAACATGGAGATAGTCATTGGAAACATTACCATTATGTATTTTCTTCATTCAAATATGAATATTCATCCTCCAATACATTAGGAAAGAGAAAATAATTTTTTTAAACAGAGGCATTTGACCATCAGACCAGCTCCATATCCAAGTAGCTGGTCTACATAAATGAGGAAGTTGAAAATGACCATGACTTCCGTCCATTACGGTGACAACCTATACCTCCCTAGGGATATCGATCAGTCATGGTATGAATTTAGATATAATGGGAAATAAAAACAGTGTATCCCCATCAAACCCTTCCCACTCCTCATAGATGGGGGGTGGTTCAAATAGAATTACATTCAGAACTGTTCAATGTGATTGTGTCCCTGACTACTTGAATAGATACCTTAGAAGGGTGACATGCATATGTGCATCTTGATAAAAATACACATCCTGAATGGGTGTAAAACATCCACCCAAAAAAATTATCTACCTTTCACAACACAAGATACTATGAACAACATCTCACACACTTTTTCTCTTGATGTGGTATGATGATGGGCCCTCAAGATTAGAATGAGGATGACCTAGATGAAGGGTTTTATTTAGACTCTGATAGGGCTAAAAAATGTATTGTGTAGTAGTATTCCAATTGGATTTTATTTTCTGGATGGTAAAACATTCATCAACAATTTCATTACCATATCATCTCCACACTAAGGAAAACAAACATCTTCGACCTGAAAAACTATAAAAAAATGTGAAAATGAGAGGGTGTATGACTTCACATCGATATGGAAATGTTTAACCTATTCACTCAGCATCCCTATATCATAGGAGAAACATTTGTAACTATGTGCTTAAAATATCCATGAGGAGCTACAGGCACCTCTGACTGGGATGAAATATTCAGGCAGATTCAATGAGTTTGCATAAATGGGACAATTTATGGAAGACACCATCTAGTAGACCTAAGAAATTCCTTTACTCTTACCCTTGGTATAGGGAAAAGGTATTGTCAAGGGAGATGCTACTTATGTTACCCTTAAGTTTGTAGAAGAGCCTATTTAAGAACCTAGGAAAGTCCCGAACCACCCAATGCTTCTTATTGAGTGGAAGAAAAAAAAATCACCCTTAGCTTGAAGAAAAAAGAGATTAGGTTTTCCCATGATTTGAGTAATGGGTAAATAAAGCATACTCATACCATAATGAACATGTACATAGTTATTTCTTCATAGCCTTGTAAAATAAACTCCTCTAGATTTTCTAGCCTAGGAATCCCAATGATGTCAACCTCACTAATCGTCCCGACAACAACCCTTTCTATAGAACAATAACTCATAACATCTGATATTTATTCATCTTAAAAGACATTCTCTATTTAAAGGTCGATTCCAAATAGGTGATGTTGGATAAATCCCCAGTGGAGGTGACCTATATAACTATTTCCCAATCCTAAGAAGAAGTTTATTGGAAAAAAAATTGGTTAGGCATTGGAAGAAGCTCAAAATGGGATGATTTGAAAGACAATTGACTGAGGTTATGTCACTCTAAGAGCATAGCTTCGTAGACATATGATTATCTCATAGTGTATGGAGGTGACATCAAATATTCTTCCAAGAGGTGGACATGATCATCAGATATAAGAAGAGATATAATAGTAATAGTCATTTTTATCTCTTATGCATGCTCTAACTCTTATATATTGCTTCCCTACAATATATGAATAACGATAACCCCCTCCCCCCAACTAAAATGAAACTCTCATCAAAAGAATATATCATATTTTGTTCTATTAATGTGATAAACTAGGTATACACCTTATTCTATGATGAATATACCTTCGTGTATGAGTTACCCATACCTGAACAAGGAGCTGGAGTATGAATGAGAAGTATCCAAGGATACAGAGGGCAATGTGGGTATGGTTTAACAAAATATCCTATACATATCCCCACGAAGGACATATATGTAACTGAGATCCCAGGTAAAGAACTCCCGCAATCCCAATGGAGACATAAAGGTGTCTCAGAACCCTCTAGAAGTCATCCACACACAGTCGTCTTACATGACCTCCTAGAATGACTGTAATTATATGACGATCCTAGATAATGGGGACGGTTGGATTGACATACACCATTGGATAAATATTCCCCCTCAACCTCTACATAATCACCGGTCCCATCTAGCTCAAATTACCCAAATCTAAAACCAAATATTAAAGAGAATCCCCAACTTGGTAATCATAAAAAATTGGCACAAAAGAATGAAATTATGAAATATTTTGGGGTTGTACCAACCAAAATCACACTCCTAGATGCACTGTATCATTCAAAAGAATTCATAGAGTTACTTTTTGAGGCCCTCTATATCCCCTAAGATTCAAGATAGAAGTATCTACCACCGAGGTTTATCAAGTGGAGACCATGACATCAGATTGAAATGTATCCATCTCATTCACATAGAAGGATAGGAGAGAGGTTATCCAGGAACACATCAATCCCCTATATGCTTCAGTATAACTTGATAATGTTTACATCCATAGGGAACTAATTGAAAATGGAATCTGGATCAATCTAATCCCAATTCTGACACTTCAATGTTTGATATATAGTGAGGGAGATTTATCTCCCACAAATCCAACCATTCAATGGAATAAAAACAGTGGTAAAATACCACTGGGTAAGATTGACCTCCAATCTTATTTTTGGGATCTCACATATAACATTGATTTCATGGTTATCCAGAAAGACACCACTTATAATGTCCCTCTTCGAAGTTCATGGCTTCAAAGACAAATTGAGGTTCCTTAGACATTCCACTAGTTTTTGAAATAGACCATTGATGGAATGGTAAAAATACTAAATGGTAACAGTTCCCCATTCGAGTCTTGTGAAGCCACATATTATGAGGCAAGTTTCTATAAAAGGGATGTAAAATAACCAATGGTGGATGAAAACTTATAGATTTCATCCCCCAACTACTTTGGGATGGCACCTAAAAATCCCAAGATTATGATAAAAAATTATTATTTGGTAACCATTAATCCCATTTTGGTGATAGAAATTATCCTAGATTTCCACCTCCTCCTATCCCTTGCGACAGTGTAAAAGAAAATAAATTCTGGAATATCTTTGTAACGACTCGCGTAGTAAGGGATGATAATGTCTTTTTTATGGACTCTCTCACTCCAATAATGATTGATATTCCCTTATAAATCCAACTTTATCTAAAAATACCTCCACAAACTCAGATTTTGAACAAGATTAGGATGAACTCGGGAACACAAATCCCACATTTCTAGAAGGAATCTCCACCACTATTGATGAGCTCGGGTGGGAAAATCTTGAAATAGAAGAAGACCCACAACTTACAATGATTTGGGTACATATGTATTTGAAGGAGAAAGAGATTTATATTTCATTTCTTAATCAAAACCAATATTTGTTTTCTTAGAACTATTCAAAAATTCCAAAAATGAATCCAGATGTGTATACACCCCATCTCAGCTTACTTAATGACCAAAATTGTTTCATGTAAATGGCCAGGAGGATTTACACCTCCCATGATACTAACATTGAGATGGATGTTGATAAATGGCCTAAAATACAATTTTTTCTCATAAGTGAAGTGCCCAAGATTGATCCCCAATATTGTTCTTGTTAAGAAAAATAATAGGTAGATTAGGGTTTTCATTGATTTCAGAGAACTTAATAGACATTTAAAAAGGAATACTTCCAATTACTGATAACATAAATCTTGATTGATTCAACTACTATCTTCTAAGACATCTCTTTTATGGATAGGTACTCATGATAAGATTATATAAATATTTCCCTTGAAAATGAGCAATCCACTACCTTCAGAGTACCCTAGGGGATCTTTTGTAATCCGTACATTCCCTTAATATTAAATAATATTGGTTCTACTTATCAATGTGTCATGCATCATATATTTACAACCTTCTTGGGATGAATATTATAATGTTAAGATGATGGCTTGGTAGTCAAATATCAACAATGATGTGATCACTTAGCATATCTTAAAATAGTATTTGACAAGTTGTGGAGACATATTCTGAAGTTGAATTCCATAAAAAGTGTTATCAGTGTAACATTAGGGATGTTACTTGGATTTGTTTTGGGCCACCATGGTATTGAGGTTGAACATGAAATAACTATGGAAATCTTAGAAATGTAACCCCCTCAGAATCTCAAATGACTAATGGGGATACAAGGGAACCTATCCTTCATTCAGTGTTTCTTATCCAACATGGATTGAGAATATATCCCCCTTCACAAATCTAATGAACAAGGGAATATATTATTTATGGGATGAGGACTGCCAAGAATCCTTTGAGAGTCTCAAGTGATAGCAACTATACCCAATATTCCTGATGCCACAAATGGAAAGATATCCACTCATATTATATGTGGACACTATTGAAAAAATGATCAGCACTCTCCTCACAAGGATATATGATACAGGAACTTAGAATAGTATCTACTAACTCTTCTATACAATGCTAATAACTGAGACCTGATATTATGATGGTAAGAAGAAATATCTCGTATTGATCTTCTTAGAGAAAAATATAAGGCATTACTTGAAGATTCATACAGTCCACCTAGCCTCTTATATTGATCCACTCAAGTACATCCATGGTCTCCCAATGCTGACTTGGAATTATCCTGATGGATGGTTATTCTATAGAAATATGTCACTTAGTTTGTGTCATAGAAATTAATTAAAGGGACAACACTAGATGATTTTCTCATTTAACATCCTTTCACATAAA
This sequence comes from Viscum album, assembly GCA_963277665.1. Classification (NCBI taxonomy): domain Eukaryota; kingdom Viridiplantae; phylum Streptophyta; class Magnoliopsida; order Santalales; family Viscaceae; genus Viscum; species Viscum album. The sequence goes on along the minus strand of OY728132.1, from coordinate 204,570,443 downwards.
GTACACAAGTGTAAACCTATATTCTAGAATATGAGGTTTTATATTCCCATGACACTCCATGGACATGGGAAATGTATTTTGATGGAAAATCAAGAAGTCCTATCAGAAAAAATTGGAAAACCCAAAGCTCAATCACATTATATTAGGGATTGTATTTGTTTCTCTAGGAAAATAAAATTTTCTCTACTATTTATCACAATTTGAAGGCAACAAAATTAATTATGCTGAATAAAGAGGCCTCATTGATGGATTGGAATTAGCCCTAAAACTATAAATAGCCTACCTAAAAATCAAAGGGGATTCATAAATAGTTATAAGGAATATGAATGGTAAATATTCCATCAAAAAGGAATAACTAGACCCTCTAAATGGTTACGTTAGAAAACTAATGGAAGAGTTCCTTTTTCAGCCCATATTGCATCATGTCCCTCAATCAGAGAATGCTTGTGGTATATATTGGATAATGCAGCCACAATACTAGCTAACTCTAATTAATAGGAAACGATATTCCACATCATGAATCAAAAAATGGTCTCATTGATCATTTCCTATGAAATGGAAGAAGTCAATCATATCAATACCTCCCCAAAAGGTGCAGAACCAATATCCACCCTTAGATGGATAGATCCCATAATTTATTATATTTAAAACGGCATCCTCCTATCAAACCAAACCAGAAGGGAATATATTTTTCACTAGGGATTGAACATTATCCTTAGGTATGGTAAAAATGAGAAAAAATCCCTCTAAAAGTAAGGATTCAATGGAATCCTTCTCAAATTCATAGTAGAAAGATATATTCTCATTGTCATGGATGAAGTCCATGGAGGCTCTTTCTGCACTCATCAATCTGGGAATAGTCTCTCCCACCAAATCATGAGACTGGGTTTCTACTAGAAAAGCATGATAAAGGACTATGTAGAATTCTCCTAGAAATTAGATGCATGCCTGATTCATGAAAAATTCATCTATAAACCCACATAATTGCTACATACAACTAAATATTCATGTTTGTTTTGTATATGGATGATGGTTGATGTAATCCATATCCCCCAAAAAAACCTAATCATTTTAAGTCCATCCTTACTACTATCGACTTCTTTTTCAAATGGGATGAGGAAATACACCTCAAGGAAGTCAGGATGAAGAATATCATAAACTTGTTGAAGTCCAATATCATCATCAGGTTCTGAGTCCCTCACATGATATTGATGGAAAATAACCCAAACTTATATTATACATATTTGAAGAAATTGTACCAGTAGTACAACATCATGCCCAATCACTCATCATGTTATCATGCAGTGGAAAATGAATATATATAATCCTTCAATAAGACTCCGTTAGATATAATCCATAATATGTTGAGCAAGGACAGTAAGTACAATATGTAAAATCTTATCTAGGATTTATGGGCCTACTGTACCCTAAAATGTACTACTATAAGAAAAAAACTATATCCATTAGTGTACGAAATAGAGGTGGTGTTACCCATATAAGTCTAGTTTTTCTTTCTTCTTATATCTATTTGAAGACAACTCTCAAATGATGAGAAATCTGAAAAGTGGTTAGATTAATTAGAGATAATTGGTGATATAAATATTTTTACATTAGGAAACCTTTAATTACATCTTAATCGGATCATTAAAGCCTTTAATAAAATGGTTCTCCTCTAATTATTCCATAAATGAGAACTGGTATTGGCCCTCAGAACCCAATTATACAAGGAAAGAATTATTCTAAGCTAGAATCTAAATTTGAAGGGCCATATATCATACATAAGGTATATCACAATGATGTTGATTCACATTCCATAACGGAAGGAGAGCGTGACATACCCTCCCCCCCCCCCACGAATGTGAATTCTGTCAAGAAATACTTTGTGTAGATACCATCAAGAATTATTCACATCCAGAACACATTATGTTAAATAGTACATATGATGTCCATGTAGAATGACTTTAAACTACACAAAATCAATCATACTATTTGTATGATTTTAAACTCCACAAATATGTCTTGACAATATGACGTTAAACTATATATACTTTTCCATAACTAATGATAATAAACAATAGTTCTGAGGTCATGGAGGAAAGACGTTGAATTGCATAGTGTCTCATGTCCTAACCACATTATGTCAAATTTTACGAAACACATATTAACCACATTCCATTAAAATTCAAAAGAGGTGTCCTCCATGAATGGTAAAATACATGGGAATCATCATTTCACTAATGATTCATAACACACAATATTGATCTACGAAAAGGAGTAATGAAGTGACCCGTGTCCCTATGTGTGAGTCTGATTTAGATAGAGAATTTCCCATCCTATAACTACATATGGCTTGGTTCCAGCCATTAGTGTATTTTTTGTGACACCTAAAACTCCATTATTAGTCCAAACTACCACTTTCCTCTTCATTCACATCGATTCAACTTAATCCTAACTACATGATGGTAAACTGTATGACTCATGTCTTTACCACATTAAACTAGATTTCATGAGTTTTTTAGAACTACGTACGACTTGATTCGCATTCCAATGAGATATGTTGGGATACCTAGATCCTATATCACAGCCTAGTTGCTGCATGATAGAAAATTCACCTAATATATCTCTAGTTTCCCCTATTTCATGATAGGATTCTTTATCATTCCTTATTTCTCACACCGATCATAGCTGACATGGGCTTCAAAATTATGGTAGGGGATTCCCTGCATGACATAGATGTATCAGTTTACAATAATGTTAGCATGGTCCAAGATTCAAGACCTTAAAAGTAACATCATGATTAATATCCACATGAAGTTAAACTATTATATTTCTATCACTTTCATGGAAAAAAACTACACAATACTGTGAACCTTACATGATAGGACCACTGCCCTTGATATTGACTTCTCACCACACCTCTATTCAAGAAATACATGTGGATTGATTCCTATCATCACATGATATGTAGTGATGTCCATATATCTAATCCTGAGTCCAACTATAACAATAAAAGGGAAAAAAATTACCTTGTCGTATGAGTCATACCTACATAGTGCTTTTATCATTCAAGAACTGTGTGTGGCTCGATTTATTCCATTTTAGGGATGGGAGTGATTCCCAAACCTCCATTATTGGGCCTAATCACAATATATCCTTTTAATGTCAAGGAAAATACATCCTTACTGCAAAAAAAAACATCAAGGAACCAAAAGAAATATATGATTCTTGATTCCAATATTCATAGGATATATAGTGATGCCTGAATCAATATTCCTTAGTCCAACTACAATAATCAATGCGAATAATCCCTCCCTCTATGCTTGGGTCAAACCTACATAGAGAGTTTCTCATTCAAGAACTATGTGTGTCTTGATTCCTTTCATTATAGGATATGTAGTGATTCCATGATCTCTATTTCATGAGTCTATATATGATAAATCAATAATTTCCCCATACCACTGTATATAGGTCAGACCTACCCAGGAGAATTTCATGCAAGGACTATGTACAATTTGAATCTTGTAATCACATTGTATGTAGTGAGACTCAGACCCCCAATCATGGGTATATCCACAATATAAATAGGGAAAATAAATTCACCCATATTTTTATATATACAAGACCTATACAGCCAATATATTTACTACATGATGTGAAACTGGAAGGAATGGAAAATGCCCTTACTACACGACATTAAACTGCAAGGAAAACATCCTAGTCACACGACATTAAAAATGTATGAAAACATAATCCCTACTACATGATGTTAAAAAGTACATACCATCATTGATCACAATTCCTTATCAAAGAACCATAAAATCTTAACATCGATCAACTAGAGTATGGGTTGCTTCTATCGTCTTTTAACACCACGACCCATAGAAAAACTTTATTTCTTGAGTAACTTAGGCTGCCCAAAATAGTTCATCTCCCTTGTAAAGCAACAAAATATCACTATTTGACCATTTTATCAATGCATAAGGTCTTAGGCCTACTAAACAGAGACATTTTTGTCTAGAAGGAATGGATATATGATCCTTGTGAGTCTGACATCACTACAGTGGAACTCATAACCTAATGATATTCTAGTCCATCCCTGGTGTGATTATCTAATATCATTAATCATTGAATGAGAACCTTGAAAACTAATTTACAAAATTTCCTTCCCCTTATTATAATAATGTTAGAGAAATTTGATCATTGGGAATCCTAATTAAGCTATTCTGTATTATTACCTTCATATCTAGTCAATGTGAATTATGGCCTTAAACTCCCTACAAATTTGTAAAATCTGTATGACCCCAAATTATAATATTTTATGGTCCAAATCGAAATAAATTTTAACTACTAGTCAAAGATACTTAAAACAAGTCAAGTTGAAAACCCCAAAGTGCATCCTGAGCATGATTCAATTCCTCACTTTCTAAACTCTTCATCTCCGGATTTTAGGAAAACATTATGGAATAAATAAATCCAGAATAAATATCAAAGGACCTGCTTTCTATCCTGAGTAAAATTCTATCCATGATATCTAGACTCCCTAGTCAGGAAAAAAGTTAGAGTAAATATTTTTCACATCTCCTAGCCACAAAAATGGGTTCGCAAGCTAAAAAACCTTTAGTGTTTCCAAACCAATAAATAATATTACATTTCCCAAAAATAACACATCTTGATTTGAGAACCTCAAATCCCATTAATCCTTCCATGGACCTTGGAAATGAAAACCCAGCTTCAAGGGGCCCTTTGATTCACTGTGCAGGTATTCTTATGGCTCCTGCATATGCACCTATGGTCATTAACCAAATGTTTCATTTTCATTAAAAAGGGTTTTATGATCCTCATGATCCTGAAATTATTATGGTTTAACTCATCACCTTAATGTGTTCTGAGCCATTCCTTTCATGATTGTACCATACCATCCTCATGGTCGGATCAATTTAGGCCATGATTTACAATCTCGGTAACCAGACTATTCAAGCAGATCTAACGTCATCAACATTACATCACTGTGATTTATACCCTTTCCTAAAGTAGGAATGTGACACTCCATTCTCGAACCTTTTTATGGGCCACACCTCGTGACTCAATACCATAGGTCTTATGGCCTAATATTCATAATTAATGTTCCAAACTACCCCAGTGTTCAAGAACCCTTCCTGGATAGTACTTTCCTCCAAACCCAACTTCATTTACTGGATGTTTGAGTCTCCAAAAAACATTCAGGGACCTTAGAAAAGAGTGTGGAAATGAAATTTTGATTACATTATTGATGAAAAAGGTCTTTAAAATACCAACCATAGGCATCCCCTCAATTTATATAAGGATATCTACTTCCTTTTGATCCTTGGTAACATTATGGTAAAACTCGGCACCTTAGGGTGTTATGGGTAATTCCTTGTAACACCCGAGACTTTTATGAGAAATATTTTTTTTAATGTTATATAAATCATCAATGGAATCTTTCACTACACACAACACTATCTTGGCTTGCTTTACGCGCAACCGCGGCCTTCCTCAATAGCTTGCGTCGTATGCAATATTGAGTTTCACTAAACAACGATATGCTATTAAAATATTATTAAAAATAGCCATTATGAATAGTAATAACCACTTTTTTAAATTTTGTAAATTTTATTTTTCAAAATGGACTTCATTTTTGGATTCGGAATATCGAAATTAGCCTAGGGTAAAATTTTGGTATTTTTCTAGAAACTTTCAATTTTTGATGAATAGTGAAAACACTGGGTTACTATTTAAAAACCAAAATTTTTTTTGAATAATTATTTATTTTATTTAAATTTATTTTAGCTCAAAATAGATACATAATACCTATATAAGTTCAATGTAATTAATTGAAGTAATTTTATAATAAGTTTAGATATATAAATATTTTATTGAACTTTTCACCGTCTTTTACCCACCTCCTAAAAAAATTTTCAGATTTACATAAAACTTAATTTTACCACTTTTGTGAGTGGAATTTAAAAAATCCGAGAGACACGGTCGATGTCAATAAGTAAAATGTTGTTCAATGAGATGAAAATAATTTTTGGTGAATAGTAACTTTTTACTTTTATTTACCACGGTTAAAAGTAGATAGGGTAATTAAGGGTAAAAATGATATTATTATTACCCTAACACATGTCCTAATTATATTGGATAAGTGTAATTCAACCAAAAACAACCTTATAAATATAATATGACCATTTAGTCCCACTTGGATTAGATTAGGACATTTATTATTAATTTATTTAAAGTAGGGTTAAAATAGTTAAAATCAAAGTTTAATAACTAAATCATTTTTAATATAGGTTTATACATAAGATAAATTCGACTAAAAATATTCATTAGAAAGCTAAAACGTTTCCTACATAATGTTATTTTGTTTGTAATTTTTAGACATTAAATAATTTAATTTATTTATGACACAATGATGATGCAGTAATTATCTTATTAATGTAATATTGACATAATTGATGTTATAAATACCCAAATAAATGTAATTTGAGACCTTTTATGAATTAAATTAATTTTATAGGTTAATATTACATGTTATTATTGATTTAATAAACTTTTTTGAACTAATCATTCTGTTATGATTTTCATAAAAATCAATTACTAAATAGTGTCAAAATTGACATAAAATGGTTTTTAAACAAAATATTATATTATTGATTGTTATTTTATTTCTAAAAATCTAAGGTTCGGCCAATATACTTATATCATGATATGTGTATCATTAATGGACCACATGGGGGTCTCTTGGATGTATATGGTCTGTTTATTAACTATATAATATAAAAATACAAAGTGACATGGTAAATGAAAATCTAATTAACTAAGAGTTAAAACTAAAAGATAAGGTTAATATAATGACCTAAACTTGTCTAAATTCTATTGGATGAGAGGATTTTGACCCATCCCCACCTTAGCTTATAAGTATATCAATTTTGAGCTATTAAAAACCTAATTTGACTTTATAATAAAATAATATTTTTAGTTATTCCAAAGGTTCCCCTCTCCTCCCTTATAAAAGGGAACCTCCTCCCTCTCCTCCTCACACCAATTTGAGCCTTCAAGCTCGGCCAAACCCAGCCAATTTATCCTCTCCACTTCCCTAGAAATATCCTATAGGTCCTGGTCTTCTTCATAGACCAATTTTAGTGCCCAAAAAGGAGGACTCAAAGAAGCGTTTCAAAGAAGAGCTAATGTCCGTTACCGATTCTTTCATCTTTATTTCTTCTTCCACTTATTATTCTTTAGTTGTTTAATTATTAAGTAATAACATCAGTATCAATCATATACTGATATGTTATTATAATTATGAAACAACCCTATTTCACCATCTATCCATCCTATGGAAAATGAAATCACCGCGCGTGCGTACGTACGGAATACCGTCTCCACGTCGTGGTGTAGTCTATTTTCCCCCACCACCTTAATTGGTTGAGTATAATGGTGTAAATAATAACTATATATTATTATTGTAAAGTTATATTGATTCTGAAATAGTATACATACACTCCAATACAATTCCACGATCATGGGAACGATATCATCGCTCGTGCGTACGTACGGAATACCGTCTCCACGATGTGATGCGACTCGTTATACATGATATTCATTGAATAATGATTATATAAATGAATTGAATGAATGAATATGATATATATTACACTAATACCATTCTGTAAATTATGTGTCTATAACCTAAAGAGAAGAATAATAATTTATTTGACAAAACACGCATAAGAACAAAAAGTAATAAACACCCGAATAACAAGTAGTAATGAAATATTACTAATAAGAAGCTATGAATATGACCATATATGATATCATAAGAATAAGTATGATTATGGAATAACTAAATAACATTATTTAAATCATTATACAGGAGGTTCAGACACTTACTAAGCAAATCGGACCTAAGGTAAGGTAAAATATCACAATCTCATTTTTTACCCGAGATTGTTTATACTTTGGTATTTACTAGGGTGTATTTTATCATCCACATCCTTGTTTCCTCAATATGTAATATTTAAATCCTTCTACAATTTTTTAGATCCAATTTTACCCTTTGGTGAGATTTTAGTAAAAGGTATGAAAGGAATCTTTTGTCGTTTTTCGTACGAGGAACTTTATGACTTTCCGACAAAAGTACGAGAAGAATGTTTTTTTAAATTATACGGCATGAATGGTTTTTTAAAATATTATTTCCAAGAATCTTCCATTATAAGTTTTCAAGTTTATATTTAATCAACTTATTTTAGTTTATAATTGTATGACAAGTTAAGAAAGGAAAAGTGTTTTTGAAGTAAAAAGGATATTTTCCTCAAGAATGGAGTTCAAGTGTTTTATCAAAATTATTTTCCATCTAAGATAATAAAGGGTTATGTTTCTATACCTATTATTACATTGATTTGATTATGTTTTGATGGAATTATTTTTATGAATTCCTTTATCTTATATGAATTTTTTTATGATTGTTTCGGTGCGGATGTGCGCCGGGTTACGCTGTTCCGCCAGGACGCGTTCGCGCGTGCACCCGTCAACCCGAGGGGATGGGCGCGCGGCTTGTGGTCCCGCAGTCCCGCTTTCCAAAGGCGGGCGGCATTCGTCCCTTATTCAGGGGCGTCTGCTCCTTGATCGAAACCGGGATGATGGGATGTCGGCTCCTCCTTCCTTGGACGTCTCCTCGGAACTCGTCGCCTAATCCGGGTCTCCCTCATAGATTTAAGAATGTTCGTGAATCTCATTCCCGGCGCCATATCTTCATGGACACCGGTTAATTACGCTGCTTCCGCCCGGACGCTCCAAGGAGTCTGGTCGGGGCAGCAACCTGCGGTGAGAAGGCCGGGTGGCTCTCGGTGCTGGGGGCGTGTCGTAACACTGCGGCTCTGCACATCTGTCTTGCGTCCCTAATAGGGCTTCTCGAAGGCATGATGGCCTGAGGCATCCCGCACCGGGTGCGGGGAACTGTGTCCCCTGAGGTTTTCCTCAGCTTCCCATGTTTAACACGGGGTATGCCGCGAGTTTAACGTCCAGCGGGGACGGCATCGGACTGATCAACACGAAAAGTGGATCAGATGACAGAACCCCTTGCGGGGAACCTCCGACGCTGGGGCCAGCGCATGGGCGGCTTCCCAAGTGATATGGAGTGGAGTGAAGTGGCATGACCCCACCGGGATGTGGCGGCCCGGGTAAGGATCAGGATGGATGATGGAGTGAAGAGCTTGGACCCCGTAGGGGCTTCCTACGTACCGCGCGTTAGCACAGATCAAAGTCAACGTAGTTCGGGTATATAGTTTAACGTCATGCTGGACGTCGGCAAGCCGACTCACGAAGGGGTCGAGGCTGCCGGGCGGAGGATTGAACCGAACCACCTCGCACAGAGGGGGATGGAACGGCCGGGTGGATCACAGTTTCACGTCATGCTGGACGATAAAAGGGGAAATGGAAAAAGGGGCTGTGGGGAGGCACAGTGGAGATACACATGGGCAGTCTCCCACATGGGCGGATTCATAGGTGAATCGACGCAAGCATGAACCCTGGAGGGGCCCACTGATGGAAGAACCGACGTGAATACGACCGGGACGACCAGGTGGTGGGCTTGAACCTCAGGGAGGCTTCCTACGTACCCTGTTTAGAAGACAGGGATCAAAGTCCACGTAGTTCATTCTGTCAGGACTTACGCACTTGAGGCAGCCCGGATGCGGCAAAACTCAGTTGGAAGGGACTTGGACCGAAAGTAGGAGACACCTCGATCCCAGTCATACCCTCTACTGGTTTTGGCAGTGGGGGAGCGCAATGGAGATACACATGTGCAGCTCCCCACAAGAAACTAGGGGTTTGTAATACCCTACCCCCCGTGGGGAAAAGCCGCTCCCATTAAATCGTCCCTAAAGAGGGGCAATCCCGACATCCCTGTAGAGACGAGCGGGTGGGGGCCACATCCAAACCGGGGGGGGACCCTGCGTGCGAGGCACGGGATCGGGTGATGCGGACGGTTTAGCGTCTTGCCAGACGAAGTACAGTTTAACGTCGTGTGTTGAGGACGAAGCGGACGGTTTAACGTCTTGCCGGACGAAGTACAGTTTAACGTCGTGTGTTGAGGACGAAGGTGCTTGGCAGTTTAACGTCTTGCAGCACGGACGATAGGGGCTAGGCAGTTTAGCGTCGTGCAGCTTGGACGTAGTACAGTTTAACGTCATGTTGGACGGATGCAGTTTAGCGTCATGCGGGACGAATGTGCAGTTTAACGTCATGCGGGAGGTACGCGCAGTTTAACGTCATGCGGGACGAATGTGCAGTTTAACGTCATGCGGGACGTACGCGCAGTTTAACGTCATGCGGGACGAATGTGCAGTTTAACGTCATGCGGGACGTACGCGCAGTTTAACGTCATGCGGGACGAATGTGCAGTTTAACGTCATGCTGGACAATGGATTGCCGCTGATGGGTCCGTGTCACTTCGCGCGAGCCTGGAGGGCCGCACGGGAAGACAACGCACGGTGCGGGCACCCAGGATGAAAATCATCGGGCGCCACGCAGGCGGGTACCCTCAGGGGGTCAAGGGGGGCGACCCTGGGGGATTGCGCGCAAAAGAGGAGCTTTGCGCGCAAAACAACAGGTCGGCGCGCAAAATGGCGGGCTGGCGCGCAATCGGGCCAGCCCTTTGCGCGCGGATGATTGAGATTGCGCGCACCGGGCTTCAGACAGCTCGCGGGGGGCAACAGCTCATTCTCTAACGAATGGCCACTTTGAACATGGGGGGTGCGCGCAATCGGGCTGGATTGCGCGCACCCGGGGGCAATTGCGTGCAAGAGGCTTCTTTTGCGCGCAAAGGCCTTCGGGTTAAGGATTTATTCAAAGGGAAGGAGCCAAGGGGATTGCGCGCGAAGGCGAACCCCAAGGCTCAATTGCGCGAAAGAAAGGAGGTTACCTGAAGATCGGCATTGCGCGCGGAAGGGGTTGGATTGCGCGAATGAGCGACGCTTCGGATTCTGGCAACCTTCAAAACGTCGGGGGTCGCCTTATATTTATAGGAAACCCCGGCGCGGAATCTGGTCGCGAGCGCGGAATTCCCTTCGCGGGCGCGGAATCAGGACCAGGCGCGCAAGGGAGCCGCGCAGGCCACGGGCGCGCAAAATAGCGTGCCGGCCCAGCGCATTGCGCGCATCCCGGGAGGATTGCGCGCCACGACTCAACTTTGCGCGCGGGCCTCTGAAATTTCGCGCAAGTCCTCTGGGCCCTCCGGAACGTGCCTCTGACTCCAAATATCACTTCTCATTCCGCATCCGGAGCTTCGTTTGGGAACAACGGACTTTTCCGGCGTCTACAAAAGCCCCCCCTCGGAATCTGATCGGCGAGAGGTCGCAACGATCGGGTTCCGAGGAAGACGCCGGAATGCCGAAGTCCTGGGCTGCGCGGGACTTAGGCGCGCAAAAAGGGGCGCCGGGCGCGCAATTCGCAGCCGCGGTCGCGCAATCAAGCGTTCCGCGCGGTGCGGAATCCCGGCCTCGTCTATAAATAGGGGTCCCGGGTTCCGCGTTCCGTACACAGGCCTTCCGCGCGATAAGCTTCAACGCTCTCGTGCGCGAAATTGCCTTTTCCGGTCGCGAAATTCACCCGATCGGCGCGCAAAACCATCCGGAATTCGCCTGCCTTTGCACGAAAACCCGGAACTTTGCGCGACATTCTTCCCAATTGCGCGCCGTCCACTTGGATTGCGCGCCAACCTTCAAACTTCTCTACCAGCCTCGTCCGATCCCGCACGCTTCATCCCTTAACCCGCACGACTCCCGAAACTTCTGAGATGGCCGCGCATCAAGGAAATGAGGGGGATGCCGCCACTCGCAGAGCTGAGATGGCGACGAACGAGGAGGTTTACGGAGCCAAGGAGATTGTTTTCAGCAATCAATCCCTGTTCGACTTACTGACGCCGGCCCAGAAGACATGTCCACTGTCGGACAACCTGCCACTCTGGAACTTCGGCATCCTAGATGAGGTTCTGGTGCCAGGGTTCGAGGTTGATGCGCCACGGACCTGGGTGACTCGGGAGGACGAGCTTCCCCGCTATAACATCACCAACAATGGGCATCCTGCCAGGGAGACCAGGCACTTGGACGTCTATGTCCTGAACCCGAGGACGCGAACCATTGACGGAGGTGAGCCTACTGCGGAGAATTATCCAGCCCTCTACTCGAGCACATATCGCCAGAGTGTCACTGACGACACCAAGGGCTGGCTGAAGGACTGGGACTTGCGGTCTGGTGGCAATTTCACCAGCGAGTGGGCCTGGGCGTTCTGGGTACGCCACACTTGCGATCACTTCGCAGAGGAGCTGCGGTACATCGGCCTATTTGAGGCGGTGTGGACGTCGCAGTTCCACTTCTACCAGCAGTCCGAGCTCGGGCCGGAGCTGTTCACCCGCTGGTCTCCGGATACCAACACCTTCCATCTTCACCATGGGGAGGTCGGCATCGGTCTCTGGTACATCCACTGCATCGGAGGTATCCCGCTGGAGGGCTACCAATACGATGAGTTCCTGCCACCGAAGAACACCTGGGAAGACAGGTCACGGACTCCTATTCTGACCTGGCATCTGCTTGACCTGGCTACGCAGCGGCTCGAGATCAAGGACTTCCAAAAGGACATAGCCTACAAGGAGTGGTTCGGCCAGTTCTTAGAGCATGACCCGGCGGTCAAGATGCCAGGCAGGGGGAAGCGGTGCCCGACCGCAGCTCAGAGGAGCCGGAACGGGTCGTACTGGCGGGTCCTGGAGACGGGCGACTACCGCTCATGGGGGTACCGCGTCATCGAGGCCCGAGACCCAAATGTCCGGTACGCGGCGTTCCTGGCCGCCTTTCTGAGTGGGTGGCTCCTGCCAGTGCGGGACGCGAGAATGGGCGTTCGCCCGGCGACACTGGCGGTGGCAGGCGCTATGGCCGCCAACAAAAGATACAACCTCGGGGTCCCAGTGCTGGCGAGGCTGTATGCCATCCTGGGACGCATCTCACGAGGGGGGTCGCCACGAAGGATCTGTGGGCCCTTTCAGTTCTTCCACGGCTGGGTGGCTGCTCACCTCGTTGGGTACACGTTTCCGAATGCCATCATTCCTCCGGGCAACGGCCTGCGACCCTCCCTGCTGAACATCGCGGGGGTCACTCCGATGACCCTAAGTGAGGAGGGCGTGAGGATTCGGATTGGCAATCATGCCAATTTCAACTTCAGTCCGTTCCCCACTCCCGTCGGCCAGATGATCGACAATGGGCAGGGTCCGCTGGAGCAGCATGAATACTTCCTGAACATGCGGGGCGGGGTGCTCGTGGCTCGGATCGACGGGAAGGTGATCTGCGAGCCTTACGTGCCAACCCGGTTCGCCAGGCAGATCGGGTGCCTTCAACGGATGCCGAAGAGGGTATACACTGCTGTCCGGGAGGAGACGAACCCTTGCGTCCTTCGCCAGATGTGGCTGATGTTTGCCGCTTTCGGCTCTGGCGACGTCATCACTCTCCCTCCTACCGGGGTTGACGCAGGCTTGGCAACCGAGTACGCCGAACACTGGGCCATCGCGTACCCCGAGGGGCTTCTACGGAAGCCAGTTCGGTGGCTCGAGGTTACCCGTGCGGAGACCGGGCGTCAAGGAAGGAGGCGAGGCGCCGCCACACGGGGGAGAATGGAGGCGCGCCAAGCAGCGGAGCCGGCGCGGGCAGGGACTTCGGCGGCGGGCACATCGCGAGCTGCCGCCACGACCTCGGCGCCCAGAGAGGGGGCACGCGCGGTGGTCGAAGAGCGGCCCGGGAAGCAGGTGAGACGTCTGCTCGAACCCTCCCACGATGCAGTCTTCCCGGCGCTGTGGTCGGCCTGGATGACCCTGCGGCAGTCACTGGGGACCGACGCCATCTGGCGAAAGATTCTCAGAGAAGGAATCCATCTGCCAGAGGTCGGGCGCCTCCATATTGCCGACAGGGTGGACTTCAACCGGCAGTATGCGTATCTGACAGCCATGGACGATTACGCGCGCCAACGTGGTCAGCGTGCGGAGCCATCCCTTCTGGTGAAGGTGATGCTCGGTCTAGAGCCCGCTCCAGAACAGATGTCGCCGGCGGAAGATGAAAGTGGCAGTGACTCCGAGGAAGAGGAGGAAATGGGGGAGGATGAAGGCTCCGAGGGAAGATCCCATCAGGGGAGTCCGCGGGAGAGCGGCGAGGTGGTCGGCTCTGACAATGTTGATGTCACTGAGCTCCTCGAGGTCCGCTTCTATCCCTACTCAATCTGCTTCATCCATTCTTTTATGCATCTTCTAACCCATTTCTCCATCTTTCTCAGGAGCGCACGGATGTTGGTCAGGCGTCCTCAGCGGGAGTAGGAGGGGCGCCAGCAGGACAAGGCGGGGGCCAGGCACCCATTATTGATTTGACAAGCGCGGAAGGGCCCCCTGCTGCAACTGTTCCTGCGGTGGCCGGGATAGCGGAAGATGACGCTCTGACCTCCCGTAAGTCTCCTTACTTTACTGCTGGTGCCTGCCGTTGACGATCCGTGACTAACTATGGCATGCCCCGCGCAGTGATCTCAACACTGGAGGCTCGTCGGGTTGCCGAACCCGGGCCATCTACGAGTGGACCAGTGGTGGACATACCGCCTGCTCCGGAACAGACTTCCCAAACCGAGCCGGCCCCACCAACTGCTGATCAGGGGGCTGCGGACGCCGGCGGTGCTGACATCGGAGAGAGGTCGGGGGCTGGCGAGGGTGTCAGCGCCGCTGGGGAGAGAGAAGAAGTTCGCCCGGATGTTGGGGAACCCATCCCTCATGAGGACCTCCCAGGGGCGGACCCTGCAGCAGACCTGCTGGCTGCCTTCCCGGCCTACCGGCCTGCCGACCCCGAGGAGATGGACGACTCGGACGCGGAGGCGGTCGAGGAGAGCTGGATAACGCGCCGTAGGGGGTGGAAGTGCATCCAGCGCTTCCTCAAGCGAGACCCATCGGAGTGGCTGGGGCGCATGGGATCACTTCAAACCTGGCTGCGCTTCCTGTGTGCCGGGGGAGCTGATGCTCAACGCCTCCATCTGACGGTCCGTGATTTCATGGCCGAAATGATGCGCGAGAGCTGCCGGCGTGCCGACGTCACACAAAGTCGGGACATGTCGGAGAGCACGCGGGCGCTCCTCGCGGCGGAGCAGGAAGTCCGGTGTCTCGAAGGGCAGGCGGCAGAGAAGGAGGCCTTCGTCGCAGCGTGTACCGAGCTTGTGGAGCAACTAGCGGCCCAACTGGTTGATGCCCAGGTACAGCTGACGGAGGCGGGCCAACAGATGGTCACAATTCAGGTCGAGCGGGAGCGTGCACAGGCCAGAATCGACGAACTGCGTGCTGCGACCGCTGACGAAGAGAGGGCATGCAGAGAGCGAGAAGCAGCTCTGGAGGCCACCAGCCAAAGGATAGCGGCATTAGAAAGACTCATTCAGCACGCTAATCCCTAAGGGCTTTGTTTTTCCGTTCCCAAAACATTTGCTTCCTCTACTTTGATCCATTTGTATGAATCAATATTTTTATCTACATCTTTTGGCTTAACATGCTCAACCACAATTCGTTGTCTTGCGGGAGCGTTAACCAAGCATCAGGCATCCATAGTTGGGCCTGGATTGCTGGAGAAAAGAGGGAGGTCATTCCTAGGAAAGGAGACCTCAGACCTAATCAGTGTATCATCCCCCCAACTTGTTCCAACACACGAGCGGAACAATGCTAGGGGCGTTGAGATTTTATCCGAACATAGGGAAATGAGAAAGGGTGAATCGCGTGTCCCGAATCCAGACATCCACAACGGTCGGCCTTCCAGGAAATGCCCAAGATGGTAGGCGGACAGTGGATCGACCATAACAACTGCAATAGACGGACCGAAGGTCATCATTCATATTGCAGGAGGCGGACCACATGTCATCATGAATACCGCTTTGGGGGTTCCTTCAGACACAAGGGTGGAAATCCAGATCAACAGGGCATGCGAAGCGTGGGGCGAAGTGACGATTGTTCGGACAGAATCCAACGCTCTCAGAATTGTGCCACCGTGGGGAAAGCGTATTAGGCGGATGCACTAATCTGGCCGTGAATCACCCCAATTCTCAGACAGCACCTCTTTGACGAGGAAACCGTCGCTTCCCACCATTGCAGTGGGGCATCCCGAGCTGAATCGGGGAGAATATCACAACTGCACCACTCTACCAGAAGCCAGGCCAGACGGCCGGCGACGAGGAGGGGCGGGACTTAACGATCCCTGAGGCTGGACCCAAGTTGAGATGCTCGGGCGTTCCTACGTACTCCATCAGGCTGGAGATCAAGCCACACGTAGTTCTGAAAGTGCAGTTTAATGTCATGCAGGACGTAGAATCCCGTTTGGGGAGATCTTAGTTTAAGGTCGTAGAGCTCAGACCATAGGGGGAGATCTTAGTTTAAGGTCTTAGAGCTCGGACCATAGGGCTAGATCTTAGTTTAAGGTCTTAGAGCTCGGACCATAAGGAGAGATCTTAGTTTAAGGTCTTAGAGCTCGGACCATAAGGAGAGATCTTAGTTTAAGGTCTTAGAGCTCGGACCATAAAGAGAGATCTTAGTTTAAGGTCTTAGAGCTCGGACCATAAGGGGAGATCTTAGTTTAAGGTCTTAGAGCTCAGACCATAAAGAGAGATCTTAGTTTAAGGTCTTTAGAGCTCGGACCATAAGGGGAGATCTTAGTTTAAGGTCTTAGAGCTCGGACCATAAAGAGAGATCTTAGTTTAAGGTCTTTAGAGCTCGGACCATAAGGGGAGATCTTAGTTTAAGGTCTTAGAGCTCGGACCATAAAGAGAGATCTTAGTTTAAGGTCTTAGAGCTCGGACCATAAGAACCTCAAAGTACGCCACATCGTGGTCCTATCCCCTGGGTATGCGAAGATGCACTGAGGGATAGTGTCAAGAGTGTCGAGGTTTCGCCTGGTCAGAATGGGAGGTGGAAAATGTGAATCATGCGGCCATTCACTCAAGGACTGGGGGCACTGGAGTAACGATATGGGAGTACTGCCGACCGTGGCGGAAAAGCAGCATCAATATCGCACTAACCGTTGGTGGAATGAGGCAGCAAACGAGCATCGACCGCTCAATCGCAGGATTCATATCGATTTGCTACCCGAGGCCATTGGGGGTACCGGCCCGAGCCGGTGGGAGAGCACTGAGGCATTGTGTCCGAACCGTTCACGGGGGCTCCACCCAGGGCGTAGACGATGGGTCCGAATGAAAGGGAGCACGAAGCCTGAAAAGTGAAGGAAACCTGACCAAGTGGATCCTGACCCTCCTGGCAATAAACCAGAGTACTCTTGACACCGGTGGACCACTGCAAGGGGTCGGGGAACACGCCTTGAGGGTGACCTGAAGGCGGCAGATTCCCCAGAGAAGGGGGAATCTCTAAGAGGTGGGGGGCTGGACCCGAAGTTTCAAACATCCGGGCGTTCCTACGTATCCCATAAGGATGGGAATCAAGCCATACGTAGTTCTTGAAGCGTGGCGCAACACAATCGGGCACCAGCGCGGGGAAGAGTGCGGGTCTGACCCTCGCACACAGAAGGAGCGTCATTTGATATTTCTTGTTTGTCCTTAAAGATGAATGGTTTTTCTTTGTGCGGCGACATGCCTGTGATTGAGAAATCTCTGGCGTCGCCACAATAATCAAGCCACGGAAGGCATTGATGAATGGCGTGGTTATTAACCAGCGCCCAACATGAGTGCCCCCTGAGGGGAACATCACGATGCAGTGCCGTTTCTCGTCGGGCGGCCAAGACGATCATAGTTTACGGTCGTGTGGTAGGACCAGACAACACAGTTTAAGGTCGTGTGGTTCGGACCATGGAGGAATCCTCTTATCGCGGTACGGCGGACACGGCGGAGGTGGGAGCATACCCAGCCCTGCGGTCACGCACGATTCCAGGAGAAGAGTCTTGGGATAGGGGCCTGCGTATGTCCATCACCCGAGGGGCAGAGATGCTAGCCTCCAGATATACTGGGCCCAAAACGCGATTGTTCGGGCGACTCCTTCCTCCTTATGGGGACGAGGGTCCAGCTACGCATGGCCCTTAGGGAGGATATCCGCATATATCCTTGGTGCTCAGATCATGGGAGCCTCGAACGACATCATTACCTTGGTTGGTCTGCCTAACGTGTAGAGGTGTACTGAAGGTCAGTATGAAAAGAGTGTCGAGATTCCACTACAACGCACAAAGGAGGAGTGTGATGAGGACTGCGCAACCAATGTTCAGAGCCTGAAAGAGCCGACATGGCGATCAAGGACGTTGCTGACCATATTCGCAACACAACATCCGATCGCGTCAGCCTAAGACGGGGCAAGCAAACGAGCATCGACCGCTCAATCGCAGGATTCATATCGATTTGCGGCCCAAGACCCGCCGGTAAATCGACCCGGAGCGGTAGGAGAGCACTGAGGCATCGTACCCAAACCGCTAACGAGGATCCCTTTGAGTGAAGGCTCGAACAAGAGGAAGCGCGAGGCCTGACAAGCAACACAGGACTTGTCGGGATTGAATCTGACACTACGAGTCATAGACCGAAGTACCCAAAACATGTTAACAGATCACCGGAAAGGGTCGGAGGACTCACCCTGAGAGCAACCAAAAGAGGGCAGATCCCCATGATCAACCAAGGGACGGGGCTGGACCTGAAACACAAGCGTCCAGGCGGTCCTACGTATCCCATAAGGATGGGAATCAAGCCGCACGTAGTTCTTGAGAGGCAGTTTAACGTCATGCAGGACGATGAGAGAAAACAGGGGGGAGCAGAAGGCATCCCCAAACGTGGGGGGCGTACAGCGTGGCGAGAAAACCGACGTGAATGAGGACATAATCCCCCGCGCTCACACCATACGCCACATACCCAGAGGCAACTGGACCAAGGGCCCGAGATGGGATGGAAATTCCCAAAGGATGGGGCTGGGCCTGAAACATGAATGTCCAGGCGGTCCTACGTATCCCATAAGGATGGGAATCAAGCCGCACGTAGTTCTTGAGATGCAGTTTTGCGTCATGCATGACGAATGCTGAACAGTTTAACGTCTTGTAGCTCGGACATGGTGCAGTTTAGCGTCATACGGGACGATGTACATGTTAACGTCATGTTGGACGAAGCACTTGGCAGTTTAACGTCTTGCAGCGCGGACGATACGCTGGGCAGTTTAACGTCGTGCTGCTTGGACGTATGCAGTTTAACGTCATGCAGGACGTATGCAGTTTAGCGTCATGCGGGACGAATGTGCAGTTTAACGTCATGCTGGACAAATGTGCAGTTTAACATCATGCTGGACGTTGGCACACTCAGACAAAGTACTGCTTGAGGAACCTAGCGTTGGTGGGAGGAGTGACATGCTCACCATCCATAGTCTCTAGGGAGTACGCGCCCTTGGGATAGACCTTGTGGACAACAAAAGGTCCCTCCCACTTGGGCTCCAACTTGGGCGGCTTCCGGCCGGGGATCATCGGTGCTCTTAAGGCTAGCACTAGATCACCCTGCAGGAAGGAGCGGAGGCGAACCTTCTTATTGAAAGCTCGAGCCATTCTGCTTTGATGCCTCTCCAAGTTGTGTAAAGCGCGAAGTCTATTCTCATCCAGTGCTTCCAACTCGACTAGACGGGCTTCAGCAACTCTGTCCGGCACTTGCTGGTCGTAGACCGCAGTGCGCAAGGACGGCAACTGGATCTCAATGGGCAGGACGGCCTCAGCTCCATACACCAGGGAATAAGGGGTCATCTGGGTGGAATTGCGAGTCGTCGTCCGATAAGCCCAGAGGGTGTTGGGGAGCTTGTCCGGCCAACTCTTCTTGTTCTGACCAACCATCTTTTGCAGAATGTTAGAGAGGGTTTTGTTAAACGCCTCGATCTGTCCATTCTCCTGCGCATGATAGCGAGATGTATGGTTCGAGCAAATGTTATACTTGGCGTACAACTTCTTCAACTCGGCTGCTCGGAAATTGGTTCCGTTATCCGTGAGGATAGCGTGAGGCACTCCAAATCGATGAATGATGTTGGAGGTCACAAAGTCAGCGATCGAACAGGATTTGACCTCTCTGAGCGGAATCGCCTCTGCCCATTTGGAGAAGAAGTCCGTGGCGGTCAGAATGAACCGGCACTGGCGAGCTGTCGCCGGCGGGTAGGGTCCCACAACGTCCAGACCCCAGACTGCAAAGGGCCAGGAATACTTAGTGGTATGGAGAGGCTCCGGCGGCCGATGCACAAAGTTCGCATGAACCTGGCACGCATGGCACCTCCTGGCATACTCGATGCAGTCATGGATCATGGAGGGCCAGAAGTATCCCAACCTCCGAATCTGGTGGGACAGCTTCGGTCCAGTCTGGTGAGCGCCGCATGAACCAGCATGAACCTCTTGCATGACTCGTGGGATCTCAACTCCCTGAAGGCAACGGAGGAGAACACCATCAAATCCGCATTTGTAGAGGATCTGCTCCAGGCCGGGACTGCTCTGGAGGACAAACTGCGATGCGCGGCGTCGAACTCGCTCACGCTCGGCCCGATCCGATGGAAGAATGCCATGTTGGAGGTACTCAACCAAAGGCGCCCTCCAATCAGGGGCTGATCCGACTGTCATATCTGGGGTACTCGGGCCTCCGGGCATAGGGGCAACCGTGGTGAGATTACTTACCAACGGGCCGCGATCTTCTTCCGGGATAACGGGAGCGATGAGCCTACAGTGCGTCACGCGGACGATCAGGTTGTCCTGTTCGGGCTCTGCAAGTGACGCAGCAAGGCTGGCCAAAGCATCTGCTCGACCGTTCTGCGACCGGGGAATATGGACAATTTCTGGCCGAGAAGGGAATCGAGCCATCAGAAGGAGGGTGCACTCCAACAATGGCACAAGTTCCGGCTTCCTGACAACATAGTCGCCATTGATCTGCTTAACAACTAGCTCAGAGTCCCCTTTCACGCACAGATGGGGCACGTCGATCTCGAGAGCCAACTCGAGGCCGGTGATGAGGGCATGGTATTCCGCCTCATTGTTGGTACAGCCCTCTGACAACAGGAAAGAGTATGGAAGCTTGTCTCGCTCCGGGGTAATGAAGACGATGCCCAGGCCCACTCTGTTGAGCTTAGGATTATCGAGTCTTCTACCGGTGGGGCTCCGGGAGGCACCGTCAAAGTGCATCTGCCAGCAAGGATCGGCTCGATCAACCGAGAGAATGGTCTCATCAGGAAAGCCTAGATCCAGCGGCTGATCCGCGGAGGTCGGGTGAGCTGCCAGAAAGTCTGCCAATTCTTGCCCTTTGATGGCCTTCTGAGACACATACCTGATGTCGAACTGTTGGAGAATCACAGCCCACCGCGCTAGACGGCCAGTCAACATAGGTCGGCTCAGGATATATTTCAACGGGTCTACCCGAGAAACCAACTGTACCTCATGGTGCTGCAAGTAGTGACGTAGTTTCTGTACGGCAAATATGAGCGCCAGGCAGCTCTTCTCGATGGAGGAATACCTAACTTCCGCATCGAGGAGCATGCGACTGAGGTAATAGAGGCTATTCTCTGTTCCCTCGTTGTTCTTCTGGGCGAGAAGGGCACCCAGGGACCGTTCCAGGGCGGTCACATAGAGGACCAGCGGCTTCCCGGATACAGGCGGCATCAGAACCGGAGGTTGAAGCAGGTACTGCTTGATCTCCTCGAAAGCGGTTTGACACTCTTTATCCCATACATAGGTGGAACCTTTCTTCATGAGCCGAGAAAAGGGCTTACACTTGCCGGCCAGATTCGCGATGAATCGGCGTATATAGGCTAAGTGGCCTTGGAACCCTTGCAGTTCCCGGACGGTACCTGGGGGAGGCATCTGGCTAATCGCCCTGATTTTCTCTGGGTCGATCTCAATACCCCGGTATCTTACCACAAATCCAAGGAACTTTCCGGAGGTGACACCAAAGGCACACTTCAACGGGTTCATCTTCAGGCAGCGAGACCGGAGGAAGCCGAACACTTTCTCAAGATCTTTGAGATGGTCCTGACGCTGGCGCGATTTGACCACCAAGTCGTCAACGTAGCATTCCACCAGTGTGCCGAGGATTGGCTTGAATATGCGGTGCATCGCCCGTTGATAGGTGGCACCTGCATTCTTCAGGCCGAAGGGCATGACCCGGTAGCAAAAGGTACCTTGGGGGGCCCTGAAGGCAGTGAACTCCTCATCCTCAGGGGCCATCCGGATTTGGTTGTATCCGGAGTATCCATCCATGAAGGAGAGGGCTTGGAACCCTGCCGTGGCGTCGATCAACAGTTCTGTCACTGGAAGGGGAAAATCATCCTTCGGACAGTGGCGGTTGAGATCGCGGAAGTCGATGCAGACTCTGATCTGCCCGTTCTTCTTCCTGACCGGCACAATGTTGGCCAGCCATTTGGGGTACTGAACTTCCCTCACGAAGTTGGGTTTGATAAGCTTGTCAACTTCGGCCTCAACCATGGCACCGTGGGATGGGTGCATCTTCCTGGGAGGCTGCTTGAACCCGCGATGGTTCGCCGGGAGACCAAGGCGGTGGACGGCTACCTGAGGATCTAGCCCCGGCATCTCGTCATAGCCCCAAGCGAACACATCACGGTGCTGCCTGAGAAAGTCCACGTACTGCTGCCGCTCCTCAGAGGGCATGGCGGCACTGACCAATGTGGGTCTTGGATCGGCCTCGGTTCCAAGGTTCACCTGTATTAACTCATCGACCGTGGCGGGGACGCCCTCCTCAAAGGCTGGGGGTGCATCTTCCATATCCTCTCCACTCGGGGAGGGATCGTCCACGGGAGAGACTGCGTTGGAAACTGCATTGGGGCTACCAGATCCTGCTGGGCCACTGGTGCTGGCGCGGGCGGTCGCGGTCATCTCATCAGGAGACTCGCGGGCCGTTGAGACCATGGCGACGTCCAATCGGTGAATCGGGAGGACGTAAGCGTCATCCAGACTTGCCCAGGGATCACTTGCAACAGCGACAGGCTCAACCTCACCTGCCAGGATCTGCTTATCCTTGCTCTTGTAATAGTCCGCATCCAGATAGCGGGCTTCACATGAGGCAAAAGGAGAGGCATCTCCTTGAAGCACGCCTACTCGACCATTAAGGGAGTATTTGAGGCATTGGTGGTATGACGAGGGAACCGCCGCGTGAAGATGGAGCCATGGCCTGCCCATCAATGCGTTGTACGCAGTGTCCTGAGAGACCACCATGAATTCGGTGTTGGCAACCAAGTCACCGAACTGGGTCTTCAAGCGTATATTGCCGACCGGGGTTTGCTCGGTGCGGTCGTACCCCTGGATCCTGAGGTCGGAGGGAATCAAGTCATCCTCAGACAACCCCAATCTCCGGAGCGTCCGAGTTGGAATCAGGTTA
Organism: Viscum album; assembly: GCA_963277665.1. Classification (NCBI taxonomy): domain Eukaryota; kingdom Viridiplantae; phylum Streptophyta; class Magnoliopsida; order Santalales; family Viscaceae; genus Viscum; species Viscum album. The sequence goes on along the minus strand of OY728132.1, from coordinate 204,547,049 downwards.
ATCCCGGACCCCGTGTCGACAAGACAGCACCGGACTTCAAGGCCATTGAACTGGCCGGTGACATACATCGGACGAATATGTCCCTGTATAGGAGGGTCTTCATCCTTACCAGAGAACGAGATAACTGCCTGACATTCGGCGTCCTCGATCGTTCCGGCGTGAAAGGCCTCTGCAGCCGCAACCTCTGTCTCAAACTGGAGGGGGCTTTTCAGGGCTTCAGCGAGTGCCTCGCGCATCTCAGATGACATGCACAGAGCCTCAAGGATGGAGAGCCTTGCTGGGATGTCGGCCAAGTGCTTCAGGACATCATACTTTTTGGCCAAGCGCGAGCCCCTGGTTGCAGGAGGTTGCTCCGCGGTTGGAAGCATGACGGGCCTTGCCGGTTGGATCGGCGGCCGACTGGTACTTGGCGCATCTCGTTTTTCACTGGCTACAGTCCGGGAAATGGTCACCGTACTGGGGTCAGGAGGCCGGGATGGACTCGTGACAGGGCGGAGCTGGTCGCGACGCGGCTGAGGCGGCTCTGCCTGGTCCCACACCACAAACAGCGGCGGAGGCGAATCCGTCATCCCCGAATGGGGGGGCGGCGCACGTTGTGCTCGGTTTTGAGCCTGCTGCCTAGTCTCAGTGGCGTGCACGGCCTGGCTGGAGGTGCCAACGGCTGTGCCCCGGCGACTCCTGCTGCTGCGGTTCTTCCGACGGTGGCGACGACCGGGGACACTAGGGAGGTCCACCTTGTGTTCTTCAACGTCGGGAACCGAAAAGGGATTTACCAGCTCGACGGTGTTAACCGAAGCGTACCCAATACCGTCATCGGACGAATCATCTGTCACCGGGCGGATCTGAGGAGGGACCCCCATTTCCGGGGGCATGAAATCACCGAGAGTGCGGGATAGTGGCGGAACCGGCGGGGCACGCTCTTCCTTCTTGCGCTGCCGCCGTTTTCTCCTCTTGGAAGAGGCAGGCTGGGACGACGATGCCGAAGCAGCACCCGCAGATTCTGGGGGCTCAGGCTGATTCAAGCGCGCACGGATGATTCCATGGGCGCGAATGGTCGTCTTGCGGGCCATCCAGTTATTATACTTCTGGGATCCGCGGTTGGAGACCAGCTGCCATTCGTCCTCATTGCCACTATCGTCATCTGATCCCACGAACACGCCCGCCACTTGTGCTGGAGCTGGGACCAACCTGATTACATTGTTGTTAATCTGGTCTTGGAGCCAATCCTTAAACACATAGCACCGCTGAATGGTGTGCCCCAGGGCCCGATGGTAGGGGCAGTAGCGGGGGTTATTCGTAAGATGTGCCTCCTCTGGCCTCCAACACTCAGGCAGTCGCACAATCCTCTGCTCCAGGGCGCTCCGGAAATAACCGGGGACCTGATCCTCGTGGAATGAGTAAGTCAGGTGTCGCGGGCCCCTGGGAGAGTGGTCTTGACGAGGGGCTGGAGGGGCCGGCCGAGGAGGTGGACCCTGATTATCTCGCCTGGGTTGCGGCGGTACATTACGCGGAGGGGCCGGCCGGTTCTGAGGCTGCCGCTGCTGGGCCGGGAACTGAGCCCATGGAGGCGGGTTCCTGTGAGGCTGTGGAGCTGGCCTCGCCGGCAGCAGCTCCAACGGCCTGGGGGCCTCTATCTGGGCAACAGCAGCGGGCTCAGCCCTGCTGACTCTCCTTGCAGGAATCATAGGAGGCAGCGGGTGTGCCTGGCTGGCCTGTTGCAGGGCTTCCTTAAGACGTTGAGCTTTGTCTGAGAAGTCCCTGAACCCTCCGGGGTAATTTTGAGTAATCAGGGAAGGGACCAGCTCGGTCTTGACGTTCCCGACGCACATTGTCAGCAACTGCTCCTGAGTCAATGGCATGTCAAGGGAATACGTGAGACCCTTCCATCAGGCGACGAAGTCCGCGACTCGCTCATCAGGCCTCTGCTTGCACTTGAAGAGGTCTGCGATACTTGTCTTCCGGGTCGTGGAACTGAACTGGTAGAGGAACTGTCTACGGAGGTCCTCCCAGCTGGTTACCGACCCGACGGGGAGCTGGCTGTACCAGACAAATGCTGGCCCTTCCAATGTCTGAACAAAGCAGCGAAGCTTAGCGGCCTCTTGCTGCGCCGGAGTCCCCAACATAGGCCCGCACCTCGAGTTGAAGTGGGCTAAATGCTATGGCGGATCTCCAGTCCCGTTGAAGGGAGCGAAAGTGGGATTCCCGAATCCCGGAGGCGCTGGCATGTCATCCACCCATGCTGGGTAGGGCTTGCCGTCCGGTGGGATCGCCACCTGCCGAGTCTCCAAGGCCTCCAAGCGGGCGATGAGTGCCGCCATCGGATCGTCCGTACATGGGTTCCAGTCCTGACGAGGATCTCTAACCACGAGCGCATTGCATGGCCCTTCAATCGGGTTGTCGACAGGGTCGTCGAACTCGGCAGCTCGTGGGATGGCGGGCGGAGCGGCCCTTGGGGCAGCGGGAGGAATCCGAGCGGGGTCTCTCAGGTAGTCACGCCGCTCGGGAGGGTGTGGCGAAACATACCGCGCCCTCTTGCCGTAGGCAATGGCCTCTCTCCTGTCGGCGAACACGGCGTAATCACGGTTGCCCGGGAGAGTCTCATCGAGGAGCGGTTGTTCCGGTCCCTGCTGTCCTGGCCTAGGATCACCGTAGTCAGGCCGCCGTTCTACAGCGCGCTCGGCGAGGAGCTGTTCAACCAGCTTCTTCTGTTCGGTGAGCTGCTGACGTAGCGTAGCCTTCTCGGGATCCTCCTCTGCCCTCTGCATGGAGGCAGATGGGTCGGCGGGCTTTATAGCCTCGATGTGCTCTTTTCCTTTGCTGACGTTTCGGCTCAACGTCAGTGCTTCAGTGGGTGAGGGGAGCCCCAGGAGGTTCCTCTGATGACGAGTAACTCTCACCGATGGCTCTGACGACGGCTTGTATTCGGGGGGGGAAGCCCCCGTCGAGAAGTTCCAAGTCGTCCCCCTCTCCTGACAGGTCAGCCATATTGACCGTTTCTGTCCCTGGGGATATACCCTTAGGGCCACCCAGCGAATCGGGCTGTCGGAAAATCACACTGAAGCGTAGGGCAGCGTACTGCCCCCATCCACGGATATACACGTGGGGAGTGGCTTCCTCGATAACTTTGCGGAGTACTTGAAAACACTCAACGCATCGTTGTTGGAGGGCCTCGTGGTGCTCAAATGACCCGGGGTGCCGAACCGCGGGGAGCATGACCAGGTCAATTTGACGGCACTGCTCACCAATATCCTCCAGGTGCGCTTGACTCCCGGGGTATGGAATTTGTAGGCGGTGAAGACAGGAGAGAGTCTCCCAGAGAGTTCGGCGGAAGCATTCGAACTCATCCGGGGTGAGCGATTCGGGTGCATCAAAGCCCGGTCCTGCGACTGGCCAAAACTTCTCAGGGAAGTGGCCCTCTGCAAGGACGGTCCAGAAGCTCCACGACTCAAACTCGGGACCCAGATCTCCCTGGTCCTCTTCAATGGCTGGGAACGGACGGGGAACCGGCAGTGGTGCCGAGGCGAGCCGCCGGGCTGACGGGCTGGCCGGCGGTGAATACGGCGAACAGGCCGATTGGCCTCCATATCCCGGGCCGCCCTCTGAGGGTGGCGGTGCCCTGGCTACCACATCACGATAGGACGGGCCGGCGAGAGAACATCCTGCCGTAGCATCGGTGCTCGCCGAGGGTGCACTAGATCGTGGTTCGACCGTCGGTCCCCAGAAAAAGTCTCCGGCTTCTCTGATCGAGACGGAAGGCACTTCCGGAGGGGCCGGTACCAACCGCAAGCTTGATCCTTGGGGGTCTACCAGGCCCTCATTACTCCGGATATACCTTCAGAGAGAAGCGGGGATCACATCGATCTCGCTCTCGGGGAGCACGAGGCTGACGTGCCGCATTCCTACCCCTGCCCTTGACTGGCGGGATTGGGGAAAGGGCTCTGTCGCCGAATCGTACTCCGCCTCTAAATCAGAGAAGCGAACCGGTCGAATCTCTGTCCGGAATTCCGTAACATTCTTCCCTCGGCGTCGACGCCTTGCCTTCCTGCCCCTGGGTGGTTCTTCGGAGCAGGGCTGATCTCTGTCCTGGCGTCCTCTGGCCGCACTGGTGCTGGGGCCAAGAGGACTGGAAACCAAGGTGCGAGGGGCACCGGGACAGATATCAAAGGGGACGCGGGGAGAGATGATTCCGGGCAGGCCTCCGGGCCGGGATCGGAAGGTGGGATGACCCATGCCTCCTGGATCGGCCACACGGAGTGGATCCCGCTGGTGAATAGCGCTACCGCGAGGTGGTCCGCGGTGGCTACTGCCTGTACCAGCAACCGGGAGAGTCGACCCAACCTGCCTTTGGGGCGGTCGGGGCCTCGATCCAGGTCGGGCATAGGAGTTCCCCTGCTCAGGATGCGTAGGGGCCTGGCGACTGGAGCCAACAGTGGCTTGGGCCAATGCGGCCGCTGTTGCTAGGGCCCCAAGGTGGGCATCCTCTTCCGCTCGTGCCCGACGTTGGCGCCGGGACAGACGAGTCGGGATGAGCGGCGTGGGCAGGTGGAGAGCCCGCTCTTCGACTTGAGAGGCCTGGCGGTGGTGTCGCCGTGGCCTGGCGGGAGTCCTTACCGTAGATCCCTGGAACGAATCCCGGATAGGGTGATCCCGGGCATCTTCCACCTCATCTGCATAGGGAAGGGAACTGTCAGAGCACTCTGGGGATAAGCTCCTGAAGCAGTTGGACGTTGAGGTAGGCAGCGGTGCCTCCCTGCGCGGCCCTTGGGGGCGGCGGTGGTGGCGAGGTGCAGCCTCCTCAAGGTCTAGGCGAGCCATGTCCCTAGTGGGGATGACTCCCTCTTCCTCATATCTCCGCACCAGGGTGTTGATCACCCTTCTCTTGATGACCTCCGAGGGGGAGAGAGGGCGTGATCGTCCCGCAATTGCGGCTGCTGGGACGGCCGTGGAACGGGCGGGACCGCGCGGAGTAGCCGCGTTGGTGTTTCCCCTACCCCTGCGCCAGTGGGCGGGTGGCGACCGGGCACTGGATCGGGCGACTTGATTTCTGAAAGCAGGGATAAGGACCCATTAACATTGACAGGAAAAAGGAATCGACAACCAACCATTAGCGCCACGACGCCTTCCGTGGGGGGAACCCAGGCCCTCGACATTGCGAGACGGAGTGCCCGATGTCCCTTCCCCAGCCCCTGGCGGGTAAGACTGAATGCTTGGCCGGGCAACATGTCGGTCTTCCAACACCTCTGAAAGCCATCGGTCTTCGTATCGAGGAGAAGAGATTCACGTCGGGTTCACCATTTTTCTGTTTTGGTGCGGATGTGCGTCGGGTTACGCTGTTCCGCCAGGACGCGTTCGCGCGTGCACCCGTTAACCCGAGGGGATGGGCGCGCGGCTTGTGGTCCCGCAGTCCCGCTTTCCAAAGGCGGGCGGCATTCGTCCCTTATTCAGGGGCGTCTGCTCCTTGATCGAAACCGGGATGATGGGATGTCGGCTCCTCCTTCCTTGGACGTCTCCTCGGAACTCGTCGCCTAATCCGGGTCTCCCTCATAGATTTAAGAATGTTCGGAAATCTCGTTCCCGGCGCCATATCTTCGTGGACACCTGTTAATTACGCTGCTTCCGCCCGGACGCTCCAAGGAGTCTGGTCGGGGCAGCAACCTGCGGTGAGAAGGCCGGGTGGCTCTGGGTGCTGGGGGCGTGTCGTAACACTGCGGCTCTGCACATCTGTCTTCCGTCCCTAATAGGGCTTCTCGAAGGCATGATGGCCTGAGGCATCCCGCACCGGGTGCGGGGAACTGTGTCCCCTGAGGTTTTCCTCACCTTCCCATGTTTAACACGGGGTATGCCGCGAGTTTAACATCCAGCGGGGACGGCATCAGACTGATCAACACGAAAAGTGGATCAGATGACAGAACCCCTTGCGGGGAACCTCCGACGCTGGGGCCAGCGCATGGGCGGCTTCCCAAGTGATATGGAGTGGAGTGAAGTGGCATGACCCCACCGGGATGTGGTGGCCTGGGTAAGGATCAGGATGGATGATGGAGTAAAGAGCTTGGACCCCGTAGGGGCTTCCTACGTACCGCGCGTTAGCACAGATCAAAGTCAACGTAGTTCAGGTATACAGTTTAACGTCATGCTGGACGTCGGCAAGCCGACTCACGAAGGGGTCGAGGCCGCCGGGCGGAGGATTGAACCGAACCACCTCGCACAGAGGGGGATGGAACGGCCGGGTGGATCACAGTTTCACGTCATGCTGGAAGATAAAAGGAGAAATGGAAAAAGGGGCTGTGGGGAGGCACAGTGGAGATACACACGGGCAGTCTCCCACAGGGGCGGATTCATAGGTGAATCGACGCAAGCATGAACCCTGTAGGGGTCCACTGATGGACGAACCGACGTGAATACGACCGGGACGACCAGGTGGTGGGCTTGAACCTCAGGGATGCTTCCTACGTACCCTGTTTAGAAGACAGGGATCAAAGTCCACGTAGTTCATTCTGTCAGGACTTACGCACTTGAGGCATCCCGGATGCGGAAAAACTCAGTTGGAAGGGACTTGGACCGAAAGTAGGAGACACCTCGATCCCAGTCATACCCTCTACTGGTTTCGGCAGTGGGGGAGCGCAATGGAGATACACATGTGCAGCTCCCCACAAGAAACTACGGGTTTGTAATACCCTACCCCCCGTGGGGAAAAGCCGCTCCCATTAAATCGTCCCTAATGAGGGGCAATCCCGACATCCCTGCAGAGACGAGCGGGTGGGGGCCACATCCAAACTGGGGGGGACCCTGCGTGCGAGGCACGGGATCGGGTGATGCGGACGGTTTAGCGTCTTGCCAGACGAAGTACAGTTTAACGTCGTGTGTTGAGGACGAAGCGGACGGTTTAACGTCTTGCCGGACGAAGTACAGTTTAACGTCGTGTGTTGAGGACGAAGGTGCTTGGCAGTTTAACGTCTTGCAGCACGGACGATAGGGGCTAGGCAGTTTAGCGTTGTGCAGCTTGGACGTAGTACAGTTTAACGTCATGTTGGACGGATGCAGTTTAGCGTCATGCGGGACGAATGTGCAGTTTAACGTCATGCGGGACGTACGCGCAGTTTAACGTCATGCGGGACGAATGTGCAGTTTAACGTCATGCGGGACGTACGCGCAGTTTAACGTCATGTGGGACGAATGTGTAGTTTAACGTCATGCGGGACGTACGCGCAGTTTAACGTCATGTGGGACGAATGTGCAGTTTAACGTCATGCTGGACAATGGATTGCCACTGATGGGTCCGTGTCACTTTGCGCGAGCCTGGAGGGCCGCACGGGAAGACAACGCATGGTGCGGGCACCCAGGATGAAAATCATCGGGCGCCACGCAGGCAGGTACCCTCAGGGGGTCAAGGGGGGCGACCCTGGGGGATTGCGCGCAAAAGAGGAGCTTTGCGCGCAAAACAACAGGTCGGCGCTCAAAATGGCGGGCTGGCGCGCAATCGGGCCAGCCCTTTGCGCGCGGATGATTGAGATTGCGCGCACCGGGCTTCGGACAGCTCGCGGGGGGCAACGGCTCATTCTCTAACGAATGGCCACTTTGAACATGGGGGGTGCGCGCAATCGGGCTGGATTGCGCGCACCCGGGGCAATTGTGCGCAAGAGGCTTCTTTTGCGCGCAAAGGCCTTCGGGTTAAGGATTTATTCAAAGGGATGGAGCCAAGGGGATTGCGCGCGAAGGCGAACCCCAAGGCTCTATTGCGCGAAAGAAAGGAGGTTACCTGAAGATCGGCATTGCGCGCGGAAGGGGTTGGATTGCGCGAACGAGCGACGCTTCGGATTCTGGAAACCTTCAAAATGTCGGGGGTCGCCTTATATTTATAGGCAACCCCGGCGCGGAATCTGGTCGCGAGCGCGGAATTCCCTTCGCGGGCACGGAATCAGGACCCGGCGCGCAAGGGAGCCGCGCAGGCCACGGGCGCGCAAAATAGCGCGCCGGCCCAGCGCATTGCGCGCATCCCGGGAGGATTGCGTGCCGCGACTCAACTTTGCGCGCGGGCCTCTGAAATTTCGCGCAAGTCCTCCGGGCCCTCCGGAACGTGCCTCTGACTCCAAATATCACTTCGCTTTCCGCATCCGGAGCTTCGTTTGGGAACAACGGACTTTTCCGGCGTCTACAATGATGTCACAACGTTTAAGATTCCCATTTTTATTACATGGGTTATGCTATGATGTATGGTTTATGATTTTGTGGCAGACATAAGAATGGTATCATTATGAGATGGGTGGGACCTATATCTCCCTCCAATTCATTGGGTAAAGATTTTATATCTCATGAGATAGACATGGCTGGAACGGTAGGTTAAACCAGTTTAGTGAAACAGGACTGAAACGAGGAATGAAATCGGTTCAGAAATGGACTTTGTCCACTAAGATGGTCTTGGAAATGATTATTGACTAATAAGAAATGATTATCTATTATTATGTTTGTATGCCACAAAGTTTCATGTTTTATGTTATGATTATTGGGATTACATTTCACTTTTATGATTTATCCCATGGTATTAAATTATGATTTCTTTTGCAGGTTAAGATTTCCAAAATGTTATGTTCATGATGTGATTGATTTTTCTTTTGTTTACCCTTACTGAGAATTTGAGCTCACCCTTTTGTATGTTTTCTTTCCCCCAGGTCATAAAGAAGGTTATTAAGTAAGATATTCCAAAAGGGACTATAGATATGATGAAATAAATGGGAGACAGTGTAGACGCTTTATGAACCAGTTGTTTATGTTTCCCAGTTTCTAAAGACACTATACCTATACAGTCCTTCCACGGTTTTGTTATATGCTGTAATAAGTATGCTTCAATTTTGAAGTATTAACAATGTATGTAAAGTATGGGTCGTTATAGTTGGTATTAGAGAAAAGGTATAGTCAACCTTTGGAAACTAGGGTGTGAAAGCCTTAGTAGGAACCCTAAGGATAAGTATAAGCATATAGCACAATCTTAGTGTTTTAGAAATGGCCATGAATAACCTAGGATAAGACCTTAAGTGTGAAATTTTATTCTTGGTTATGTTATATTCATATATAATTAGTGTTGCTCACACTATTCTTCTTGGTTTTAGCCAATGGCTGGAACCCGAAGGAACCGTGTTAATGCAGAATGCGACGGGCAATGCAATGATTGTCCTCCTGAGCAACCAAACGTTATGGGAGCTGGAATGAAAAATCTTGTAGCCATGATCACACAACTTTCTCAAGATATGAATCATGCAGGACTTCCAAATAAGTAATGGAAGGAGAAACATTCTGTTTAATCCTTTATGAGGTAGAGTCCACCTTCATTTAGCGGTTCTACTGATCTATTAGTTGCTGAACAATGGATTAGTACTACTGAAAAGATATTTTCAGTTCTTCAATGTTCTGAACATGATAAAGTCATCCTAGAAGTGTATCGTTTGGAAGGAGATTCTTATCAATGGTGGAATCTTATTAAGAATATGAGTCAAAGGGATGAAATTGAGTCCATGGAATGGGACGAGATCAAGAACATATTTTTCAATAAGTACTTCCCTTATATTCTCTGAACAAAGATTTAGAAAGAGTTTCTTGAACTGAAGCAAAAGGATGATGAATCTGTTGGTACCTATGAAGCAAATTTTACAAGACTTTCAAGGTACGCTTCTGGTATTATTATCCAACCTAAGAGTAAGATCGATCGATTCTTTAGTGGCTTAAAACCAAGTCTTCAAAGGGCCTTAGCCATAAGGGACTTCAATAGCTACGAGGAAATCGTTCGATGTGCTCTCAAAGTTGATATGGAGATTGAAGTAACCCATCAGTCATATGGGTTTGATAAGAAGAGGAAAATTGAATTCAAAGGAAAATCAAAAGAGAACACTGAAAAGAAGATGAGCTTTCCCTTATGCTCAAAGTGTGGAAAGAAACCTGGAGGGAGTTGTCTTAATGGGACAAGTAAATGTTTCAAATGTTGAAAGGAAGGTCATCGGGCATTTGAATGCCACAATGATGGGAAGAGGATGTCTAATGATGCGAACAAAGGAAGGGATACACAGAATGAACCTACTACACTTCAATGATTCAAGTGCAAGGAGATGGGGAATTATTCCAATCAATTCTCAAATCCAAGGGTTGATGATGATGATAGACGTCAAATAAATCTTATGGTTAAAGAAAAAGTAAAGTCACATGCAATTTCTATCAGCGATGTGGAGTATGATAACGATGTGGTGAAAGGTACACTTACCATACACTCTAAAGTAGAAAATGTTTTATTTTATTCTGGATCCACCCACTCTTTTATTTCTGAAGAATTTTCTAAGAGTATCACCGTATTACCTCAATAATTAGATGTTGAGTTAGCTGTGACAACCCCTAATGGCACAATAGTCGCATCAAAAGTTTATAATTCTTCCCCGATTGAAGTTTGTGGGAAAGTGCTTCCTGCAATTCTTGTGATCCTTCCTATAGTGGAATTTGATGTGATTCTTAGCATGGATTGGCTTTCTTTATATAGATATCATATAAATTTCCAAAGCAGGGAAGTCACATTTCATATTCCAGATCAATCTATGATCGTCTATCGATGCAAGGATGAACATAAACTTCCAGTGGAAATTTCTTCCATCTTATGGGTCTTGATTCCACTAAATGAAGGTTATTTATTTAAAATGGATGGAGAGAAACTCACGATTAAGAATATTCCCGTTGTACGGGAGTTTGATGATGTATTTCCAGAGGAATTTCCAGGTCTTCCACCAAATCGTGAAGTTGGGTTTCCAATAGAACTCATACCCGGTGCTTTACCTATTTCAAAGACACCTTATAGAATGGCCCCAATTGAGTTGCAGGAATTGAAGAAGCAACTCCAAGAGAATCTTGATAAGGGGTTCATACGCCCTAGTGCGTCACCTTGGGGAGCACATGTTCTGTTTGTTAAGAAGAAATATGGATCAATGAGACTCTGCATTGATTATCGAGAATATAACAATATCACTATCAAGAAAAAATATCCTCTCCCACGCATTGATGACCTGTTTGACCAACTACACGGAGCTCAATACTTTTCCAAGATTGATCTTCGTTCAAGGTATCATCAATTAAGGTTCAAAAGAGAGTATATACCTAAGACGACTTTCCGTACAAGGTATGGACACTATGAATTTATAGTGATGCCATTTGGTGTTACTAATTCCCCTACTATCTTCATAGATCTGATGAATAGAGTCTTTAGAGACTATCTTGATCAGTTTGTGGTAGTCTTTATAGATGATATTCTTGTATATTCAAAGAGCAAGGAAGAACATGAAGATCACTTGAAAATTATATTGAAGACCCTGAGAAAGGAGAAGCTTTATGCCAAATTTACCAAGTGTGAATTTTGGCTTCAAAAAGTTTCATTTTGGGTCACATAATCTCAAAATATAGGATATCTGTGGATCCAGCAAAAATAGAGGCTATCGAAAGATGGTCGAGACCAAAAACAGTAACTGAGATCCGAAGTTTTCTTGGTTTGGCTGGATATTATCGACGTTTTGTGAATGATTTTTAATTATTATCTAATCCACTCACCAGGTTGACTCGGAAAGGAGTTGAGTTTGTTTGGACGGAGGAATTTGAAGAAAATTTCAAAGAGTTGAAAAAAAGGATATCCAGTGCACCTATGCTCACACTGCCTTGTAGTGGGGAAATGTTTCTGATCTACAGTTATGCATCCAAGAAGGGATTGGGGTGTGTTCTTATGCAAAATGATATGGTGATAGCTTATGCCTCACGACAGTTGAAAATCCATGAGAAAAATTACCCAACTCATGATTTGGAGTTAGCTATGGTAATCTTTGCATTAAAGATTTAGAGGCATTATCTTTATAGAGAAAGGTGTGACATTTATACTGATCATAAAAGTTTAAAATATATTTTCACACAAAAGGAGATGAATATGAGCCAAAGAAGATGGTTGGAGATGATTAAGGATTATGACTGCTCAATTCATTACCACCCTGGGAAAGAAAACAAGGTGGCAGATGCATTAAGTCGACAAGACCATGCCAGTTTATCCATGATGAGGATCACAAAAGATCCAATATTTATGGATTTACAAAGGATGGATCTTGGAATTATAATGTAAGGGGAAAAATCTTATCTTTCTCAAATGAATGTTCAACCATCTATACATGTGAAGATTAAAGAGGCACAAAAAGAAGATGTAGAGTTACAAAAGAAGATGAGAAATGTTCCTGAATTCAACCTTGATTGTGATGGGATAATAATGTTCAGGAATCAGGTTTGTGTTCCTCCCATCCCCGAATTAAAGAAGGAGCTGCTGGATGAGGCTCATAGTTATTCATTCTCTATTCATTCGGGAAGCACGAAGATGTATAGGGACCTGAAAGAGTACTTCTGGTGAGATGACATGAAAAGAGATGTTGCTGAATATGTCTCTTGATGCTTGGTTTGTCAGCAAGTTAAAGCGGAGAGATAGAAGTCTAAGGGGATGTTACAACCATTACCCATACCTGAATGGAAATGGGAAAACATCACTATGGACTTTGTCACCGGACTTCCTAAAACATCCAAAGGCAATAATGCTATCTGGGTCATAGTTGATCGTCTTACAAAGTCTGCACACTTTATTTCTATTAGAGAGGATTTCTCTCTAGATCAGCTTTCCAGGATATATGTAAAGGAAGTGGTAAGATTTCATGGAGTACCACTTTTTATTATATCTGATCGGGATCTGAGTTTTACCTCAATGTTCTGGAGAAGTCTTCAGCGTACTCTGGATACAGATTTGAGTTTCAGCACTGCTTATCATCCTCAGATAGACGGTCATTCTGGAGAGGATGATTCAAACTCTAGAAGATATGTTGAGAGCTTTCTCTATGGATTTCAAAGGTGGTTGGGATCAACACCTACCTTTGGTGGAATTTTCTTATAAAAATATCTTTCACTCCAGTGTTCAGATGGCTCCTTATGAAGCTCTCTATGGAAATAAATGAAGGACTCCAACTTGCTGGGATGATGTTGGGGAAAGAAAGCTATTAGGACCTGATCTCATTGATGAAATGGTAGAAAAGGTCAGATCTATTCAACAACACATAAGAGAAGCTCAGAGTCGATAGAAAAGTTATGCCGACAATCGAAGAAAAGACCTAGAGTTTGAAGTGGGTGATAAAGTGTTCTTAAGAATATCTCCCTGGAAGAGGGTCATGAGATTTGGAAATAAGAGGAAGTTGAGCCCTAGATATATCGGTCCTTTCGAAATACAGGATCATGTTGGAAAGGTAGCTTACCGATTGGCGCTTCCACCGAATCTCTCTAAAGTTCACGATGTGTTCCATGTATCTTTCCTGAGAAAGTACATACCTGATCCTTCACATGTACTCATCTCAGAAGTTGTACATCTGAAGAAAGATCTTTCTTATGAAGAACAACCGATAGAGATTCTGGATCGTAGTGAAAAATTCCTACGAAATAAGACCACTCTCTTGGTGAAAGTGTTATGGAGGAACCACCAATTAGAAGAAGCTACATGGGAGCTTGAGGATATGATGAGGGAGATGTATCCTCATCTTTTTATTACAAAGTGACGAATTTCGAGGGCGAAATTCATTTTAAGGGGGGTAGAATGTAACACCCGAGACTTTTATGAGAAATATTTTGTTTTTTATGTTATATAAATCATCAAAGGAATCTTTCACTACACACAACACTAGCTTGGCTTGCTTTACACGGAACCACAACCTTCCTTGATAGCTTGTGTCGTACGCAATACCGAGTTTCACTAAACAATGATATGCTATTAAAATATTATTAAAACTAGCCATTATGAATAGTCATAACCACTTTTTGAGATTTTGTACATTTTATTTTTCAAAATGGACTTCATTTTTGGATTCGGAATATCGAAATTAGCCTAGGGTGAAATTTTGGTATTTTTCTGGAAACTTTCAATTTTTTATGAATAATGAAAACATTGGGTCACTATTTAAATACCGAATTTTTATTTAAATAATTATTTATTTTATTTAAATTTATTTTAGGTGAAAATTGATACATAATACCTATATAAGTTCAATGTAATTCATTGGAGTAATTTTATAATAATTCTAGATATATAAAAATTTTATTGAACTTTTCACCGTCTTTTACCCAACTCCTAGGAGAATTTGAAAATATACATAAAACGTAATTTTGCTGCTTCTGTGAGTGGAATTTCAAAAATCTGAGAGACATGGTTGATGTCAGTAAGTAAAATGTGGTTTAATGGGATGAAAATAATTTTTGTTGAATAGTAACTTTTTACTTTTATTTACCACGGTTAAAAGTAAATAGGGTAATTAAGGGTAAAAATGATATTATTATTACCCTAACACATGTCCTAATTCTATTGGATAAGTTTAATTCGACCAAAAACAACCTTTGAAATAAAATATGACCATTTAGGACCACTTGGATTAGATTAGGACATTTATTATTAATTTATTTAAAGAAGGGTTAAGATAGTTAAAATCAATGTTTAATAACTAAATAATTTTTAATATAGGTTTATAAATAAGATAAATTCGACTATAAATATTCATTAGAAAGATAAAAATATTTCCTACATAATGGTATTTTATTTGTAATTTTTAAACATTAAATAATTTAATTTATTTATGACACAATGATGATGCATTAATTATCTTATTAATGAAATATTGACATAATTGATGTTATAAATAGCAAAATAAATGTAATTTTAGACCTTTTATGAATTAAATTAATTTTATAGGTTAATATGACATGTTATTATTGATTTAATTAACTTATTTCTAACTAATCATTCTGTTATTATTTTCAAAAAAATCAATTACTAAATAGTGTCAAAATTGACATAAAATAGTTTTTAAAACAAATATTATATTATTGATTGTTATTTTATTTCTAAAAATCTAAGGTTCAGCCAAGATACTTATATAATGATAGTTATATCATTAATGGACCACTTGGGGGACTCTTGGATGTATATGGTAGCTTTATTAACTATATAATATAAAAATACAAAGTGACATGGTAAATGTCAATCTAATTACCTAAGAGTTAAAACTAAAAGATAAGGTTAATATAATGACCTAAACTTGTATAAATTCTATTTTATGAGAGGCTTTCGACCCATCCCCACCTTTTATTCGAAATATATCAATTTGGAGCTATTAAAAACCGAATTTGACTTCATAATAAAATAATATTTTTAGTTATTCCAAAGGTGCCCCTCTCCTCCCTTATAAAAGGGAACCTCCTCCCTCTCCTCATAACACCAATTTGAGCCTTCATGCTCGGAAAACCCCTGACAATATCTCCTCTACACTTCCCTAGAAACATCCTAGAGGTCCTGGTATTATTCAAAGACCAATTTTAGTGCCCTAAAAGGAGGTCTCAAAGAAACGCTTCAAAGAAGAGGTAATGTCCGTTACCGATTCTTTCATTTTTATTTCTTCTACCACTTCTTCTTATTTAGTCATTTCATTATGAAGTAATAACATCAGTATAAATAATATAAGGATATGTTATTATATGTATGAAACAACCCTATTTCACTATCTATCCATCCTACGGAAAATGAAATCACCGCGCGTGCGTACGTACGGAATACCGTCTCCACACCGTGGTGTAATCTATTTTCCCTCACCACCTTACTTGGATGGGTATAATGGTTTAAATAATAACTATATATGATTATTTTAAAGTGATATTGATTCTGAAATAGTATAAATACACTCCAATACAATTCCACGATCATGGGAATGATATCATCGCTCGTGCGTGCGTACGGAATAGTGTCTCCACGATGTGATGCGACTCGTTCTACATGATCTTCATTTCATAATGATTATATAAATGAATTGAATGAATTAATATGATATATATTACACTAATACCATTCTGTAAATGATGTATCTATAACCTAAAGAGAATAATAAGTATTTATTTGACAAAACACGCATAAGAACAAAAACTAATAAACACCCGAAAAACAAGTAGTAATGAAATATTACTAATAAGAAGCTAATAATATGACCATATATGATATAATAACAATAATTATGATTATGGAATAAGTCAATAACATTATTTAAATCATTATAGAGGAGGTTCGGACACTTATGAAGCAAATCGGACCTAAGGTAAGGGAAAATATCACAATCTCATTTTTTTTCCGAGATTGTTTATACTTTGGTATTTACTGGGGTGTATTTTATCATCCACATCCATTTTTCCTGAATATGTAATATTAATATCCTTCTACAATTTTTTAAATCCAATTTTACTATTTAGTGAGTTTTTAGTAAAATATATGAAAGGAATCTTTTGTCGTTTTTCATACGAGGTACTTTTTTCCTTTTTCGACAAAAGTACGATAAGAATGTTTTTTTAACTTATATGGCATTAATGTATTTTTAAAACATTATTTCCAAGAAGATTCCTTTACAAGTTTTCAAGTTTATTTTTAATCAACTTCTTTTAGTTTAGAATTGTATGAGATGTTAAGAAAGGAAAAGTGTTTTTGAAGTAAAAAAGGATATTTTCCTCAAGAATGGAGTTCAAGTGTTTTATCAAAATTATTTTCCATCTAAGATAATAAAGGGTTATGTTTCTATCCCTATTATTACATTGATTTGATTATGTTGTGATGGAATTATTTTTATGAATTCCTTTATCTTATATGAATTGTTTTATGATGTCACGACATTTAAGATTCCCATTTTTGTTAAATGGGTTATGCTATGATGTATGGTTTATGATTTTTTGGCACACATAAGAATGGTATAATTATGAGATGGGTGGGACCTATATCTCCCTCCAATGCATTGGGTAAAGATTCTAGATCTCATGAGATAGACATGGATGGAACGGCAGGTTAAACCGGTTCAGTGAAACAGGACTGAAACGAGGAATGAACTCGGTTCATAAATGGACTTTGTCCACTAAGATAGTCTTGGCAATGAGTCTTTACTAATATGAAATGATTATCTATGATTATGTGTGTATGCCACAAAGTTTAATGTTTTATGTTATGATTATTGGGATTAAATTTCACTTCTATTATTTATCCCATAGTATGAAATTATGATTTCTTTTGCAGGTTAAGATTTCCAAAATGTTATGTTCATGATGTGATTGATTTTTCTTTTGTTTAACCTTACTGAGCATTTGAGATCACCCTTTTGTATGTTTTCTTTCCCCCATGTCAGGAAGAAGGTTAGTAAGTAAGATATGCCAAAAGGGACTATAGATATGACAAAATAAATGGGAGACAGTGTAGACGCTTTATGAACCAGTTGTTTATGTTTCCCAGTTTCTAAGGACACTATACCTATACGGTCCTTCCATGGTTTTGTTATATGTTGTAATAAGTATGCTTCAATTTTGATGTATTAACAATGTATGTAATGTATGGGTCGTTATATTCCTATCATGCCATCCCCATTAAATATTCACTAACTCAATCTTTTTGGTTATTTCTTGCATCACCCATATTCAAAATATCTTGGTGGACTTTGTATCCCTAATATTTCACTCTCAATCAATGCTACCCCCATAAATCTTCCACAGACCGTGGAAAAGAGTGGGGGAACCTCCGTTTGGACATGCTATACATGAATAAGGGTTTTGATCTACCAACCAGAAGAATATCCTCCTTAAAATAAAGGAAATATAATCTTCTTGATACCTGGAAACACTATGGTAACTACTGGAAAACTAACCTTTACCAACGGTTTGGAAATGTTGGTATAGGCCTCCAAACCGTTGGTATAGCCTATACCAACGGTTTGGAGAACCGTAGCCAAGTAAGCCGTTGGGATAGGTCTATACCAACGATTTTCCAAAAACTGTTGGTATAGGTAATATGAAATCTATACCAACGGTAATGGAACCATTGGTATATAAATTCCAAAAATAAAACATCCGCTGGGATTTGATTCCAGGACCCCTTGTTTATAATTGAACGACTCAACCACTAACCTAACATGACTTTTGTGATCATAATTACATAAATATATATATGTGTATTCTCATAAATATTTTAAATTTTGATTTATATAATGTTCTCGGTACGAAGGTCCGATAAAAAATGAAAGTACCTATACCAACGGTTGTTATTTTCATTCTGTGAAGGATGTTGAATTTTGGCCCACTTTTCCCAACGGTTTGGGAAAACTATTGGGAAAAGTGGCATATTTGGGTACCTTTCCCAACGGTTTGGCTAAACCGTTGGGATAGGTCCACCTTTCCCAATGGTTTGTCCAAACCGTTGGGAAAAGTGTCCAATTTGAGGGTCTTTCCCAATGGTTTGGCCAAACCGTTGGGAAAAGTGGCCAATTTGGGGGCCTTTCCCAACGGTTTGGCCAAACCGTTGGGAAAGGGAACCTATACCAACGGTTTTTGCAAACCGTTGGTATAGAAGCGTTGGGAAAGATCTAATTTCCACTAGTGGGTGGAACTCATCACCCTGGGGTGTTTTGAGTCATCCCTGGATTGCCTTCCCTATTTTCTATATTCATCAATAATGACCTAGTAGAAATATATTAAATTATATAGTATTTTATTTTTAAATAGAAAAACATTAAAATAAATGGTGTATCTTTGTACATACCACATGAAATTAAAATGCAAAAAATAATTCCGTGAAGCATGACATTAAACCTCATATAGAGCACTACTTTCAAAATGGTATATTACCATAAATAGATGTTCTGGGCTAAAAGACCTTAAAATAAAGTAATATAAGGTCTAAGCTTAAAGAAACTAAACTAATTCACTAAAATTATTTATTTTAAATGACTACAAAAGGAAAAACTCATATCATGTCTAAAACCTATAAGAGGAAGACCAGATA
Source organism: Viscum album (assembly GCA_963277665.1). Classification (NCBI taxonomy): domain Eukaryota; kingdom Viridiplantae; phylum Streptophyta; class Magnoliopsida; order Santalales; family Viscaceae; genus Viscum; species Viscum album. The sequence goes on along the minus strand of OY728132.1, from coordinate 204,528,169 downwards.
AAAATCCAAGTCTATGCCGATAAACGATGAGCCTATAACCTAAAAATCTAACCACTTTTGTAACATTGAATGGTAATGCCTAAGAAAGAGATATACTAAAATTTTTATATAGATAATGATAATTTTTAATAGAATGATCTTAAAATAAATTCATGGGTAGTATATAAAATACATAAAAGAAATAGGTTGGTAATATGGCATATGTCACACAAAAGTATAAAGATAAATGGAAACCCCTTACCTTATACTTCTATTTGGTTGATCATGACTAAAACTATTGTATAATGTTTTTTAAAATATTATCAACTTTTTAGATTACCATATTAATTTTTAAAATATAATTTATTATGCTTTTATAACATCTTATCACTCGTTTGTTAACAATTATTCACTATTTTTATTTTTTCTATGTTAATTTCCTAGTTTTCTCATTTGTGATTTGTTATGAATGTTATTATTCTTATTAATATTATATAATTAAATCATATACATAATAATAATCATGAAATAATTATTATATTTTTAAATATATTATTATTTTAAAACCATTAATGAAACATGGTCATAAAAATCGAGTATGTTACAATCATGAAGAAGGTAGGATGTACATACACATGAGTAACGTTTCCATTATTAAATGATCATTATGGAAAGGAGGAAATTAATATTTTATATTAAAATATTTATCATAATATCATATATAAAATATAATTTATTAAAATATACATTTTTATATCATTCATGTGGTGTGTTGATGAAAATAGAGTCACATCGCATCGTGAAGACGATAGTCCACACATACATGAACGATGATATCATTTTTTAGAGTTAGAAAATAAAATGACATATAATATTTTCATAATTATAAATATCTCATTAATATAATAATTATTTTATTTATATAATATTTATTAAGTATCTTTACCCACATTACCTTTCACGTAAATCAATAGTAAAAATGAATCACATTCCTTTGTGAGAAGGTAGACTTTCATACACAAGAACAATGTTATCGTATCTCCATCTAAATGGAAATTCAAAAGGTTATATATGAAATAATAAATATATATTTATAATTATATTATAAATATCATATATATAGTTTATATCCATCATCATACCCAACTGTTAAAATTAGTAATATAAAAATTAATGACATCAGTTCGCGAAGCGGTAGTCCACCATATGCACGAATGATGATTTTTAAAACATTTGATTGAATTAGAGATGTTTGGAAGTAATGATATTGTTATAAAAACATAAAATTATATTAAATATAATTTTTTTATTATATCGTAATGTTTTAATAAGAATTTATGGATGTTCATAGAGAAATAAAATAAAACCCTCATTGAAAAATGCTACCTCTTATTCTAGTATTCCCCTTAGGCTTGCCCCAAAACCCTTACTAAGATAGATTTAATCCAACACTATGTATTATATGATGATGGGTCATATTTTTTGAAGTTATCGACACATGTATTGGCAAAACCAAAAAGGATTAAAGGTTTGAAGAAGAGAGGAGAGTGGGTGGCCTTTTATAAGTGAGGTGAGTGGCATGCTTGAATTTGTTAAACAATTTCAATAATACCCACAATTTTATCATTATAAATGATTAAAAAATGAGATTTTATCAAAAATATAAGTTATAAAGTATAAATATTGTCATAAAATGTATTTTGAACAAGATTTCAAGTCATTTTTACCCTTATCATATTAGTTTAACACCTGATAAATCTGTTTTTACCTTAACAATGGTAATTAGTTTTTTACTATTTTAACTATTAATTTTGGTAAATATAATTTTGAACATATTATAAAATATAAATCATTGTGATTAAAAATATTTAATCCATTTTCACAAATTAAATTCTTATAATAGGTAAAAGTTAATTTAAAATCAATCCTACAGACGCGGTGAGAATGAAGGTTTTCAATGAGAAAAAATGTTCAAAAGCTTACAACGTTTTTATATCCAATTTATTTATGAAATTGTTTCTAATGAAATAGATTATATTAATATTTATATAATTTAAATTATGTTTCTTTAAATCCAATTTAAAATATATTTTAACTTTATAAATAATTTAATAAAAAATTTTGTTTTCCATTTAAATTCACTATTTTTTTTCTATTCTTCAAATAATTTTTTTACAACACTAAAAAATTAACCATAAATTTTTGGACAATATAATTTAATTTTTTTTATTATTTCCGAAAAATTTAAAAATAATTTAATTAATTAATATAAAAACAAAACCTACAAATGCGGCGGAAAAGAGGGCTTTCGAGAAGACTATTTTTCAAGTACATGATGATTTTATATTAACTCCATGTATAATAAGAATATGTGTATGAATAAAAATTTCCATTTATTTATTTATAATATATAAATTTATTTTAACATATTACTCATTAAGTAGTACTTTAATTACTTAAAATAGAAAAACATTATGTATATTATAATAGTTTTTAGAAAAAATGAATTGTTAAACCCAAAAATAAAATTATATTAAAATGTAATATAATGTTGATTAAAAAGAAATTAATTAGGTTAAATATATATAAATATTACATAAAATACTTTAAATCATAATGAGGAATTCAAATTACTTAATATATATAAAAGAAATGATATGTTTTTACAAAAACTGTAATTTTTCATTATTCAGTGAAAAATTATTATTTTTAGAAATATTTTAACATTTCACCCAAATTAGATTTTAATATTATGATTCTAAAAAGTAATTTAACATTATCAAATAAATTTTATAAAACATTAAAAAAATTATTTTAATATTCTTTTCATGAAAAGCTATAAAAATATTTTTTGATGAAAATATTTTTTTTAAGAATAAAATAACTTTAGTAAAAATTGATTGATTATTTACCATAAATTTATTAATAATATATATATATCATAAATATGTTAATACTATTAATACCTACCAAATTAACAACACCATTATGATGGTTATATATATCAAGGCCGTTCAATCTTGGTTTTGTGTGTTGAATACGCAATCAAACATAAAAATATCAAGGTTGTGTATACCGCAATCTATTAAAGATATTAATTTTATTTAAAAATAAATATATCATAAATTATTATTGTGTTATATTATAATATAATATTAGGTTTGTGTTTCCATTATTCTATAATAAATTTTCAAATCTTGGGGTGTTACCTCATCCATGTTTAATGAATTTCTTCCATACAATTTTAACATTATATCTTTAATAAAAGGATGAACATTTGAAAATTATTTCATTATAAACCCATATAGTAAAAAGGGTTTATAAAAAATACTCTTAATAAAGGTTAAAGGGAAGTATAATGTTCATATAGAATAACACATAACAATGTTCAAAAATTGGAGAACAACGGTTCAAATTGTAGAAATGTTTGAATAATTATAGAGAGAGATTGAGGTCATTGATCAAAAGAAAGTGAATGATAAATGTAATTTTTAGGTCCTCAAAACCATAAATCATTGATGATCTAAAAGACCATATAATTCATTATATAGTAATATAGTAGGGTAACTTTTTTGTTTCAAAACAATTTTCCTAGATTTTAGGAACTACATTCTATCGAGATAAGAGCATAAGGAAATATACCTACTTAAAGAGTAAAATTTTCTCTTTCTATTAGTTTCCAACAAAATCTCATATTTTTCTCCAAATAATGATTATTTAAGAGTAATTATTCATGAACGAATAACTAAAATCATTTTTTAAAGACCAAAAAATAATAACAGGGATTATAATCTTTTCCCATTTTCTTTATAAATTAACCAAAACCAAAATGGTTTGAACATTGTAAGATAATTCCTAAATTCAATAAACCATTATATAATAAATTAATCTACATATTCAATAGTAAAACCCAAATTTGAAACTAAATCATTTTATAACCTTATGTCTCAAATAACCTTAATAAGTATAGAATTGAATAGTGTTTTAACCTCATTGCTTATCTCATACCATTTACGTATTAAACCCAAAAATATGGTTATCTTTATTGAGGTAACATTAATCACTCTATCACCAAATCACTTTTAATTCCCTTGTTTATACATATTTTATAAACTTTTTTTCTCAATATCCAATATCATATAAACCCTAAATTTATAAATACCATAAATCTTATTTCCGAAAAATATAAATTCATACATCATGTTAAACCATAGTATTACAAATAATTAAACCTATTAAAACATATCATATAACATCATTAATAACCTTAATATCTCATTGATTAACACCTCAAGGGGGTTTCTATGACTTTGAACATACGATAATCTTTAAGTTATAGACCTTTTATGGTATTCATAACTTTTAAGATAAACTTATATGAAAACATCATAATATCCAAAGTTATATAAACTATACTATGATACCATATCTAGTATACTAGAACCTATATTCTTGGATCTGGTGTTGAAACCATAAACTTTACATTTCCATCTTTGATACTGATAATTGGGACCTAATATAATCTATAAAAACTGTACAACATCAAGGGGAAAAAGAAATATCCCTTACATTATAAAGGACTGTTTAGCTTTGATATTTTAGAGAATTAGGACAAAATCCTACATAAACAACACCCATGTCATAAAAAGAGAATTTCTCCCACATTCCCCAACTTTTATTATTTATTCTTAAGTGTTCACGATCATCCATATGTAAATCAAGTATTTCAATAATTTATTTGGTGTCAAAATTTATAACTTGAGAAAGATGAAAAATAATAAAGATGAGACAAAATTATTAGAATGTTTAGACATTATCATTAACAATTGAATTTCACCAATGAGTATAATAAGTGTATAAAAGAATGGCGTCATAATCAGAGATCATGATAAAATCATAAAAAAACCATTCTGATTAATAGCTAGATCATCAATCATGAAAACAAAAAATACTGATTTAAAAAGGGAAAATTCATTATAATAAATAATAAGTATCCATGTGATATCAATATTGTAGATAAGAAACATTATAAACTCCTAAAAATCATAACAAAAAAAATATGTTGGTATCTTGGAACATTTTTCTACTAAACCCATGATAAACCCAAATCAGAAATAACTAGAGCCCAATTAAATCTATAGGATAAAACCTCGGGTTACTTAGTTATTATCACCTCTTGAGAAAAGGTATAGTACTTAATTAAATGGAGTTTTATCTAGTAACATCTATCATTTAAGCTATAATGGGCTCACCCTATGTTATATGGGTTGCCTCATCGTATACGTTGTAATGTTCTCACACAGTACTATTTGGTTCACCCCTTCATATAAGCTATAACAGGATCCACCAATGCTATTTGGGACACCTAATCATATATAATATCCAAGAACCACAAATAAAGTACAAAGATATTATACATAATCATAAAAATCATAAAAAAAAACACTATTCCTTTTATAATTTGATTAAACTTTGGAAGACAAATGGGTTCCATTAAAATATTTTTGAAACATGATTAACCCATAGAAAGGATATGGGTTTCAGTAAAATATATTTGAAAAATTATTAATCCATGGAAAAGAAAATGGTTCCATAACAATATCTTTGAATCATGATTAAGTCGTGGAAAGGAAACAGGTCCCATAACAATCTCTTTAAAAGAGTCTTAATCCATCTAGAGAAAGAAGGAGGATGGTATCAATGAAAAATACACCAATTAGAGGATAAGTAAACAAAAGGTTTTTAATGCCGATGGATACCATATAAATATCATTAAAATCATTTAAGTGAAAATGGCCTTTTCATTTTAAAAATCATGTTTTAATACATATAATATTTTGTAAATACTTTTTATTTAAAAACACTTAAAAATAATAATTTCCAATATATTAGGAAAAAATATTTTTTAAAAAAATAACCAGGTAAACATTCAAATTAAGATTAAAATAAATGGAGATCATGTAGGTAGGTAATTTTATACATGTCATATAGGTTTAAAAGAATATTCATTTTTCATAGTAAAAAGTAGAGAAAAGTGATTTTATCAGAAAATTACAATAGATTCCTTTCAAAATGATATTCCAAAAGTTATAACCGAGTAAAAATTTCTTAAATAAAAAATATTTAAATGTTGAAAAATATTTTAGAAATTTGTTTTAGAAAAAATGTGTTTTGATGAAAAAGGGATTTTTTTAATGTCATGAATCTAGGTTCCACCCAATGTTTCCCCAAACCCAGTTGGTCACATGGCCCCAAGTGTATTTACCTAAACCCCAGATGATGAAGACTAGTAGGGATGGAATTGGGTGTGATATTTGGGAAAATATGCCCTCATAGGCATAGTAAGATAGTAAAAAAATAGTAAAAAATGGAACAAAACAACAATACAATGCAACAAGAGTAAACATCTGAAGACTGATAGTATAAACAACTACTGCATATATAAATAAGTGATACAAGTCACATGTATCTATGAAATCCTAAAAAAAGTCACAATTTTGGAAATAAAATACCGAAACCAATATAAAGAAAACAGAAAACTCCAACATCATCGCAAGCCTCAGCTTGGACCCATGCTCTCCATCTCCAACAACAATCAAGTACCTGATGAAGAATGGTGATTTCCCTTATCTATACCTGTAACCATATAATCTGTTTGTGCCCAAAATCATGACCCAAATAGGGTGTGAGGTGAATACCAGAAGGCAACCAAAAAAATATATATTCCTAACTAACATTGAATATATATAATATGTAAAATGTAAAATGAAGCAATAAACATAGAAGTACTCAATAGTAAACAAACCTGTATTTTCCAAATATATTCATTTGAATTAATTAATTATTCAATATGTTGAATAATATAACCTTGAGTTATAGCCTATGCTTTGAATCAACCTGTATTATAGTAACAACAGATGTCTCCAAAGGACATCTAAACAATCAAGCATGACCAAGTCCAATCATGTGCTTTGGCTTGGCAGACTTGTCACAAACATACAATCTCTCAAAATTGACCCTCTATAAATGTTCTCATAGTCTAACCCATCTTGTTAAAAATATCATCAATTCAATAATTAAGAATAACCCTCTTGGAAAGATCACACATTAAAACCCCTTTAGTTCCTAATATCACTAATCAACTACAAACAACCTCTTGGGTAGCTCTCACAATCAATACCCCATTGTTCTGCATAGCAGCAATATAATTTATTATGACCCTCTAGAAGATCTCATAGTCAATTCCCAATTGTCCATCATTCATTTTATAACGACCCTCTGGTTAGCTCTCACAGTCTAACCCCTCTGGTATATGACAACCTAAAATCTCTCATAATCAATTCCCTATGGGTCAAAATAATAAACAATATACATAAGGACCATATCTTAGGAAGCTCTCATAGTCAATTCCCCTTGATTAGACCTTAAAAATTTGAAACACATGCATCTCATATAGTCTTCAACTCCATCCTAACAATTGGAGGCATAAAAAAAAGCAATCCTAACATGCTTCCTATACCCAATGAACATAAATAATAAAACATGGGAAACATATCCATAAACAAGTTATAAAACCTTAAGCATAATCAAATAACACTTCTCCATAAAACACACCATAACAGGTCTTAAATAGGGTTAAAGACCAAGACATGAAATAACCTAAACATGGGTATTAGGAACTTTTAGCATATATTATACAAAGATAATCAAATAAAGGCACAAAACACCTACCATGATGTTGTATGAGGAACACTCTTGAATGTCGTCCCTTGAATCGGCCTAGAACGTTTTAGATCTACAAAAGATCTAAATTGTTCAAACTTTAATTCATAATGAGAGAGGAGGAATCAGGAAGAGAGACTCGTGGGGAAAGGGTGGACTCACCGGTGGGAATCCAACGCAACCAGCGATGCCTCAATTAGAGCTCGGATTGGGGAACAAGATGTGATAGAAGATCTTCAGCCGCTTTGTAATGTCCCAGATCCTGGTGCCACCCAAATGTGCCTCGTACTCGGTTGGTTACATGGCCTTAAGTGCATTTCCCTGAATGATAGAGGCTGCCAACTGGCAGTGAAGGCCTTGGGTGTGATAGTGGGGAAACTATGCCCTCATAGGCAGAGCAATACAGTAGAAACAAATATTAAACAGTAGCAGAAAAATTAATACTATGCAACAAGATTAAACTGAAGAAGATAGATTGAATAAACAACTGCAACTCATACAAAAAAATGATGCATGTCAAATGTATCTAGGAATGCAACAAAACAAGTCACAATGCATGAAATACAATAAAAAAACCAAAGTACAGAAAATAGTAAACTCCAAAAGCATCGTAAGTATTAGCTTGGTCCCATGACCTCCATATCCAATAATAATCATGTACCTAATGAAGAAGGGTGCTTTCCCTTATCTATACCTTCAACCATATAATATTTTTTTATCCCAAAAGTGTGAGCCAAATAGGGTGTGTGAAAAATCCTAGTTGGGAACCACCAAAAGATCTGTTCCAAATAGCTAATGAATATATATAGCATGTAATAAGAAAAATGAAGCAATAAAAAAGGAATTACTCAAAATTAAACAACCCTACAGTTTCCAATTAAATTAATTTACACTGAATAATAGTTCAATCTATATAATTATTAACCTATGGGTCTATCCTAATGTATGTATCACCTTGTATAATAGTAATAATAGATGTCTCAGAAGACCATATAAACAATCAATCAAGACCATGTCTAAGCTTTTTCATTGGCTTATAAGACTTTTCAAAACATACAATCAATCAGAAGTAACCCATTAGGAAAGTCCTCATAGTCTAACCCCTCTAGTTCAAAATATCATTAATTTAATAATCAATAATGACCCTCTTGTAATGCTCACATAGTATAACCCCTTTAGTTCCACATATAATTAATCAGTTACAAACGAATTCATGGGTAGCTCTCAGTTCAATACCCCCTTGGTCAGCATAACAGGAATATAATTTGTAATGACCCTCTGGAAGCTCTCACAGTCCATGCCCTATGGTCCAACATTCATTTAATAATGACCCTCTTTGTAGCTCTCTTGGTGTAACCCCTATAGTCTATGACCACCAGGAAACTCTTATAGTCAATGCCCTATGGGTCAACATAACAGAAAATATACATAAAGACCCTATCTTGAGAAGCTATCACAGTTAATTCCCCGTGGTTAAAACTTTCACAATGTGAAACACATGCATCTTATATAATCAGCAACTCCATCCTAACAACATGAGGCATGAAAAACAAGAAATCATAATATTATTCCTATATCCAATAACCATATACTATAAAACATGGTAAAGACATCAATAAATAGGGTATAAAACCATATACATAATCAAATAAGTCTCCTCAAAAAAACACACCATAACAGGTCTTAAACAGGTTCAAAGACCAAAACACGCAATACCCTAAACAGAGGTATTCTGTATATTTATCATAAATTACCAAAATAAAATCAATGAAAGTCACAAAAAACCTACCTAGATCTTGTACGAGTAACGCTCTTTAATTTCATCCCTTGAATCGGCCTAGTACATAGTATATCTACAAAAAGGTCAAAATCGTTTCACCTTGAATAACTCACGAGAAATGAAAAATCTAGAAGTGGGGATCTTTGAGAAGAGATAAATCACCAGTGGGAATCCAATGCAATTGGACGTGTCTCAATTAGAGCTTGTACAAAGGAATGGGAGGATCTATAAGATCTTTGGCCATTGTTTCCTCTCCTGTACGAGATAACGGAAGATGAAGATCATTCTGGTGATAAGACGTGACCCCGGTCCGACCAATAAAATAAAAAAAAGTACATGGCATGTTAATTTATTGTACACTCTGTGTAACATCCCAAGTAAATAATGAATAATAGATATTCTTATCTATGTCTATTTATTAATTAGATAGTGTTTAGGATGCTTAAAATGAGAATAAATCCAATCTTAAGCATGGAATACACTAATATTTTTAAATGATTTTTTTACTGCCTTTGATGGAGAACCATTTTTAAATCTATATTTTGACCATTTTATAAGCTCTATTTATCAAAATAAACTTATTAAATATGATTTGGACATTGAAATTTACTTTGGATAAATTTTTGGTATTTTTCTGACAATGTTCATTTTTAAATGAATAGTGAAAAATTCTGCATTTTACATCAAAACATCTTTTTCATCTAATTTCATTATATGGTTAGATTATCTTCTTTATTGGTTTTAAAGTGTAAATATAATATAAATTTACCATTTAATCCAATTTTGTTCATTGAGATTAATTTCACTTTGTAATTGGGCATAAACAAGTTCCAAACATTTCATATATATTGTTTCAAAAAAAAACCCTATTTGTTTTGACAACGGGAATTATTTTGAAATTAACTATTGAAATTTCTATGATTTTAATTTGGTAAAACTTATTCCATATTTTAATCATAATGACAAAATTATGTGATTTAGACGCTTTTTTTTGGACATTATAAATAGTAACGATGGTAATTATCTTTAATTATTGTGATTAATTAGTAATCCGGTAGTTAAGGATAATAAAATGATATCATAATAATAACAAATGACCCCAAAATGTGTCCTAATTCAACTATTTGTGTCCTTTCCGACCATGGGATGCCTTGTGCCAAACTTGTGGACCCCATGGAATCACTTTTGTGTGATAATGACTTTTTATCATTTTATTTTTAAAGAAAGTAAATATAACAAAGAATGTATCACCTAAGTAAAACATTTTTAATTTTGTCTAAATAAATGATATCTTGTACTATAAATAGTCATTGGAAAGATAAAAATATTTCCTACATAATAGTAATTTTTTATAATTTTTAGACATTAAGTAAATTAAATTAATTATGACACCATGATGATGCAACGATTACCTCATTAATTAACAATTTAACTAAAATGAAAATATAATGTAAAATCTAAGACCTAAACTTTTCAAAAACCTTTTGGGTGAGTATATTTCTAACCCTTATCACCTTATCCTTGAAATATATCAATGTGGGACCTTTTAAATCCCATACTCATTTCAATATAATGTAACATTTGATAACATTCCAAAAGTGCCCCTCCTCTGCTCTTATAAAAGGCCCACACCTCTACCTCCTTACCCACACATCTCAAGCCATTGGATCGTCCAAGATCTGATCATTTTATCTCTCCAAATCCCTTTATTCATCTTAGAAGCCTTAACTTAGGCATAAAGGTCTTCAAGAAACCCTTTTGTCACAAACCAAGAGGAGTTACCCGATTTAAAGGAAAAGTCTTCTCTAATGTTCTTTTGTTTTATTTTTCTTCTCCAACCCCCTAAACTCTTTTTATTAATTTATTTTGTAACAACACCAGTATCGTAAATATACTAGGATGTTTTTATAAGAATTATTAGAGCTACACTTACACACACTTACATATAATGGTTAAATAACATATTGTTTCTGTGGATGAAAAATTTCTGCCTCACAAAACGATGTTTGTTCGATATTATTCTAACACCTTCAAAGGTGGACATTAAGATGTAACTATATTTATATATTATATATAATATGTTTATGTTTCCCTTAATCTTCTGTATTGTTAATTTATAGCATACCTTTATGGTTTCCATTACGGGTAAACGTGATATCTTCATTTTAGGAAGTGCGGATTTCCACCCCCTCAAAGTGATTTGATTCGTTAATGCCATATAATGGATGTATAAAGGATGGAGTTAATGATATTATATATTATATTATACTGGAATTATAATATACCTTTATATCATGATGATTCCATTCCATAAAATACTAAATAGAACTGAAAATAGCGTTCATCCGTACGTACGGCTTACAGTCTCCATGAACAGTGCATTTCATTTCTTACCTATAAATGTTATGTAATATTATAAATGCTTGTATATACTGGATATATATGATATATATGATATATAAATCATGAATATAATTATGGATATAATGGATACATGAACAACTTTTAATTATAAAGAGTTTATTTTTGACTCATGTACCAATGATCGAAAAAAATGACCATTATTAACTTAAATAATTACATAGTGTTCATAATATGGTAATAAGTGATATAAAAGGAATAATGAAATTGAAAAAGGTTCTTAATCAAGTAGAAATTAACTCAAGTTTATTATTCAGGAGGTTATAGAATGATCGAGTCAAGTCGGACCCGAGGTATGGGACTTCGTCTCAATCTACTTTCATTGAGGCATATTTTGTTTTATACATAACTTTCTTTTATATGGTGTATGAAACCCTTTTACTTTTACGTTTATTCAAAAAGAATCATTTTTATACGAAGTGTTTTACTAAACAACAAAAGGGAATGTTTTTGTCGTACGTATGCGGCGATAACGACTTCTCCGCCGCCATGACCATTATTTAAGTTTTAGCTTCCTCTACAAGCCATAACTTTTTTTAAAATGAAAAATAAATACCATGTTTTAATTTTCTTTTATTTTTGTATTGAAAATGGTTTTGATAATTTTTTATTATATCAATGTGTTGTATTGATATCTTGTGATTGAAATGTGTAAATGATATGTTTCCATTATACATGTTTTACATGATATGAATATGTTATGGTTCTTGGGAATTGTTTATGAAGATGGGTGGTTCCGTGATAAACTAAGGGCGGGTGAGCCTGATATAGCTCTCCAATGCATTGGGTAATGTGAATGGGTTAAAAGTTAGGGTTTCTCCAAAGAGATTTAGGGAATATATTCTGATGGGTATTCCAAACATAACCATGAGGGTTATTCCCTACGAAAGAATGTTATAAATGCTTCATGTTACCTTTATGTCTTGTGATTTCTATGATTTTTTCATTATTTGATGAGGTATGTTAAAGTGCTTATATTTTATGGGTAAAGTATGATTTCATTTATTCTTATGTATACATGGACTAATGTTTTCATTTCGTACTTTTATATCCCTTACTGATCTTTTTATGCTCATCCCAAGTATTTGAAATGTTTTCCACATGTCAAGGGAAAAGTACATGATGTGATGATAGTGTCAAGGAAGTTTCATAAAATAATCCATGTTTTGTTTTAAATATGTTTCCTTTGATGGGAAAAGTGAATATTGTCTTTAATGTAACCACCTTGTTTAAATGTGGAATGTAATGCATTATTTATGATCTAATTCTCTAAAACTCAAAACCTGAAAAGATCCTCAATGTGTAATCTTTTTATAACTCAAGATTAAGTAATTTTTAAGGATGAGGCCTTATAGTAGGTATCAGAGGTCGGTTTAGATAACTTTTGGAGTTAGAATTCTATTAAATGGTTATCCAAAAATATTTCTTTTATGGTCAAATTGAAATGATATAGCATTTGAAGATTACCATATTGATTCATCTAATACATGTTCGTTCAGAATGGTTTTCCACAGAGGAAACAGGGAAGCAGTGATAGAAAGGCACACAGAAGGAAATCACCTTCCAAATCAGCATCCTGAGATGGTCGGAATTGAAACTGAACAGTTTTTTGTAGTAATGGCATAGTTGACTCAAGCGATAAATGGCGGTGGTATCCATGCATGAGATCAGCCAGATCAACTGCGGAGGATCATGTCAGTGGTGGAACATTTCATGAGGCAACATGCCCCATCATTTAGAGGATAATCTGACCATGTGCTAGCTGAAGGGTGGATTAAAGAACTGGAGAAGATTTTCGATGTCATGGGGTGTTTAGACAATAAAAAGGATAGTCTTTTTGTTTACTATTTGGAGGGTGAAGTAGATCAGTGGTGGTTGATGGTTAAAAATATCAGAGACGCTGAGGATATTGATGCTCTCGATTGGGATGATTTCAAAGGTATGTTTCTTGAGAAGTATTTTCCTAAGTCTGTTTGACTTAGGATGGAAAACAATTCATGGAATTTAGGCAAGAGGACAACTCAGTGGCTGATTATGAAGAAAGTGTCACTCGACTGGCAAGGTATGCTCCAAATTTTATCTGAGACCTTGATAGTAAAATCAATCATTTTTACTCAGTATTAAAGCCAAAATATCGAAGGGCTTTATCTTCTCACGAGTTCAAGAGCTATGAAAAGCTTGTTCGATATGCTGAGAAGGTGGAAATAGAGTTTTCCGATGATCAAGTGTTCTATAACAACCAACAGAAGAAGAGACCGAGGTGGCAGGATAAAGGGAAGAATTCTTCAAAAATGTCTAATGGTAAGAAAACTAAGTTTCCAGTTTGTGATAAATGTGGTCAAAGGCATGCTACAGAATGTCTTCTGAATTCTGGAAAGTGCTACTGATGTGGTAAGATGGGACATAAGGCTTGTGATTGTACTGAGAAAGATAAGGGTGATGGTAAGACCAAATTTGATTTATAGTTAGTGAAATGTTTCAAGTGCAATGATATGGGTCATTATGCAAACGAGTGTCCAACAAAGAGCTCAAGTGATGGGAAGCAGTCAGACTACGAGCAAAAAAGGAGCGGTGAAATCCTTTGCAACTACTTCAGCAGATGATGGGCCATCAAATGAAGTGGTATCAGGTACTTTGTTTTTTTTTCGGATTATGCCAGAGTGTTGTTTTATTCAGGTTATACACATTCTTTTATCTCTGAAAACGTTTCTAGTAAATTGGTAATTCCATATCAAGAAATGCCTCCTGAACCGGTGGTAAAAACACCTAGGGGAAATGTTGAGGCAAAAAGAATTTATAAGAATCTTCTAATCCTTATCTGTGGAAAGAACCTACTTGAAAACCATATTGTTTTACCTATAGTAGATTTTTATGTTATTATGGGTATGGATTGGCTCTCTGTTTACCATACTAAGATTGATTGTAGAGCTAAGGATGTTTCATTTCATAAATACTTTCATTTTGTGTACAAGAATGAACCCTTAATGTTGATAACATATCAAGAGGTTGATAAACTTGTAAAATATGGAAATGAATGTTACCTTGCACATATTGTTGAAAACAAAGGAACTGTTCAGATTAATGATGTTCCAGTGGTAAATTAGTATCCTGATGTTTTTCCTGATAAGTTTCCTGGAATAATACTAGATCGGGAAGTTAAATTTACCATTGACTTAGTTCCTGATGCTAATCCAATTTCAAAACCCCCTTCTTTAATGGATCAAATTTAACTTTTAGAGTTTAAGGAGAAATTGCAAGATTTATTAGAGAAAGGTTTCATTCGACCTAGCACATCACCATGGGGTGATCCTGTTTTATTTTTTAAAAAGAAATATGGTTCAATAAGACTTTTCATTGATTATATATCCTTGAATAACATCACTGTTAAGAAAAAATATCCTTTTCCTCATATTGATGATTTGTTTGATTAGCTCCAGGGAGCTCAGTATTTTTAAAAGATTGACCTGAGATCGGGGTACCATCAATTGAAGGTAAAGGAAGTAGATATTCCGAAGACCACGTTTCATATAAGATATGGCCATTATGAATTTGTAGTAATGCCTTTTGGGCTAACCAATGCATCTTTTGTATTCATGGACCTTTTGAATAGAATTTTCCATGAGTTCTTGGATAAGTTTTTGGTTGTTTTCATTGATGATATTTTGGTGTTTTCTAAAAGTAAAGAGGAGAATGAAAGACATTTAAGGGTTATTTTGCAAACCATAAAGGAAAATAAATTGTATGGGAAATTCAGCAAGTGTGAGTTTTGGTTGCAACAATTTTCTTTCCTTGGTCACATTGTTTCTAAAGATGGGATAACTGTTTATCCTGCAAAAACAAAGGTTATGGGAGAATGTCCAAGACCCACAAATGTAACTGATATTCGTAGCTTCCTTGGGTTTTCAGGCTATTACCAGTGTTTTTTTTAAAAAATTCCACGGTTATCTACTCCAATGACTAAGCTAACTCGAGAGGGTGTTAAGTTTATTTGGACAATAGAATGTGATGATTGTTTTTAGGAACTGAAAAGAAGATTGGTGAATGCTCCAGTTTTGGCACTACCTTCCAGAAATGGGGAGTTTGTTATCTACAGTGATGCTTCATTGAAAGGACTTGGTTGAGTCATAATGCAGAATTAACAGGTAATTTCTTATGCTTCACATCAGTTGAAAACTCATGAGGTAAATTACCTTACACATGATTTGGAATTAGCTGATGTTGTTTTCGCTTTAAAAATTTGGAGGCATCATTTGTATGGAGTAAAGTGTGAAATATATACCGATCACAAAAGTTTAAAGTATATATTCACTCAGAAATAATTGAACATGAGACAGAGGAGATGTCTAGGATTAATCAAGGAATATTATTGTACAATTCATTACCATCCGGGAAAAGTAAATAAATTGGTTGATGCTTTGAGTCGAAAAAGTAATGCTTCATTAACAGTGTTGCATTTGGAACGTGATCCTTTGGTTAAGGATTTGATGAACTTTAGAATAGAAGTTGTTGGTGCAGGATGTCCTTCTATTTTGTTCTAGGTATCAATGAAATCTTCTCTATCAGAAATAATTATGCAAGCACAGAAGCAAGACTGTGACTTGTAGAAAAAGGTAGAGCTGGTTCAGAAAGGTAAGTTGCCTGAATTCAGCATTGATAATGATTGTGTTTTGAGATTTGGGAAGAGATTATGTGTGCCTTCTGATTCATAGTTTAAGAGAGAGTTGTTATGTGAAGCTCATAGTTCTTTTTTTTCAGTTCATCTAGGCAGTACTAAGATGTATAGAGATATTTGAGAGTATTACTAGTGGGACGGAATGAAAAGAGATATTGCTGATTTTACTGTGAAGTGTTTGACTTGTCAACAGGTTAAAGTAAAGCGGCATTTACCGAAAAGGATGCTACAACCTTTACTACTTCCAGAGTGGAAATGGGAGAATATATCCATGGACTTCATTTTGGGATTTCCAAAGACACCTCGAGGTAATAATGCAATCTGGGTTATTGTTGATCGCTTGACTAAATCTTCCCATTTCCTTGCTATATGATATAATTTTTCCCTAGATCAACTTTCTCGTTTTTATCTTAAAGAGATAATCAGGTTACATGGAGTTACCCTATCCATTTTATCTGATCTTGATCCCAGGATTACTTCTAACTTTTGGAAAGGCCTTCAGAATTCATTGGGCACTGAATTAAATTTTAGTACAGCTTTTCATCCTCACTCAGATGGAAAGTCCGAACGAAAAATTCAGACATTGGAGGATATGCTACGTGTTTGTTCTATGGATTATCAGGGAAGTTGGGACCAACATCTTTCTTTGGTTGAGTTTTCTTATAATAACAGTTTTCATTCTAGTATACATATGGCACCATTTGAGGCATTATATGGGAAGCGGTGTCGAACTCCAGCTTTTTGGGATGAAGTGGGTGAAAGGAATTTGATGGGACCAGAATTGGTAGAAGATTTGGAAGAAAAAGTTTAGCTGATACATAGACACATGAGAACAGCTCAGAGCAGGCAGAAAAGTTATGCGGACAACAGGAGGAAGGATCTCTCTTTTGAGGTCGGTGATCATGTTTTTCTAAAAGTATCTCCATGGAAGAGTGTGATGCGATTTAGTAAGAAAGGAAAGTTGAGTCCAAGGTTCATTGGAAAATATGAAATTCTAGAGATAGTTGGATCATTTACATACTGAGTGGATTTACCTCCGAGTTTATCTCAGGTACACAACGTTTTTCATGTTTCAATGTTAAGGAAGTACATGCCAGATCCATCTCATGTTTTGAGTCTAGAGGTAGTTCAGCTAGAAGAGAATCTTCCTTATGAGGAACAACCGGTCCAGGTTCCTGACCATAGGAAGAAAGTGTTACGGAATAAGGTGATTCATCAAGTAAATGTTTTTTGGAAAAACCACATGAGTGAAGAGGCAACATGGGAATCTGAAAATGAAATGAGGGATAAATACCCCCACTTATTCGATAAGTAAATCAATTGCGGGGACACAATTTTTTAAAGTGGGGAAGGATGTAACATCCCAAGTAAGTAATTAATAATAGATATTCTTATCTATGTCTATTTATGAATTAGATAGTGTTTTAGATGCTTAAAATGAGAATAAATCCAATCTTAAGCATGGAATACACTAATATTTTTAAATGATTGTTTTACTTCCATTTGATGTAGAACCATTTTTAAAACTAAATTTTGAACATTTTATAACCTCTATTTGTCAAAATAAACTTATTATTTATGATTGGGACATTGAAATTTACTTTGATTAAATTTTTGGTATTTTTCTGACAATGTTCATTTTTTAATGAATAGTGAAAATACTGCATTTTACATCAAAACTTCCTTTTAATATAATTTAATTATATGGTTATATTATCTTTTTAATTGGTTTTAAATTGTAAATATAATATATTTTTACCATTTAATCCAATGGTGGTCATTGGATTTAATTTTACTTTGGAATTGGGCATAAACAAGTGCCAAACTATTCATAGATATTGTTTCAAAAAAACCCGCTATTTGTTTTGACAACAAAAATTATTTTTAAATTAACTATTTCAATTTATATGTTTAGAATTTGGTAAAATGGATTCAATATTTTGAATCATATGGACCAAATTATGTAATTAATAGGCTTTTGTTTTTAGAAATTATGAATAGTAATGACGATAATTATCTTTAATTATCATGATTAATTAGTAATCTGGTAGTTAAGGATAATAAAATGTTATCATAATAATAACAAATGACCCCAAAATGTGTCCTAATTCTACTAGTTGTGTCATGTCTGACCATTGGATTTCTTTTTCCAAACTTGGGAACCCCATGGAATCACTTTTGTGTGATAATGACTTTTTATCTTTTTATTTTTAAAGAAAGTAAATTTAACAAAGAATGTATCACCTAAGTAAAACATTTTTAATTTTTTCTACATAAATGATCTCTTAGACTATATATAGTAATTGGAAATCAAAAAAAATTTCCTACATCATAGGATTTTTTTATAATTTTTAGACATTAAATAAATTAAATTAATTATGACACCATGATGATGCAACGATTACCTCATTAATTAACGATTAAAATAAAATGATAAAATAATGTAAACTCTAAGACATACACTTGTCAAAAACCTATTGGGTGAGTATATTTCGAACCCTTATCAGCTTATCCTCTAAATATTTCAATGTGGGACCTTTTAAATCCGAAACACATTTCAATATAAAGTAACATTTGATAACATTCAATGAGTGCACCTCCTCTCCTCTTATAAAAGGCCCCCACCTCTACCTCCATACCCACACTTATCAAGCCATCTGATTGGCTAATCTCTACTAATTTTATCTCTCCACAGACCTCTCTTCATCCTATAATCCTTACCGGAGGTAGAATTCTCTTCAAGAAACCCTTTTGTTACAAACCAAGAGGAGTTATCTGATTTAAAGGTAAAGTCTTCTCTAATGTTGTTTTGTTTTATTTTGCTTCTCCAACCCCATAAACTCTTTTTATTCATTTATTTTGTAACAACACCAGTATAATAAATATACTAGTATATTTTTATAAGAATTATTCAAGCAACACTTACACACACCTACATCTAATGGTTAAAAAACATACTGTTTCCGTGGATGGCAAATTTCTGCCTCACGAAACGATGATTGTTCGATATTCTTATAACACCTTCAAAGGTGTCCATTAAGATGTAACTATATTTATATATGATATATAATATGTTTATGTTTCCCTTAATCTTATTTACTGTTCATTTATGGCATACCTTTATGGTTTCCATTATGGGTAAACGCGATATCTTCATTTTAGGAAGGGCGGACTACTGCCCCCTCAAAGTGATTTGATTCATTAATGCCATATGTGGGACATATAAAGGACGGAGTTAATGATATTATATATGATATTATACTGGAATTATAATATACCTTTATATCATTATTATTCCATTCCATAAAATACGAAATATAACTGAAAGTAGCATTCATGCGTACGTACGGCTTACCGTCTCCATGAACGGTGCATTTCATTTCTTACCTCTAAATGTTATGTAATATTATAAATGCATGTATATACTAGATATATATGATATATATGATATCTACACAATGAATATAATTCTGGATATAATGGATACATGAACAAATTGTAATTATAAAGAGTTTATTTCTGACTCATGTACCAATGATCGAGAAAACGACCATTATTAACTTAAATAATTACATAGTGTTCATAAAATGGAAATAAGTGATATAAAAGGAATAATTAACATGAAAAAGGTTCTTAATAATGTATAAATTACCTTGATTTTATTATTCATGAGGTTAAGGAACGATCGATTGAAGTCAGACCCGGGGTAAGGGACTTCGTCTCAATCTCCTTTCATTGAGGCATATTTTGTTTTATACACAACATTCTTTTATATAGTGTATGAAACCCTTTTAATTTTACATTTATTCAAAAGGAATATTTTTTATATGAAGTGTTTTACTAAAGGACAGAAAGGAATGTTTTAGTCGTACGTATGCGGCGATAACGACTTCTCAACCGCCGTGACCATTATTTGAGTTTCAGCTTCCTCTACAAGCCATAACTTTTTTCTTAAAAGAAAAATAAATACCATGTTTTAATTTTATTTTATTTTGGTATTGAAAATGGTTTTGATAATGTTTTTATTATATCAATGTGTTGTATTGATATCTTGTGATTGAAATGTGTAAATTTTATGTTTCCTTTATGCATGTTTTATATGATATGATTATGTTATGGTTCTTGGGAATTATTTATGAAGATGGGTGGTTCCATGATAAACTGAGGGAAGGTGAGCCCGATATAGCTCTCCAAAGCATTGGGTAACGCGACGGGGTTAAACGTTAAGGTTTCTCTGAAGAGATTTAGGGAATATAATGTGATGGGTATTCCAAACGTAACCATGAGGGTTAATCCCTACGTAAGAATGTTATAAATTCCTCAAGTTACCTTTATGTCTTATGATATCTATAATTTATTCATGATATGATGAGGTATTTTAAATTGATTATGTTTTATGGGTAAAGTGTTATTTCATTGATTCTTATGTATACATGGACTAATGTTTTCATTTCGTACTTTTATATCCCTTACTGACCTTTTTATGCTCATCCTGAGTTTTTGAAATGTTTTCCACAGGTCAAAGGAAAAGTACATGATGTGATGATAGTGTCAAGGAAGTGTCATGAAAGAATCCATGTTTTGTTTTAAATATGTTTCCTTTGATGGGAAAAGTGAATATTGTCTTTAATGTAACCACCTTGTTTAAATGTGGAATGTAATGCATGATTTATGATCTAATTCTCTAAAACTCAAAACCTGAAAAGATCCTCAGTGTGTAATCTTGTTATAACTCAAGATTAAGTAATGTTTAAGGATGGGGACTTATACTCTGTGTACTAGAATCAATCGGACACCACTTTAGGTGGTCTTCCATGTCACCTCCATGTCAATGTACTCAGCTGTTACATGGCCAGTACACGGTTATGCATGACAACCGGGTACATGGCGTATGCTCAAGAGTACACGGCTTGTACTTAGAAAATTCCAAAATTCATCCTTTCTCCTTAAAAAAATCCTGATATAAAGATCTATACTAGAAAAGAAGATATGGGTTCTTACAAACTTCCCCCATCAAGTAATTCATCCCTGAATTTCCCTTCCAAGGGTGGTGAAGAAGAAACGTCAAACAACTCTGGCCACTATGATCGAACGCTGGCCTCCCTCTCCAAAGTCTTGTCCTGTAGTCACCTGTGCTGCCATAACACATATACTAGAAGAAGATACAAGCCATGATGAACCTTCATACTATGATAAACAATCCAAATAGGGTGATTCTAAAAGGATGCATCCACCACTAACTCAACCTCATCAGGTAGAAAAACGTGAGACTGGTCCGAAAAGTAACTTTTTAACTGAGAAACCTAGATGATGTCATGCAGAGACCAGTACCTCTGAGGTAATTAGAACGGATATGAAACCATCCCGACTCTCTCCAAAACCTCAAATGAGCCGACATATCTCGGTGAAAGCTTTCTATATCTCTTAATCATTCAGTGTCCCATCCTCGGTGTGACAAGTAAGAAAACCTGATCTCCGACCTCAAACTCTAGTGGTCATCTCTACCAATCTGCATAAGATTTTTTCCAATAATGTGCATTAGCCATCATATTCTGAATCAACTCCACATTCTCACTGGTCTCCTCGAAAATATGAGGTCCGAGCATAGCTACCTCTTCTATCTCCATCCAACATAGGGGTGATCGGCATGGCCTATCATACAAAGCCTTATAAGGTGATAACTGAATTGTCATATGAAAACTATTAATGTAGGAAAATTCCACAAGGGTATGTGCATCTCCCAAGAACCCCTGAAATCATCTATTCATGCTCATAGGTTGTCTTTCTAAACCTGAATCATATGCTCGAACTGGACATCTATCTGGGAATGCTATGATTTACACAAAGGTATCTGTGTACCCGAAGACCTCTATAGTCCCTACCATAAACGAGAGGTAATCCAAGCATCCCTATCTGAAAAAATAGAATGTATATACCATGAAAACATAAAATATTTCAGATTTACAACTTTCCAAGAACATCGGAACATAAGGTTTCCTTGATTGGAAAGAAATGTGAAACCTTCATGAGTCTGTCGACAACAACCCACACCACATCATTCCCTTGAGGCGACCTTAGTAAACACATCACAAAATCCATTGTGACATCATTCCATTTCCACTCAGTAATGGATAACTACTGTAAAATCACTTCTAGTCATTGATTCTCCACCTTCACCTAATTAAAGGTAGAACACCTCTTAAAAAAATGAGCTACAACTCCCATCATACTTGGAAACCAATACTAATAGTGTAGATCTCGATACATCTTGGTGACACAAGGATGAACTTCCCAACTCGAGGATTGAAAATCCAACATCAAATCCCCATATATGACTGTCGACACCCATACATGTCCATAAAAATGTAATACTTCATCCTCACCTATGGTCCACCTAAAAGTAGGGTCCTTGCCTGACACACTCTCCTGTAGGACTATGACTTCGGACTCTGATAGATTCCACATTCACACTCGATCAAGTAGAGTAGAGGTAACATCTATAGAAGAAAGAAAATCATACCCCTGTCTGTCATGCACCACCATATGCATGTTAGAGAACAGAGCCATAAGATGTCACTCACTACTGGCCTACTGAACTTCCTGTATCGGAGTCCTCCTTATCAAAGAATCAGCCACTACATTTCCTTTCCCGGGAATGTAGGCAATCTCAAAGTCTAAACACTAAAGTTACACTACCCACCTTCGTTGTCTCAAATTTAGATCATGCTATGTAACGATATACTTGTGACATTGGTGGTTAGTGTAAACCACAAAATGATCTCCCAATAAAAAATGTCTCCAACAGTTAAAGTATACAAACTGTAGCTAACTTAAGATCGTTTGTTGGGTAGTTCCTCTCATGTGGCCTCTACTACAGAGACATGTACGCAATGACTCCTTCCCCCTATATAAAAAATGATTCCAGCCTGATACCTAATGCATCGCAGAAAACCACATAACTCTTGCTTAGCTCTAGAAAAAATAGTATATGTGATGATTTCAATATCCCTTTTAGCTCCTAAAGGGATGAATAACAGGAATCAATCCACATGCAATTTTCACCCATCTTAGTCAGGCCTGTCAATGGAACTTCTATGCGTGAAAATTCATTTATAAAGAACTTGTAGTAACCATCCATCCCGAGAAAACATCATACCTCAAAGACTTTTTTCGGTTTCTCCCTGTAAATTACTTCTCTCACTTTCTCTGGGTCTACTGATACTCATTTCTATAAGATAACATGACCTAAGAAGTAAATCTGATTCCTCCAAAAGTGTAATTTGGGGATCTTATCATATAATTGATGCTCTATTAGTGTACTCAATACCATCTCATGATTGGTGGCCTGGTCGTGTCGAGTGTGAGAGTATTCCAAGATATCATCCTCGAAGACTACCACAAAAGAATAATGTATCCTCAAGGTCTATCCTAAGCTTTGTATCGCCATATATAATACTAACAATAGACATCTCAAAAGACTATTAAAACAATCAAGCAAGACTAAGTCCAAGATTATGCTTTGTCTTGGAAGACACGTCACAAACATAAAATCATTAAAAAGAAACCCTTTGTGAATGTTTTCATATTCTAACCCCTATGGTTTAAAATATCATCAATTTAATAATTAATAATGACCCTCTTGGAAATACCACACAGTCTAACCCCTTTGGTTCCACATAGCACTAATCAATTACAGATAACCTCTTGGGTAGCTCTCACAGTCAATACCCCCTTATTCTGCATATCATCAGTATAATTTATAATTTCCCTATGGTTTCTCACATAGTCAATTCCCTATTGTCCAACATTCATTTTATAAAGACCCTATTGGAAGATCTCACGGTAACCCCTCTGTTCTATGACCACATGGGAGCTTTCACTGTCAATTCCCAATTGGTCAACATAATAGAAAATATACATAAATACCCTATCTTGGGATTCTATAACACTCAATTCCCCTAGGTCAAACATTCACAAGGTGAAACACATGTATCTCATATAATCTACAATTACATCCTAACAATAGAAGGAATGTAAAAAAAGCAAGCCTAACATGCTTCCAAGACCAAACAAACATAAAAAATCGAACATAGGAAACATATCAATAAAAAAGGTATAAAACCTTATGAATTATCAAATAAACCTTCTCAATCAAATACACCATAAAAGTTATTAAATAGGGTTAAAGACCAAAAAACGTAATACCTAAAACATGGGTATTTGGAACTTTTAGAATATATTATCTAAAGACAATCAAATAAAGTCACAAACCACCTACCTCGATGTAGTATGAGGAACACTCTTGAATTTCATCCCTTGAATCGGCCAAGAACATCGTAGATCTTTAAAAAGGTAAAAATTATTCACCTTTGAATTACTCATAAGAGAATAAAAATAAAAAATAGAGACTCCAGGGAAAGAGAGAAATCACCTTTGGGAATCCAACGCACCAGGAAATATATCAATCAGAGATTGGGGGAAGGAACATGATGAGATCAAATAAATTAAGCCATTCATCACTCTTTTATATGAAAAACGGGGAGAGGAAGCGTGTTCTAGAGATGTGACAGAACCCTGGTCTAATTAAAAAAATAAAAAGAAAAGTACAAATCATGTTCATTTAACATACACATAGTGTACTATCCTCAACCAGCCCCTACTTTGGGGGGTCTTCCAGGTCACCTACACGACCATGTACTCAGTCATTACCTTTCTAGTACACATCTACAATTAGAAACCGGGTACACTATATGTATTCAAGAGTACACGTCTTGTAATTAGAAAATTTACAATTCTTTATTTTTCCTCAAAACAATACAAAATAATGATCAATACCTAAAAAGAAGATCTAGGTTCTTACAAACATCCACCCTTAAAGACATTTGTCCCCAAAATTACCTTCCAATTGTGGAGAAGAAGAAACATCAAAAAACTCTGGCAACATTGATCTTATGTCGGTCTCCCTCTCCCATGTCTCATCCTGTACTCACATGTGCTGTCATAGAACACGTACTAGTGGAACAAACCACACATGGATAACCTTCGAGCTGAGATCCATAATCCGAATAAGGTTCTCCATGAAGGTTGAATCTATTTCCAACCCAACCTAATCATGATAAAAAACATGACATGGGTTTGAAAAGTAATGCAGTAGTTGAGAAGCATGGAATATGTCATGTATAGCTCAGTACCTCTGGGGTTAATACAGGTGATAGGAAACTGGCCCACCTCTCTCCAAAACCTCAAACAGACTGATGTATCTTAGTGAAAGCATACCCTATATCCTAATCCTCATGCTTCCCAACCTCAGTGTGACATGTTAGAAAACTTGATATCTGGCCTCGAACCCCAGAGGTTGTCTCTTTCGATCAGCATATGATTTCTTGTGAGACTTTCCAGTAGCCATCCTCATCTGAATCAACTCCACCTACTCAGTGGTCTCCTAGACAAGACGATGTCCTAGCATAGCTGCCTCTCCTACCTCCTTCCAACATATGGGTGATGGGTATGCCCTACCGTACAAATCCTCAAAAGTTTTTATCTAAATCATCACCTAAAAACTGTTATTGTAGGAAAACTCCACTATGGGTATGTTTCTTTTCTCAAGAACCCCTGAAATATAAGATGTTTGCTAGTATCATGTCCTCTACAACCTGAATCGTGTTCTCGGACTTACCATCTGTCTGGGGATGGTAATTTTAACTCAAAAGATCCTATGTACCCAAATCTTTTATAATCCCTACTAGAAACGAGAAGTAAACCCATAATCCTTATCTGAAATGATAGAGTGTAGAACCCCATGCAAAGGTAAAATCTCTCGGATGTATAACCTTCCAAGCTCTTCAACACTATAGGCTTCCATGATCTGCAAGAAATGTGCTACATTTGGGAGTCTTTCAACAACAACCCTTACTATAACATTCCCTTGAGGATACCTCAGTTAACCCATAACAAAATCCATCCCAACATCATTCCACTTCCACTTGGGAATGGGTAACTGTTGTAAAAGCCTTTCTAATCGTTGATACTCCTCCTTCACCTGCTGATAGGTGGAACACCTCACAAAAAAAACTAGAAACATATCTCTTCATTTTTTAACACCAATACTGATGGTGTAGATCTTGACACAACTTGGGTACACCATGATGAACTGCCTAAACTGTATAAAGTGCCTATAATAACTAGCCATCCCCATAAAACTATGTACCTCAAAGACATTGTTCGTATGCTCTTAGGAAATTTCTACTCTCACATTCTCTTGGTCTACCAATACTTCTATCTCTATGATAACATGACGCAGGAATCGAATCCAATCCATACAAAAGTGGCACTTTGAGAGCTTATCATATAACTGGTGCTCTCTCTATGTACTCAAAATGATCTCAAGATGGGTGTCATGGTCGTGTAAAGTGTAAGAGTATACCAATATATCATCCATGAATACTTTTAAAAAATAATACAAGTAAGGATGGAAATTTTGGTTCCTTAGTTCCATGAATATAGCAGGTGCATTTGTGAGACCGAACGACATAACCAAATACTCATATAGATCATACCTACTCTGAAAGGCTTTAAGAGTTATATCTGATGGTATAACATGCAACTGATGATAACCGGATATCAAATCAATAATTTAGAAGACCCGGGATCCTAGAAGCAGATCAAAGAGATCACCAATCCTTAGTAAGGGATATTGGTTCTTATATGTCAAGAAGTTCATCTTCCAATAATCCACAAAAATCTATAGGGTACCGTCCTCCTTCATTTCAAAAAGGACAGGCGAACCGCAATGAGAATTATTGGGTCAGATGAAACCCTTTGATTTTAACTCCTCTAACTTCTTCTTGATCTGCTATAACTCTATTGTATCCATCCGAGATGGATGAATGGACACTTTTGCTGCTTCTGGAACTAGATAAATAGAGAAATATACCTCTCGCTCCAAATGTAATCCTACAAAGTCATTTGGGAATACATCTCTGAAAAGAACAACAACTAGAGAAAATTACATCTGTGAAATCCCCTGTTAATATAGATATAAACTAAAAATGTGGGATGTAATTCCTCCCTACCCATGATGATTAGGTCCAGCTCTACTCACCTGGACATCACATTCTCCCTTGTGTAGAGAAGACCCACCCTCAAGGTGACGTGAAACTCACCTTGTGGTGATAATAGTCAAAAATGGAATGAAAGGTGACTAACCAATCCATTCTAAGAATGAAATCATAACTTTTCATCTTTAATACATATAGGTCCCATAAGAAGTGGCACCCACCAACCTCAAGAGGGAACTCCTTGAACTGACGTATAGTAGTTCTTTTAATCCCCAACGAAGTGTCTAGCGTCATAACATCCCCATAAGTAATGATGAAGAACCCAAATATCCCCACAGTAGAAAAAAAATATAAAACTATGGGAAGCCCCTATATCAACATGATTAGAAGCTAAAATTGTTCCAACTAGAATCATACCTCTAACTGTAGAGGGTTCAGGATACTTCTCCTTCTAGGACTTCTCCAATGTAAAATTTTGACCTATACCGAGGCTATATGACCCAGATTGACTACCCTGAGCTGATTCATCATGTTGTCATTGAAAGCTTGCTATTTGGATACCAAGGGAATGACCACCTCCTCGTCATGAACGGTCGGACAACCTCTAGTTCCCTGACTTCTGAAAAAATGGGTGTCTAGATCCTGAACATGGAGTCATAACAAAACTCCTATCACTCGTTGTTCATGATAACACCCAGAAAAAATGCTGATGGAGACCCTTATTTCTGCAAGACCGACACACAACTGGGTCCTTTAGGTAATGTGGTATCGTATGCCCTATCTACGCACACTGTTATCATACCACCTAGATACCTGAAGAAACATTACATGATGAATCCCTACAGTGCTTCATGCTATCTATCTGAGAAGTACCAGCCCTATTTTCTAAACCGCCCTGGCTCATAGCTCCCAACTCCCTAAGATTACTCTCGATAATCAGCTCCTAGTTCACTATAGCCATCACTGAAGTTAACCTGAAGACATTCATCTACGATCAGATGTCATACCTAAGACCATCCTCAAATATCCTGGCCAAAGAAAACTTGTCACCTCCTAGAATAAGTGTGAAGCGTTGAGGATCTATGAAATGAGAATAATAGTTCATCACTGAAAGAGCGCCATGATCCAAATGCATTAACTCTTGAGCTCGATCATCCCTCAACGTCTTGGGGTAGAAATAGTAATATAAGATCCTCTAAAACAATTCCCAAACCATATCCTAGTGATGTCCCACATGTGATATAACAACCCATATTCTCATGGAGGAATCACATATCATATACGTAGCTTGTTTCTCCCTCCACTATAGAGGTGTCTCCAGTTTCTCAATGATAGAAAGCATGGCCTCAAACCATGACTCTACAGCCTGTGGTCCTCCATTCCCAGAAAAAGTTGGAGGATACTGCTGCCAGAACACCCTTGTCAAATCTTCCATAGTCGAGGTAGGGTTTGGTTCTCCCTAGAATGTCTATCACACCCTCATAAAGCCTTCACAGAATTGTGCATCAGCACTTACGTCCAGTATAACAGCTGGTGCCAAGACAGAAACAACGTGAGGATCTGCTAGTAGTCCTTGATCTACCATTTTCGGTGTCTGATCATTTCTTTATACCTGGTGCACAACCTGGGGACATCTTGGTGGTATGACTCTGCAAGGTCAAGCACACTCCTCAGTTCATGATTATCAAGGAGTAAAACATACAAGTTAAAGATGGAAATAGGAGAAGGAAAACATTCAATCTTTACAAAACATGGCTACACGACTTGTATAACTTTCACATGGTGTGTTCCCTTTAATCCTTACATGGTTATGTACCTCTGATAAACCTGGTCATGTAACACCCCTACACAAGGCGTGTTCCTCTTATGACACAACGTGTACTTCAATTTCCCCTCCCTCCCTGGTTATTATACGATGCTCGACCATATGGGGTCTGCCGATGAAACACTACACGACGTGTTCACCCTAGACATGGAATGTATTGGTTAAGTCCCATCGGCTCATGTCATTGTTTACATGGTAGAAGTCATGGTCTACTCTACATGGCATGTAGGAATTGGACATGACATGTACAACCTACGGTTTATCCACCCATGTCGTTTTCCACATGGTCGAACACACGGTCCTTACTGTACAACGTGTACTATAGGAACATGGCATGTTCTAACAAAGTTTCTTAACCTCGTGTCTCTGATCACATAGTTAGTCACACAATTAAAGATTATATGAAATGTACAAATATTACACAACATGTACTTAAGAAATGTTGGTTCATCCTAAACATAAGAATATATGAATTGTGTTCATAACACCACACGTCATGGTGTTTGGGTTTCCGGATAGTAAGCATTAGAAACTTCTCCAGAACCCCTAAAAACTGAGCCTTTTTCCAATGAATGAAAAAATACCACCTGTGAGAGACCATACTCCCATTAATCAATGTTTGGAATCCTTTTTTACACCATTAATTAATAAATTCAATTAACGTTCAAACATGATCCACCAAATTTTTATCCCAGAGGGCCCATAACACCTCAGGGACCAAAGCATGGATTTCATCTAAATAAAACATTAAATATAATGATAATCTATCAAAATAGAAGGTATTATATCATGAAATCTATCATAACAACATGAATATATAGCATAACATCCATCACAACAACATGCAATTAGTAATGCACCCTAAATGGCATGACAAGAATGCATGACATGTGATCCCGAGGAGGTTATTATATGACACATGAGATGGAATAACCTCATCTCATCTGGCATAAACAAAATTAGAACCACGATGATATAAAAAATAAAGCACAAAACAAGTGTATCACCCAATAGTGAAATCAAATTGACAGTAATAACTAAAAAACTAAAAAAATTGAAATAATCGTGGAAACATGGATTTTCCCTATACACGGGTTAGATACTCCCAGGCACAACTTATTACCAATAACCTATTCCTTGCTATCTCTATCTATAGGCTCCAAATGGTAATAAAAAGCTAAAAAAACTCTTCTAATACAACTTTGTAATGTCTCGGATCCGGGTGCCACCCAAAGGTGCCCCGTACCCAGTTGGTCACATGGATTCAAGCGAATTTCCCTGAACACTAGAGGTTCCCAACTAGAAGCAAGGGAATTTGTTGTGATAGTGGGTAAACTATTCCCTCATTGGCAGAGAAACACAAAGGAAACAAATATTAAAGGGTAGTATAAAGAGTAATACAATGAAATAAGATTAAACATCGAAAAACAAATTGTATAAACAGCTACAACATATATAAATAAATGATGTATGTCCCATGTATCTAGGAAAGTATCCAAACAAGTCAAAATTCTAGAAATACAATATTGAAACTAATGTACAGAAAATAGTAAACTCCAACAGTATCACAAGCCTCATCTTGGTCTCATGCTCTCCATCTCCAACAACAATCAAGTACCTGATGAAGAAGGGTTCCTTCCCTTATCTATACCTGTAACCATATAATCTTTTTGGGCCAAAAAGCATGACCCAAATAGGGTGTGAGACGAATCTAAGTAGGCAACCACCAATATATTTTTTCCTAACAGTTAGTGAATATATATTGTTGGTAATATACCAATGAAGCAATAAACATAGAAGTAATCAAAAAGTAAACAAACCTATAGTTTGCAGTTACATTCATTTACATTAATTAATAATTTAATCTATTTAATAATGTAACCTCGGGGTCTAGCCTATGCTCTGTATCACCATGTATAAAAGTAACAATACATGTCTTAGAATACCATCTAAACAAGCCAGTAGGACTGAGTTTAAGCTTGCTCTTTAGCTTGGCAGACTCATCCCAAACATAAAATAATTCAAAAGAAACTATATGGTAATGTTATAATAGTCTAACCCCTGTGGTTAAAAATATCCTAAATTCAATAATTAATAATGACCCTCTAGGAACGCTTAAACAGTCTAACCCCATTGGTTCCATATAGCACAAGTCAATTACAAATGACCTCTTGTGTAGCTCTCACAATCAATACTCCCTTGGTTTGCATAACAAAAAATATAATTTATAATTACCTTCTGGAATATATCAAATTCAATGAACTATGGTCCAAATGTCATTTAATAATGACCCTCTAGGTATCTATCATGGTATAACCCCTTTGGTCTATGACCACCTGGCTAGTCTCACAATCAATGCCCTATGGGTCAACATATCAACAAATATACATAAAGACCCTATCTCAGGAAGCTCTCACAGTCAATTACCCTTGTTCTAACATTCACAATGCAGAACACATGCATCTCATAAAATCTACAACATCATCCTAACAACATGAGGCATGAGAAACAAGCAAGACTAACATGCTTCCTAGACCCAACAGCCATAAACAATCAAACATGGGAAACACATCCATAAACAAGGTATGAAATATTATACATAATATAATAACCCTTTTCAATCAAACACACCATAACAGTTCTTAAATAGGGTTGAAGACCAAAACACGCAATACCCTAAACATTGGTATTCAAAACATTTAGCATATATTATCCAAATATAATAAAAGAAAGGAACAAACCACCTACCTCAGTGTTGTGCGACGAAAAATCTTGAACGTCCACCATTGAATCGTCCAAGAACATCGTAGATCTATAAAAACGTCAAAATCATTCAACCTTGAATTACTCCTAAGAGAGGATAAATTAGGAAGTGATAATTTAGGGAAAAAGAGAACTCACTGGTGGGAATCCAATACACTCAACGACATCTCAATCGGAGCTCTGATGGAGGAACGATATGAGCTCAAAGATCATAGGAAATTTGGAACTCTCCTTTACAAAACATAGGGAAAATAATAGAGTTATGGAGATGAGTTGTGACCCTGGTCCGATTAAACAAATGAAAAAGAAAAACACACGACATGTTCATTTAATTTACAAATCGTATAATGGCCTCAACAGGCCCCCGCTTGATTCGATATTCCAAGTCACCTACATGACCATGTACTTAGCCGTTACACAGCCAGTACATGGTGTGTACTTAGAAAATTTTAAAATCATTCTTTTTTCTTAAAACAACCCTAAATAAACATCCATAATTTAAAGGAAGATCTGTTTTCTTACATATTTTCGACTAAAGAGAGAAATAATGAGGTATTTTCATTTGAAAACATTCTCATCAATTTTGAGTGATAGTGAGTGGGAAGTGAATTATATTAGTTGAAAAAATAATTAATAACTATAGGATAATAAAATTAATTATAATCCTCGAGATTTAGATAATAATATTTCAAAATTGGATACTTAATCATAAACAATCTCAATAAATGACGAGACTATATTTTAAAACTCTTACCATTTTGGTAACATCGAATCCTATGTACCATGAAAGATAAATCCTAAAATGGATGTGTAAATGAAAATTATTTTTTATTAGATTAATCTTAATGTATATCTATGATATTTATATAAACCTCTTAAAAAATAGAAGTTGAATATGGCATGTGTCTCACATAAGTAAAAAAGGTGAGACAAAAATCCCTTACCTCACCCTTCCTTTAAGTTGATCATGATTTAAACTTTTGTATAGTTGTTTTAAACATGTGATTCACTTATTAAATTACCATATAATTGTTTATAACGTCATAAATTATCCTTTTATTACATATTATCACCCAGTTTTTAATAATATTTTATTATTTTCATTGTTTCATATGTTAATTTCCTTGTTTTTTCATTCATTCTTTGTTATGAATGTTCCTATTGTTATGTATATTTTATTATTATATCATGTACATAATAATATTAATGACCTAATTATAATATTTTTACATCAATTATACATTTTAAACCAATAATGGAAGATGGTTAGGAAAATGGACTATGTTATAATCATAGAGATGATAGGTCGTACGTATGCATGGGTAACATTTCCATTTTTCAAAAATCATTATTGAAAGAAGTTAAGTGATATTTTATATTGAAATAATCATAATAATATCTTATATACCAAATTATTTCTTTAAATATACTTATATATATCATCAATGTGTTTTAGTGACGAAAATATTGTCACATCACTAGGTGAAGGTAATAGACCACACATACACGAATGATGTTATTATTTTTCAATGTAAAAAAATAAAATGATATATTATATTTTAATAAGGATATGTATTTCATTAATATAATAATTATTTCATTTATATTACATATATTAATTATCCTTTACCTTATTTCCTTTTATTTAAATCGTTTGGGAAAATGAATCATATCGCTTCGTGAGGCGTTAGACTGTCATACACACGAATGACGATATCATATCCCCTTAAGAATGGAAGGTAAAAAAGATATATATGATAAAATTAATCCATAGGTATAATAATTATATAATTATATATATATATATATTATCCATCATCATGCCAAACTATGGGAGCTGGTAATAGAAAAGGGAATGACATCTATTCGAGAGGCTGTAGTCTGTTATACACACGAATGATGATTTACTAACCCATTTGATGGAAGTGGAGATGGTTTTTGGCCATTAAATTTTATAAAATAATTATATAATATTTTATTTTATTTGTTTATTATATCATAATGGTATAATAATAATTTAAGGATGGGCAGAATGAAATAAAATAAAAACTCTTGTTGAAGAACTTTACTTATTCTTCAAATATCCACCTTATGTTTTCACCAATATACTTACTAGGTTGAGTTTATATACAAATATTGATTCTATTATGAGGGGATATATGTTTTTAAGTTATATTTTTAGTTCTTGGCCGATCCATATAGGTTTTAATGTGTTAATGAGAGGGGAGACGTGGTGGCCTTTTATAAGTGAGGTGAGTGGAACACTTGTAATGTTTGGAAAATAGTCAATAATTCCCTTGTTTTGTATTTATAAATGATTCAAAAATATACAATTATAGAATCAAGAAGTTATAAAGTATAAATATGGCCATAAAATTGGGTTTTTACAAATTTTTAGGTCACTTATACCCCTATATTCTTTGTTTAACACTCAAAAATCTCTTTTTACCTTAATTGTGATAATTTATTTTTCACTATTCCTTTTTGTAAAAAAGTAATTTGACATTACAATAAATTAAAAATTATGATGAATAAAAATAGTTAATCTAAGTTTCCAATTTAAATTCACTAATGTATAGAAATAAGATTTAAAATTAATCCTATAGTGGTCGTAAGAAAGTCGGGTTTCAAAGGGAACAATATTCAAAGGTTTACATAGTTTTTATATTCAATTACAATATGAATATGGTTAATATGACTTAAATTTAATTAATATATATATTATTTAACTAATTTTACTTTGAAACCAATTTATAATATAATTTTACATTATAATTAATTTAATCATAAATGCATTTGTCAACTAAAAATCAGTATTATTTCATTATTCATCAAAAAAATATTTTCAGAAAATTATCAAGAATTTACCGTATTATAATTTTGAACTCATTATTTAAAAATTAATTTTATTTTATCAAATAAATTTTTTGTAAATAGAAAAAAATATATTTGAAAAACCTGCAAATGCGATGAAAAAGAGTGTTTTTGGGAAGTGTATATTCCAAGTACAAGAAGATTTTATATTAAATATATCTTTAAAAATAATCAATATATAAATAAAAACAAAACTTAATTTATATATAATAAATAATTTTTTTATGTAATTCCTATTTATGTATTATTTTAATTAATTAAATTGGAGAAACATTATGCGTTTTTAAATAGTATTCAGAAAAAAAATCCTTTTGTAAACCCAAAAATAAACATTTAATAAAATAAAATATAAATTTTGATTAAAAAGAAACTAATTGTGTTAAATATAATTAAATAATACTTATGTTACTTTAAAACATAATCGATTGTTTAAATTACTTATTTTATTGAAAATAAATGATAGTTTTTAAGAACATTGTTAGGTTCACCATTCACTGAAAGATCATTATTTTCAAAAAAATAAAAATATCCACCCATAGTAAATTTTTATATTATGATAAAAAAAATAATTTAATTTTATCGAATAAATTTTAAAAAAAATCAATTTTTTTAATATTATTTTCATGAAAATTATTAAAAAATCATTTTTGAAGAAAATGTAATTTTGACGAATAAAATTACTTTACTAAAATTTGATTGATTGTTTACAAATTAATTATGATTAATTTATATATTTATATATATATATCACAAAGTAATTAATACTATTTATGCCTTCCAATGTAACAGCTATTCTAGGATGGATATATAAATCATGGGTCATTTATGCTCGGTGTTTCTAGTTGATTAAACTATTGGACATAAAAATATCAAGGTTACATATACCTCAAGAGGTTGAAGATATTAAATTTACTTAAAAAGAAATATATCATAAAGTATTAGGGTGTTTCACTATCATCTAATATCAGTGATGCATTCCATTAACTCTATCTAAAATAATTTTATTTTTTTCAAATCTTAATGTGTTACAATGATACAAAGTTTTCCATATTCAACAGGTTTCTCATTCCATCTTCAGTCCTGATAGGTTGTTCATTGAGGTAATCTCAACATTGTCCCTAAAACCCATTGTTACTTATAATTCCATGAATTATTAAAAAAATGATTGACATGAGTGGTGAAACATTAACAATAAATGGTAATTATTATAATCATAATTTGATGTCAACCAAAAAAAAATTTTTATTAACATTTTTATATTGATCCAAAGTAACTTTAGTCTAGCCTATATAAAAAATTGTTTTACATAGGTTACATCAAGATTTCTTATCTCACACTTATCAAACTAATACCTAAATTTAATTACCAAAAATTTCCTTCATTGTGGATTAAAAAGAGAATATCATCAACCAAAGCATATACATAGGGAGTGTCTAGATATCTGTGTAGTCTTATGACCAATCATCAAGAATAAATGTGATAATAGATTCAATGATCAACCAAAAATTTATAGATTGATTAACACTATGTGCATATGTTCCACAACTGCATCAACATTAAAGTATCTATACTGGGAAATGTTACTTAAAAAACCACTAAATAAATACTTTATGTATATTTTACAATATCATCCTACACTTTCACCCATCTTTGGTGTTTTTAGTAATTATTTGTAAACTGACTTCCAAATATAACTCAGATAATATATATAAATAACTTTACCATTACTATTATACTAACTATAGTCACCAAAGATAAAAAAACAGAAATAATACATTATTACCATGATTTAATTAATACATCTAATAATAATTTCCCAACCCGAGGATCGATAGGTTTATAGTCTTTAAGACTAGCTATATAAACATCTTATTTTACACAACTTGTTTAAATTTCCCATTACCATTCTCTTATTGACTCTGTTATATTCATATCATATGATATATTTATCTTCATAAACTGGTGAATGGAAAACTAAGAAAGCAATAAGTTAAAATGATCTGTAAGGTAAAATTATTAAGAATTTATAACATATAGATAATAAATACGAGGGAAAATATATTAAAACAATAAATATCATATTAAATGATCATTGAATCATAAGAGACAATATTCAAAAAAGATTTAGCATTATGGATCATGTAATAGGAATAAAAACCCAACGAAGGATCATAATAACATAGATTAAAAAAATAATGAAATTAAAACACAAAATGAACTCACAATATAAAAACTAATAATATCATTAGAACATAAAATATCATAAAAAATTGTCATAACATGGAAATAATGCATCATTTAGGAAAAGAATAAAGTGTCACAAATATAAGAATAGGAAAAAATTTCATTATGGAGCAGGAATCACAACATGATTCCTATAGTATAACGGACATCACTCCCTAATTACCATAGTCAAAAGACAATTCCATTATCAATTATCATAGTTAAGTGTGCATATATAACTCTATATTAATAGTATCTCATGAGATATAATAACTTAACCAATGATTTTTATGGAAATTATCATTATTACTTTGTGATAGGGATACATTGGTTTTGATGCACATTCTTCATTTTCATCACTCTTCTCTAGTTTCATAAAATAACAATTTCGAATAAAATTGTGTAAAATAAATAACATAAAATAAAATATTATCATATAAATTGAACCTGAAATGATTTCTCATTAATAATATTGATGAAATCGGTCCATGTTTCATACATTATTATATTTTCATAATTAACTAGTTTGTGGGGATTTACTTTCCCCTTAACATCCCTAAGATGTAACTTGGTAAGAAGAGTCTGAAAGCCTCTATGATATATTCCAACATCAATTAAGATAAATTTCTGAAAAAAAATATTCTAAAATAAATGAACTCTAAAATGAATAATGACAATTAAATTAATGTTTCATTATATAATTTTTCAGTAATATAGAGAAAATATATCATAACATTACGATTATATCATTCCAAATGTGTTCCTTCATTATAGGTTGTAGGTGGCACTACAAATAAATATCCATCAGCAAATTCATCCTTGTTATCACCCCAAGATAACTAATTAACATTGGCTTGTTCAGGTCAATAAGTTGGCCACACTAATTCCAACCAGCCTCAAATTTTATACAATGAATTAATACCTTGATAATTTTAATCAATACATTGATGATGCTTCATTGTTATTTTCTCCCATAAATTTTTTTTATCCCATAATAATTCTACAGTTTCATTATCCGCAATTTGTTATTCCTCGATATTGGTAACATGATCATGTGCATAAGACATTATCTATATGAATAGTCAAACATTTAATTTTTCTTTAATAACAACAACAATAACATAGACAAAGTCTTTGATAAGGGTCATATCCATGATCTAATACAAAATTTATGAAGTATTTAACTCCATATTCATTCTATTTTTTCAAATGATTAGTATGAATCCATTTTGAAAGAAATTGTTAATTGAATTTTAGAAAATAATTACCCCACTATTGTAGTTGTTATCCTCTAATGTCATCTCAAAATGATAAAAGGTACCTAACACTACCATGAGGACATCAACTCATCCACACTAGGCTGCACCAACTCTAATATAAGTTAATAGTCCTTTTCCTCACTTATATATCAAATATAAGATATATATATATCCACTTAGGTTCATGTTTATAGTGTGAGTATGAAAATAAACAAGTAAATAATAATAGGTCCCTTAAAATATTACACAATTCATATATTTTATAATATTTTCAAAGTAGTAACATTCAAAATAAACATGTAATTCACTCCTTGTTTACTAAATAGGACACCATGATAATCATATGTACCTACTTCATTTTATACCAATGAATTATAAAAATCATTCCATAAGTTTATACTATATTATTTCCACAATATTCAAATCATTTCACTAATATGATGTTAAAATTTGAGTCATAGTAGGGATAAAATATTTTTTCCCCTCTAGAAATAACCACATCACAGGTACCATGAGATTCAACCTCAAACCCATAACATCCAAGGTAATCACTTAGGGATAACCATCACATGTATTTATTTCATCCAAATCATGAAATTGGTATAACATAGCCATTTTTTCATAGTAAGATTAGTTGAAATATGGGAAAGTCTTCATAAAATTGGTTCCCTTTGGAAACAACAACATAATGGGTGCCACAATACATTAGTTAAACATACCTTCTAAAAAATCATAAAGAAGAAAAAAACACAAATGTCACATCACCCTCACCCTAGCCCTTGATGAATCACTAACATATCTATAGTAACTCATATTCTATCATACCATACCTAGCCCCCACATAATACCCATCATATTCTAATATACAAGGAAAAATATTTTTATCACATCCACACTTGTATTTCTTGCAGAAAAATATTTTAATCATACATTGGGATATATATTAAAATCATTTCAAATAATATCCAATGATTATTCAAATAAAATATTATAAGTTAATATTTATCAAAATTTAACATAAAAATTAGTTACATATTATGTTTAATATAATAATTTTCAAAAACATAACCTACAAAACAAATTATTAGACATGTAAAAATAATAGTAAAAATCAATACAAAATGAATAAATAGATAAAAATTAAGACATAATAAATAAAATTCATAGAAATTTTCCATTTTCAAAAATTATAATATCTATAAAAAATAATTTTACATTTTAAAATAATTAATGTAGTTACCTTAAACTGAAAATTATTTATAAATGTGTATTTTTTCATTTTAAAATGTAATGATTATTAAAACTATATTTGTGTATGATTACAGTAAAATAATTTGAAATATATATTTATCCTATCAACATATATATATTATGAACCATTTCATATAAAAAAATAAAATACTAAATATATATATACAAACTATAACTAATCTATTATATTAAACCTAAAATTCCTTAATATAATAATAAAAAATGAAAACCACTTAAGTATTTATATTATAGTATGTGTAACACATGATATCTTATCAAGATTCTATATAACTCATGTTTTCATAAATATACCATAATTAAAACCATTCACATTCATTGATTATGTTCAAAGACAATCTAAAACCCCTATA
This sequence comes from Viscum album, assembly GCA_963277665.1. NCBI lineage: Eukaryota > Viridiplantae > Streptophyta > Magnoliopsida > Santalales > Viscaceae > Viscum > Viscum album. The sequence goes on along the minus strand of OY728132.1, from coordinate 204,487,972 downwards.
CATGGATTTATTTAATTAGTATTGAATTATTAAAACCATTAATTTCAATGCATAATAAATAATAAATTCTTAGGATACAAAAAATACTCTAAAAGACATACATTATAAACTCATACATATCCTACACGATCTAAATATTGTGAAATTAATATAGATTAACCTATACTTGTAGGAAATCATGAAGTAATTTATATATTTAATGAGAAACTATTTGTTACATTTAATTAGTAAAAAACCCTAAAAAATCGTTTCAAAATTAAAATAAAACCTCACACTTATTTTTTTAATATGATTATCCCATGTATATTAAAAACCCAATCATATTCAAAAATAACCTAAATGAAATTTTAATTATAGATTCTAAAATATTTAATTTCAAAAATATAATTTTCTAAATATAGGTTCTCAATTTTATCACATTAATAAGAAAACAACTAAAATAAGATAATTCCATAAAATAAAATAATATAAGGTGAGAATCAATATTGTTTCAAACATATTTACATTAAAAAAATTAAATTAAATTTAAATGCATATAAAATTAACATATTTATATAAATAAATCTACATATCAATGTATCATTATTTTGAAAAAATTAAAAAACTTTTCAAATACAAATCATGGTGGCCTATAATATATTAGGAACACTTTCTATTTACATTTTACATCACTATAGTTTAAATATATCATATATATCATATATAAATAATTATAACAGACTTCTATTTTTATACATTTTTTGGGTTAGTAAAAATGAATTAGGTGATGAGAGAGTTTGAATATAGAGGGATTCAAACCCTTAGTAAATAATATTCTACATATCAGTTCCAATGCTATTATGAATGGTGATGAAAAGAAAGTTCGTTTTCATACCCAACTAAAACATTCATTGGAACATGAAAAAATAGATAAAAATCATAAATGATATTTCAAATTCTTAGGATCTCATCATAGGTCTCATAGCAACAGACAAACTTGCTGCCAAGTTCACTATGATATGATGGTATCGGTAGTCAAACATGATATATGATATGTTTTATATGCCTATGATAGTTCCACACTCTTATTAAATCTTTATATGCTCATGATTTGAAGTAATGGATCATGATTGATTTTTTTTATGATACCCCAATCTTGTTTCATAAAAAAATTAATTTCATTACTCATGATAGTAATCTATGAATTGTCGGGTATGATTTTTGTTTTATAATCGCATTTTATCCTACCCTTATGATCATAGTATTATTACATATGATCATTGATTAGCATATATCATTTTTACCCTTACTGAGAATCTGAGCTCAGCCCTATTATGTTTTAATTTTTTCTCAGGTTATTAAGAAGGGTACTAAGTATGTTGAGTCTAAAAGGGAACCTTATGTAGATAAATATATTTGAAATTATAATGATTATACTTAAATAATATGTTTATACACTAAACCTTTATGGTTATTATGGTTCTTTATTTTGAAGATATATTTTAATATTTATAAAAAAGATATAATATCCATATATGTTATGATTGGGTCTCTATAGTTAGAATCAAATGATGGATTAGTTTTTTTAAGAGATCAATATTATAGATTTTGTTTGAAAACCCTAGATATAAGTCAATGTATAGTATAACATCCCAAAGCTTTGGTAAAGTAGATACTATATGGTTTTCCTTGAAAAATATATCCCTATCAAGATACTATAATGTGGATGTGGTTACAGAATTTATTTACCTAGGGGTAACAACTCTAAAATGAATAGATTGGGTATTAACTCAGTCATCCCTGGTGTACAATGACTAAGCCTAAGATTGCACCTCTATCTAAAAACTCTTAGATTATATACATTGGTTAATTCACATTTTATTTATAAACCATTATAGATTATTTTAATAGGTGATGTAAATTAATGAAGTAGTTTAAACCTATGATTTCATATATTGAAAATATGTTTTCATGATTTAGACATTCTAAGGATGAATTTTTATGAAAATATGATTACTCGGTATGATTATTATTTCTCACACTATAATTTATAGTTTTATCTAATGGATAAAACCAAGAGGAATTCGAATAACACCGAATTTGATTAGAAATAAATTGATTTTCCTCTTGAGAAACCTAATGAAACAGGATTTTTAATATAAATCCATGTGATTATTCCAAACTAGATTTCTTGAATTATGATTCAAAAAATTAACTTTGGTGAGTTTCTTGACACACTTAGTAAGAGAAAAATGGATTTTCATTAGATTTCAGTTGATGAAAACCATATAGGAAAGACTATTTAACTTCATACATTTCATGAATGTGGGTATAATCACCTAATTAAATTTCTCTAAGAAATGGTAAAATGTTTTATATGTGGAAAAGGATGGAATATAGAAAGTATTTTTAGATGAAAAATGAATAATTTTATGGAGGGAAATAAAGTACATTTTAATGTACTATTTATAGTTCAATGTATTATTTGTGTGGAACTTGGCCATTATTCAAGTCAATTCAATAATCCAAGGGCTAAATCCTAGACTACGGAAGGACCTATGTGATGGAAATCATTGAAGTAGATCATAATGGTTCGGGCATATATATATACTCCACTCAATTGTTGGGGATATCATATTTATGTTTGTAAGAATTTAACATATTAAATTGTTATTGCTTATCCTTATTAGAATTTGATGTGAATTTGTACATGGATTAGATCTTTCTATATAGAGACTTTATTAATTGATGAGTATAGGAGTTCACTTCTGATTTTTTAAATCCACTAATCGTCATCTTTGGTTGGGATTATGAATGTGAACAAAAAATATAGGTTACTTGTATTATATGGGCCTTAATACTTATTTATGAAGGATATTTATCGCAAATAGTTGTGGATAAACTCAATATCATAGATATTCCAGCATTTTTATATTATGTTGAGGTATTTAATTAATACTTTTCTAGTATTCTCCAAAATAATAATTTTTATTTTTCTATAGAGCTCACACCTTATGCTAAAACAATTTCAAAGACACCATATTTAATGGCCCTGACTTAGTTGTATGAATTGACAAAGAAACACTAGGAGAATCATAAAAAGGGATGCATACCCCCTAGTGCATCATCATAGGGTGAAATTTTTTTTTAGAAAAAATATTGGTTAATGTGTATTTAGAGTGATTTTTGAGAACTACACAACATCACTATCAAGAAAAAATATCCTATGCCCCATATTAATGACATTTTTGATCATATATGTAGGTCTCAATACTTTTCCAACAGTGAACATAATTCAGGATGTCATCAATTAATGGTAAATAAATAGGATATACCAAAGAACTTTTTTATTAGGTATGGTTATTATAAATTTATAATAATTATATCTAGAAATATCAATTCCATTGTTATCTTCAATGATTTAATGGATAGTCTTTAGAGATTATATTGATTAGCTTGTAGAATTTATTATAGATTATGTTATTATATATCCCCAAAGTAAGGAAGATAATTCCCAATACATTAAGATTGCATTGAAGACCCTAATGAAAGATAATTAGTTGGGAAACATACCAAGTATAAATTTTTTCTATAGAAAGTATCATTTTGGATTCATATAATTTCAAGAATGGGTATATCAGTGGATCCATTATAGATGGAAGTTATTGAGTAATGGACTATTCTAACTAGGAAAATCAATATTCATAGTTTTTTTAGGTTGGTAGGAAACTACCAACTATTTTTGAGAAGTTTCACATGACTATGTAATCCAATCAGTAAGTTGACTAAGAAGGGAGTTATGATATTTTGGATTGAGGAATATGAGGATAATTTCAAGGAGTTTGACAGACATTGTAGGATCGAAATAACGATGTAGATGCTCAATATACAAGAGGGGGTGAATTGTATACTTTAAAATTTTCTTTAGACAAGGTAAAATATAAGTTTAACAAAGTTAAACTAAGCAAATTCACAACACCTCTAATCACCAATTGGAGAATTGGAACCAAAGTTTACAATATGAGATTCTACCTTAAAGCGTATAGAATCTAAACTAATCAGAGTACAAGTGTAAGGAAATATAAGAAGATTATACTTTCCTTACAATACAAAAGTGCAGCGAAAAAACAATTAGTAAAACTACAAGTAACAAGATATATGTCTTTTAAACCAAAGAGAAGGGTATCCAACAACCTTGGATAAAGGTCCCTTGATTTATACTTTCAAGAAAGTCTGTCTCACCCACATCAGGGTAAGCCCTCGATAAGAAGAATGGAATCTCTGTCTTGCTATCCCTGCAAGCCCTCAACTTCAAGGTAGTTGGAACCTCTATCTTTCTCCGCAAGGAAGCCCTCGAATTTCAAGGTAGTCGGCACCTATATCTTTCTATCCCCGGAAGTCCTCAAATGTAATCACCAACATTCAAAGTCACACGTAGAAATCTGAACGAGCAGTTCAGTACGCACAAGTCATTAAAATATCCTCTCTCTATAAATCACCTTAACAGTGTGTGGTCTATAGATTGATCAACTTGTTTTTGAGCTCTTTCAAATGAGCTCTTATTTATAGGAAACTTTCCAACAGTCGGCTCCCTCCTCCAACGATCATATTTTCCATGAAATTCGGAGGGACCTGTACACGTGTAACTGAACCAATGGTTAATTAGAAACAGAATGGATGACATAGTTTAATAATAAATCATGTATAACCGAATGCATGACATCATTTTGAAATGAAGAATATGTAAGAAAAATCCATAAAAAATTTCAGAGTGTAAGAAAATTAAATGTTCGGAGTCTAACCAAAACGAAATTCAGAGTCAATGTTATGAAATGTTCGGATTATGTTTTATAAGAATTCGGAGGCTGGTTTTAACAGAGTTTACAATCTAAACTTGTAGAGGTTTGAAGTCGAACTTCATAGAAGTTCGGAGTCCAACTCATGAATGTTCGGATTCGAACTTCATAAGATTTCGGAGTCGAACTCATGAATGTTCGGAGTCGAACTTCATAGGAGTTCGGAGTCGAACTCATGAAAGTTCGGAGTCAAACTTCATCAGAGTTCGGAGTCGAACTCATGAAAGTTCAGAGTCGAACTTCATAAGAGTTTGGAGTTGAAGTCATGAAATTTCGGAGTCGAACTTCATAGGAGTTTAGAGTTGAACTCATGAAAGTTCAGAGTTGAACTTCATAAGTGTTCGGAGTCGAACTCATGAAAGTTTAGAGTCAAACTTCATCAAAGTTCGGAGTCGAACTCATGAAAGTTCAGAGTCGAACATCATCAGAGTTCGGAGTCAAAATTCATCAGAGTTCAGAGTCGAACTCATGAATGTTCGGAGTCCATAATTCGGATTGTAACTTCATTACAGTTTACATCTAGAATTTTGATCCTAAAAACAGAATGCTCCAAATCTTGACATTATATGACTTCTTGGATTTTGGGTATGAATCCGGTTTTTGTACTTAAGAAAAGTATTTCTATGTATATGAAAATCTAGGATAGGGTAAATTTCTTTAAAGAAGTAAATTTTCCTTATGGAGGTAAAATTTATATTTGCTTATGTATAAGGTGTTTGTGATTTTTAAAACAAGAAGGAATGGAAAATTAATAAGGAAAACCTTATTGACTCATCAATCTCCCCCTTTTTGGAAAGCACAAACATCCGTATAAAAAATAATATAAGGACTTTGAAAAAAAAATCATTAGACTTTGAAATAAAAACTTATCTCCCTTTTTTCATGGATGAAATTGAATAGAACTAACTCCCCCTTAGGCACTGAAACAGTAAGGATTGTATTCTGAATTTCTGGAGTAGAGTTTTTATTATTATAGGAATGAAAAACTTCGCAGTGAGAAACTCCCCCTTTCATTAAGGATATTTCACTTATAAATTTTTCATTCTCCTCCTTAGAAGTAGTTCTTTTTCCTTCTCCCCCTTTGTGATTTTCAAAAATAATTGAAGGGAATGGAAAAGAAAATATGCTACCTGAAACATTAGTATATAACAAGATACATCCAACCAAAAAACATTTCATTAGAGTTGGGAAAATTTCACAAAGACAGACAATTACAAAAAAAGATCAGAGTGGGTTTATTTGTCTTACAATTCCTTTGGATTCAGCTTATTTAACAAAGTTTTGAGCTTCTTTAGGTCTCTTTGGTCTTCATAGACTTTCCTTTCTAGGGATTTTGTCTTTTCTTCTTGAGCTTTCAAAGCCTCTGCTTGAGCCTCGACAACTTCTTTCTGTATCTTTAACAATTCATCATGCTGAACGAGTCTTTTATCAAGATGGATCCAGATATTTCTATCACTTAAAAGATTTTGAGCCAGAGAATTATCCTTGTCACTCAGTTCCTTTTCTTGTTGACTCCGAGAACTCTACTCATCAAACATCTCAGCTTGAAGATTTTTAATATTTTTATCCTCGGTGTCAAAGGCATTTAGAACTTCACTCTAAAAATTTTCAAACTGCACTAAGTCTTCATTAACTCTTTTAGACCACTTTGTTACCTTACTGTAGGACTTTCTATGCACATCATAATCGATAAGAAAACTTTTTTGTTCATCTTCGATCTTCACAAACTTATCCATGACCATGGATAAGGAATCTGATTTCTGATTCATACTTTGTTACAGCATCTGGCATCTGGAATTTATAGTTGGAAAAATCAGAATGGTGCCCACAAACATCTTCAAAGATTGAACCACAAAATAATTCCCATGAGATGATGATTCCGAATTAGAGAAATATCTTTGAGATTTTTCTTCTTCAATTTGCACCAGTTTTCTCTTAGAAGAACCACCAACCTCCTTCTTCCTGAAGACTTCTTTTGTTGGAGTATCCATGAGAGGTTGCTTTCCCTTATCAGACTTCAGAATTGGTTCCTTATTAGGAGATACTTCCTCGGATTCAGAAACTTGAATAATATGGTCTTCATCTAGTTTCTGTTTTTCTTTTCCTTCCTCAAGAAAATTTCTCTCATAGGATTCTTCATCATCATATAAAAAAATTTCTTCTTTTTTCAATTGCTTATCATCATTCTTACTACCTTCCTCACCTTCCTTTCCTAGAGTAGCTAACTTAGTGGATTCTGCCTTATCTTTATAAACCTCTAATTTCTTGATCAAGGAATCTAAATCTTCACTTCCCTCTTCTTCTTATTCTTCTTCTTCTTCATCCTCTTCCTCTACTTCTTCCTCAGATTCTTTTTCATCTTCTTCAATTACTTCTTTACCCTTGAATTTTTCCGGAGTAACATAATTCTTAGGTGGAGTTTCTGGTAAACAAGGTTCTGTAAGGAAATATTTTGGAACCAGAATCAACTCAGAAGCTAACTCTGTAGCTCCCAGTAAAGATTGCACCACTTCAGCTTCAGACACTTTCTTTTTCATTTTCTTCTATTTCGCCTGCTTCTCTAACTCTTCCGCAGCTTTTTCTTTTAAGTCCTTAGCCTCTATAGGGTCCAATCCGAATTTCAGACCCCCTTATTTCTTCTTCTTCTTATCTTCCCTCCACTTCGCAGCAACTTCATCAGGATAAGTTTTTTGTTTCTTCAGATAGGGGGGAGCAGACTGAGTTTCCTTAGATTTAGGATTTTCTTCATCAGCATCCACTTTCTTAAGCTTTCTCGTCTTCCTTTTCTTTTTGGATGGTTCTGGAGTGTGTATACCTTTCTGAAGTGCCTCAACTTCTTCCACAGAAAGAGAGTATAATTCTCCGGATTCACTAGAAAAACCCATCTTCATCCTCTTCAAATTATCATCACTTACTAACAAAAGCTTACAATTCTGGACTTTTGATTTGCATGCATCCTTGAAAGAAACTAAGCACCGAACTATCATTTTGATAGTAAGGCAGAGAACATGATTATCTGAGCTCTCAAATTTTCTTCTTTGATGTTCTTGATCGTAATCAAGACATGTCTCATCAAATTTATCTTTCTTAGATTTACCAAGAAATCTAAAACATAGATATCAGTTTTCTTCAAATTATCCTTGTCACCTCTTCTTGGAACCAGAAAGCCTTGCACCCAAAGCTGAAGAATTATATTGTTTGGAGTGAGATGAGCAATCTTAATGGTTGAAGCATCCTTAAGACTAAGACATTTTAGTGCATTCTCCTTGTTGAAACTTCCTTTCTCATCCGAAAGTTTGTGTGAGCAGAACTCAGTTTCTCCTTCGTAGGATAAACCAACCAAACTCACGACCTTTGTGTAAGATAGCTTATAAGTCTTCCCATAAGACATGAATGAAAACCATTCTCTACCATCTTCCATCTAGAAGGAAATAAGCTCATACAACTCTATCAGCAAATAAGTATAAACCGGATCTTGTTTATCTGACTTTTCTATGAAAACAACTTCCCATCCATTCAGTCTAATATTCTTTGAAATAATATAATCAAACTTATAGAAATCAGGATACACCAACCTTTCCCTAAAGATTAACCACTTTGAGATTGGCTTTGAAGTTGACATATATTGAGATGTTGCTTCAACAGGCATTTTGAACAAAGAGACCCGATGGATTCAGAACAGAATTACAAAGATCAGAACTGGTCTTAAGAAGAGAAGCAGGGCTTTAAGACACGAATGCTTTGAAAAACTGATGTGGGACGAGTCTTGGGGTACCCATTATATAGGCGATGGATGTGACCTTTGGTCTTCCAAAATCCATCTAACAGTTGAAATTTTTTTGATCTGATCGGACAGTTGAAAACACTCACGCAAGAAAAACATGACTCCAATCTTTTGAAGTTTTAAGGAAAACATCCGGATTTGAGGAAAACTAGAATCCGAACTTTTAAAAACTCATAAAAATACTACCATGCATAATATGATTACAAAACTTTAAGTAAGGAAATCATAGCCTTCGGATTAGCTAGAAAGATTGTTCGTAATTGGTAATATTATTCTTATATAAATGAATTTAAAAACAAACTCATTACGAATGTTCCAGTACGAAAATATCGTTACGAAAGTTCCAGTATAAAAAAAACATCATTACGAAAGTTCCAGTATGAAAAATCTCGATATGAAAATTCTAGTATGAAAATCTTCATTCTGGAAGTTTTCATTCTGAGAATTTCAATCATAAAAATTTCAGTTCCGGAAATTTTCATTCCAGAAATTTTAGTTTCAGAAATTTTCATTCCGAAAACTCCAGTTCTGAAATGTTTGAAAAACTAACTACGAAAATTTTAATTACACTACGTTTTAAAAAAAGATTACAAAAATTTTAGTTACACTATGTTTGAAAAACAGATTTTGAAAATTTTAGTTACACTATGTTTGAAAAACAGATTACGAAAATTTTAGTTACACTAAGTTTGAAAAAGAGATTACGAAATATTTTAGTTACACTAAGTTGGAAATGTACTCCCTCTATGAAAAGGAGTTTATTACTATTAAGAGAATTGTTCAACAAGAAGTTAATGAAGTATGATTACCTTACGGTTATCATTCCGAACTTTTTTATGATGTATTCAAATCTATCGGAGTGTAATGATTTTGTGAAAATATCAGCAAGTTGATCTTGCATTCCGATAAACTGAAAAATGATATCTTCTTTCAGTGTGTGATCCCTAAGAAAGTGATGCCTAATATCTATGTGTTTTTCATGAGAGTGATCTGTAGGGTTTTACTTAGGGAAATAGCACTTGTGTTATCACACAAAATTTGAGTCTTCGAAAAACTCAGGCCATAATCTGTGAGTGTATGTTGCATCCACAACGCTTGAGCACAACAACTTCCAGCTGTTACATATTCAGCTTCAGCAATGGAAAGTGCTACAGAATGTTGCTTCTTGCAGGACCAAGAAACTAATTAATCTCCTAAGAAATGACAAGTTCTGTATGTACTCTTTCTAGCCATTATACATCCACTAAAGTCAGTATCCGAAAATCTTTTTAGAATAAAATCATTTCCAGAAGTATAAAATAATCCTAGATTCATGGTTCCCTTTAGGTACCAAAAAATTATTTTTACCACCTTTAAGTGAGATTCCTTAGGATTGGATGGATATCTTTCACATAATCATACTGAAAACATTAATTCTGGTCGACTAGATGTTAAGTAAAGTATACTTCCTATCATACCTCTAAAAGATGTTTGATCTACTGGTTTCCCAGCTTCATCAAGATCTAAGGAGTTTGAGGTACCAATGGCAGTACTTATACTCTTAGTGTTGTCATAACCATACTTTTTGGGAAGATCTTTAATATACTTATGTTGAGATATATAGGTTCCTTCTGGTCTTTGAGAAATTTGAAAACCAATAAAAAAAGTTAACTCACCCATCATACTCATTTCAAACTCAGATTTCATTAGACTTGCAAATTAATCAGTTAAAGATTGCTGAGTTGAACCAAATATGATGTCATCAACATAAATTTGAACAATCAAAACATTTTTCTTATCTTTCTTTATAAAATGGTTTGGATCTGCATTTCCCTTAACATAGTTATTTTGAATGAAAAATCTTGTGAGTCTATCATACCAGGCTCGTGGGGCTTGTTTAAGACCATACAATGCTTTGGTAAGTCTAAAAACATGATCAGGATGTTTTGTATCTTCAAAGCCAGGAGGCTGTTCAACAAAAACTTCCTCTTAAACATAACCATTAAGAAAAGCACACTTCACATCCATTTGAAAAAGTTTAAAATTTAAGAATGCTGCAAAGGATAGTAGAATATGAATAGATTCAAGTCTAGCTAATCGAGCATAGGTTTCTTCATAGTCTATTCCATCTTGCTGGTTATAGCCTTTAGCAACTAGTCTAGCTTTATTTCTTACTATGACTCCATTTTCATCACACTTATTTCTGAATACCCATTTTACTCCAATGACAGAAGTTTCCTTAGGTCTTTCAACCAAGGTCCAGACTTTATTCCTCTCAAATTCATTTAGTTCATCTTGCATGGCTTTGATCCAATCATCATCACCTAAAGCTTCATCAGTTATTTTTGGTTCTAATTGGGAAATAAATTCTAGATGTTCTACTTTATTTCTTAAGGAACTTCTAGTCCTTACAGGTTGATTTATATCACCAATGATACTATCACTGGGATGATTCTTAAGAAACATCTGATTTGGGTTTTGTAAAACCTATTCATCAACATAGGGAAGAAAGTCTTCTGGCGTAAATGTTTCAGAAGTATCTTCTTGAACATTTTACTTATCAAAAGGATCTTCTATCAAAGGTTGTCAATTAGTTTTTGAAAACACGTTCGAGGATGTAGGTTGGGATGGTTTAAAAACAAAAGAACCAGACTCATCAAATTTTACATGCACTATTTCTTCAACAGTACAAGTATTTTTTATTGAAAACTCTATATGCCTTAGAAGTTGTGGAGTATCCGAAGAAAGTTCCTTCATCATATTTTGGTGCGAATTTATGTAAATTATCTTTGGTATTCAGAATTAATAATTTGCAACCAAAAACCAGGAAGTAGTAAAGTCTTGGTTTTCTACTTTTCCATAACTCATAAGGAGTTTTAATAAGAAAAGGTCTAATCAAAACTCAATGTATAGTATAACAAGAAGTACTTACAGCTTCAGCCCAGAAATTTCTAGTTATAGAATACTCACTCAACATAGTTCTAGTTATCTTTTGAAGAATTCTATTTATTCTTTCAACTACACCATTTTGTTGAGGAGTTCTAGGTGCTGAAAAATTGTGAGTGATACCTTTTCTAATACAAAAAGTTTCAAAATCAGAATTTTGAAATTCTCTTCCATGATCACTATGAATAGTTTTTGGTGGAATATTTTTCTCATTTTTAACTTGTGCTCTAAAACATTTGAAATAAGAAAAAGCTTCAGACTTCTTTGCTAGAAAATAGACCCAAGTAAATCTGGTGTAATCATCAACTAGAACAAACACATAGTATTTGCCTCCAATACTTCCAGTTTTTGTTGGACCAAAAAGATCCATGTGCACTAACTGTAATGCATCAGTCGTTGAGACTTCACCGATTGATTTAAAACTAGATTTATGTTTATTTCCATATTGAAAAGGATCACAAACTTTAGAAGAATCAAATCTAATCTCTGGTATATCCTTAACTAGTTTCTTCTTAGAAAGTTTACATAAGTTTCTAAGGTTACAGTGACCTAGTATTCTATGCCATAACCAGGAATGATCTTCTGTTGCACTTAGGAAACATAGTTTTTGGCTCCTGAGGTCTTCTAGGTTCAAAGTATAAACATTCTCTAGCCTATTGGATGAGAGAATAAATTATTCCTTGGAATTGTGTACTAATAACTTATAATTCCTAAAATTCACAAGGTATCCTCCATCACATAACTGACTTATGCTAACGAGGTTGTGCTTGAGACCCATAACAAATAAAACATTTGAAATCAAAGTTTTTCCAAGAAGAACAATATTACCTATACCAACAATTTCTCCCTGAGCATTATCTCTGAACTTGTTTGGATCTGAGATTTCCAGAAAACAAAATTTTAGGCACCCACACTTTCTTAGAAAAATAGGCTTTACTAAAACCTAGAGATTGATTTTATTTAAAGAACAATTCTTTTCCCAGTGACCACCACATTGACACTTGGTACAAAATGGGGCACTTTGTGGAATAAAGTAGTTGTTACTAAAAGTTGGTTTGCAAGGGTATAACCAAATCCGGATTTGTTTCTTAAAGGTCGTATTTGTGAATACATTTTATCAAAATTTTCTTTACCATGGGTAAAGTTTGATAAAAACTTCTTTAAGGAAAAAATTTCAGACTTGAGTTTAATAACCAAGTTTTTATCTACAAAATCATTAGATTTAGAACAAGAACTAAGCTTGAAAACACTTTTCCTAGAAATTACTTGTTCTAACTCTTTAGAAAGTTTGTTCTTCTCACAACTTACTTCCTCAAGATTTTTTTAAATACTTATAAAATCAGCATTTTTCCTATCAAGATCTTTAGAGAGATCTGATACTTATTTTATAAGAATAAAATTCCTAGAGTTTTCCTTATCAAGTTTTTTATTGAGTTTTGAATTTTCAATCTCAAGAAGTTCAGCAAACCTAGAAACTTCTTCATAGGTAGGTGAAGTATTTTCTTCATCAGAAGAGGATTCTTCATCTGAAGAGTTATAATACTTACTATCATGGGAATTTAAAGATACATTGGTCAATGATTCATCATTTCATACCTTAGCCATAAAGAAATGATTTTTAATGGGTAATCTGGCTATAAGACCAAGATTCTTCTGTCCTGAAGATTCATAATTAGAAGATGCATCTGAAGAGTCACCACCACTGGCACTCCAGGTGTCATTTGCTTTCAGAACATTCGTAGCTTTGGTTTTTTAATACTTCCTTTTGTTCCTTTCAGAATGCCTTTTTTTTCTTTCTTTCTTTTTGAGAAAAGGGCAATCTAGTCTAATATGTCCAGCTCTCTTTCATTCATAACAAGTAACTTATCCATCTTTTCTATCATTAGTTTCCTTTTTCTTATACTTGGATTGGAAATTTCTCTGGCCAGCAATCTTGTTCATTCTTCGAGAAAGATTTTCTAACTCATTTTCTAAGACATCACTTTCACTAGATTCTGATTGAATAACTACGTTCTTAGACTTGGATCTGGTTAATCTCTCAGGAGTCTTAGATTTCATATGATTTGATGTTGTTGTAAAAGAAACGGTACCACTCCCATTCTTCTTTTTGATGTTGTCAGCATCTCTCTTCATTCTTGTTTCATGTTGGAGAGGATTTCCAAATATTTTATCAAGAGAAATTTGAGTGACCTTCCTGTTCTCATCAATAGTTGTTCTTTTTTATTCCCACTCATTGGGCATAATATCAATTATCTTATCCACAAGGGATTCATCATCTAACCCTTTTTCTCCCATAGACTTTAAGCTCTTGACTATAGTCATAAATCTCTGTTGAACTTTATAGATTGGTTCTCTGTAAGGAAAATTGAATCCATGGTATTCTTCTCTAAGCATAGTTCTCCTAGTTTCAATCACTTTAGTAGTGACAAAGTGTGTAGCTTCTAAATTTTCCCAGATACAATTAGCTTCTTCACAAGAAGAAATTTGTCTATATATATTTCTAGTCATTGAACATAGTAAAGTATTGCATACCTTATAATTGAGTTGATACTCTTGATTTTCCTGGTTAGTAAATGTTCTAACTTCCTTATCAGAAATGTTATAATTACCAGTAAGCATAACAAAATTATCCACTCCAGTATTGATAACAAAAGTCCTCATTCGATCTATCCAGTACTCATAGTCATTACCATCAATGATTGGTGGTCTTGTAGGATTTATATTATCAATAGAACCAAAATTGATTCCTTCCATTCTTAAAACTATGGCAGCTAAACTTGTTAGAAGAAAAATTTCGTAACCACAATGTTCGGAATGACAATTTGGAATGATAATTCGGAATGACCAAGTTCATAATGATAATTCGGAATGAATAAAAATTTCCAACCAAGGATGAAGAACAATGAAAAAGTGAGAAAGAAAAACTTATATGTGAGTATAAGTATTTTAGAAACCTCCTCTGATACCAATTGTAGGATCGAAATAATGATGTACATGCTCAATATACAAGAGGAGGGTGAATTTTATACTTTGAAAATTTCCTTAGACAAGGTAAAATCTATGTTTAAAAAAGTTAAACTAAGAAAATTCAAAACACCTCTAATCACAAATTGGAGAATTGGAACCAAAGATTACAATATGAGATTCTACCTTAAAGCGTATAGAATCTAAACAAATCAAAGTACAAGTGTAAGGAAATATAAGAATATTATACTTTCCTTACAATAAAAAACTGCAGCGGAAAAACATGTATTAAAGATACAAGTAACAAGATATAAGTCTTTTAACCCAAAGATAAGGGTATCAAACATCCTTGGATAAAGGTCCCTTGATTTATACTTTCAAGAAAGTCTGTCTTACCCACACCAGGGTAAGACCTCGATACGAAGAATGGAATCTCTGTCTTTGCTATCCCCGCAAGCCCTCAACTTCAAGGTAGTTGGAACCTCTGTCTTCCTTAGCAAGGAAGCCCTCGAACTTCAAGGTAGTCGGCACCTCTGTCTTCCTCTCCCCGGAAGTCCTCGAATGTAATCACCAACATTCGGAGTCGCACGAAGCAATCTGTACAAGCAGTTCAGTACGCACAAGGCATGAAAATCTTCTCTCTCTAGTAATCACCTTAACAGTGTGTGGTCTCTAGATCGATCAACTTGTTTTTGAGCTCTTTCAAATGAGATCCTATTTATAGGAAAATTTCCAACGGTTGGCTCCCTCCTCCAACGTTCATATTTTCCATGAAATTTAGAGGGACCTGTACACGTGTAACTCAACCAACGGTTAATGAGAAACAGAATGGAAGAAATCGTTTAATAATAAATCATGTATAACTTAATGTATGACATCGTTTTGAAATGAAGAATATGTAAGAAAAATCCATACAAAATTTCAGAGTGTAAGCAAATTAATAGTTCAAAGTCTAACCAAAATGAAATTCGATGTCTATGTTAAGAAATGTTCGAATTCTGTTTTATAGGAATTTGGAGTCTAGTTTTACCAGAGTTCAGAATCTAAACTTGTAGAGGTTCGAAGTTGAACTTCATAGAAGTTCAGAGTCGAACTCATGAATGTTTGGATTCAAACTTCATAAGTGTTTGGAGTCGAAATCATAAAATTTTGGAGACAAACTTCATAGGAGTTCGGAGTCGAACTCATGAAAGTTTGGAGTCGAACTTCATCAGAGTTCAGAGTCAAACTGATGAAAGTTCGGAGTCTAACTTCATAAGAGTTCGGAGTCAAACTTCATAAGACATCAGAGTCGAACTCAGGAATGTTCGGAGTCAAACTTCATCAGAGTTCGGAGTCGAACTCAAGAATGTTTGGAGTTGAACAGCATCAGAGTTTGGAGTTGAACTCATGAATGTTCGGAGTCGAACTCCATCAGAGTTCGGAGTCGAACTCATGAAAGTTTAGAGTCAAACTTCATAAGAGTTTAGAGTCTAACTCATGAAAGTTCGGAGTCTAGATTTCGGATTGGAACTTCATTACAGTTTACGTCCAGAATTTGGATCCTAAAAACAAAATGCTCCAAATCTTGACATTATATGACTTCTAGGATTTTGGGTATGAATCCAATTTTTTTACTTAAGAAAAAAAATTCTATATATAAGAAAATATTGGTTAGGGTAAATTTCTTAAAAGAAGTAAATTTTCCTTATGGATGTAAAATTTATATTTTCTTAAGTATAAGGTGTTTGTGATTTTCAAAACAAGAAGGAATGGAAAAGTCATAAGGAAAACCTTATTGACTCAACATATGCTTGGTCGGTTCATTTATTCCGACACTACCCTACAGTAGAGAAGTGTTCATGATCTATAGTAATGCATGAAAGAAGGTATTGGTATGTGGTCTTATGAAATATGTTATAGTGATAGAATATTCCGCTTAATAATTTAAATTCATGATCAAAATTACTAATCTCGTGATTTAGATCTAGATGAGTAATTGTTGAACTGAAAATATTGAGCCGTTATCATTATAGTGGAAGGTGTGACATATATACATATCATACAATCTTGAAATATATATTCACAAAGAAAGAGAATAATATGTACTAGAAAAGATAGTTGAACCTGATTAAAAATTATGAGTGCTCAATATATTACCAACCTAAGAAGAAGAGCATGGTAGAAATTTCTCGGAGTTAGAAATATTATACTAGTTTGTACATGATTAGGACTTAAATAGAACTAATATATATATATATATATATATATATATATATATTCAGAATATATATCATGAGATCATGAGGAAAGGGGAAAAATAAAATTTTATATCGATAAATATTCAACCATCCATCCATGTGATGATTAAAAATATAACAACCCTAAACCCACACAACTAGATTTGGTGCTGAAATCATAAACATTGACTTTTCAACTTTGATGTCCTTAATTGTTACCCAATTATTTTCCATCTAAACCTTACAACATCAAACAGGAAAAATGAGATCACATAAATTCTCAATGAATTTTTAGGTTTTTAGTTTTTGATAATTATGGAAAACGTGTATAAAAAAATACTCATTTTATTAAATGATCATTTATTTTAATTAAAACATATTTTATCATTTCAACGTACTAAAAAACTGGGGTTATCTAGTGCTGGATCTTTAACTATGCTAGCTAAAAATTCCTTTAAAGTGCCCCTTTATCTGTTATAAAAAGGGAGATGTTAAAGGAGGTCTTTAACTGTTCTTTTTTAGTGATATTAAAGGGGGTCTTTAAAAAACTAAAAAAGTACTGATTAATGGGGGTTTTACAAGAACTTTTTTAGAAGAACTGATAAATACCCCCCTTTATGAACCATTTTTATTGCATTGATAAGGGTATACTTCAAAAAAAATATTTCATTTAGAAAAGTATAATAAGATATAAATATACTTATATTGATATTAATATAACATATAATTTTTAAAATATTTTTTAGATAAGGTAAATAAGAATTTACAATTAATATATAAGATATTTAGTGAAAATTTATTATAAAAGAAATATAAATATATTTGTAATTATTAATTTTCTCATTATTATGGATTAATAGTCATTTAATATCAATTTGAAGATTAAGAAATCAAAAAAACAATTAAAAGATCCCAAATAAGTTAGAAACATAACCAAAACATCAAAGAGACATAATTTTTTTATCAGGGCATCCGTTTGGGCTCTACCACATATCAATTCAAATCCGACGATGAAATATATGCCCATAGTGACATAGATAAACCCCTATCACATTTTTCAAGGTCAAAAAAGTCCCACAAGGCCTCCAAAATTGAGTTTTTTGTCAGGGTACAACAATATTTTAACATTTGATCGATTTTAATCCTCTTTTAAGAGGGTCTTATTGCCTTTTTTGGGGAGACTAAATTTATTCCTATGTATTACATTCATATTGATACTATGGTTTTGAAATTTTATCATTTTTCACAAATTAATTTTATTTATAAATAAATATATGCATGTTCTCTTATATTTTATTATAATAAATCCCTCATAGAAATACATATATCAATATATTTATGTAAAAATACATATTATAATACATCTAAATCGATCAATATTCTTAAAATTTATTTAAAACAATATCCAACCTTTTTTTACGTTATAAAAATATATTTATAATGTTTATATATACATATATGTCTATATTAATAAACAGTTATATATTTATATTATATTCTAGTATTTTTAAATGAATATAATATATAATATTTTTAAAAAATGTAATTATATATATATATCAGAGACATATGTATATTGAATAAATGTATTTGAAAATAATTATATCGACATATGAATAAAAAATATATAAGTAAATATATATATATTTATATATATATTTATATAGAAAGAAATATCATTAAACATAGAAAAATGAAACATGGTGAAGTGGTAAAGGAATTCCATATTCGAAGGAGAGGTGCAGGATTCATATCCAGGTAGGCACGCATGATGATAGAAATTCGAAAAGCACTGATAAAATTGGTAGTGGGGTGAAAATCACTGATAAAGGTGGTCTGAGTGCTGTTAAAGGTGTCATGGAAGTGATCGTAAATGGGTTAGGCCTCATGGATGTCAAAAACAATTACCCACTTTAATAGCGCTGCCTTTTTTGGTGAGTTTTTAACATTGATAAATTTTTTGGTATTTTAACCATAATCTAATTATCAATGCTTTTTTAGTGTTGGTAAAGGCCTATTCTAGAGCCGTTAAAGTCCTATTGTATAGTTTTGTCACATTAAGTCACCATCATCACCCATATGAAATCCTTTCTAGATATAATTCATTCAACCTTATTATTTATTACCTGTGGAAAAGGAAACATAATAAGGGTGATCTCAAATGCACAATAAGTGTAAACATAAACATTAACATTTGAATTTCATCAATGATAATAAGAATTGACTATGGGTTTGACAACATAATCATAGTGCATGATAAAATAATAATAAAAATCATACCCATCAGGAATTGAATCATCAATCATGAAACAAGGAACAAGGATTTAATAATGGAAAGACTCATAATAATTAACAATAACGAGTCATGTGTTGTCATTTTTTATCATATAAGAAATTATAAACCCATGGAAATCATAGATAAAACATTTTGGTATCTTAGGAAATTGTCTTCATAGAAAATTTAAAGAACCATTATTATTGGAATAACCATATGGATGACTTTCAATATGATTCTTTAAAGAACCAAATCATTACCCAATGCATTATAGTATTATATTGGTCCACCCATAAAATAATCTATAATGGGCTCACTTAGTGCTATCTAGGCACACCTATCATATATAATGTCTAATAAACACAATATAAATAAAGTAAATAGAGCTTTTATTTCATCATAAAACTCTAATAACTAATTATAACTCCTTTTATAACATTATTAACACGTGGAAAGGAATTTTTTTTCATTTCAATCTCTTTAAACCAGGATTAACACATGGAAAAGAAAATGGTTCTATAAAAATCTATTTGAAACATTGTTAACTCATGGAAAATAAATTGGTTTCATAAAAAATATATTTGAAACATGATTAAAAAATGTAATAGAAATGATTTCTATAACAATCTCTTTGAAAAAAATATTAATCTATCCAGATAAATAATGAGGATGGTATCATTACAAAATATTTCCACTAGTTCATTTCATACATATTAAATAAAATATTACATTCACCTTTTTCTTAAAATCTAAATGGGATTTTATTGAAAAAATTCAATAATATTCGATTTAATTTTTTTTTAAAAGTAAAAAAATTTATAAAATTTTATTTCTAAAAATAATAATATAGTTATAATCCATTTTTGAAAACAATTTTAGAAAACATTATTTTGGAAGTAAAATGGTTTTTGGAACAAGGAGAGGAACAAAGTCAGATTTCCTTAAAATATTTCCCAATTATTTTAAGTAAAAAAGAGTGGAAATAGTAATATTAATTATAAATATCCTAAATAACCATAGTATAATTGAATTAATGAGTTTCTTTGAGAGATGTGTTATAATACCACACCATTGGAATCAAAATCAGAAACAATCCCGATAAATGATTAGATTGTAATATAATACTCTTATCACTTTGGTAACTTTGAATAGTAATCCCCATGAAATAATAACATTACATAAAACATATAATATCATTATAATAATTATATTAAAGATATAACATGTCCATGGGAATTATATACATGTCAAAAAGGAAGGTATTTGTATAACATAACAAACATCTCAAAAAATCTAAATTGAGACAAAAATCCATTACCAATTTTGTAACTTTAAAACCGTAAACCCTGTGAATGAGGAGTCCAAAAATGGATATTTAAAAATCCATAAATTTAATTATAAGAATCATAAATAACATTCGTGATCATTATATACACCACATAATAAAATCAAGTGATGAATATGGCATATATCTCATAGAAATAAAAGTGAGATGAGAAAACCCTTACCTCACACTTCCTTTGTTTGAACATGATTTAACGTATTTTATAGTGGTTTTAAAAAAGTTATTAACTTATTATATAATTATATTAATATTTATAATATCATATATAATCCTTTTATAACATATTATCACTCATTTGTTAAGAATATTTCATTATTATCATTGTTTCATGTGTTAATTGACTTGTTTTCACATTCATGCTTGTTATGAAAGTTCCAGTTCTTTTTTATATTAAATAGTTTCATCACCTGAAAAATAATAATCATGAAATAATTATCATATATTTAAAATAGTTAAACTTTTAAAAACAATCATTAAATATTGTTGTGAAAAATTAAGTACGTTTTGATCATGGACACTATAGGTCATAAATACACCTGAGTAACATTTCAATTTTTTAGTGATCATTATCGAAAGGAGGTAAATAATATTTTATCTTTAAATAGTAACATGAATATAATATATAATATATTATTTCTATAAATATAATTATATATATCATCATTGTGATTTGGTAATTAAAATAGAGTCACATCGCTGCGTGAAGGCAGTAGTCCACATGAACACGAATGGTGTTATCATCTTTTAAGTATAGAAAATGATATATTATATTTAAATAATGATAAAAATATCATGAATATAAACATTATTTCATATATATAACATATATTAATTATTTTCCCCCTTATTACCTTCCATTTTTTTACTTAATTGAAAACCAAATCACATAGCTTTGTGAGGCGGTAGTCCGCTGTAGAAACGAGCAGCTTTTTCGTATCCCCTACGAAATGGAATGTAAAAAGGTATATATGATATAATGAATACATATGTATAATTATTTTATAAATATAATATATATGATTTATTTACATCATCATACCCAACCATGAGGGGTGGTAATGGAAAACTGAATGGCATCAGTTCGTGAGGTTGTAGTATGTTGTACACAAGTGCGATGATTTTATAACCCATTTGATGGAAAATGGGAAGTGATTTAGGTTATTAAATCAACATAATAAATTTAATTATATCTAATATATTTAGTTTATTATAAAATCATGGTTGAAGAATAATTGAAGTATGTTAGGAATGAAATAAAATAAAAACACTTGTTGAAGAACTTTACTTCTTCACCAGGTATCCTCCATAGGTTTCTACTAAAGGCCTTCCTAGGTTAGATTTATTCCCAAACTAAGGCTTATAGTATGAGAATATGGATGTTTTTAAGTGATTTTGGTATGTATTGGATGAACCTAAGAGTTTTTTAGGTGTTAATAATAGAGGATAGGGTGTGGCCTTTTATAAGTAGGGGAGAGGACACACATGGTATTTTTTAAAAAAAGTGAGTTCTACCATGTTTTTCTTATGTCGAAAGGGTCAAAATGGTTAATTATTAAAATAATTATAGAGTTAATGGAATAAAATCTTTCCTAAAATAGGTTTTAGACATTTTTATTGTTCATTTTAACATTATCGTTAAAGTTTAACCCTCAGTAAACCCATTTTTACCTTAGCAGTGATAATTAATTTTTACTGGATTTACTATTCATTTTGGTAAAAAAAATTAGTTTACCATAGATAATATAAATTATTCATATTAAAAATATTTAACATATTTTTTCAAATTATATTCACATAAATGGAATATTTTAATTTAAAATTAATCGCATAGATAGAACGAGAAAGAAGGTTTTTAAAGAGAAAATGTTCAAAAGATTACAAAATTATTTTAATAAAATTCAATATAAAACTCATTATAATAACCTAAATTAGATTAATGGATGTATAATTAAAATAATTTAAACTAAAAATAAATTTATGATATAATTTAACTTTATAAATAAATTATACAAAAATAGAGATTTCACTTAAAATTCAGTATTTAGCACTATTCCTCAAAAATAAAACATTTCCGAAAAACTAAAAAAAATAACCCTAGTACAATTTTGAAATTATAATTTAAAAAATGAATTTAATTTCATTAACTTAATTTTCTAAAATTTAAAAATATTTATTATAATATTAATTTCATGAAATGAAATTAATATTCATTTTTGAAGAAAATATATTTTTGAATAATGAAATCAATTAAGTAAAAATTGATTCATTATTTACTAAAATTTATAAAAAATATATATTTCGCATGAGATTTATATATATTTTTATGTGTTTAATAAATTACATAATACTATTCATTACATCCAATTAAAAGATATGTTATAATGGTTACATATATCATGGTTCATTTAAGCTCGATATTGCATGTTGAATGCACTATTGTACATAAAAATATTGGGATTTCATGTTCCAAAAACTATTGAATGGATTAATTTTATTTAAAAATAAATACATCATAAAGTATCAAAAAGTTAAATTATCATATAATATCAGTGTATCATGTTCTTTACTCTATAAAATATAATTTTCTTATTTTAAATCTCATGTTATTATAAAATATGCTCATAATGAGGATGTAAGACTGTAGAAAAAGTTGAGAATTTTTCCCAAGCTCAACCATGATTATGATGTAATTATATTGTTTATTAATTGATTATATTTACATTAAATAACAAAATTTATGAATGAGTTATTAGATTATGCTGATAGTTCATCATTCATTATTTATCCTGGAAGTACAAAGATATTTAGTTATCTGAGCGAATATTTCTAGTGGGAAACATGAATAAGGATATTACAGAGTATGCATTTCAATTAATAGTATATCAATAAGTTAAGGATAAGAGATAGAATTCTAAGGGTTTTTTAGAACCATTCCCCATAATGGAATAAAAATGGGAAAATATTACCATATATTTTTTCATCAAACTCCCCAAAACATTTAAATAAAGCACTGTTATTTGAGTTGTAGTCGATCACCTAATAAAGTTAGAAAATTTAATTTCTATTATAGAAGATTTATCTCTTGTTAATATTAATAGGGAATATATTAAAAAATTGGTGAGATTTTATATATTAACACTCTTAATTGCTTCTTATCAGGATCTGAGTTTTACATTTATATTCTATAAATGTGATCAGTATGATCGCGATATAGAGTTGGGGTTTAGTAATTTGTATCATCCTCAGACATATGGTCAGTTGAGAGGACCATTCAAACCCTACATAAAATTTTAATATATTTATCTATGAAATTTAAATGTGGTAGGTGTCAACTAATTACTTTTATGGAATTTTCAAAAAATATTAGCTTTCACTCGAGATTTCCTATGGATCTTTTTGAATCCATCTATGGTAGGAAGTGTAGAACTCCAATTTTTTTGGAAGAATCTAGAGAAATGAATTTATTCGGACATTATCTAGCTGAGGAAATGACATAAGAAGGTTAGATTCATTTATTAACACATCATGGTAGCTCTGAGTCTATGGAAAAGTTATAGTAACAATAATGAAAAAGATTTAGTGTTCAATGATGGTGACATTATATTCCTATGAATATATCATTGGAAAATGGATTTTAAATTTTGATGGAAGGGAAAGATAAACCATTTATATATTAGAACCTTTGAAATTCATTTCGGTATCGTGACAACAACTTATCTCTTAGAACATCCATTCAATTTCTCTCAAGTTCATGAAGTGTTCTATGTATCTTTCCTGATGAAGTGTATGCCAAATACTTCACAAGTAATTAACATTATGGACATACCACTAGATAATGATCTCTCTTATGAGTAACAATTCTTGGGGGATTTTTTTTATCAAAGATATAAATTTATATGAAAAAATACCACTAACCTTTTAATATTTTGTAGCAAAACCATGAATTTGAGGAAGCTATTTGGAACCTGAGGTTTTTATAAGGTAGAGGTATCCTTAATTGATTTTTTCTAAATGATTAAATTTGGAGGGTAAAATTATTATAAGGGGTTCTAATGTAACACCCTTATATTTAATTACATATTTCTCCTTAAATAAATTTTATTTCATTGATATCTTTCATTACAAAAAACACATAGTTTTAACAAACCACTATACAATTGAATTATTTTTATGAGAACATTAAAACAAACCTGTTAAATTAGTTGTATGAATATAATTAAACACATTATAAACATATTTATATATTTTTTATATAATTATACTATATTTATAAATTCAAAATAAATAATTATTCAAATTTTAGTAAATTCATTTTATGCATCAAAAATATGTTTTTATAAAAAAAGGGTTTTTGATTGAATTTTGTGCATGGAAATTATAATAAATTTCTAAAAATTTTAGAAAACATATTTCAGGAAATAGATATTATTTTTTAATTCATAAATTCAATATTAAATAAGGATAATTTGTTAGGGCTTTTATGAATAAGATTATATTTTTCTAAATAGTTGAAAATACAATTTTTTTTAAAACATTATTTTTCTCATATTTAAAAAGGAAATTTTTATTTTGTATTTGTTTTGTAAATTTTATTATTTCATTTTTATTAAACATAATAAAATAAATACAAGACTCTGACCTCAACGCCTGAAAACCCACACTCTTGCTCTCTTCCCCACCAAGACATTTCCATGGGTGCTCTGAGATCTCATTTGAAAATGGTAAAGGATTATGCTATTCTCAGATGTAGTGATGGTATCTGTGGAATTTTAAACGTTAATAAAGATTAATGTAAACAACAAAATTAGTGAAAATTATCTGTATATTGAATATTTGTCTATATGTGTTCCATATTCATCCCCTAGGTGACTCCACGAATGGTTGCATGTCCACTCAACATGGTGATATTGATGATTTGAATCTTCAAGTTAATGATCTTATAAATTTTATTTCCGAGGAATATGAGAAATATTATTTCATAGTTATTGATTCCTAGATTCCTCTTACTGGGTAAAATTACATTTTTGGGAAAGCTATGGTTGTTCTAGTCGATCTCAATGATCATGAAAAGGGTGGTCATGAGTTGAGAAAAACAATTAGAAATGTGAGTGGTAGGGTGGCCTATGGGAAAATTATTTTACAAGGATTATGTGTCTTCTTAAAATTTAATCATCTGAATAAGATACCTATGATGTTAAGGATTTTATAAATGGAACAACCTTTTCCTTTTTTTTATTTTTTCGATTATTATTAGTGTTAATAAGATTTGGAGTTTTGTATTTTTGAAACTATATTTTTATATGATTTAATATGTATTATTAATAAATTAATTTATTATAATTTTATAAAAAAATATAATCTAATAAATTACATTGGAATCAACCATACACTTTATTTTTGTATAATCATATTTGTATACTAAAAGAGCATTTTTTTAAAAGAAATTTTCATCACATTTTTTAGGTTTATTTTTAAAATAGTTTTTCCACCTATATAAATTGAATTTTAAACCATGTAATCCATATTTTAATCATATAATATATTTTTTTTAATGTGGAAACCTTTATTTTTGGAAATTATGAATAGTAACTTAGGTAAAAAACAACAATTACTAGGGTTAGAGCTAAAACATTTTAACAAGGTTTAAACTAAAATGATAAGAGTAAAATGACATAAATACTTCTCTAAATAATTTTTTATGGTCATATTTATACAATATTTAATATCCAATTTGAATATGAGCCATTTGGGATCCATTTGGCATAAGTAGGACATTAATGTATCTTTAATATTTTGAAAAATTCCATGTGTGTCCTCTCTCTCACCGATAAAAGGACATCATCTATCCTCACTTATCCACACATCATATATATTATATTTTTAAATCCATTAAAAAATAATTTTATAGCTTCTTTAACATCATCCTAGATCCCCATATCTTCTTGTAAGACCAATATTTCATGGATTAATGTGTAAGCCAAAGGAAGTCTCCTAAAGAAAGGTATAAATATTAAGCGAGCTCTTTCTATTTTATTTCTTATTAATTCTTCTCCAAACATATTGTATCCAAAATAAAATTATTACTCTAGTATCATAAATATATTTATTTTCCATTATGACTATGACACAACCAATTTCCACCTCATTTTTGTTATATGGAAAATGAAAGTTTCACTTGTGTGTATGTGTGGACTACACCAAACATGTAGCGATATGATTTGTTTCCATCACCACCTCATATGGATGTTTATAATGATGTATCTGAATAATTTATATAATATTTACAGTATAATTTTTTTTAATGATAAAATATTATTTATCTTTATTTCCTTATTTTCGATAACTGAATGAAAAGATCAATCATGTGTGAATACAGACTATTATCTCCATTTACAATGTAACTAATTTTTCTACATCTACATTTTATCGACAATTATAAATATTTATATAATGAATATATATGATTTTTATATTATTATTAAAAAAATTATATCATTGAACCATGATCAATATAAAATGATTGGAACTAAAAACCCAAAACTCATATAAAAAACAATTAACACCCTGAAAAAATAATTTTAATAGATAATTATTAATAAATGGGTGTTGAAATGTTATAAGTGTATCATATAGGATATTATAAGTATGTATATAGTTTTGGTATATAATTACAATAAATTAAATTTTATTATACTGGATTATAGAGTTATTATAAAACAAGTCAATCAATAGGGTAAAATTTATGTTCCAATCTCATTTATTTTAGAAATTTTCTATGATAAATTTCCTTTGAAAGAAATTTTAATGATATGATCTTTGAAACCATATATATTTTATTCTGTTATATTTATTCCATGAATTTTTAAATATTATTATCATTCTCCTCTTTTGGGTATTTAAAATGATAGAGAAAATGTTTTTAATGAATTGAAAACCTTATTTACTCTTTGGTTGATGAAAATTTTCTTCTATTTCCATAATCATCAAAAAATATATATAAATGTTCTTACTTATGACAAAAATATTTTAAAATTTACATTTTCACTACTTTTTAATTTTTTTTACAATGTTTTAAAGAGGAATATTTTTAAAAAAATTCTAAACAATCCATTTTTTACATTTTACAAAATTGTGAAAATAATGTATTATTTTAATTTATATGGTATGAAAAAAATTTCCCATTATCATGAGTGTTTTTTAAAAATAATATTCCTTTACAATTTTTACTGGTTATTTTCAAAGAAAATTATTTTCTCAATATTATGGGAATTTATAATTAAAATTTTATTCATGGAAAAAAGAAATTTTCTGTTGTTTTCAATGAAATGATCATATGATATTTTAAAGGTGTTTTTAATCCGTGTCATCGCACATTAGGGATTATTATGATTTCTTGGGGATATAATCCAATGATACAATTATTATTCGTTATTTTGATGGTTTTTACTATTAATATGATATTTTTACAAAACCTAATTACTTTACATGGGGTATGATATGATGATATGATCAATGTTTTATGGCGTTGTGGTGCAAAATTATATGTGTTTCATTATGTTATTGGTGGATCTAGAATTATATACCCTTACAATACATTATTTAGTTCCTTATATCTCATGATATAATTATCATAAATGATTTGATGTGATAGATCCACTATATAAAACATGTAGGGATGCATGATTTAGTATACAATGGTAAATAATGTATGTGATGCTAAATTCAATATGGTATTATGGTCTTAGTAGTTAAACATGAAATTTGATATGTTTTATATGCCTATTATAGTTCCAAACTCTTATGAATTGTTTATATACTTATGATTTGAACTCATGGCTCGTGATTTTTGTGATGATTCCCTTATCTAGTGTCATACTAGTGTTTTTTTCCCATGACTCATGATTAATATCTATGAATTGTTGGATGCTATTAAATAGATACAAAAATGTTCTAATACATTATGCTCATGATATTATTACATATTATCATTGATTGATATATACCATTCTTACGTTTACTCAACATATGAACTCACCACTTTGTATGTTTAAATTTTTCATCGGGTTAGTAAGAGATGTACTAAGTATGATAAGTCTAAAAGGGTACCTTTTGAAAACAAATATGTTAAAAATGATGAATATTATATATATATATTATGGTTAAGTATATATTCTCCATGTATGCAAAACCATTGCGGTTCTTGATCATGTTTGTTTTTTAGATATATTTAATATTCATAGAAGCCATTTAATACTTGTTTAGGTTATTCATTGGTTGTTATAGATATTAGCAAAGATTAAATAATTTAAAAATAAAATAAATGTTCTCAGTCATCTTAATATGGTTCAAAACATTTTTTAAAATAATAAACAAATTTATGTAGTGATGAGTATCTTGAGAATCTATTAAGAAATATGATATTAAAAAATGATTGGGGTTTATAATACCTCCTATAAATTTGTTTTTTTTTGTAAAATAAATCATTGTATTATTATTAAATAATCATCCAATAAATTTTACTTTTGATGAACTAAAACAATAAAACAAAATTAATTTATTTCTTTTCATGCTTAAACCTCAAAATAAAAAATGTATTTCATTTTCAATAGTGTCACCGATTTATTCTAATTTCATTTTCAGGATGTTAAAATTTAACAAAAATCAAGCGACTATTTATAAGAAAAATATCTTTGATATATAGATTCAAGACAAAAAAATTAAGTGGTTTCTCAATAAACCCCCTACATTATAATCCTATTTTATTCTCACTATTCGATTTAATAGAGAGGTATTTAATTATATATTTTTATTGAAAACATTAATGTGAAATTTTAAAATGATTATGTATTTTCTTGATCAATTAATTCTTATACTCCGTTGATATATATTTTTTTGAAATTGGGAATTAGTATTCTTAACACCTATTTTTCTTTTATAAAAAATAAATTAGCATCAATATGAAATATATAAAAATAAGTCAAAAATATAAATCATGATGAAATAAAATTTTATTATATGAAATTTTGATCCAAGATTCCTTTTATTCTTTTATTGAAACCCTTAAAAGATATTACAAGTGAGTTAAAAATAAAAATAAAATACAATTATAGACAATTTTTTAAAAAAAATATATAGAATAAAAGAAATCCAATGTTTCCTTAATATATACTTGATAATCACCCTTATCCTCATCATTGATATTATATTCATGTGAGATTTTAGGGTTATCATTCAATGTCTTTTCCAAAATTTTAGAAAAATTCTTAACCCATTTTTTATGAAGTGTTGTATTGGGATAGTTGGTCTTAATAGATTTGGGATGATCTAAAAATGGAACCTTAGTTGATGGAAAATGGATTATTGGTGCTTCCTAATAAAGAGGAGGTGATAAAGAAATATTCACTACCTTTAGGGAAGTAATACACTTATCTATAATTGGTATATTGACCATTATCATTGCAAAAATGATAGAAACTTTCTCCAAAAATATAGAGTAATCTTCAATATTGGTTAAACAACTAGGGTTATAGGATCCACTCTTATGGGAGGAGTGGAAGTAGGGGTATTTTTTGTAGTGGGATCCCCAACGGCTACTATTGCCTTCCTATTATTAGTTGGGTCTAAAAAAATCATCTTTCATTGGATTCCTTTTATAATCCACCTTTTTCATTCATTTTTTATTTTTATTCATTTTCTATTAATCCATTTACTTTTTCTCATACTCCTTTTTCCACTTCATTACTAAAAGATCTTCATTTTTTTATTCCATTTTTTAAGATGAATAGTGTGTATTTATCTTGGGAAGTGGTCAGTGGCATTGAAGCAATAAAAATAATCTTTGTTATAAACTTGCGCCTCTTCCTATAAAACACAATAATGATGGATTTTATCTTTTTTTGACAAGAGACAATGACACAATAGAAGATAGTGTAATATAATTGTATGAAGATGCTGGTGTATTAGGGGTAGATAAATGAAATGGTTGTCCATCGGTAAGTGGTTTGGTTGCTATGAAAAATAGATAAACTAGATCGAGAAAGAGGTTAGAGGAACTAGGTTGTTGATCCTTGTAGCCTGGATATCGAGGTGGCATAATCCATTGTTGAATCTAAACTTCACCCATCATGGTGAGTAATATCATGGCCTCTATGATTAATTCACGCATCTAAATTATACAATCATCCTTCAATATAATTTCATCGATTTATTATTTATCTTTATTCCTTAAATAATTCTAATAAAAAATAAGATAAAATTAAGTGTTGTTCCTTCCCAAAAAATTTATAAAATGTACACATCCACCTATTTCACCACTCCTTAACTATCCCCAAAGGATAACCAAGAGGTAGTTTTGACTCAATGTTTCATTTTCATCATTGTATTATTTAATTTTAATATTTTTTAGTTTTCTAGATCTTGTATACTCTTGTATCTCATATCAAATCTATCCAACAAGCATAGGAAACATACCATAGTGGTTAAAGTATAAAAAAAATATGATTTAGAAGTAATAAACTTCTCTTCATATACTCCACCCTTCCAAGAAAAAATTGTAGTAGTCCTTTTTAATTTATTAACTCTCATATTAAATAATATGCATTACTGACTATATTCTAAAGTGTTTATAAATTTTAGTAGAATATCACTTTTTGTTTACTCCTAAACCTGAAATGTTTCTTTAGAATATATATTTTTCATGTAGTTAAAAAACAACCCCTAATACAATTTGAACTAAAATTATAAGATTCAAAATCCTTATCTCTTCATTTTTTAGTATACTCGTAACCTAATCTCCTTTTTTATGGTAGGCCTTGTGAACCTTATAAATCTAAGAATAATAGATTAATATAATGATCCTAAACCAATTAACACGTCCCCAATATATGAAAAACTGGAATGGGTATGTCTGTTAATTGTTGATGGATGTTTGGAAGAGGATAAGGGTCGGTATTAGGCAAGTTTAATTCTAGCTATAATTGTTTAGATTCATTTTAGAGGGGTTCATGTAGTGGTTGGTTTAAGAGGTGTTATTTATTAGTATGAGTTTACGGTAGGTTTCCCTTTATTCTCTTAAATATCCATATAGAGTGACTATACTGAGATGTATTGAAATAATGACTCATGTTTAGTTATTATTTGGATTGGAAATAAGAATAGGTGTGAAGGGTTTTAATAATGGGGATGAAATATAAAAAATAGTTTAATTTTTTAAAAAAGGTATATGGTTTGGAATGTGGAAAGGGAGTTAATGGAAGGGTGAGAATAGAAAAGTAGAGATAAATATTTGTGAAAAAATTTGCGTTGGTGGTTTTTAATCATGGTAAAGGAATGGATGATGAGGGATTAATAATTAAATTTTATTTTCTATTTAATTTCTTATATTTTTTAATAGGTTGGGTAAAACCATATTTTTTTATGTAACCCCATGATGTGTTCATTATTATTTCAAGTACTAAATGGAATAAATAATGATTTGTTTTTCCTCGTTGTCATGGTGTGAGGTTTCAAATTGTATATTGGAGTTTTTATTTAGTTACCAAAACAATTTTTTATAAACTACAACGTGTTCTTATTGGGACATAGTTAAAAATGGGATATTGTGTAGGAAATTAATTTTTATGAGCATAACGTTCAAAGGGAAAAAATTAAAAAACCCTATGGCTTGGTGTGAAAATGTGTTGTATTGGTTGTATTTTGGATTAGGCTATTGGACCCCGGGACACCCTGAGAGGGGAGGGGTGAATTAGGGTGTCAACTTTTTATTTTAAACTGACGGATCTTATTGCCACGTCAGTAGAAACAAGTTTAACCTGTATGATGGATATGAGAATAAATAAAACACTCACATGAAAAAAGATGACACAACACTTTTTACTTGGTTCACCACTAAGGGCTGCATCCAAGGATCATATGACGACAGGTTTTCGGTCGTACCAAATTCCATTATTCTTCAGTCGTTGTGGATTACAATTGTTTGGGAACAGTAACTTTGACCCAGGATTACTGCCTTTACAACTATTCAGGGATAGCCTACTGCATCCCTTGGGTCACTCCCGTTGACTCCCCCTTGCTCACTACCTTTGGTGAAGTCCCACTCAGTTTATAGACATGAAGGTCTCTTCATCATTTCAAATTAATACTTCCTCTTTTGTATGTAGATTCTCTGTGGAAGTCCAACTTCCACCCGTATACTAATCTCACTTCACACCAAAGGTATTGGGCAAACATCCAGCTTCGCATAGCCCTAGAAAGACTAGCGTACTTCAACCACACCTGGCGCACTTCTCCAAGACCGGTGCGCAAGTTTCAAGACGGCACACAAGTTCACCTCTCCGACTTGCACGACACTCACTTATTCAACTTAAAACTTGCGCGACACACATCCTTTTAATCCCAAATCAATTTTGGTGTGCAACTATGAACTGTTGCACTTCTTAAAATCCTAGTGCACAAGTGTCACCAAGCCACCTGCACGATACCTCCTTCACCAACTCCAAACTTGGGCGACTTACACCCTTTCTCGCCCAAAACACCTTGGACGTGCAGCAAACAACTGTCGCGCAACTTCAACTTGAGCGACCCACCACCACTTGCGCGACCACAACACCTTTGCGACGGGAGCTCTAATTTTCTCAAAGTCTGAACTTCGTGCAGAATGAGGAGGGGTTGACCTCTATTTATAGGCATTTGGATACCCTGCGTGATGGCGTTCAAGTCTTCCCTCGGCATGCAAGCTTCGGCGCGCAAGTCTTTACCTTGAAAGTCACTTGCGCGACCAAACATAAAACATGGGTACTCTTCTCCCTTAGCCATATTTTCATGTTCTGATCTTGAAAAAAAATGGTGCACAAGTTTCCTCTACTTTAAGCCAGAAGAACGCAAGTCTCTTTTCCAAAAACCACTTTTCTCTATTTGTCGAATTTCAGGCCCAAAATTTTGGCAAACACTGGAAAATGGTGCCACCTTCAATACTGTTATCTGCTTGTTCTGTATGATCACTTTTCTGGAACACATTCTAAACTTCCACTTAGGATTGACAATAAACACAAACCATACTCAAATTCATGCATAGAACGACCATGGTTCCAACAATCTCCCCATTTGGGTTTGTTGGCAATCAGTAAATAAATTCAATAAAGCACCATCCATAGGCAAACCACAAATGAAAGAATCAACTCAGCCAACACTCTAAGTCTACGTGAGCAATGCTTGGTCTAGAAAACAAGAGAGGAATATTGAATTGGGTTCTTGTCCAATGTATTCCTTCCCAACCTATCACCGACACTGAACTCTCAATGTTTCACTAAATTCTCAATGTGTCACAAAAGCCTTACATGCCAAAATTTATTCCTTTCTCCCCCATTGAAAATAAATCCAAAGACCAGTAATTGTTCATTGTTCAGCTCAATCCACACTCCCCCTAGATAGTATCTCCCCCACAAACCAACACCGCATCCATAAATGGATTAAAAACATTCAACATAACTGGGGAGATGGGTATTGTGTAACCTCCTTATAGACTGGGAGGTGGCTGAACACCGAGGTTCAACCGATGTTTCTCAAACATAGTCGCTGACAGTGGATTGGTTAGGATATCAGCCACTTTCTCATCAGTTCCCACATGATCCATTCTAATCATTCCTTGCTCAAATTTTTCCTTGATAAAGTGATACCTAATTTCAATATGTTTTTTATTATAATTTTGAACAGGATTCTTCGTAAGATCAATTGAGCTCTTGTTATCACAGTAAATTATCATTGGTAGGTTCACCTCATCACCAATATCTGTTAGTTATTGCTTCATCCATAGTAGTTGAGTGCATGCCTTTTTGGCAGATATATACTCAGCTTCAGCAGTACTAATAGAAGTACTTTCTTGTTTCTTGCTCAACCAGCCAACACATTTATTCCCAACATAGAATGCTCCACCACTGGTGGAATTTCTATCCATTACATCGCTAGCCTAGTCAATATCATGAAATGTTGATAATTCATTGTCTCTTCATGCAGAAAAGTTTAAGCCACAATTGTGAGTACCTTGAATATACCTCATGATTCTTTTTAAAACTATCATATATTCCTCCTTTGGATTACTCTGAAAGCGGTCCGCTAGACAGGTTGCAAAGTCAATATCTGGCTGTGTCGCTGTTAGGTACAGTAGGTTCCCAATTATCCTCTTGTACATAGTGGGGTCTACAGATGCCCCATCCTCATGCTTTCTAAGTTTGGTTCCAACTGTAATAGGAGTTGATATTGGTTTAGAGTCTTGCATATTAAAATTCTTCAGCAGCTCTCTTGCAAACTTTTCTTGAGAAATGAAAGTGTAATTCTTCCTTTGAATCACCTATAGCCCCAAGAAATATGTGAGCTCCCCAATCATAGACATTTCTAATTCTGATTTCATGTGATTGGAAAATCCATCCACTGATTTCTGCCTACTGCCACCAAATATATTGTCATCAAGGTAGACTATAACCATGAAATGGTCTTTTGGAGAATTCTTCACATATAGATTGTGTTCTACTCCTCCTATTTTTAATTTCAGCTTCATGAGATACGAGTCCAGCCAGGAATACCATGATCATGGTGCCTGTATCAAACCATATTGAGATTTCTTCAGTTTGCAGACCTTTGTTTCATCAGTACTATGAACAAAACCCACTAGTTGTTCAATATAGACATCTTCTTCGAGTACACCATTCAAGAATTTTGTATTGACATCCATTTTATATACTTTATATCCTCTTTGGAGTGCCATTGCAAGGAAAATTCTGAATGACTCTAGTCCAGCCACTAGAGAAAAGGTTTCTTCAACATCAACACCTTCAATATGGGAGTATCCTTTACATACCAGTTGTGCCTTGTTTCTAATAACACATCCATGCTCATCAAAATTGTTCTTGAAGATCCATTTTGTACCAATCACATTGTGACCTTCAGGTCTCTGGACAAGATCCCATGTCTGATTGTTGTCAATCTGATCTAACTCTTCATTCATGGCTTTCACCCATGATTCATCCTTTTCAACTTCTTCAAATGAGGATGGATCCACAACTGACAGAAATGATGATTGCGTGTTATTCCTCGTCCTCCTTGTTTGTGTGGGTGCACTCCTGACCCTAATTATGTTAGATGGATCAATCTCAGCTCTTCGATTTCCCCTGTGAGGTTCAGTTGCATTCTTTCCAGCCATATTTTCTTCTTCAGATTCTTCTTCTGAGTCAACATCATGATGTGACTGCTGAGTGTTTTGTACAGCTTCCCTTATTTTTGTATTTGTATTTTCTCCACGATCACATTCTTCCTCACTTTCTATCACATCATCATATGACGTCCTTGAAGCATTTGTGGTTTTCTCTTCAATTATATTAACATCACTTCATTCCACATATCCTTCCTAATCGCTTGTTATAACACTTGTAGGCTTTACTATTCATTGAGTATCTGAGGAAAATTCCTTCATCTTCATTGTCAATATACTTCCCTTGATTTCCTTCTTTGTTTCTGATGAAGCATTTACTTCCAAAAGAACGAAAGTATTTCAAAGAGGGATTCCTTCCATTCCACAATTCATATGGTTTCTTCGTCTCACCCATATAAAGTCCGGTTTGATTTTGAATATACACTACATCTTGAATAGCCTCTTTCCAAGAATTTAGTGGAATACGACTCTCAATCAGCATAGTTCATGCCATGTTGTTCACCGATCAATTTCTATGTTCAACAACTCCATTTTGTTATGGAGTTCTCACAGAAGATACCTCATGTTGTATCCCATGCTTCTCCAAATAATTTTCAAATTCAATGGATGTGTATTCCCCTCCATTGTCAGATCGCAACACTTTGATTGTTCTTCCAGTATCATTCTTGGTGATTCGTTGATATGTTTTCAGGCAGTCAAGCACCTGTCGTTTCCTGTGAATGACCATAACACATTCCATTCTACTGTAATCATCTATGAAAAGGACAAAGTACCTTTCTCCATGTGTTCCGACAACATTTATCGGCCCACATACATCTGTATGAATTAGATCAAGAATATGAGATTCCCTTTTCTTCTTTGGCCGACATGAACTGTAGACCAGCTTCCCACGAATGAAAGCATCACAAGACTTTTCACGCTCATGCTTCAGGTTGGGAATTTCCAAGACAATCCTCAATTTTTATATTTTATCTTTGTATTTTTGATTGATGTGTCCCAGTATCTAATTCCACAAATTGTTTTCTTATTCAACAGTCATGTAACAAACATTTTCTTTAATATCAACCTGATAAAAGTTTCCTTCTATTCTGCATCCCTTCATAAGTTAATCGCCTTCCTTTCCCTTGATAGTGAATCCTTTTTGATTAAAAGTAATTATAAGTCCTGAGTCACAGAGTTGACTCAAACTGACTAGATTATGACGTAGGCTATCTACATAAAGGAATCCAGTCTTCTATAGCTCTCTATTAGCTAATTTAGTACTTCCACTACTTTTAATTTTCATAGATCCATCATTACCAAATCGTACTATACCATCAACCTTCCTTTTGATATCTGTTAATAGGCCAACATTAACTGTTATATAAGATGAAAACCCACTATCTAGAATCCAGGTACTGTTGCTTTTTGTAGCTTTAAGGGCCACCTCTGCAAGGTTGGATTTCTCAATTTTCATCATTTCTTTCCATGAGACATTGGATTGAGTAAAGAGCAATGATGGCCTTTCAATTATCTCTACCGTGTACCTAGGTTCTTTATAGTTGAAATCTTCTTTGAGAGGAGAAAACCTGTTAGAATTAACAACAATGTCTTGCTGATAAGACTTGACTTCTCTTGAACTTCGATATGAGGTGCCCATCTCCCTTCTCTGCCTTCAATTAACAGCCTTATGACCAAAGTTAGAACAATGAAAACAATATCCATATAAATTTTTTCTTCTAAAAGAATTAGGATATGAATTTGTTCTCCTCTGTTAAGCTTCTATATCTTTTCCATTCATATTTCTTCTTGCCTTTTCGAAATAAGACATTGTATGGCCCAAATATCCATAGAACTGACACTTCATGAGAGGAAATTTCTTCTCACTTCTATTTATCCTCATTACATCTTCTGTGGGATAATAGTATGGGGGATCCTTTTTCCACGAGGCTTAAGGATAATATTCTTTTCTTCTTTCAGATTGAATTGGGGGTTTTTATATCATCACTTCAGAAGACTTTCCCACATCACCCACTTTCAGCTTGCCTTTATTTTGGTCACCTTTATTTGGAGCATTTGATGATTCTTCCTCACAACCAATTCCACTATTTCTCATACAGGAAGGTCTTTGATCGTTTAAAATATTTTCAACTCCATTAGAGCCATGTTTTTCTCTCTGCAATTGATCAGTGTCTGAGAACCTTCCAAACTGTATTTTGTTTCTTGATTCTTTTGAAATTGATTCAGTCTCAAGTTTACTCCTAAGAGTAACAACTTCCTTCTCAAGACCCTCAGCAGCCTTGTTCTTTTTTGCTACTCTAGATGTGAGTTCACTGATGACCATTTCCTGCTCTTTAATTCTCAGCTTCATATCTAGTACATCATCATTTCTTTCAAGTATTTTAGACATTAATTTCACCAATTCTTCAAGTCGTTCAATTTCAGCTTCAAGTTGATCAACATATTCAGTTGATTCTTCTACAATTGATTTACACTTATTCCAACTCTTACATTTATTCATAAGATTACTAAAAGCATCCTTAAGTTGCAACTTGGGATCTTCACTTGTTTTCAACTAATTTTCTACACCAATATCTTCTAATTTTTCAATTGCATCCATCATGGAAGCATGGTTCCCAGTTTTAAATTCTGGTTCTTCTTCATCACATAATTCATTATCATCTTCTTCCTCTTCACAAAAAAACTCTTCTTTGGTACTTTCTTTCTTGATTTGAACTCTCCCCTATTGAAAAACATTTTTTGAGGATTCTCAATGTTTTTAGAATCACTATTCTCATCATCGATCTTTCTTGACCACTGAGAGGCAATGTGACCAACTTTTCCACAATGAAAGTAAGCTAGAGGTAACTTCCCTTTGAATTTCCCTTTTCCC
The DNA here is from genome assembly GCA_963277665.1 of Viscum album. Classification (NCBI taxonomy): domain Eukaryota; kingdom Viridiplantae; phylum Streptophyta; class Magnoliopsida; order Santalales; family Viscaceae; genus Viscum; species Viscum album. The sequence continues at coordinate 204,449,551 of OY728132.1, read as the reverse complement.
TTATAGAACTTATTTGAAATGAGAGAAATAATTTCTTTTTCCTCATCATCTTTACCACTACTATCTATTGAGATTTTCAGTTTCTCAATGGCTTTGAATGCCATTTCCTTTATCACTCGAGTCGTAGCGTCTTCTAGTTTGACCCTCATTTCATATTCCACCAGGCTACTTAGTAGATCATCAAGAGAAATTTAGGAAATATCTCTTTACTCAAGTGCTGAAACCTTTTCATTGTAAATGGGTGGAAGTATTCTTAAAATTTTATTTACAATGTATATGTCTTTGATTTATTCGCCTAGACCCCGAATTGCTCCAACCACTTCAGTAATTTGATTGAAGAAAGAATTCAAATTCTCATCAGGATGCATCTTCATATCATCGAACCTATTTTGCAGGACTTGTAGTTTTGCCTCCTTCACCTTGATATCTCCTTCATAAATATTTTCAAGTTTATCCCACAAGGAATTTGCTAAGGTGCAACTCATCACTTTTAGATAGATCTGATCAGAAAGTGCTGCAGTGAGAGCATTCTGTGCTTTAGCATCTACATCAAGAATATTTATATCTGCATCAGTCATAGATAGCCTTGTTGGATCAGTAACATGTATACCTTGAATAGGGGAAAACAGAACATCCATTCCAAGGTATCTTAGATGAGATCTCATTATGTTCTTCCAAATCTGAAAATTACATCCATCAAAGAGGGGAACTCCCCTACACTGGCTGAATTTTCCATGGTGGTATAAAACAGATCAAACACCAGTAACCTCCCTCTGATACCACTTGTAGGACCCTGGGACGCCCTGAGATCGGAGGGGTGAATCAGGGTGTCAACTTTTTCTTTTAAACTAAAAGATCTTTTTCCCACGTCAGAAGAAACTAGTTTAACCAGTATGATGGATTTGAGAATAAATAAAACATTCACAGGAAATGAGATGTCACCGCACTTTTTACTTGGTTCAACACTAAGCGCTAAATCCAAGGAGAATACACTGATAATATGTCGGTCATACCAAATTCCTCTATTTTTCACTCATTGTTGATTACAAAGGTTTGGGAACAGTAACTCTGTCCCAGGCTTACTACCATTACAACTGTTCAGGGATATCCTATTGCATCCTTAGATTAATGATGTGCCAGTGGTAAATGAGTATCCTAATGTTTTTCCTGATGAGTTTCCTGGAATAATACCAGATCGAGAAGTAGAGTTTACTGTTGACTTAGTTTCTGATGCTAAGCCAATTTTAAAACCCCCTTATTGAATGGCTCCAATTGAACTTTTAGAGTTGAAGGAGAAATTGAAAGATTTATTAGAGAAAGGTTTCATTCGACCTAGCACATCACCATGGGGTGCTCCTGTTTTATTTGTTAAAAAGAAACATGGTTCTATGATACTTTTCATTGATTATAGAGCCTTGAATAACATCACTGTTAAGAACAAATATCCTTTGCCTCATATCGATGATTTGTTTGATCAGCTCCAGGGAGCTCAGTATTTTTCAAAGATTGACCTGAGATCGAGGTACCATCAGCTGAAGGTAAAGGAAGCAGATGTTCCGAAGACTGTGTTTCATACAAGATATGGCCATTATGAATTTTTCGTAATGCCTTTTCGGATAACCAATTCACCTGCTATATTCATGGACTTAATGAATAGAATTTTCCATGAGTTATTGGATAAGTTTGTGGTTTTTTTCATTGATGATATCTTGGTGTTTTATAAAATTAAAGCAGAGCATGAAATACATTTAAGGTTTATTTTGAAAACCTTGAAAGAAAAGAAATTGTATGGGAAATTCAGAAAGTGTGAGTTTTGGTTGCAACAAATTTCTTTCCTTGGTTATATTGTTTCTAAATATGGGATAACTGTTGATCTTGCAAAAACAAAGGTTGTTGAAGAATGGCCAAGACCCACAAATGTAACTGAGATTCGTAGCTTCCTTGGTTTGGAAGCCTATTACCGAAGATTTGTTAGAAATTTTTCACGGTTATCTATTCCAATGTCTAAGCTAACTCGGAAGGGTGTTAAGTTTATCTGGACAAAAGAATGTGCGGATGGTTTTCAGGAGTTGAAAAGAAGATTGGTGAATGCTCCAGTTTCGGCACTACCTTCCAGGAATGGTGAGTTTTTTATCTACAGTGATGATTCATTGAAAGTACTTGGTTGTGTCCTAATGTAGAATGATCAGGTAATTTCTTATGCTTCACGACAGTTGAAAACTCATGAGATAAATTACCCTACACATGATTTGGAATTAGCTGCTATTGTTTTCGCTTTAAAAATTTGGAGGCATCATTTGTATGGAGTAAAGTGTGAAATATATAACGATCTCAAAAGTTTAAAGTATATATTCACTCAGAAAGAATTGAACATGAGACAAATGATATGGCTAGAATTAATCAAGGACTATGATTGTACAATTCATTACCATCCGGGAAAAGCTAATAAAGTGGTTGATGCTTTGAGTCGAAAAAGTAATGCTTCATTAGAAATCTTGCGTTTGGAACGTGATCCTTTGGTTAAGGATTTGATGAACTTCGGAATAGAAGTTGTTGGTGCAGGATTTTCTTCTGTTTTGTTTCAGGTATCAGTGAAATCTTCTCTATCAGACAGAATCAAGCAAGCACAGAAGCAAGACAGTGAGTTTCAGAAAAAGGTAAAGCTAGTTTAGAAGGGTAAGTTTCCTGAATTCAACATTGATAATGATTGTGTTATGAGATTTGGGAAGAGATTGTGTGTGCCTTGTGATTCACAGTTGAAGAGAGAGTACACTAATTTTATTGGTTAATATTAAATTATAGGTTTTATTAAATAAATTATTTTCGATGTGATAAAGTTGTTATGACTTTCACAAAAACAAAATACCAAATAGTATCAAAATTGATATAAATGTGTTTTTAAAACAGATACTATATTATTAATTGATATAATATTTTTAAAAATACAGGTTTTGGCCAAAGGACTTATATAATGTTAGATATATAAATAATTAACCAATGGGTTTCTCTTGGCTTTTTATAGTAAGTTTATTAACCATTTATTATAGTAATACAAGAATACAAGGTAAAATGTAAACAATTTAACTAAGAGTTAAATCTATAAGATAAGGTTAATATAGTGACCCAAACATGTCTAAAACCTATTGGTTGAGAGTTTTTCGACCCATACCCACCTTATCCTAGAAATAAATCATTTTGGATCCATTATGAACCTAATATGATTGTATAATAAAATAATATTTCATGCTTTTCTTAAAGTGACCATCACCTCTCTTATAAAAGGGTACATCCCCTTTTCTCAAAATCACACCTCCAAATCCCTTTGAGTAGTCCAAACCCTACTAAAATATCCTCCCAAATACCCTCAATTCGATTTAGAGGCCTTACTTTGATCAAAAATCCAACCTAAGGAGCCCTTTCAATAAACTCAAAAGGAAACACCTGAAGAAGAGGTAATAATATCACCACCTCTTTCAATGTTCTTTTCTTCTTACACTTCCTATTTCTTTGTTTTTTCATAAAAAAATAATATATTTGGTAACTTATACATACTGTGATATTATTATTAATATTTTAAAACCATATTCATTATTCTATCGAGCCAATGAATATCAATTCACCATGCGTGCGTACGTACGACTTACCATCTCCACATCATGGTGTAGTTTGTTATTCAAACTCTTCATCATTAGGATGGGTATAATAAAGAGTATAACTGATTTAAATAATAAATATAACATGTTAAAGATTTTAAATATATGATATACCATCCAATTACATATTATTTCGCCATCAATATAATGATATTGTCGCTCGTGTGTATGTACGGATTACCATCTCCACGAACACGATGAAATTCATTCCACATCATAACCATTCAAGAATAATTTTCATTTTATGATTAAAAATAATGTTTAAGAACTTAATATAATTCTGGATATGAATAAAATACATCCTATCCATAACAAATATGTCTTACATAACCAAGAATGTAATGTAAAATGAATCAGTTAACACCCGAAATGATGATACTACTGAAATATTATCAACAAAGAAATATTAGAAGATCATATGTGATATCATATTTATGTATGTGGTTATTTCATAATTTTATAACAATTATTTAACTATTATACAATAGGTTAACATACCCTAGATCAAGGAAAATTACAAGGTAGGGGTTAATTCTACAATCTCTTCATTATCTGAGGTTCTTTATACATGAGTATCTACTAGGAACTCATTATCATCCACATCTTTGATTATTAAAAACATATTTCAAAACATTTTTAATATTTCCTAGACTATGGGTTTAAGTCATTTATACCCTTGTCTGAATTTTTATGAGATGTTTATAAAGGAATCATTCTGTAATTTTCCAAACAAGGTCCTTTACGACCTTTCTGAAAATATTAAGGAAAGAATATTTTTTAACTTATACGATGAGTGTGGCTATTTTCCTATATTATAACATATACGAAGCTTCCTTTACAAGCTTATAAAAATATTTCAAAATATATGATTTCTTTTATAATTATTTATATTTTAAATGATTTCAAAATGGAAAGAGATATTTTTCTCAAATAGTTTTGATTTCATCTATGTCAACATGCTTTGATGGATTTTACACTTGTTTGAAGTTGATTTATTATGAGACAATATTTCATATTATATTTATGGTTTTGGGATATGTTTGACTGTGGATGTGTTATTTTTATACCATTAATGGTTTGTGGTTAAAGTATTAACAAGTAGTATGCTAGTTTTAATATGATTTTTTATGTTATGTTTCAACCTTTTCATATGAGGAATGCATTGGACTTAGTATGTGACAGGTGGAGCCCGCTATATCTTCTCGATGCATCGGTATGTCTCATGAGACAAACTATTGTCTTGTCACAAGGCCTTGAAAAAATATTACTTGTAGTCTTGGTACGAGGCCTTGACTATGTGGTTATGATGTCCGGCATTATGAATTCCATCATTATGAAATTTCCTATTGATATTACATGTGATTATTCGACTAGTAAAATATCCATGTGAATAAATAAATGGAAAAATTTTATTTATCTTTTCCATGTTATACTGAATTTTAAGTTTAAAAGCCATGTGTTTTAGTCTTATACATTGCCTTAAATGTTTGTGATTATTTACGAAAGTTTCCACTATATTTTTGTCCTTACTGATCACATGAGCTCACCCATTTCTATGTTTTATTTTTTCTAGGATACGAAGAAGTATATTATGACTAACTTGCAGGGATAGTCTAAGGGAGATGAATTTATTAAAAGGATACACAATGTTGTTTTTTCATTTAATAATGTAATATAAAACATATGTTTGTATCTAGTACTATCAAGGATACTAAATTGAGTGGGATTTTGGGATTTCATCCCTTGTGATCATTCCAATGTTATTTAATAATGCCCCTACTCTAGGTAACTAGGGTCAGGTCATTATAGTATAGATAGTGAAGGAATCATTCCACTCCAAGAAAAATATCATAAAACAAAATGTTATCCTATTACCATCATTTTTGTTTATATAAATATCATTTTACACACATATTTGGCATGTGGGGTTTTCATCACTGACTTCCTCTTGACCATGTTCTCTATCTCTCTCTTTTATCCCATTGGAATTATTCCCCCTTCCAAATACTTCTTTTAATTTCTCACCAATGTTCACCCTACGTGGAATCGTAGTTATGTGTAGCTTGTGGTGACCTTTATGACTCACAGTATCACTTTTTAAGTGGGTGTTTTATTAACCATCTATATGATGTGATTTTAATTAAATTAATTCTGTAAATGTTAATCATTTTATTACCAAGATCAATTTTTAGGTAAAAATCATTTTAAAGGGGTTTGATGTAGCACCCTGAGATTTTATAAAATATATTATTTCAAATTATTTTAAATTATTTAATAGATTATGTTAAATGAAATTAATAGTTTATATTTTTTATACAAATCACCAGGTCTATCTTTTATTTCACATAACATCAAGTTTCATTGAAAACTTCTGTTACATGCAAAACCAAGTCTTTCCAAAAAAATGATATATTATTGATATTATCATTTAATACGGAAGTTATCAACTATTCTTTATATTAGTATGTGTGAATATGAATAACTATATTATGTTTAAACTTGTTTATAAAATGTAATTACATTCATGAAATATATTTTATAGACATGTGATAAGAATAAATCTAGTTTTATGGTTAAGAATTGTATTTTTCATAAAAGTAGAATAATGGAATTTTAATAGCGCACTTATTTTAAAAATAAATTTTAAAAATTTTATAATTTTCATATGAAAATATAAACTTCATTTTTTAAACCATAATATAAAAAATTAATCTTGGGTGAATATTTTGTGTTTTTCTAAGTTTCATTTTTTATAAATAGTAAAAAAATACTGAATTTTAATTGAAAGGTTCTTTTTTCAAAAATTTATTTATATATATTATCATTATTTTAGGTTAGTTTTAAAGTATAATTAAATAAATTATAAAATAATAAATACAATTTAAGAAAATTTATTTAATTTCACGTTGAAATTGGATATAAAAACATTTATAACTTTTGAACTTTTCGCCTTAAAAACTTGTTGCCTCGCAGCGTCTACAAGATTAATTTTAAATTTATTTCAGGAACTTATGTGAATGGTATTTGGAGAAAAATATATAAATATATGGAATCATTGTAAAAAAATTAATAAGATAAACTTTATTTTTTGACCAAAAATTTTAGTTAAAGTAATTAAAATTAATTATGATGATTGAAGTAAACAAAAGATTACATAATGATTAAACATAGTTTATATGGTCTATAAATGACCCAAACCTTGTCAAACACATATTAGATGGAAATATTTATACCCTTATCACATGAGGTTCTATTATTATGAGTTATTGGGATAATATTCCATAAAAGTGACCTATATAATAAGTTAAGTAAAGGGACAAAAAAGGAACCTTCGTTGCCTTTAACACTTATAATGATTTAGAGTAGGGAAGAAGTTACATTGGTTTGATTATAAATGTTATTTTGGAATATAAATGAGTTGTTTTTATCATAAAATTTTATATTTAATTTTTATAGATGATATAATTACAATATATTATTAATAAACACGAACACATGGATTATTTAGATTATAATAAAATAACATAATTAATATTTTATTAAATAGTTCATATTTACCAAAACAACTTATCTTATTACAAGTTATTTTAAGGTGTTAATAAATATAAAATATGTTCCATTAATGGTTCAACTTATCAATTATAATGAACATATTGACTCATAAATTGAAAAAAAAACTTTGTCAACACAGTTAGGGTTAAAGTAGTGTTTTGGTATGTTACATGTGCTTCTTTTAAAATAAACTTCAAACACATATTGGATTTTTATTTTATAAATTGGTTTTAATATATTAAAATAATTTGGTCTAAATTTCATAATGTGTGTCACTTTAATTTCATCTTAATGGATGAATCACATAGGTTAGATAACTAGCTACCTAAATGAAAAAACGATAATAAAAATATTGAAAAATTAAAGGCTAAAGAAAAAAAATGATAAATGTGATTTTATTTTGGTGTTTTATGAGTTTGGATATACTAAAATTACCATTTATTCAATAATTTTAATTATATAATACCAAGTGCTAGGGGATACCTCCCAATAGTGTTTACTTTTTGTATTTACAAGAATGTCACTCCTCCACTATAAAAAATAATTAACTATTGCACTCTATTCGCCACTCTAATGTCTTTTGTCTCATCCAAAACCTGGACAAATAAACCCCCAAGATCTATAATTGCATCTTATAATTGTCAATTTGGGTAAAAATCCAACCAATGAATCCGTTTGTTGTAAATAAAAAGACGTTACCAGAAAACAAGTAACATTCTTCAACGTACATTTCAGTTTTATTTCATTCTCAAACCGATTCAATTATTCTTATTACATGTATATATAATAAAATTAGTATCATAAATATAATTATGTTATTTCAGTTTAAGTTTTATACCTACACCTACACACACTTCCATCAAATTGGTAATGAAATTATCATTCATGTGTATGGCGGACTACAGCATCGCAAAATGTGTTCATTTGTTTTCATTTACCACCTAGAATGGTTGGAAATTATAATGGAAATACTATTTTTATATGATATTTATGATATTTATATTTTATTCATACTTTTAGAATTATTATATAACACATACCATTATGTTTTTTATTTTTTGGGAATATGATAACATTCTTTGTGGACGTGTTGACTACCGCCTCCTCAAAGCGATGTCATACGTTCACACGGTACATGGAATGTGTTAAGGAAGGTTTTAATTAAAAACATGTTACATACATTACATAAATAATATATTAATGACATATTTACCTTTCACAAAATATAATATATCATTTTCTTTTTTACCTTTTCACACAATGAAAAATTTATAACGTCGTTCGTGGACTTATAGACTACCACTTCCTCGAAGCGATGTGATTCCTTTTACATCACAATAATTATTTATATAAGAATATATGATTAAGTAGTATGGTATATATATGATATAATTAACATTATAGAAGCTTAAATTTTACAAACCGTCTTTTTATAATGATCATTGAGAAATGGGAATGTTGCTCTTGCGTATGTACGATCTACCGTCTCCTTGATTGTAACATTTGTTCATTTTTCATTACCATATTTTATGATTAGTTTTGAAATTATATTTGATTTCTAAATATAATAATTATGTAATTATTATTCTATATTTGTTTTAGTGATGAACCCTTTTACCATAGTTGACCTACCAATTTCATTTTTTGACCCATAAGACGGATATAGTCAAAAAAACCGATGTAAAATAGATTGTTAAGTGGTTTTTACAAAATTGAAATAAGTGAAATAAAATTAATGATAAATATGAAAAATTTTATTAAGAAATTAAAGAATTAACATAATTTTATCTTTTACAAATATAAATACACACATGACATGTTAAACTAGAGGTGAGGGATTTCGCCTCAATCACCTTTCATTTAGGTATATCTTGATGTTATACACCTTTATTACCTTATAAGGTGTATGTACAACCCATTTAACATATTTTATCATGAATTTACTCTACTATCATGATATTTAATGATTTTTTATTTTATTAATTAATTATTTTTATGATTCAAATATTCCAAAGTGGTATGCGACACATTGATTTAAAAATATCTTTTAAAATGATTTAATATTTAATTTCAAAATAATTTCTCCATGTAAATATTCTTGATATTATATACATATTTATTTATATGGATATAAATATTTATAAAGTAAATTTTATATCTATTTTTAATATAATACAAATTTTTTCAAAAGAAATATTTTTACATGTTTTATATGAAACGTTTTAACAAACAACAAAAGGAATGTTCCATTCTTAATGTATATGGAGAAAATAACATTTCCACTACAATGGACATTGTTTTATTTTTGGATTACTTTGTAAGGATTTATGTTCACATAAATGATAAAACCTTATTTATTTATTTAGATTTTTTTGTATTGAAAATGGGGTTTAATGAAATTTGTATTTTGGTATTGAAAATGGGTCCTTAAAAGAAAATGGTATGTTTATATAAAATAGTTTTTCATGTGGATTTGAAAAGAGTATTTAAATGTTTTTTATGATTTATTTTTTTACTAGAGATATGGTACTTGAGGATTATATGAAACAATTGATGTTTATACTGCTCATACGATGGGTGGAACCCATTAGAGCTCACGTGTGATCCCAATATAGCTTATACGAAGGGTTTATCCCCATTATAGATCATGTAAAATGGGTGATCTGATATAACTTAAAAAAATGGTTAATCCACATAATAACACATGGCTGCTCTCGATATTGCTTATACAATGTTTGATCATAACTATATATATCTAATGCATTGGGTAATGAGAATATTAGATTTCGACCTTATAGTTATTCCAATTAAACGTGTTTTGAATGTGTTTATGTATATGATGCTCCAGGTCACAAAAAGTGGTTTAATTTCTTGATATAGATTTTAATGATTTTCTATGGTAAAACATTGTGTTTTTTATTCATGTGAGAATGTTTTATTTAATATTCTTAAATAAATTTGAAGATAAAGGTAAAAATTATATTAGTTTTCATGTTTTTACCAAACAAGCAATTTCCTTTCTTTTTATATCCCTTATTGAGACTTTTTTCTCATCCCTTATTTTTAAAATGTTTTTAATGGGTTTAAGGATGAGTAAGGGATTAGAAGAAGATGTGTTGAAAGCTATTAATTGTATTCATAAAAGAGATCCTCAAATATTTTAAAAGTTTTTGATTATGGAAGAAATGGATAGTATTTAGAAGTTTCCACTTTGTGTTTTATGGTTTTGTTATGTATGAGTTACGGCCAAATTCTCTAAAACTATAAACCTAAAAAGATCATGAATGTGAAAGAAAGTGATTTCTTGATATAAACTCAAGATTATGTAATCTGTAAGTATGGGGCCTTATGGTTGGTTTCAAAGGTCACTTGTGGCCCTATTTTTGACTTTGGAGGAGTCCTAAAGCGGTATAGATGTAATATAATTAAATTAGAGTTTGTTATATATGATGTATTTAAGATTAGGTATTGGTGAGAGTTACATAGGTTAGTAGTCTATTGTACTACATTAACTTAGTATGAGATGTAGAATAGGGATACTGGCAGAGGATTCAGAGAGCCTTAGAGATTTTAGGCATGGATTCTAGATTTTTATGAATCATTAATATAGGGATATTTTAATCAAAATATGGTTGTTATTTCGGATTGGGTTTATGAAAAATATAGTATTATGTCACAATGAATTTGTGTGTGATATATTGAACTCTTATTTTTTATCAACCTTGACATTTTATAGCTTGATACAACCACATATTCTTTCTTCTAAGCTATTTTTTACTTATATATATGCCACCAATGCATCAAAATTTCAAGTTATATGAATATTGGGGGTGATATGAACCTATTTTTATTTATTAGATGGTGGATCCTATAGTGGAGAAAGATTATAGAGTTTCATTATAATATTTTTGATAGAAGAACATACTTATGTATAAAAATTATATTTTTTACGTTGAAATGGTGTGGTGGTTGGAGGAAGTGAAGATAGACATTGAAAATATTCAGGTCTCCAAGTACAACTGTTTCCCACTAGAAGTGAGAGTTTTATATGGGGAAGAATTTAAATCATTAATAGTTAACATTGTATATAGATACTTATCTATAGTTAATTGGAATCTATGTCAATGACATTTTAGAGTCTTTCTGGTTTTCTATACATTGGTAGGAGTGAAAAAAAAAAGATATTTTATCTATATATTAGGGGAGATTAACTATTTGGTAGTATGGGGTGAATTATATGAGATAGTTTCAATATTCCTTAGATATTCTTATTGATGAGGAGTGAAAAACTCACCACTTTATTGAGAAAAATGGCATTATATTCTATAGAAGTTCAATCCATTTACTCTAAGGATTTATATTGAGGTAATATAAAAGTAACATCACATTAATAAGAGAATTTTTATCTTTAAATAGTCTTTTATTTCATCTTGAGTCATATAATATAGTCTTAAATATATTGATATCGGATGTTGTGGTTTGTGGGTGTGATTTAATGGTATACGATAACCATATAAACTAGGTTCTAGAATTTTTGCACAAGATGAAATAAAATGCCATAATTTCCATATATTGGATATATTTTTGAAAATACTATATTGATTGATATTGTAATAGTTTTGTATATTCTAATATAGATATATATTATGTCATGTTTATTAATGTATAATATAAAAGGAATAGTTTATTATAGGTTAGACTTCAAAGCACTACATATTAACTTGCGATTTAAATGTTATGTTCTCCTGAATTAGATGGGAATTATATTCTTAAGGTGGTAATTGATTTCTTTAATTTTTTTCCTATGTTAATTAACATTATTTCACTAATAAAGAAGATTTATTTTTGTATTGAACTATATTTTGTGTGTTTCTAATATTGGTGGATGATTATTGGTTGGAACCTATAATTATTTTGGAGTTGTAGATCTATATTAATAATATATTATAGAGGGGGTTTATTTTTATTAGTTTGTATCCATGTGGACCCCTATTTTTTCCTAATAATCATTATCGTAACATAAAATTGTGTGTGGTTCTCCTATAGTTGAACATAGTAATAGTGATGAATAAGTATCTATGACTGAGGACTGATGATTTATTAGATTAAATTTGGGAGTCTAACCAGTTATCAAAGATCATATTTTGGTTAGGATATCATATAGTGAGGTTTAAGTGGAATGATATTCAAAATATTTCATTTAGATTTCATTATAGGAATTTTTAGTTTACGAATATTCCCTTTGATGTTTTCAATAAACCAACTTTGTTTATGGGATTTATGTAATTGGTATTCTAGACTAATATTTAGAAATTAGTGGTGGTGTTTATTGGTGTTATATTAGTGTATTCAATGATTAAGTAAGATAATACTAAGAATTCATGGATGGTTATAGGGATACATTATCAGAATCATTTGTATGGAAAGCTATTGATGTATAACATTTATGGGTGAAAATATATTTTCCTAGACTTTTTTCCCTCATAGAGGAGTAGATATTGATCCATCTATGATAAAGGCTGGTTTTTCATAGAAAATGTAAAATAATTTCTTTTACTTTTATATTGTTTTGCTTTAAGAAGATATTTTAAGTGGTTTTTATCTGATTTCTATTATGTTTTATCACTATTGTCAACTTTTTTGAAGAACATCCCACCATTCACTTAAAATCCACATTTCCATAAAAAAATTAAATGATTGTAAGAGAAATTTATTAGTGATCCTATCTTTTTATTATCTAATAATGAAGTTTTGTTTGAGGTTTATTTTCTTTTTTTTATCATGGTGTAGGGTGTGTGTTGATATAGGAGAGATAATGTATATACTATGGGTCTAGTAAGTTTTAACCTATTGAAAAATACTATGTCACCACTGATCTTGAGTTTTAATATATTGTGATCTTTTAATTTCTATATACATTACCTACTTCGAGTATAGTTTATTTTGTTTACTAATAAAAAATTGTGTTATACATATATCCAAACAAAATTTTTATATTAATCAATTGATTTAGGTATAGTTCTTCCAAGATTATGATTTTGAGATCTCATATATTCCAAGGAATGGTAATTTTTTAGTTATTTTTTTGAACAAAAAGACTTATGGTTATATCACATGGGAAGAAAGTGATGAATAAAATATGGTGGAGTATCTAGTGGATTAACATTTGTATTAGGAATAGGATGGTGGTGGAGGTTTTTTATAATAGATGGTATTTCATTATATTTTGTTTTATAAAGTGGAGAAATATTACTTGGGATACCTTGTGGGGGTTTATTGAGAGATTCGATAGTTAATGGAGATACTCCTAATAATTGGATAGAAGATAAAGAAATAAAGTGTAGTTTCATGGGAATTTATATGTTCCTCAAACCCTAAGGGGGATAATTTTTCGTGTGCTCCCTAGCTCATATTTTTTTAGTACATTTGGTTATTGGAAATATGTATCATGATTTTATGATTTAGTTATAATGGTTTAGGATAAATAAACCAGTACTTTTATTTTATAAAAAAATTCCCTAAAGACGGTCTCATATTGTATGATTTAAGGATATTGTTAACAATGATTTTCATATTTCCTTGTATTATTATCTAATATGATATGGTGATATACTATAGAACAATCTTGGATATATAATTCTACAATAATAATAATTTATGATCCTCTATGAATTATATGGTCTGAATTATATTTGAACATTAAGTACTTAATAATTTCATCTTATACATGTTGGATGCCATTAATAATGTGTTTCGTATAATGAAACACATGTGTGTTTGTTAGAAGAGTTTTTTATGTATTGTGAATATATGTAATTACTTTATTTCCACAAACTAAATGAGTAAATTCCATATAACACACAAGAATGTTATGAAGTATTTTAATTGTAGAAAATAACTATGATATGGTGACTATGGAAGCTTTTCCAGTCCAGGGAAAAATATATATTTCTCGAAGATCTCTATATTATCTTATCTTTATACATAGAGATACTAGGTTAATGTAATAGTTAGAATGGTCCTCCCAATATGATGGGTTATTTAGTTTAAACCTATGAACACACTAGGGATAAGAGATTCTAATAGCTACCCTTGAGTGATCTTCATCATGAATTATTAGCTATTAAAGTGGAATGTCCCCAATGAAAGGTTCACATAATGATTATCTTCATTTTATTTTTATATATGGTTTTAAGTTTCATCTATAGTGATCTGGGGAATTTTGGTTTCTTATTGTTTCTTATTCCTTGATTAGGTTTTTACCGGTCCATAGAAACCTATAACTAGTATAAATGAGACACCATGAAACAGTAATGATGAAATAATTTTTAAAATGAAGAATATCATATTATTTTTTTGATTCCATAAGTCATGTGATAAAATGTGGAAGATGTTTTTAACAATGGATGATGTTATGTTATGTAATAATGTAATCTAGGTTAGGATTCTTCCATATGATATGGAATATCATAGGAAATGTCTCCTTTGAATTCCTTCTATTTCTTGTTGTATTATAGAATATGATATAGAAAATATTATCTTAAAATGTAACAAACATGAATTTTTCAAAAATATAATTGTATCGGTAAGGTGATATCATCATATATCATAAGTCATGAAAACATTAAATGTTCACTCTTCTAATAAATCCATATCACAATATAAAGGTGTGGGAACTCATTAATTTAGTCCTATATGGTAATCATGACATTAAATTAAATCTTTATATAAGCCAATTTTTTATTTAATCCTACTTGGATTTAATAGGGTCTAATCACAATTTTTTGAACAACTTGAAGCGATCAAAATCCTCATCCCAAGAACTCTATGATTAGAATAAATGAAACACATGTTCTAGAAATAAGTAATATTATAAATCATTTATTTCTTAAACTAAGGAGACACTTCATATCCACGTCATCTTCAAATACATTCAAAAGGGTTTCATAAAGACCACTACAGTTACAGTCAAAGGATGTCCCACCTATTTAGTTATCCACATATCAATCAGAATATCCTCTAATATGGCAAGGATCCTTCTATATTACATGTAATTCTAGTGTCATGGGCATAAAATAGGTACAATAAGAGTTAATAATGCATTGGTGGGTATTTTCCAAGCATCGTGCAAGCATCCACACCACTACTATCACATTGGAGTGGTATTTTTATTGCCCCAAGGATGATCCTTAGTTCTGAATACAATAACTAATGCATTATAATTCATGAGTTAATACCTCGGTTAACTCATACATTATGACAACCCTAATCTTTTATTACACAATTAAACATAATTTATTACATAAACTTCATTTGATACAACATAAAAGATCAAGAGGTCTAGTGTTTTGGGGCTTAGGATCAGTACATAACAACTTAAAACATGAAAAATGACATCTTTATTTAAAATTTCTTTTACATGACCACTGCATTCCCTTGTACTTAGCATTGCATGGGATAACCTAAGTACATGCATAAAAAAGGGTGAGCTATAAATCCCAATAAGTGATTAATCATGGAATAACATGAGAGATAAAATACATGTTAGATAATAGGAATATCAATAGATTACAAGAGAATCATAAACATAAAGTCATGAGAAAGCATGATAATCATAACATGGAAATGTGGGAATAACACTTAACATGGGATTAACATCAACCAAGGCTCATTGCACATGGAGCATGTGTAAACCCTCATTTCACATTAATAATGATTAAACCATTGTTGCACTTGAATTACCAAGAATAAACACTCATTGCACTTGATGTGTCATGATACTATACGTTACCCAATGCATTGGAGCGCTATAAGGGCTCACCCTTCTTAAACATTTCACTTCATGCATAAGTGTGCCACATGGTTCATAAAACATTGAATCATTAAATATAATCATTTATTCCATGATAAAAGAATGTGGAATACATACTTGAACATATTTAAACAATATGTAAATTTTCACAACGTTGAATACCCTTGATAGTGAAATGGGAATGGTATTCACTACACAATGACTTGGGCTTGGAAAAACATGGTGCAATTTCGGCAACATAACGACGTGACATAGGAACTCATAAAAATGGTTGATGAGAGAGAAAGGGGTGTCTCATCATATTTACATGACATGTACAGTAAGTGGTCATAAAGATACTTGTACCAACAAATTTAATGGAATTTAGATTCATGATACAAAATAATTTCTTGAATGTAAATCAGGAGAGAGAAATTTCATTCGGAATTTTCGTATAGTAACGGGTGTACATGGGAGGTATTTAATGAGAGATAAAAGGGTATCCCATCATTAAAACATAAATAGGGTAGTATGGGGGAGGTTCGAAACCATGCCCCAACATTTTTAAATAAATTAAAAGGGCATAACAACTTAATTAATATTGGACAAAAATGAGAAAGGAAGAAAACCCTTACTTAGAAGTGTGCTTCCAAAGGATTGAGAGAGGATTGAGAGAGGCTTCTTGGGAGATTGGGGAACTTTCGGAGGATTCTATAGAGATTATGGCAAAGGTTGGAAAAACTAAAAAGTCTTTGAGTGAGGAGGAAGTCAAAGCTTGTGTGGGATTATATAGGAAAGGAGAATGAATTGTTTATTATTTAGATTTGGGACTTCTCACATTAAACTAATCAAAACCACAAACCAGCCCATGGTTATTGCCCATGGTTTTTTCCAAAGGGAATTGGAAAAAAATATTTTATAATTCCAAAGTCCGAACATCTTAAAATAATGGGGTTTCTTATGTGGAGGTGAGTCACACTCCCAAGGAAAACAATTTAAAAAGACAAAATGTTTAATAAGTCTCGAAGAGTCCACTAAAACTTTGTAAAATAAATCAAACAAAACCAAAATCACATCATTTTAATTTTAAAACATATATTGGCCGAACATAAAGTTTATAGTATTTTATTACATCACTATTGGGTCATTATGATGTCATAAAACACATTATATATTTAAACGGTATTTAATTTTTACCCAAAAATTTGACTGTCTTAGAAAATTATGAAAAATTCACCATTGGATAATTTTGACATCCTGATTACAGAAATAATATTCATTTTATCTAAATAATTTTCTAAATATGTTAATTTTCTTTTTTAAAATAAAAAGTCCCATTTATCGAAAATCCATGGGTTTTAACAAAAATGGCTTTCAAACCTTAATAAAAATTACAATTGCATTCATAAAATTATACGATCATTTATATTTAATAAAAAATAGCTTAATAACAATAATAATATTTTATTATAATCTTATTTAATTCAAAAATACATTAATTCATCAAAATAGATTTCTTAGTTGAACATTAACTAAAAAAATACTATTTGTGATTTAAAAACTATTTACAAGGTAACAATAATAAAATTAAAGTATATTCATTATTACATACAAAAATAATTTACATAACCATAGTGCTAAGTTATTGTTACATAACCCCTTATAACACCTTCATAAGACCGAAGTGTAAGGTGTGCGATGGTGACATACTCTTGGGTGGCTCGAATAACATTGCTCGGGTGGTAATCTCTATCAACTTCCACTTCTCTCGTAGGTGGTCCCGCTCGAGCTTAACATATTCAATCTCAGCTTGGGCTTGGTCAAGAGTGAAGTCCAAAGATGCAACCTCCTTTCCGAGCTCTAACAAATGGGCTTCATATGGGGAACATCTACTGGATGAGGCCATCGCTTCCTTTTTATGAGTAAATTGGTTTTTTTAAAGCCCTATATTTATACTAATAATGTGATCACTTTTCAATGACAATATTAGAAACGGTCACAATTCTTAACATAAAACCAAGGATTTTGACATTTTATATAAACATATTACATAAAGGTACATTTAATTAGATCAAGAAATATTTCCATTAATGAATGTTTGGGTCATTACAGTCATCCCCCCTTAAGAAATTTTTCCCTCAAAATTTCCTTTTCCCACACTAAAACAGAAGTGGGTAAATCTGCTTCACCATTTCCTCCGATTCCCACGTCGCTTATTCAAACTTGTGGTTTCACCACAACACCTAGACAAGGGTCATTATCTTATTTTGTAGAACGATTTCTCTATGATCTAAGATCTTCACTAGTTACTCCTCATAAGAAAGATGATCCTCTAACTGTACTACCTCTAAAGTGAGTACATGTGAATGGTCTGGAATGTACTTACTTAAGAGGGATACATGAAAGAAATTATGTACTTTGGCCATGGTAGGTGGAAGTTCTAGTCGATATTCCACAACCCTGACATGGTCAAGAATCTCGAAGGTTCCGATGTACCTTGGACTTAAATCCCCTTTCTCTTCAAACCTCATAACCTTATTCCAAGGAGATATGCATAGAAATACCATGTCTCCAACATTAAACTCAAGGCCTCATTGACAGTTATCTACAAAACTCTTCTATATACTTTGGGATTCCTTGATATGCTGCTGAATGGTTTTCACCTTCTCCACCATTTCTTCGACCATTTTTTGTCCAGGCAGTTTACATTCACCGACCTCATCCCAACACGCTGATGTTATGCACCTTTTCCCATAAAGGGATTCATATGGTTCCATTTGGATGCTCGACTGGAAACTGCTATTATAAGAGAACTTGGCCAGAGGAATATGTTTATCCCATCCTCTTTTAAAGTCTATTGAGCATGCTCTCAACCTGTCCTCATGTGTTTTGATAGTCTGCTCGGATTGGCCATCAGTTTGAGGATGATAGGTCGTACTGAAGTTCATTTCAGTATTCAGAGCATATTGAAGACTCTTCCAAAACATAGAGGTGTATCTTGGATCTTGATCAGACACAATAGATATTGGTACTTCATATAGCCTTACAACCTTCCTAATATATATCTGTTCTAGTTGATCCAATGAGAAATCCTTCTGAATAGCAATGAAGTGTATAGCCTTTGTAGGATGATCCACAATAACCCATATTTCATTGTTGCATTTGGATTTCTTTGGAAGTCCGGTGACAAAATCCATGTTGATGTCCTCCCATTTACATTCTGGTATGGGCAATGGTTGCATCATCCCCTTAGAATTCTCCCTCTCTGCCTTCACTTGATGACACACTAGTCACTTTGATGTTTATTCAGCGATCTCCTTCATCATATTATCCCATAAATAATGCTCTCAGATATATCTATACATATTTGTGTTTCATCGTTGAATAGAGAAATTTGAACTATTTGCATCATCCAAAAGTTCCTTCTTAAACTCCAGACATGATGGAACACATAGTATTTTCCAAAATCTCACAATCCCTTCTTCATTAACATTATACTTTGAGGAGCATTCATAGTCTTTGATCATCTCTAACCATATTCGTTGGCGCATGTTCAACTCTTTCTGTGTGAATATATACTTAAGTATTTTGTGGTCTGTATGTATTTCACACTTCCCCACAAAGAGATAATGCCACCAAATCTTCAAAGCGAAGATCACTGCAGCCAACTCGAGGTCATGTGTTGGATAGTTCTGTCCATGAACTTTCAATTGCCTTGAATCATAGTTAATGACTTTGTCATTTTTCATCAACACATATCACATTCCCTTCTTCGAAGCATCACTGAATACCACAAAAAGTTCTCCACTTGTGGGTAAAGTGAGAACGAGAACAGTGATAAGCCTTCTTTTCAACTCCTTGAAACTTTCTTTACATTCATCACTCCAAGAAAACTTTACTACCATCCCAGTTAGCTTGGCAAGAGGGTTGGACAATCATGAGAAATTTCTCACAAATCGTCGATAATATCCAGCTAACCCCAAGAAGCTATGGATATCCGTTAACGATGTTGTCCTCAGTAATCCCTAAATTGCATCTGTTTTGGAGGGATCCACAGATATCTCATTAGTTGGGATGATATGGCCCAAGAATGAGACCTCCTTCAACCAGAACTCACACTTTCTGTACTTTTCATAGAGCTTATCCTTCCTCAAGGTCTCTAGTACATTTATTACAGGCTCCTTATGATCCTCCTTGGTTTTGAAGTATATCAAAATATCATCTATAAAGACAACCAAATTTTTTTTGAGGTAATCTCTAAAGACTCTATTCATCAAGACCATGAAGATTGTTAGAGAACTAGTGAGTCTGAAAGGCATTACTATGAATTCATAGTGGTTGTATTTTGTACGAAAATCAGTCTTGGGGATATCTTCCTTCTTCACCCTTACTTGATAATATCTCGACCGCAAATCGACGTGGGAGAAGTATTGTGCTCCATGATGCTGATCGAATAAGTCATCAATTCATGGGAGATGATACTTCTTCTTTATTGTGATTTTGTTAATGTCACGATAATCGATTAAAAGGCACATTGACCCATCCTTATTCTTGACGAAGAGGACTGGTGCATCCCATGGTGAAGCAATTGGGCGTATAATCCTTTTATCCATATTCTCCTGTATTTTTTTCTTCAGCTCCTCAAGCTCCACAACAGCTATTCTATACGGAGTCTTGGATATTGGCAACGCCCCAGGAATAAGATCAATTGAGAATTCAACATCTCTTCTAGGAGGAAGACTATGCATTTCCTTGGGAAACACTTCAGCGAATTCCCTCACAATAGGCATGTCTTCTAGGATGGTTGTCTCCTTAGACTCAATCATTTGAGCAAGATATGAGTTCTCATAGGTCAGTAAGATCCACACTTGAGATGATGGAGCTAATAAATATTCATCTTCCTCTTTGCACTTGTAAAGAATCGGGGGTCGATTCTCCACATGGAGAGTGATTTCACTCTCACAACAACTTATGTTGGCTCTATATAAGGAAAGTCAATCCATGCCAAGAATTGCATCAAATTCCACCAGAGGGAGTATGACTAGGATCTACAGGAATATCAATCCATGGAATAGGAAAGGGGTGGAGTTATAATCATGGGACACAATGATTTCCCCATTTTCCATACTCACCAGCATATTTACTTTCATGATTTGTGGTGGTTCTAGGATTGTTCTACTAAACATTTTAGATATAAAAGAATGCATAGATTCTGAAGCAAAAAGTACATTCAATATTCCAGAATGAATAACTAGTGTACCTATCACCACTTTGTTTTCGGGGTTCAATTCGATAGTAGTGATGGAAAAATCACTCCATAGCTACCTTGGAGGTTGTTGGTTGCCACCGAAAACCATTGTCTTAGGGCACTGATTTGAAATATTTTGTGGTTCTTTGTAGTTGTAGCATTGAACAACGCGTTGAGGTTCAAACGGAGCGTTCTTCTCCTCTATCACATCTGTGGTTCTTTCTTGTCGACAATTAATAGCTAGGTGCCCTTATCTTCCACACCAAAATCACTTTCTCGTACCCTTCAGGGAATTTCCAAGGTGCTTCTTTCCGCACCTTTGGATAGTGGGGTGCGGGATATTATTTGCACAATTGGATTTGTCTATCAGACTGCCGGCATTGAATTATACCTTACGCTTCTTATCCCCATGATACCCCTAAGATTCTCTGATCTTCATTTCGACCTTGAGGGCACATCATACAATTTACTCATAGATGGCGAAGTCACGGATTGTCGGTGCTTGCCGCAAACTAGGTTTCATCCCACCAAAGAAGCGGTCAACCTTGCATTCGGGGGTAATGAAAAAGTTGGAATCATATCGTGAAATCCATGTGAATTTTGTCTTGTACGCTCCAAAATATTCGTAGTCTTTTTTCTTGAGGTCAAGGAAGTCTGTTTCCATCTTAAGTCGAAGGGTGCGTGGAAAATATTTCTTGAAAAACATCTTCCAGAAATCCTTCCATTCCAATGCCTCGATCTCCTCCTCAGGCTTTGTATTTTTTATCAACATCCACCATTGATCAGCTTCACCCTCCATACGATAAGCATCCAGGAGAACCTTCTCTTGTTTAGAACATTTAATGATGGAGAATATGTTTTCAATGGAGTTGATCCATTGTTCCGTGATTGAGGGATTGGATGATGCATTAAAAGTAGGAGGCCTTTGTCTCATGAAGCTCTCGATAGGGACTTGTTCATTCTTGGGGGGGGGGGGTTCAACATTCCTATTGACCCATGTTTCTATTTAAATCATACGTTAGATAAGAGATAAGTATGAAAAAGTTCACGATTCCCTCTCCCATTGGATTGGGCATCTCATTAGTACAATCATTACATTGATCTCCACATTGATTTTTAGCCTGAGTCCTCCTATTAGCGACCATTTTATGGAATAAAAGGAAAGTTAGGGGTAAAAAATAAATGGTAATACAAAGAAAAAATTGATGACTTATAAATAACTTTTATTTCCTTAACATATAAATATGTTGGCTTTAGTCTATGTTATCCATGATCTACTTTCTAACATATATTCTTAGGGCATTTTTTCCCTTAATAATAGTTCATACTAAGCTTGTGAATTTACCAAAGAATATCCCCGGGAGTGTCGTAACCAAGAGTGCAGCAAGGCCCATTGTCGTGCACTAGTTCTAATTCGAGTCTAGATCAAAGCGGTGTTTTCAGGTTTTACCCCTAGGATACATCTGTGCCAGAGCCACCTCAACCAGCTCGTTTCTATACAGGGATGTATTTTCTTGATAAACAACTTACTCAATACTCACCAAAACTTTGGGATGTTTTTATTATACCTAGTCTTGTCTCTAAGGCGTTACTTGGGTTTTCTAATCCTAATACCAAAAATAACTAAACCTATCATCTGATACTAACTATGACAACCCTGATCTTTTATTACACAATTAAACATAATTTATTACATAAAATTCATTTGATAAAACATAGAATATCGAATGTTATAGTGTGTTTGGGGCTTAGGATCATTACATAACAACTTAAAACATGAAAAACAACATCTTTTTGAAAACTTCCTTTACATGACCACTACATTCCCTCATACTTAGCATTGCATGGGATAACCAGAGGGCATGCATAAAAAAGGGTGAGCTATAAATCCTAGTAAGGGATTAATCATGGAATAAAATGAGGAATACAATACATGTTATAAAATATTAATATCAATAGAGAACAAGAGAATCATAAACATAAAGGCATGATAAATCATGATAATCATAACATGGAAATGTTGCAACAACAATTAACATCGAATTAGCATGATCCAAGGCTCATTATGCATGGAGCCTGAGTAAACCCTCATTGCGCATTAAGAATAAGTAAACACTCATTGCACTTGAATTACCATGAGTAAACACCCATTTCAAATGACGTATTCTGATACTATACTTTACCCAATGCATTGGAGCTCAATAAGGGCGCACCCTTCTTAGACATTTCACTTCATGCATAAGTGTGCCACATGGATCGTAAGACATTAAATCATTCAACATAAACAATTATTCCAAGATAAACGAATGTGGAATGAATACTTGAAACTCTTTAAACAATAATTAAATTTCCATAAAGGTGAATACCCTTGATATAGAAATGGGCATGGTTTTCACTACACAATGACATTGGCTTGAAAAAACGCGGTGTAATTTTGGCAGTATAACAACGTGACATAAGAACTCATAAAAATGGTTGATGAGAGAAAAAGAGGTTTATCATCATATTTACATGACATGGAATGTAAGGGGTTCACATAGATACATGTCCCAACAAATGTAATGGAATTTAGACTAAGGATATAAAATAATTTCTTGAATGTAAATGATGAGAGAGAAATTCCTTTCGGCATAATAACGTGTGTACATGGGAGGAATTTAATGAGAGAGAAAGGGGTATCCCATAATTAAAAAAAATAGGGTAGTATGGGGGAGGTGAGAAACCATACCCCAAAATTTATAATTGAAATTAAAAGGGCATAACAACTTAAAAAATATTGGACAAAAATGAAAATGGAAGAAAATCCTTACTTGGAAGTGTGCTTCCAAAGGCTTGAGAGTGGCTACTTGGGAGTTTGGGGCACCTTGGGATGATTCTAGAGAAAGGATGGAAGAGGTTGGATGAACTCCAAATGGTTTGAGTGTGGAGGAAGTGGGAGCTTGGTTGGGTTTATACAAGAAAGGAGAGGGAATTGTTTATTATTTAGGTTTGGGACACCTCACATTAAACTAATCAAAATCACAAACCATCCCATGGTTTTTGAAAATAGTTTTTGCCAAAGGGGAGTGGAAAACAATATTTTATAAGTACATAGTCAGATCTTCTTAAAATAATGGGGTTGCTTATGTGGAGGTGAGTCACACTCCCAAGGAAAACAATTTGAAAAGAAAAAATATTTAATAAGTCTTGAAGGGTCCACTAAAGCATTGTAAAATAATTAAAACAAACCCAAAATCACATTATTTTAATGCTAAAACATATATTGGCTGAACATAAAGTTTATTTTATTTTATTACATCACTATTGGGTCATTATGATGTCCTAAAACACATTATATATTTAAACGGTATTTAAATTTTACCCAAAAATTTGATTGTCTCGGAAAATTTTGAAAAATTCACCATTGGATAATTTTGACATCCTGATTCTAAAAATAATATTCATTTTATCTAAATAGTTCTCTAAATATGTTAATTTTAACTTTTAAAATAAAAAGTGACATTTATCAAAAATTCACGGGGTCTGACAAAAATTTCTTTCAAACCTTAATAAAAATTACAATTGCATTTATAAAATTATAAGATCATTTATATTTAATAAAAAATAATTTAATAACAATAATAATATTTTATTAAAATATTATTTAATTCAAAAATCCATTAATTCATCAAAATAGATTTCTTAGTAGAACATTAACTAAAAAATAATATTTGTCCTTTAAAAACTATTTACTGGGTTAAAATAATAAAATGAAAGTATATTAAATATTATATACAAAAATAATGTACATAAACATAGTGCTAAATTATTGTCTCATAACCCCTTATAACACCCGCATAAGATTGAAGAGTAAGGTGTGTGATGGTGACAGACTCTTGGGGTGGCTCGGATAACATTGCTCAGGTGGTAATCTCTATCAACTTCCACTTCTCTCGTAGGCGGTCTCGCTCGAGCTTAACCTATTCAAGATTGGCTTGGGCTTCATCAAGAGCGAATACCAAAGACACAACCTCCTTTATGAGCTCTGAAAAATGGGCTTCGTATGGGGCATGTCTACTAGATGAGGTCATATCTTCATTTTTCTAAGTAAATTGGATTTGTAAAAGCCCTATATTTATACTAATAATGTGATCACTGTTCAACGAATATATTAGAAATGGTCAAAATTATTAACATAAAACCAAATAAGTTGACATTTTATATAAACATTTAACATAAAGAGACATTTAATTAGTTAAAGAGGGATTTCAATTAATGAAAAATTGGTTCATTACATACATCATATGAATGAATAAACTTCTTAAACATTACATCATATGTAACTCAACATTAAATTATAACTTATGGTGAAATGATACAAAATTTTACATGTTAATGATATAATACCAATGATTGTTATACCCTTTCTATATAAGTCGCAGTAAACTATTCATGGTAATGAAATGAAAGATAATCATAATAGTTATTTTTATGACATGTTACTCATATTATATGATTGATTTAGTCATTTTCAAGAAATAAAATTTCATTATTTTATGATATATCACAATCACATACTATGGCATGACAATTCAAAACATTTAAAAAGTAACCTAAATTATGTTTTATGTTTTCTTAAATCATTAAATATCATTTAGCCATTAATATCTTATACAACATAGGAATTTTGATATATATATATCCTATAATATCCAAATTTCACTAAATACTAAAATACTTATGTGACATATGACTTATATTGTATTGTATATAATAACCTATGATATAATATCCAATACTATTTGGGATATATTAAAAAAAACTTGGGAATGATATAATCAAATTTCACCTTGTACCACATCATATTAATAAATTTTGAACACTCATCTAAAACTATTTTTTCATAAATCTAAAACATTTTTTGAGAAACAATTTATGCCAAACTCAATCCCGATTTAGTCAACCATAATGTTAGACCCCAAGGGAATTTTTTGAATTGAAAATGAATATTAATCTATGGATCTATATATGTAATAAAAGGGTGCCCTTTAGAAAATCACCAATTCTACTCAGTATATAAATAGATCTGGCATAATCTCCATCAAGTATATGTATCTTTAAACCTTTGTATAACAGTCATATCTCATGCTATCATGCATTCTTATACATCACCTTTGTAAAAAAATAAAGTGTCCCTAGGATATAGGGTATGTCAATCTCATATTAATAACTCCAATGTTCTTAATTCTCCATGTATAAATTGACATGGTAAATGAATAAATCACCTTCCATTCATCTTTGTAGATAATCACATAATATTCCCCTCATCTGAGTATATAACACTACTGGAAAAAGTGATTTTAATAGCAGTTATTTTTTAAATTCTAACTTCATTTAAAAGGTGAAGTAATAAAAATTGATGCCAAAAGTAATGTTTCAAAATCTTTTATAAGAAACCGGCATCAAATAAAAATTTCAACATGATTTTTATTTATAACCAACATTGAATGTATGAGGAAAAGTGTCCTAGAGGTGCTTTTCGATAGTGATTTTTAGTATTCTCAATGTAGAAACATGATTTCAATGTTTTTTATATTAAAAACTAACATTGAAAGCCTCTTTATATTTATTTTTCCATTATAACCGACATGGTCATTTCTGAAAAAATCTCCAAAAACCTTTTTGACATTAATTTTATAAAAGAACAGATGTTAAAAGCATCATTCTATGATTATTTCTTTATAATAGGTATGGAAAATGGATTTTGACATCAGTTTATATAATAAGTATTGTCAAAACTAAATTATTTCTCAAAAAAATAAGAGGAATATAATTTCCCATATATATTAACAAAAACAATTAGCACAGTTGGATTATAAAACCAAAACATAATGTAAAAGAAAAAAAATAAAAAAAATGGAAACTTTTATAAAACTTATTTCAAAATAATATAAATAGATGATTATTTTCCATATACATCAATAGATTAGTCAGTAAAAAAATATATTTTTCGAATAAATAAAAAATATGGAAACATTATTTAGTTGAATACGATCTACCATTATCCAAAACCTATAAAAATAATAAAATTTAGAAAATTTAAAATACATTATATTTTTAAAAATCATAAAATAAATAGTTGAACTAAACTTTTCAATATTTGTGACCTTCGAGTTAGGAAATTATAAAAAATTAATGTAAAACATAATATCCATATTCAATATATTATTTTTGGTGATGCGACTACATTTATGAAATAACACTTTGAAAATATAAAAAACACTATATATAAGATAAAAATAACTATTAATAATACTATAAATAATATCTATTTTCACTTGCGAGTAATTAATTTTATTTTGATTTTTTATCGACAAGTTATTTATGTGAAACACATTCCCTGACATGTAGTTTCATCATATATTAATTAATAAAAAATATGTAACATGAATCATTTTATATTAAAGGATTAATAAAATAATATGAAACATATGAATTCAATAATTCTTGAAAAAATTCTTAAAAATCCCCTAATAAAGAGCATGAAAAATATGTTTTCAGTTTATATGAGTAAAATATTCATAACATCTGATGATCAAAAAACAAAAAAAAATATTATTATAAATGATATTATAATGAATAGTAGTTCATAATTTTATGATTTTTATTACCCTTTAAAAATAAAAGGATCCAATTCTTAATCTCTTTTTTCCAATATTGTGGATATATATTCCCATCTATCATTCTTCATCGTGTATTTTACAATCGTTGAAGTGAATTATATATCACAAAATCCATAAATGGAACTGTTAACATAGTGTATGTAAAGAGAGTGTAGGTTCCTAATTAGATAATTAATAAATTATATCACTAAATGTTATATTTATTTGAAGAAATTAAAATTAAATTTGAGATTTACATGCATTGAAAAAAACTACACCACTCATATGGAGAGATCATCACCGATAAAAACATCCATGAACTCTTTTCAAAATATTATTATCTCATATTCGGTCTTATATATTTCATAATTCATCAAAAACTCATAATAATTTTGCAATATTAAATAATCTATTGCTAATTTTTAAAAAATTTCAAAAATCTGGGAAGTATCTAAAGGCGTGGGATTGATAATATTTTTTCTCTTTTATATTGAATCCTTTGATTTTAGATACATATATATAAGATAAATTTAAGAAAAAATATAATAAATTAAAAATGAACAGTAAAAAAATTGAAAAAATAGAACATACCTCATATGTCAACTGACAAAAAAGAATATTCAGAAAGAGTGAAAAATGACTCATACATTGTCTAACTATACCCACCTCATCAGTAGGAAAAAAAATAGAGAAGTTGGATCAATAACATCATGCACCACTACTATTACTTGATCTAACTATGTAAGATGGTGTGGTACATAATCTCTCAGATTATATATGATACCATATGCTATGATATATGAATGAGGATCCTTAACATAAAAATAATAATACACATTCATGTTTGAATGAGGGTTAGAGGATCTTGATTGAAAGGATGGATAGACTAGGGAGGCTGGGGATGATGAGGAGGCTATGAATATTATACCAATTATATAAACATAACATATATAAATGATTTAATTCAATATTCTATGAACTAACTCAATTATGAAAGCTTATACTCTAAGTAATTTATTTCTAAAATGTATTATATCTCCCTCAATGTCAGACTAGGATGGCCAAAAACTTCTCTAATACCAACTCATGCATCTTATCTTCTTACACGGCCCAAGAATTATTACTTTCCTAAATGATAAGTTAGAATGTATGTCTCACCCTTAGAGATAATGGTCATATATATTGATTTCCCTGTAAGGGATTCCTGAAATAATATATGATAATGGTAAACTAGTGTGGTGAATTTTCAAAAGACTAATATTTAAGGAAAAAATAATTTTCATATTACTGTATTCTCAGCTACTAATTTTTATAGATTCATAAGATAATTCCCCTTTATTATTATCCTCACCCCTCTACATTTTTCATGATGAGTGGGGGTAGATTTTGGGGAAAAAAGAAAACCTATCTCAAAATTCTATTGGATTTTGTTCTTAATTTGTCAAATTTTTCGTCAATCATTTTCTCTTCCAATAATGGATACCCTCCAAGTGATAAAGTATGAGGCTATGACTTATTTAACTAGATCTCTTGGTGAGATTTACTAAAGGTCTATTATATAAGAATAAATAAAAATGTTTTTAAGTAATTAACCAATAATTAATAAATTTATTTAATAATAAAAATTGTCATACCATAAATGATTTCTCTCTCCGGTTGGGGAAAAACCTTTCCCAGACCTCTGTATCTATAAACCCATATTTTAAGCATGGGATTCCATTTTTTCATTTCTTAAAAATAAAATGTGAGTTCCATTTTATTTTAAAATATATTCTCCTAGGGGATAGAGATATATTCGAATCATTTTAATAACTTTAATATGATGACATTAAAATGTTACCTATAATTGAATAAATTAAATATTAGTCATGAAATATATAATATTTGAAAAATTGGAAAAAATTATATGATAAATTATACCATTTTGGACTCCCACAATAGATCTTTTATGAACTTATTGAAACACTTCCAATAAGTATATAATATAATAATTTTATATTGACATTTTCATGGCCATATAAATCCTAAAATGATTTTTATTCAGGTATTTTGGAATATTATAATAATCAAACTCAATTCTAAATATTCACTCTCAATTCACTTGTGATAATTCAAAAAAAACATGTAACCTCTCATCAACCAGATCTGGGTAACTTCTTTTCTAGATAAGAATAAGACTCTTTCTTGGGAGGCTCACTAGTAGTGTTCAAAATTAGGTAGGGAAAACAAATTACTTTCATTAAATAATTTATTTATTACAGATATATAAATATTTAAAAATTTACAAATATCTCAGTAAATATCCATATAACTTTGTGTCCATCATTTAAATAGATGAATTAATGAAATGTAATTTTTCTTACCTTTATCTTATTAAATTTAAATGAATGTTAGTTGTAAAAAAATTATTTCTATTAATAGAAAGAAATTTATATCTATTTATTTTTAAATAATATAGGTGAAGAAAAATGATTATATGAAATTGATACATATAAATAAATAATCATGGAAAAATATTGATAAAAGGCTTCTTCAACCATAAAATGTGTAACTGAAATTGGTGAATATAAAAATTAATTCAAAAATGGTAGAAATTATCAATATATATAGATTAAAATATCTAAGTTAAAAAAATGTTTTTACATATTTCTGTATCCTAAAAAATATAAATTAATATTAGAAACACACATATATAAAACATATAATCAAAACAAACACTCAATTAACCATTTATTCATAAACATTTAATCAAAAATATATTTATAAGAATAAAAAAATATAAAAAATAAAAAAATATAATATAATATAATAAATTAACAGAACCTTAATTCATATACATGTAATCAAAACCATTTATTCATACATATTTAATCAAAACAAACCATTATACAGTATAAAATTTAGTATGGTAAATAAATGAACATAATATACTAAATGGATATAATATTTATACAAATATAATTTAATGAATATAATTTATATATCAAAAACATTTAAAAATATCATACTCAATGAGAATAAAAATTTAACAGTCAAAAAATACTGATGTATATGATTTATCTATGGAAAATGGAGACAAAAACTTCAGATTACATGAAATTAAGTTAAATAACAGTCAAAAATAAATAAATGATTAAGATTTACATCATTTACATATAATAAATCATTAAACACAGAAAATAAAAAATTAATCACAAAAAAGTAGATCCATCAAGTATATCGATGGAAAATAAAACTAAAATAGAATTAAGAAAACCTCAGATGGGACACAAATAGGTCTAATCATGGTTAAAAAAATCAATAATAAGAATCATTAAACATGATTTAAATCCATAGAACACCTCTAAGATCTTGAATTATAATAAAGTAATGTTTAATATGAATTATATAAGTAAAAATTTACAAAATATAAGGATGAAACACAAAAAAAAAGATAGAATCCAAGTCAATGAAATGTTCGAAGGGAAGTTTCAAGTTGTAAAATATTAGGTTTGAGAGTTTTTATTTTGATAGAACTATATTCGAGAGTTAGAAGCTTCATGAGTTTATTTATTTTAAAAGGTTTTAAATTCTGTTATTATAAAAACTAATATTATAATTTCATAAACATAGGTTTTTTTATCGATTATTATAATAGCAGACATGAAAAAACAGATGGTGAAACTTTCAACATCATTTCCTATAATAAATTATTTGGAAACCTATCACGACCCATCCCCCGGGGCCCGTATCATGACTAACCCAAACCTTCCTTCTATAGGCTAGGTGCTGGCGACTAGCACAAAGGCGTAATTGCTTAAAACTGGGAAGTCATTGTCTTTATAAATCATAAACACACACAACCAGAGTACAAGAGAAACCAAACACTATGTAAAATCTATATAATGAGTGTACTGAAAGTAAAGGGGGTGCAAAATACAATCCCAACTGTAAAGTAAAATACAACTGAATGCAAGTACAACTGAAAATGGACAAATAGCTGAACGGTGAAAGTAGATCCTAGATCATCCTCCGGGGTTCCTACATGAAGGGTATGTACAGATGACCTCAATAGCACTCCACGTCCGTCAGACTCCACCGTGTGCCGATACATCGTAAGGTCCTCCTCTGGGTACCGTCCAGTCCTGGCGCTCTCGGCCTCCTTCAGCGCCGTCTATCGTCTGCATCCAACACAATAATGTACGGGCATATCCCGTGAAGGGGTGAGTATAACGATACTCAATAGGGACCCCGAGACCCTCAAGGTCTCAGAAAATCCATCAAGGATAAACCAAAAATTATGATTTCAACGAATAACCATTACTTAGGTATATTCCCATACATATACCTAAGTTATCTAGTAACTCATCTCAATCATGAGGAAAACACAAAGGTCATTAACTCAGCTCAAACCAAAATATTCATCATCGAAACCACATCTACTAGAGAACTCCTCCTCTATCGAGTACAGTGGGTTTGTCATGACACCGAGGCGCTTCTCACTAACCTTATACTGCTGAGGTACTCCTCCTGTCGAGTACCGTGGGTCTGCTTCAAACTACAAGGCACTCTGTCCGTTGTGGGTCTGCTGCCAAATAACGAGCGCTCCCCCAAAAAGCCTGTAGAGGTACTCCTTCTATCGATTAGCATGGGTCTATTTCCAAATATCAGGCACTCATATACCATGGGTCTTCTTCCAACATCCAGGCACTCCCCACTGGGCTAGTCGAATCACTCTGAGTTGAATTGGTCAAGCAGTCGTCAGGTCTGTCAGCTACTAGGTCTCCGCACTCTGTACGCTCCTCTCTGGGAGGATCCGCTCCATGATCTACCTGTAAATACTCCAAATTTCACTATTTCTCATGTGAAAGTATCTCAAAGGACCTCCACATAATAGGGGTATTAACACAACAGACGGTGCGTCAATCGGATGCCCGGTCTGTGAGTTATTGGCATTTCCATCCTAGGGGCCCGGTTGGTTTTTAGGTTCAAACCAACTCGAACGTATTCTAACTATGTCCAAAACTAAAGTGGGATATTCCAAACGAACCGTCTCACTATAACCTTTCTGTCACCTTAGACGTTTCATCGACCGGACACCCGTAGCCCAAGTTATGGGTGTAAAGGTGTTTTCAGGTATGACGGGTCCAGACTGGGGTCCAACCCGGTTTGTGGGTCTGACCCAGCCCGAAGGCGGCCTGGAGTGAAGTTGGCCTGGCCCGAAAGTGGCCCGGCCCAATTGGATGGTCGTCTGGTCCAGCCCGGCTGGTCGTGTGGCCCGGCTTGGCTGGCCTTATGGCCCGGCCCGGTGGCTAGCTGGCTGGCCGTGGCGGGCGAGTCGTGGCTGGCTGGCTGCATGGCCCAGTAGGCCACGCCGCGTGGCCCGGATGGCCACGCCTTTGGGGGGTGTCGCCCCCCCCCCCTTGTTCGTAACGGCATGTGCATGGCACCGTCCCTTATAACCATGGGACTCGAAGAGTCCTGCCTGTTTACCGTGCACCGGCGGTGGGGTTAGTCGGCCTCCCTCCCCTGTCCACCGCAGCCTTAGGCTGCGGGTCTTCTATGGAATGGCGCAACGGCGGCACGCCCCTGCTCTCTTGTCATAGCCCTCCCTGGCCGCGGTAATGCACCACTGGCACAACGCAAAGGGGTCACACCCCTCCGCCGGGTCCCGCCTTGGTTGTGGCCTCCTGATGCCCTCTGCGCGGCGCGACGGTGTCGTGCGCCTCTGCCATGGCCAGTCGTGGCCACGGCTCTCCTCCGCATAGCGAGGCGGTGTCGCACCCTCATGGCGACCCAGCGGCATTTGCGCCACTGGTTCCTTTCATGGTCGACCCGTTTCCAACCATCATTGTTGGTCGCGGTCCATTCCTCTGTTGTCCACAAACAAGATCAACCAAAGGGGGAGGGTTAGCTGTGTTGGTGCAGTCCAGCCCCCCCCCAATGTTATTTTGATAACATTCAGATAATGAATACCAAAAATATTAATGATGTATAATGGGAAAAAAACAACTCAAATACCCCTACCTCGAGTTAGGTGATGTTGACGGAGTCGTGGGAACGCGACATCGTTCCGTCAATGTCGGAGGAGGAAGAGGTTACTCGTCATTGGCGGACTAGCATTCGAAGGTGACAAAGTCAAAGAAGACGTCAGCATTTGGAAACCCATGTTTATATTCTTTTAATTATTATTATTATTATTACTAATTTGAAAACCTTTTCATTCAAGGTTTTCATCGAAGTGACTAATAGTCATTGTGAAATCCACTTTTTCTACTACTGTAATCACAGCAAAACACTATCTATGAGTGGCCACACACTCTATTTCCATTCTCAATTGAGGCCCTTGATGATATATTCATCATATGTGAAGAAAATTATCATATTGGTAGAGATATAACTGATTAAATGATCAGAAACATACCCAACCACCATTGATTAGAAAAGCCTCAAGTATTATGTAATAAAGGTATCGATATAAGAATGTTTTCATATTGAATATCTTACCAAAATTAGGTAAAAGGGACTATTATATGATCAATGAACACCAAGTATACCAAAGACATAACATATGAAACTTCATATTTTATAATTAGTGAGTCATCGAATGCATAAAATACACTTTTTCGTTATGATCATAGTTCATATATCATACAAGAATCTCACTCATGTTAACCTTAACATTTCCTCATTACCCATATTACTCCATGATGAACATTGGTTAAGGACTAATCAAAGTCATAATTTGACTGGTAAATTATTATTTCATTTCTTAAAATGTATATCTATATGTACAAATATATATAAAATGTGAAACAACAAAAAAATATTACCTTTAATGTGGAACACTTCATATTCTTAAAATTGTTTTAAGAATACTTAACAAAACCCTATATAAGAACCTCTCTATTATATCATATATGATTAACTTCCAGATCCACCTTATTCATTCAATATATTATGGGGTTTTGTTTACACAACACATCTATATATGTTTCATTCCACAATTCTATGTTACCATTTGATAAAAATCTCCAATTAAACTCTTAAGTGTGTAACTTGATTAAAGAAAACATGTTTTAATAATGATGAGATTTCTGAATCATACTCGTAATTTTCAACTTGTTAAACATATTCAAACTCATTTACTCCACAACATCAAATCATATTATGTCAAATTATATTTTCTTCTAATAAATTTTCTACTTTTCATATATTCATACTTGGAACCATTTCAATGAAAAAATTTACTTTAAATTTTTTGGTAATTAATGTAAATATTTTCATTATTACTTACTAGCACATCGTAAACCCCTTTTAGATAAGGTGGCATTAAATTTATAATGGTTACTTAATATAACTCTTAAATTTCACTTTACCATCACACTCTAAATATATCTTAGAATAGAAATTTAAATTTGCATTGTTTTTTTAACTAGAAAAATTCATTGGGAAATAGTGATATTCACATTCTAATAGTAACTAAATGTAACACTTTACATTTATTTTGTGATAACATATAATAAACACTTTAGGATATCCAGGGAAACTCATTATAATTTTAAATAGGCATAATATTTTATTTTTTAACTGTAAATAACTCCAACTCCAAACATACACCCACTAGCCTCTTAGATGTTATATTATCTTCATAAAATCATGATAAGATGTAAAAAAATCCCTTACATTTATGAAATAAATATTATTTAAATTTATTAGGAATATTTAATAAATAAACTATTATTTTCCTATCATATTATACATTTGGATAGTTTATCTATTAAAATAATACTTTATTCCAATAAATATTCCACTGATGGGTGGTGGGAGAACCTTCCCTTATATTCTAAAAATCATCTAATTAAAAAATTTATCTGGGAAAAAATATTTTTATCCCTAGAGCATTTTTAGTACATGTTATAGTATTTGATGAATCATAAACCATTTGTATAAACATAATTATATTAATTTTTTATTAAAAAATATTTTATAATGAAAAAATTATTTTATTATATAATTGAAATGAGAAAAATATATAAGTCCTTTTATTTGATCAATATAGACTTGATAAACTCATTTTTAGTAAAATATTTTATATATAATCTTACTAAATTAATTGAAACTCAAAGATTTTCCAATTATTCCCTACATTCTGAATTCCTATTTATTTAAAACACTCGTAATGTATACATTTTTGATCACATACTAATTAAAATAAAATAACTAATATTAATAAAACTGATAAATGTCCTGGAAAAACCATGGAGTTTTAAAACCCCATTAAGTTATCCTACATAAGTCCATCCTATGGAATCATTACTCATTCTTGATAATAGACTTAGGTTTCAATGACCATAACTATCTTCTCGAAGAAACAATTTTAGATTCTTCAACTAACTTTTCTTCTCCCAATTTGATCTAATTACCAACTTGAATTGTAAATAAAACACTAGAACCTAGAAATATAATTCCTAGTTTATCTATTTCCAACACCAGAAAAAATGGGGTAATGTTTTCTTAAATTAATTAAAATTTTCAAGACATTTCTATAGATGAAAACAAAATGAATTCATTAACCATAATAATCTTTAAGGAAACCTCTAGTCTCACCAAGTCTTTAGCATATTAAATTATATTTAGTATCATTTAAATACCCAATAATATTGAGTATATGAGACTAAAATAGATTTTTCATTGAATTATTTTGAAACCATAAGTGAATCATTTAATACTTCTCCTAAATATCTAGATTTACTTAATAAACAAATTTAACACTATGTTTCTCAGGAAGGTGTTTCTCTAACACATATAATTTTTCCATAAATAATAACTCTTTAGGAGTTACCATTCTAAGGAGTTTCTTACATTAATATTCTCCTTAGAGTAGGATTGATATCAAAGTTATGTTTTTTGATGAGGAAGTTATCATCTAAAACAGAATCTTTTATCAGATGTGTACCATAATGTATTACCTTTTAATATATACTTTTATTAAATTGGATCCCAATAAAATTATGACCCCTTTTAAACGCATAATCTACATTAATGATAAAATATCTCTATTTCATTAGGGCATACTCTAGTTTGGGTAGATAAATAATCTATGACTATATCTGGTATATAAAAATTTATCAATAATATCATATATGATTCTTGGATAGATGAGTGGATAACTCATTATCCATATCCATCATATGGATATACTCAACTCGATTCCTCTGGTATCTTAACCTTTAGGGTTTCCCAACTAAGTGTGGCCCAAATAAAATGACAAGAACAAGACACCTAGCTGTTAGGGTCACCTTATTACGTACTTTCACTATATAAGATAATTCATGGGAACATAATTGTAAGGGTCAGCCATATTGAATAATTGAGTTCTTGACAAGTTACACTTTATAAGGAATTGAAAGCATATTACAAAAAATATATTTAATATCACCATCTTATCTAATGTTGTTTGATTTATACAATCATGTTTCTAATGATATACTTTGGAATCTTATTTTGTCCACCAAATTAATATGTCCAAACCATATTAATTTGAAACTACTTACACAACCCGCATTTTTTATTACTCAATAAAAAATATAAACAAAAAATATTTACACATATCGAAGTAAATAACATTCATAAACTAGATTATCCATTAATATAAAGTTCAAAAATTATATAAGATTGAAAAACTCTATAAGAGTTATTCTGAAGTCATAGATATCCATCCCATGCCATTTTAAAACATCTCATAAGACTCTAGGATAGTGGGTAGTCAATCCCAAAATCTTTCTACATAGGGATTCACTAGTCATGTAATAATTCAATTCATAATGACTCTATCACCAAATATGTACAATAAATGATCAATAACATAATTCAAGTTAATAACATTAATTAAAAACTATAGTCAAGGTAGATGAAATCTAAATATTATTTAATCATATTTAGAATATAATTCAAGGCTTGGAAAACTAAAATAAGAAGTTTAGAAACATAAAATAAATCATACAATAGTTTACAATATATAAAAAAATTCATCCATGAATAAAAACAATGGGATAAAATTTAAATGAATGTGTAGTTCACATATTTAAACATGAGATAGTCTTTTATAAACGGTTTATAAAAAAATATAATAAAAAACTCTTTATAATATTTATCATATAATTATGTAAATTCCATCATAATTAATTTAAACACTTTACATTCATTTCATAATATTAAATTTTCATATTTTTTATTGTATGGAATTTTAATTTTAATATATGATATTTTATGAGTAAAAAATAGTTTATATTCTAATATCAATTATATAAACTATTAACATTATATCTATATAATATACTTGAAATTATTAAACCTTCATCAAATCAATCATTAAAACTATTTTTATGTTGTTAAATAATATACTAAATAAGGTCCCTTTTAAATTTGAAAAATTCAAAATCTAAAAATAAAAACATTTTAAATTCTATCCTTATCTTGTAATTTATAAACTATATAAATTACTTATATAATTAATAAATAAACTATTTTATATAATTCATAAGTCATGCTGTTAAATTTTTTAAAATTAATTTTTTAATATTAACATTTAACATTAAGGATTGTTTATTAATAAATGTTTCCTAAATATTTACTTAATTAGTTATATATTATTTATATTTAATTAATTTATAAACCCTTTATAAAGTAATTAGTATCCTTAAAATTCCACTTATAATTATTTATAAACAACTTATAAATATTAAATTCAACTCATAGTTTAATATAAATAAAGAAAATTTTTCATTCTTCGATCATATTTTGCGATTGGGATAATATCGTACACTATGAATGATAGGTTGTTGTTTAATTTGGCATCAGTATTTCTTTATGACAGATAATTGTATCATTAAATATAATATACCACAAAAAACTTATTAGTAAGAGGTTATGAATTATATTCCCAATTATCCACTACAAAACCACATATTTTATTTTTTGATTTGTAGGGTTATCATACAGAAGATACAAGGGGTTTTTTTAAAAAAAAAGGGTACAGTAAATCCTAAGATTCGATATAAAAAAGCCCTATTCTATGAACAATGAAAATAAAAAAATTATAATTTATCAAGAACTATGATATTCTATACCCTATTCCATGATTTAAAACCCAAAAAATAAAAACAACACATCATATTTTATGACTACCCTATGATTAGGAATATGATATATAATATATTCATTTCTTTTATGATTTAAAAAATCCAATTAAATTGTGGGATCTAATACCAATGTTTGGATTTTTTTAAATCATACAAGAAATGAATATATTATATATCATATTCCTATTCATAGGGTAGTAATAAAATATTATGACTACCTTATAAATGAAGCATGTTCACTGGAATTGGAGAATGCAGTAATTCATGCATACCTTACACTGAATATCCAATGTATATCTCTATTACCTCATAAAACATTAAATTGGGTTTGATAATGATAATTAGAGTGATAATCAAAGGTTTTCACTCATGTAGAGGTATCCACATGTCATGTTGAATCTCACATCATACAAGAGGGATCCTTTCATCCTATGTGGTGTGCTAGTGTCTCAAGAATAAATGATATAGGATAATAGAGCATCATATAGAGGTGAGTATTAGAGAAGTATTATGCAATAATCCTAACCACTTTCATCACATAGAATTATAATTCATATAGGCCTAAAGACACTCATATTCTATGCATTCATCAAATCATGTGTTATATTGCATGATTTAATACCTCAACAACCTCATGCATCATTTTCACGAAAAAACTTCACGCATGTCACATCATATGTAACTCATTATTAAATAATTTCTTATGGTGGAAAGATCGTAACATTAACATGTTAATGATAGGATTCCATTGACTGTTACGACCATACAATATAAATAATAGTATATGATTCATGGAAAAGAAGTTGTATATCTTCTTAATAATGTTTCATATGATATGTTAATTATACAATACAATTAAGACATGCAGTAACAATAAATAATGTTTCATGATCTTGTGATTTACCCCAATCATAGGCTTTGATATGGCCATTCATAACATGTTGGCAGTGACTCAAATATTATTTTTTGATTTCCTTCATTATAAAATACAATTCATCTATGTGTATCATATACAAAAAATTATTTAGTTAATATTTATTTTTTAAATCCTAGGTAAGACACAAATTAAATGCTTTGATCACTGCTTTGCAAGGTTTAGCCTTACACATACTATAGAAATATAAAGTTATTCTCACAAAACTCTCTTATCATATATTGTGATCCATGGTGCGTTGGCTAATTCCTACATAAACCATCCTACATTAGTTTTACCTAATGTGATCTATGTTATAAATAATAAATTATCATTGATATAACCTAATAATTGTGGCCTTTTTTTCATTGATAATGATATAGATTGTATTATTAAAAACTATATACTAAAGAAATTCATTTTTCTAAATTTCTATTCTAAATTTATTTAAAAAAATTATCATTTATGGATAAATTTATTTTGGGATATTTATTGAATTTATTAATGATTAAAATTAAATTTCTTGTGATTATCTAATTAAATTTTTATCTAACATGTATTAAATAAATATCCATAAATATTAATTTTAAATATCAAATACCATTTTCAAATTAAATGACCAAGTTTATAATTTAGATATAAAATGTCTATATTGAAATTATAGTAGTGGTTTATAAAGGTTTATATATTACAATATAATAAATAAATTGAAAAGTATTTATATTTTGAATTTTGAATTTTTTTTAATTAATTAATTTGGATTTTCAAATAAAGGCCTTATTTTAGAAATTATTTAAACAATATCAGAAGGAGTTTTGATAATTCATTTGATCAAGGATTAAATTATTTTAAATATTTGACATTTAGATAATGTAAATTGTTTTCATAATCGATTTGGTATACAATTTTTTTTTCAATTTAATATTATATATTTAA
This sequence comes from Viscum album, assembly GCA_963277665.1. NCBI lineage: Eukaryota > Viridiplantae > Streptophyta > Magnoliopsida > Santalales > Viscaceae > Viscum > Viscum album. Next base: position 204,408,694 of record OY728132.1, on the reverse strand, counting down.
GATAAATTTTAAAAACATTTTAATAAGAAATATTTCAAATTATATATAAATATAAGGTGTTTGTATTTTTTTGATTATGAAATGTCTATAATATCTTGCCAAACTATAGAATTTGTATAATTATATTTTCAGAATTGTTCAAAAAAAAAATTTCTCCTCTATAAATTCATGAATTCTAAAATTATTTATTTATTACATACTTTATTCATAGATATAGTATTTTTATTATGAATTAATATGTATACATTAGTATAAAGAGTCAAATTTATTCAAAGTTCTCATACGTGTATATAAGGAGGTACATGTTAGATATTATAATGTATTTAGTATTCCTCTGCCTTAACTTTGGAATTTTTTAGGTTATGATCTTGAATTATATAATTAATTATGTTTTATACATATTTTGTGTTATAGTTATGATTGACTTAAAATCTCACATAAAAAACATATCCCAATTTTGAGGGGTTTTGGGTCAAAACTGTCATTGTTTTAGAGACTTATATATTAACTAGATAAGGGTTGACTATTTATGGCTTCAGGATTACTCATGTGTGGATTGTTGATTTTATATGATTTTGATACATTAAATAATTGGGTATAATTTACCTTATGAATGGGATGAATTTTCATATGTATGAATATAGATGGCATTTAATTTGAGTTAGTAACACTATTTATGGGATGTATAAATGGTTTCACATTAATATTGTTAGAACTTATTAATTTAGTGGAAGGAATATGATTAAAAAATAAATTGTTAAAATAATGACTACATGTAGAGGTAATACAAGAGATAATATGGTGAGATTAAATTTTCTTTAAAATACTAAGTCTTGGATTCTTACCAAAGCATACACTTTTCAAGACCTCGATCGTCCAACTGGGTAGGTCATGCTAATGTTGGGTTCCCATGGATTTTCTTATTTAATGAACGTATGTAATGGGTTAAACTAATAATATTATGTGTCCATTCATGAAATTTTATTTGGTTACACTTAACTGGGATACCCAAATAGGATTTGGTTATTGGATTAATAAATTTACGTCAATCTATATGAAGGATTGGGAAAATATTCGTCCACTAAACAATCTAAGAATCAAATATAATATGATTGATATGATTACAAACCTAAATAGCTATGTGATGGGAGAAATTGTAAACTTTCCCATAGGTTAGTGAAAAATAAATTTTGGCCCAGTAAATGATAGGATGAGTTTAAAATGGGTCATCATTTTAGTGGGAGAACATTTAATAAAAGTATTTATTTTATGAATGTAAAACATGATACTCATCTAATGAGAGATTCTATTTTAGATAAATTTCATTATCATTCAACTTAACATTGAGATCAATACTATATAAAGAAGAACCATGATGCTATAAATGTCTTTGACTAGTATAAAAACCTAATAATTAATCTTCATACGGAAAATACTACATGTTAGAGTAAATCCTTCCTAAGTAACCTAATTTGGAAATATTTAAACAATTATATCTAAATGTGTATCTTAAGCATACTATAATCCACTAAAGGTTTCCATCAAATAATGTTCTGGATATTGAATTAATTCTATTTCCATTAATTAAAATGTTCAAAATAAATTGAATGGAATCAAGAAAAGTTTTATAGATATTATCAATGTTTTTAGGATAGTTGAACTACATAAAGTGATATTCAGTGGGCTTGTGATTTTTAGGTTAGGATTGTATTTTGACAATAAATGTAGGTAAAAGTTAAAACTGAAAGAATAAAAAATGGTTAGAAAGTTTAACAAGGTTTATTATATAATTAATTTAAGTTTATTGTAACCTAAAAAGGTTCTATAAAGAGAGTAGTGATTCCATATGATGGAATTATCCAAAATATCAAAAATGGTTTGAGAAATTTCATAAAATTTATATATCAGGTATCGAAGTAATAGAAATAAATTGTTCAATTTTGAAAAGTATATCATACCAATATATTTTAAAACAGTTGTAAGTATATATGAGTTCAAAAATAGGGAATATTAAATGAAGATTATTTTTTTTATAAAGATGATAAATAAAAGGGTAGATGAATCATGGATTTGAATGCAAAGGAATATCAATATTATATGGATATTAGTAAAGGGTGTGAAAAGTTATCTCATATCTTTTATATAATAAGATAAGTTTCTTATTAACAATTTTTTTTATGAACAATATGAGATTAATACACATGGTTTGTGATTCATCATTTTTTATTACCTGATTTAATAAGAAGATAAGGATAAAAATGAATTTTCAGGATAAAATATTTTATCAAGATGTCGTTTAAAATATGAGGAATTAATATTAGACAGCCATCTATGGAATATTTTAATGAATAAAAATTTATTTTCTGAGAAATTATCTAAACAAAAATAATGCCATATTTTATGTAGTAATAATGATTTTTTGTTAACTTTTTTCTAGTTAAAATAAAAAAAATTATTATTGGTACACGCATCACAGTGCGTCCAATTTGAAAAAAAATTATAACCAACTGAGTACTATAAAAATGGAGATCAGGGTCGAACCACAGAGGGAACTGAATCTAGTTCACTAAAAATATTTCTTCAGACATTTAAAGTCCCTGAAATTTCAAGGAAAATTTTTTCTTAATTTTCTTTGAGATTTTACGAGAACGCAGTTTCTGACGGCACCTGATTTCGAGGCCCGGTGTGCCCGGAATCACTTTCCGAAGCTTAGCTCGGGTACGTTCAGTGAACGAACAAGCGGGTTTTTCTATCTTTTGAACCGGTGTTTAAAATTGAAATCTGAGGGCACTGATGGAACCACATCGCTGATAATTGCTTAAAAAGACCTTTTCCAGAGTTGCATTTTCTCGGGAAGAGTTGTTTAGTTTTGTGGATAAGGGCTTCCAAGAAATTAAATTTATGCAACTAATTTTATTTCTTTAAAGTGGTTAAATCATAAGGATGGAGGTTGGGTAAACCTAACTACCTAAGTGAGGTTAAATGTGAGGTGGGTCCCACACGAACCCCACCCCTTCACATTCCTTAAACCACCTCTAACTCCCCCATTAAGTGGGTGACCGCTCATCTTTTATAACTCTCTCTAACCCCCCTTTGACACCCCTTAAATTTAATGTTCCAAGTCCTTAATTCAATTTATTGAATTGAGTTTTTAAATTTAAAACTCTTGGCATGACTTAATGAAATAAGTGGATCTTATTTTATGATTTGGTGAGTTTTTTGGTGTTATGGTTTGGGAGAGAATTCTCAAAAGCTAGAGGAAACTTTATCTTCTTCGTTGGAGAACGCGAAGAACGTCAAGACCCCGACGAAGAATGCCGTCACCGCAAGGAGTGATCGTCGTGCCTTTATTCTCCTCTCCGTAGCTGGTGTGAGACACTGCTCCACCTCGAACGATCTCCATCAAGCTCATACGGATTTCTACCTCGCGATGTCGTTTCCACGACACTCTTTAATCTTCAACCGTTGTTGAGGTAGGGGTTTGAATATATGTTCGTGAATATTCGAGCGTTCTTCGTAATCTTAGCCGCCTGCTATCGATTAACGGGAGGGGGTCAGACCGCACAAACACGGCCAACCCTCCTCCCTTAATTCTGTTGTTGGCCTTATTGTGGTTTTGGAACGGAGACGAAGTGGTGTCGTCGCACCGCGCGGGATCATGCGGAAAGGATCCGCGGTGCCGTCACGCTGTGTCATTGAAGTCGAACAAGGTCGCGGCGCCGTCGTGCCGCACCGGAGAATCATAAAAACACCGCAGCCGGAGCGGGGCCGCGGCGGAGAGGCGTGGCGCCGTCACACCGCGCCGGTTGGACCAAGGTCGCGGCAGAGCAGGGAGGGGTGGCCGGCTTCCGGCCGCCGGCGTCGGAGCAGGGGGACGGGACCGCGCCGGTCCCATGGCGGTAGCAAATGGCCGGCCGGAGCGAGCCGACCAGTCAGGGGAGAAACCGGGGGTTCATAACCCCCAGCTGGAAGGGAGGATCGGCCCCCATGTGGAGGGCCGCATTTCATTAAACAGGGGGGGCAGCGCCCGCCCCCCACCCCCCCTGTCCGTCCAGCTCCATCACGCCAGGCTGGCTAGATGAACGCGCCAGCGTGCCGGGCCGGGCGGCCCGGGCCGGACCGGGACCCGGTTTGGGCCGACCCAGGGGGTCTCAGGCTGTGTCGGTCCGGGCCTAAAACCCCCATTTTCGGACCTCTTCTGGTATTTTGCCCATAACATGGGCTACGGACCTCCGATCGATTCACCATCAGCAGGGATGTGATCCTTGGATCGAGACGGTCGTTTTGGTATATTATACTCAAGGGTTAGGAGAACTTTGGGTTCGGCCGAGTTGGTTCGAACGCGAAAACAACAGGGCCCTCGGAGCGGAAATGCTTCTATCTTGAGCTCCGGACGTCTGATAGACGTGACGTCAACATTTTTGGATTCCTCTTGATGAGACAGAACTTTTGGAATACTTATCCTAAGATTTGGATGCAGTTGGATAGTGGCCGGGTTGGATTGTACCTGAAATCCAACCGGGCCCCTAAAACGGAAAAGTTGCTAACTTTTAGACCGGACGTCCGTTTGACAAACCGTCAGCGGCGTTGGTGATCACGTTGGGAAATGGTCCCTATGAGTATACCCTATGATATTTCGGGGTACAATTGAGATACATCCGGGTTGGTTCACACATGAAACTAACCAGGCCCTTGGGACGAAAAGGATAATAACTCACAGACCTGGCGTCCGATTGACGCGCCATATTTTTCATTGAGACCCGTATGACGAGGCGGTCCTTTGAGATACTTCTTCATGGAACTTTGTGATACTTGTAGTATCAACCTGTAGCTTGTGGAGAAGACCCTCCCGGAGACGAGCGTATGCAGTACGGAGACCATGTAGCTGACTGAGACCTGATGACTGCTTGTCCGATTTGATTCGGAGTGACTAGCATAGCCTAGTGGGGAGCACTAATTTGTGATGTGGCAGACCCATGGCGGAGGAACACTACTTTGTGAGGTGGCAGACCCGCGGTACTCGACAGGAGGAGTACCTCTGTAGGCTATGAGGGGGAGCACTACTGTGTGATGTGGAAGACCCATGGCGGAGGAGCACTACTGTGTGAGGTGGCAGACCTGCGGTACTCGATAAGAGGAGTACCTTAGCAATCTTAAGTTAGTGAGCAGTACCTCGGAGTCATGACAGGATCATTGTACTCGTCATAGACGGAGCTCTTCAGCAGTTACGGTTTCGATAATGAAAATCTAGGTTTGAGCTGAGTCTATGACCTTTGTGTTTTCCTCATGATTGAGATGGGTCACTTGATAACTTAGGTATATGTATGGGCATATACCCAGGTAGTGGTTATCCATTTATTTCATTACCTTTGTGTTTCCTTATTATTTAGATGGGTTACTTGATAACTTAGGTATATGTATGGGCTTATACCTAAGTAAGGGTTATCTGTTGAGATCCTTCTTTTTGTTTACCCTTGTTGGATTTATTGAGACCTTGAGGGTCTCGGGGTCCCTAGTGAGTATCGTATACTCACCCCTGCACGGGCTATGCCCGCACCTCATTGTGTTGGTTGTAGACGATGGTCAGCACTGACAGAGGTCAAGTGTTCGAGGACTGGATGGTACCCAGAGGTGGACCTCACGACAAGTCAGTATCCGGAGGTGGACTTCACGGTGAGACGATAATTGGAGGAGGTCGATGTGCGAGAGTGTTGTGGAGTCTACCTGTACATATCCTTCAGGTAGGAGCCATGGTGGACAATCCAAGAGCTACGCTATCTGTACCTACACTTCAGGTAGGATCTGAGGAGGAAGACCCAGGATTTGTTTCCTTTCTCAAGCTGTTTGTCTTTTCTATTGTACTTTCTTTCAGTTGTAGCTGTACTTTCAGTTGGGTTTGTATTCTGGCCCACTTACTTTTCAGCACCTTCTTTTGTACTTAGTTTATTACTTTCCCTTGTACTCTAGAATGTTTTGTTTACTTTTATAAAGGAAATTCCTTCCTAGTTATCGGGATTTACACCTTTGGTGCTAGTCGCTAGCCCCTGGCCTATGGAAGGTGGGCTTGGGGTAGTCACGACACGGGCCCTGAGGATGGGTCGTGACAAATTTTTATCAGAGGGAGATTCTACTGCAAAACTTATAACTCTGATAATTCATTTTTGTGAAGCAATAGTATTAAGGGTACCGAGTGTGGTCTTGAGTTCAGGGAGTCCAGTGTTGGTGCGGCGGCCGACGTATCCATACACCAGGACCCTGACTACTAATTTCTGACTTTGTCCATGAAAAACATTGACTGTGTGTGTGTTTCCAAGAGTTTTAATGTCAGATCAAACCAGGTCAGCTCACTAGGTATAAACCGTTGACCGTGTCGCATCTGTTCAGGATGTCTCCACGTAGACAGTCAGTTGGAGTTCTGAGAGAGTACATGATGACAGCCCACCGAGCGACAAGGCTCCGGTGCGGGGCCCTTTTTACTATGTTGGCACCCTCGAGTGGTGTACCAGCAGCGCCACCACCTGTTGGGCAGCAGATTCCACCAGCCATACTAGCGAACTGTGCACGCTGGTAGAGCATGTTGCACGAGTTCCAGCAGCAGCAGCCTCTGAGGTTACGAGGCGAGGCAGATTCCCAGACAGTAGAGCACTGGCTGGAGGCAATTGCTAGAGTTTTCCACCTAGCTGAGACATTAGTAGAGTGGATAGTGGACTTGGCTACTAGTGGTTTCCAGGGAATGACCATGAGGATGGTCCTCATAGTGATGAGGCTTCGGTACGTGGACCAATGCCTTAGATAATGCCTTCGGGTAGTGTGTCAGCTATACATCACTACCTGTTGGTCAGCAGTTACAACCAGCGGTACCGGTAGGTGACACATCTAGGCTTACTTCCTCACACGTGTTCTAACATCAGATACCCTCATGTTCTGAGGCAAGGCTGACTCACAGGCGGCTGAGGACTGGCTTGAGGAAGTGGTTGAGAGTTTTCTAGAGCTTTTATAGCTTCGGAAGGACGCCATATCGTTAGCTGAGTATTCATCGAGGCGTACCGATCGTTCTTGGTACTTGATGACAATGATATGATCAGTTCTTTAGAGCTCGGACCTTAGAGCGAGGTGTGTTTAAAGGATATCCGAGTAATCACTCTTTCCTCTATGCATTCCTACTTATGTTAGGGGGATAGAGATAACCATTGTGTTTGAATGTTCTTTGGTTGATCGGTTATAGCCAGTGAATGTTAGCAGTGGGAAGATGTGAATTGCCATCAGTCTCAGAGACTTGGATGTGTAAAATATTTCAAGAAGAGGAAGTGTCAAGGAAAGATGAATCGGCAGAGCAGCAGACATGTAAGCAGAGCTAGTAGAGCAGCATGGGGTGGTGTACTTTTCGACATGTTACAACCACCTGCCTTTGTAGTCCCCGCTAGGCTAAGGGAGCTAGAGGGAAGGGGAAGAGAGTAGTTGCATGCATCAATGAGTGTGAATCAATGTCTCTAAGAATGATTCAAGGGACAGTCTGTGTCCACTACTAGCTGTCGTAGTAACAAACGTAGATATGAATCATTCCTTCCTTCCACGAATCTTGTCCCAGACCTAGAGTTTCCGGTAAGCCGTAGTCTTGACCCTCACATCTGGAGATACCTTGGGAGGAGACTCAATAATCACACTTACGCTGACAATGTGGACTAACCCGCGAGGTGAGATTTTTGGTTGGAATCTCTTGGTGGCCACATCGAGGCCTTACGAAATTGGTATCGGTATGGATTGGATTCACAGTTAATGCTCAGATTGACTGTATTAGGCAAAAAGGTTGTGGTTTAACTATGAAATCGGAATGGGTTTTCCTTGGTCGGCAAAAAGGAAACCCCAGGCAGCACAGGATAAACTCATGCATAGGAGGGTGCGGACGATCACTCTTGAGTCGGCCAACTTCACCCACGTGGCAGCAGGAGTTTTTTGTTTCAGTTCTAATTATTAATTGGAGACCTCTAGAGTTCGAGGATGACGATCATGTACTTATAAGGGTATCACCTTGACGAGGTTTACGGAGATGTGGCTGAGGCGACAACTTATCTCTGAGGTTCAACGGACCTTTCTAGGTCCTCAGCAGGGAAGGTGAGGTGGTTTACTGCTTGACCCATCCACCTCAGTTGCACCAGGTGCACGACGACTTCCATGTATCACAAATGAGGAGATACGAGAACGACCCTTCGCATATCATCGACCATGAGGTGCTGGAGATTGGCGATGGGGTGACTTTTGCGGGGTTCCAGTAGAGTTTGAGGATAGAAAGGAGCGAGTCCTACAAGGACGGTCTATTCCTCTTGTGCGCTTTCGTAGGCAGCATAGGAACCTCCAGGTGAGCACATGGGAGAAAAATGCTCACATGTGTGCTCAGTACCGCCTTTGTATCCCAAGTTTGTGTTAAAGCTTTACGGGGACGTAAAGCCCTGAGGTGTGAGTAATGTAAAGACCATGAAATTTCAAGGAAATTTTTTTTTTAATTTTCTTTGGGATTTTATGACAACACAGTTTCTGATGGCGCCAAATTCTGAGGCCCGGTGTGCCTGGAATCATTTTCCGAAGATTAGCTCGGGTACGTTCAGTGAACGAATGAGAGGGTTTTTCTATATTTTGAACCGGTGCTCGGAATTGAAATCTGAGGGCACCTATGGAACTGCATCACCGATAATTTCTTAAAAAGACCTTTTCCATAGTTGTGTTTTCTCGGGAAGAGTTGTTTAGTTTTGTGGATAAGGACTTTCGAGAAATAAAATTTGTGCAACTAATTTTATTTCATTAAAGTGGTTAAATCCTAAGGATGGAGGTTGGGTGAACCTAACTACCTAAGTGAGGTTAAAAGTGAGGTGGGTCCACACAAACCCCACCCATTCACATTCCTTAAACCTCCTCTAACTCCCCCATTAAGTGGGTGACCTCTCATCTTCCATAACTCTCTCCAACCCCCCTTCGACACCCCTTAAATTTAATGTGCCAAGTCCTTAATTCAATTTATTGAATTGAGTTTTCAAATTTTAAACTCTTGGCATGAATTAATAAAATAAGTGGAGCTTATTTTATTATTGGGTGAGTTTTTTGGTGTTAAGGTTTGGGAGAGAATGCTCAAAAGCTAGAGGAAACTTTATCTTCTTCGTTGGAGAACGCGAAGAACGCCAAGACCCCGACGAAGAACGTTGTCACCACAAGGAGTGATCGTCGTGCCTTTCTTCTCCTCTCTGCAGCCAGTGTGAGATGATGCTCTACCTCAGACGATCTCTGTCAAGCGCATACGGAGTTTTACCTTGCGACGCCATTTTCACGAAGCTCTTCGATTGTCAACCATTGTTGAGGTAGGGGTTTGAATATATGCTCGTGAATATTCGAGTGTTCTTCGTAATCTTAGACGCTTGCTATCGATTAATGGGAGGGGGTCGGACCGCACAAACTTGGCCAACCCTCCTCCCTTAATTCTTCTGTTGACCTTGTTGTGGTTTTGGAACGGAGATGGCGCGGTGCCGTCACACCGCGCAGGATCATGCGACAAGGATGTGCAGCGCCGTCGCGCCACACCGTTGAAGTCGAACAAGGTCGCGGCGCCATCGCGCCACACTGGAGAATCATGAAAACACCGCGGCCAGAGCAGGGCTGCGGCGGAGGGGTGGGGCGTCGTCGCACCGCGCCGGTCGGACCAAGGCCGCGGCCTTAGGCTATGGCGGAGCAGGGAGTGGTGGTCGGCTTCCTGCCGCCGGCATCGGAGCAGGGGGACGGGACCGCGCCGGTCCCATGGAAGCAGCAGCCGGCCGGCCGGAGCGGGCTGGCCAGTCAGGGGATAAACCGGGGGTTTGTAACCCCCGGCTGGAAGGGAGGTGCAGCCCCCCACGTGGGGGCCACGTTTAATTAAACAGGGGTGGTGGGGGTAGTGCCCCCCCCCCCTTGTCTGCATAGCTCGGTCATGCTGAGCTGGCCAGTGGACCGCACCAGCGCGCCGGGCCGCGCCCAAGTGGGCCTGACCTAGACCCGATTCGGGTCGACCCGGTTCGGGCCGGGTCGGTCCAGGCCCGAAACCCCCATTTTCAGACCTCTTTCGGTCTTTTTCCCATAACATGGGATACGGACCTCCGATCGATGCACCGTCAGATGCGATGTGATCCTTGGATCGAGACGGTCGTTTCGGTATATTATACTCAAGGTTTCGGAGAACTTTGGGTTCGACCGAGTTGGTTCAAACACGAAACCAACCGGGGCCTCGGAGCGGAAACGCTTATATCTGGAGATCCGGACGTCCGATAGACATTCCGTCAACTTTTTTGGATTCCTCTTGATGAGAATGATCTTTTGGCATACTTCGCCTGAGATTTGGATGCAGTTGGATAGTGGTCGGGTTGGATTGTACCTGAAATCTAACCGGGCCCCTGGAACGGAAAAGCTGATAACTTTTAGACCGGACGTCTGTTTGACGAACCATCAGCGGCGTTGGTGATCACATTGGGAAACGGTCTATATGAATATACCTTATGAGATTTTAGGGTACAGTTGAGATACAGTCGGGTTGGTTTACACACGAATCCAACCGGGCCCCTGGGACGAAAAGGCTAATAACTCACAGACCAGGTGTCCGACTAACGTGTCGTCTATTGCGTTGAGACCCCTATGAAGAGGCGGTTATTTGAGATACTTCTTCATGGGACTTTGTGAAACTTAGAGTATTGACCTGTAGCTCGTGAAGAGGACCCTCACGGAGACGAGCGTACGGAGTATGGAAACCGTGTATCTGGCTGAGACATGATGACTGCTTGTCTGATTCGATTCGGAGTGACTAGCATAGCCTAGTGGGGAGCTCTACTTTGTGAGGTGGCAGACCCATGGTGGAGGAGCACTACTTTTTGAGGTGGCAGACTCACGGTACTTGATAGGAGGAGTACCTCTGTAGGCTATGAGGGGGAGCACTATTGTGAGAGGTGGCAGACCCATGGCGGAGGAGCACTACTGTGTGAGGTGGCAGACCCGCGGTACTCGACAGGAGGAGTACCTCAGCAGTATTATGTTAGTGAGCAGTACCTCAGAGTCATGGCAGGATCACTGTACTCGTCAGAGACGGAGCTCTTCATCAGTTATGGTTTCGATAATGAAAATCCTGGTTTGAGCTGAGTCTATGACCTTTGTGTTTTCCTCCTGATTGAGATGGGTCACTTGATAACTTAGGTATATGTATGGGCATATACCCAGGTAGTGGTTATCCGTTGATTTCATAACCTTTGTGTTTCCTCATGATTGAGATGGGTTACTTGATAACTTAGGTATAAGTTTGGGCTTATACCTAAGTAAGGGTTATCTGTTGAGATCCTTCTTTGTGTTTACCCTTGTTGGATTTAGTGATACCTTGAGGGTCTCAGGGCCCCTACTGAGTATCGTATACTCCCCACTACAAGGGATATGCCTGCACCTCGTTGTGTTGGTTTCAGACGACGGGAAGTGCTGACAGAGGCCTAGTTTTTGAGGACTGGATGGTACCCGGAGGTGGACCTCATGACGATTCAGTATCCGGAGGTGGACTTTACGGTGAGACGATACTCGAAGGAGGTCGATGGGTGAGAGCGTTGTGGAGGCTATCTGTACCTACCCTTCGGGTAGGATCCGTGGTGGACGATCCAGGAGCTACGCTATCTGTACCTACCTTTCAGGTAGGATCCGAGGAGGACAACCCAGGAGCTGCTTCATTTCTCAAGCTGTTTTTCTTTTCTGTTGTACTTCCATTCAGTTGTAGTTGTACTTTCAGTTGGGTTTGTATTTTGGCCCACTTAATTTTCAGCACTTTCTTTTGTACTTAGTGTATTACTTCTACTTGTACTCTGGGATGTTTTGATTACTTTTATAAAGGCAATTCATTCCCAGTTATCGGGATTTATGTCTTTGGTGCTAGTCGCCAGCCCCTGGCCTATGGAAGACGGGATTGGGGTAGTCACGGCACGAGCCCTGAGGACGGGTCGTGACAGGACAATGTTTAGATGGACAAAAGATGGGGGAATTTCTATTCTATGTCTTATTATTATTATTTTAATTAAACTAAAAGATGAGAAGGCGAAATAAATAACGTAAACTGCAATTAAAAAATGATGATTAACTCTAAATCAAACAAGAATGTCGAGGATAATGATTTCACAATTAAACTATTACACATCCATGCAAAGTATTATTTTATGTGATTAAATATTCATTCTGTCTAATTATCACCAGTTCTGAAAATATAAGAATTTTTTAGATTCTCATTTTAAATATCGTAATTTCTTTAAGGCCCCATTCACTGGTGTTATAAATAAATTAGGGGACTAGTTCAAGTACCGAACTACACACCAAAATGACTCAAAATGTTTCTCACAAAGTTGTACCACTAATTTTCACTTATAATTGGTCAACACGGTTTACCTTATCCGAAACACTGAATTGACTAATTATTAAAACATATAGTTTCTATTTCAGTAGTAAATTCACAGAAAAAATAATTTAAACAGATAAACATTCAATTTAAATAAATATAATTTACAATTAATCACAAAATAATATTGTTACATGGCATGCGCATCAATTTTAATCACTCAATCAACATACCGATACAAGGAAATTTACCCTAGAATTACGACTGAGAGAATAAACACGGTAATTAGATGATAATTCATGTAAAATAAAACATGGTTTACCAAACAAATAATCGTGTCGGTCTTCACTCTCACTGCATGCCACAATCGTTGTCCTTCAAACTCTGACAACACCCTCGACACGTGATGACGTCACGCACCAACAACGCGACCACCAGAATGGAGGTTTTGGGTGATTTAGATGAGTCTATTCTACTCCTGGTATGGTGTGACAAGGAGGAATCTTGAGTAACAGAGGTGCGACTTGGGGTGGTGTTGTGGATCTGCGGCGGCTGTTATGATGGCGGTGGCTACTCCTTGTTGTGGTGGTTGGTGCGCTGCAAGTGAGAGCTGGGAGGGGGAGTGGTCAGGGTAGTAGGGGGTAGGGGGAGTGAGAAGGGGATGAGGTAGGTGGGTGAGCAGGCTGAGCAGACGGGAGTGGGGTAGGAGGATGAGCAGAGTGAGCGGATGGGAGCGGGGTAGGAGGGTGAACATGGGGTGCAATGGGGGGAGCAGGGTAGAGATGAATATATGTGGGGGCTGATTGGAGAGAGACAGAGTGGAGAGCAGTTAGTGGGTGAGAGAGAAAAGGAGGGTTGGGGGGAAGATTCGGTCAACATGGGCAATAGGGGGAAAACAAAAAAAAACAAAAGAAAATTAAAATTCAAAAATTAAAAATCAAATTCAGACATTAAAAATTAAAAATCTAGTTATTTAAATGTTAAATAAAATAATAATATTAAAAATAATAATTTTTAAAAAATAAATAATAATAATAGTTAAATATATATATTATATTTACAAGTTAAATTAATATAATTAATTAACAAACTATTAATAAGAATAATAACTAATATTAATTAAACTAAAAATAAAATCTAAAAATAAAAATAAAAATAAAAAATAATATTAATATAAAATTAACTAAAAACTATAAAAACAACTAAAATATTTAAAATATACGAAAAGAACCTAAAAATACAAGAAGAGGTTTGAAATTTAATTAAAATTAATAAAAATTTATAAAAAATGTTTGCAAAATCCAAGTACATCAATTATTTTCTAAAAAAATATGTTTTTTTATCATAGCATGATATTCTAAAAATAACATAGTATCTAAGAATTTAGTATGAAAATGTTTTTGAATTTTTGAACTTACACATTAAAAAATATAATATTATTACAGTCAAATTGAATGTTAATTAAAACCCCCAAAATTTTTAGGGTATTCCAATAAAAATATTAATATAAAAGTTACATTAGTTACCAAAATATGTCATGAGAAAATTTTGATTGAAAGGGTTTTAAGAAAGATAATTATAAAAATAAAAAATATTCTAAGTAGACATCAATAGTATTTAAAATCATAACATTGGTCGCCTCTTCATTTTGGTGTGGTGTTCTCTTCATTAACCAAATATCTTCTAGCTATCTATAAATTCTTCCATGAATGTTCATATATGTCCTAATTCCTTAAAAAGACATAATAGATAATATTTACCACATATAACATTCTTCCAGTATATATTCATAATTCTTAAAGCTTTTCATTTTAATTTTACAAGCTTTTTTCTTTAACTTAAATGGTAAGCTTCTAGCATTATGCCTTCATATAATTCTATTTGTATTCAATGTAATGACAGAAATAATGTAATATCCTGAGATTTCAACATATATATTTTCATTTAAATAATAGTGAGTTTGATAACTTTCTTCACACGCACTAAAAAAATGTCATGATAAATTATTAAATTAATCAATAATCATAAACAGATCATTATTATAACATATAAGATGTCAATATATGATTTAAAAAATTAAAATTGTTTATATTTGAAAATTGGTTCAAAATAACATTAGAAACCCATAATGTTTGAGGGGTCATTTTTAAATAAAATAAGATTTTCTCTCTATATTTTATTTTAAATTAAAATTTAAATAAATAATTTTTACAAATATGATTATATAAAATAAACTTTATTTATCAATTTTTAATATCAAATTTTACTTAGTGTGAATTTTTGAGTGATTCTGAAGATATTTTTTAGTCAAATAATGATGTTTTTATGAGAATTAAAGTTTTGAATAGATTGAAAAGAGTGACCTATAAGTTAATAAAACCATTTAAATGATCAAATATAAAATTATAGAAAAAAATAATATATTTTAAAATATTATTTGAACTTAGAAAATCCATGCCAAAATATTCTAAACTAAAGAAAAAGGTTATAGTATTAAATAAAACGATTTTATAAAATTCTTTTAATTAATTAGTATTTTATTAAAATTTTATAATAGATAGATTTTAATGTAAAGTAAATATAATTTATTTTATAATAAATCAATTTATATCATGGAAATAAATAACCATTAAAAATTTATCTTAAACATATGTTTAAAGTTTAAAAATAATATTTTACTTAAAAAACAATTTTTATGTGTTATGTGTGTTTCATATAAAATAATGTTTTCTCATATTTATAAAATAAATTAGTTTAAATTGATCCTAAATTAATAATAATAATTTAGAAATTTTGTAACAAGGTTATACTTCTATTTTTAGTAATAAAATAATTGACAAGATTAATATTTAATTAAGAGTAATAAGTATTTAAATGAAAAATATAAGGTGGTTCAAATTTTCCTAAGTTTATATAACCTTTATAAATTATATAAAATATTATTTTGATTTTAAATTCATACCCACATGTCTCTTCAACCATACCTTGCCAAACATGTGAAGACCTAGAATATAGTATCCCAGATTTGGTGCCTCACTTTATAACATAAACATAAGATACAAGGAATCACATCCCACACAACTAAATAGTTTAGTAGTCATGGAAAACTAGAGAAATACATGAAATGTTCATTACATTTTAAAACATAAAATACACATAATCTTCATTATGTCTTCCATTATACCCCCTTTGTGTAAACCTGCATTTTAGTCCTAATATACTTCTTGGAATCCTGGGGAAAATTAATCATATGAAAGGGGTGAGATCAAATGCATAGTAAGGGAATGAATATAGAGTAATCTTTACTAAATAATCATAAAAATTTATGGAAAGGTGATTAATAGACACACATTCTATTCAATCAATAACTTGACCATAATATGGTCGGAATAAAAGATGATCAAATAATGTCATATAAATAATCACATGAGAATGAAACTTAACCATTTATATTCTACTAGTATAATAATAAAATGTAATATAAATAACTAATCTCATAATATTGTAATTCATAATTCTGAATATCATAGAGATATCATCAAGGCTTTTTCTAAGATAGTATACATAAATAGGTAAGGACTCAACCAATACTCAAACTAGTTTGTCTCGTGAGACCTACTGATGCATTGAGGGTATATAGAGTGCCCTTTCGGTCACATAATAAGTCTATTAAATTCATCATATGGAATTTTTAAAACATAATCAACATATACATTTGTATTGAAACTGGAATATAAAATGTAAATAATTGTCATTAAGTAAACATAATCACAAACCATCTAGAGTAATATGGTAAATGGTATCAAAACAGTATATCCTCAGTCAAACTAATAAACATCCATTTAATATAATATGGTATATCATATCATAATATATAAACATAAATTAAGTACAAGATTCAAAAAAAGATTTTTAAATGGATTAAGTTACTTTTGAATGAGACCATTGAAAAATTCTTAAGGAAAATAATCTTTGAATATTCCAAAGTATCTCATATCACTTTTAAATTTTTTAATAATAATACCTATTGTGAAATAACATTAAATGAAACATAGAATATCATTATAATAAAAAAATTTAGGATATGGTATATAATAAGGGAATTACATACACAACACACAAGTAATAATTTGTAAACAAGTAATATATCTCACAGAAGTAAAAGTGAGACAAGAAAATGTTTACCTTGAACTTTCCTTCAGTTGAACATAATCTATCCCCATGTATAATGATTTAATGTATTTTATTAATTTAAAGCAAAACCATATCCATATTTATGGTACCATATATGATCTTTTATATCATTTTGTTAATATTATTTCATTACTACCCTTGTTTCGGGTGTTAACGTTTCATTTTCCCATGCATGTTTTTTCATGAATTTCTTGGTTCTTTTTCATAGGATATAGAAAAAATATCTCCATAATTATATTAATTTTATAAATAACATATTTAAAAATTAATTACATTTTTAGATCCACTCTTGGATGCTCGATATGGGGAATGAACTATATCACAATTTGGAGATGGTGTGTCATGCGTATGAACAAGCGACGATATCATTACCTTAATAAGTGAAGTGGTAAACATTGGATTATAACATATTGTTACTATTTTTAGGTATTAATTAACCCATATTTTAATATTTGTTTTTTAGGGTTCATTTTAAGGGTGATCTGGGTGAATGTTTTAATGTTTTTTATGTTTTTTGGCTAGTGCACGATTTGCACATGGTTTTCCCAAACTGTGCACCCTCTTGGAGAAAACAATGTAACCCAAAGAAGTGGGATTTTTCATGGTTAGCACACAGTTTGAAAATTCATTAACCACCAAGGAGAAACAATGCACCTAGTGAAGATTAAGAGCAAGGATAGGGTGCATATTTTGTCCAAACTATCCGATTCTTCCCATGAAACCATGCATGTGGGATTTGTTTAATCTGAATCTAATTTTAGAAATATAAAACCCTCATTTTTAAATGCATGGAGGACAAGTATGACCTCATAACGATTTATACCTCCTTGAAGACTACTAAGTGATGTTTTTCCTCCCTTGGATCCCTCCTGGAATTGGATCAAACTTGAGGGATGTTGTTCTATCTTCTCCTAGATAGTTTTATCTTCATATTCTCATTCTCCCACTCTCTATATTCTCCTCCCTATGGTTCTATGGATCCATGTGTCATTTTGTAGATATAATACCCTTTATTTTGGGATCTTAATCCATGGTTTCATTCCTTGATTTTTTTTCATCGTTTTTCTTCATTGGTGAATCCCATTTATGGTTTGGTGTTTTGAGAATCATTGATCCCGATGTAGGCGGTTTCGTTACACTACCGAAATTTTATTAACCCTAAATTTCTACTTTAATCTAAATTGTTTGATTTAAAAGAAAATTAATAAATATATTTATATGAAATTGATTTCAATTTGTGTATTAAAAACATAATTCCATTGAATTAGGGTTTTGGAAATTATTTTTGGCATAAAATTGGTTAAAATACCCAATTATATGGGATTGGGAGTTGTTTAGAAAATTGATGGAATTTTGTGGAATTTAAATTGTGGAATTTAAGTATGTGAAATTAATGGAAATTGTATGAAATTGAAATTTTGAATTTAATTGTGAAAGTGAATTGTGAAATTGAACTGTGAATCAAATTCAATTTTTTTTTGTAAAAAATAGTTTAAAGTGTTTTTCTAAAACCCATTGGATTTATTTTGGAAACATAATTTTTTTATTAAAACCCTATTTTAGTTTTTAAATGGAAAATTGTCATTTTTGGAATGGGATAATGGGATTTAATTATATTTTAATGTTTCTTAAAATAAATTTCCCATCATTGATTGTTCTAGAGGACATGAAATCCAAGATAGTTAGTGAGTAATTTGGGTCAATAAAATTATGATGAGAATGCCCTAACACTGGATTGACACTTTAAAAATCTAAGAAGAACATTATTTAGCACATCGTATTCCATAGTAGGAATGTTGATGATTCCTCTCTTTCCAGAGGTGAGGGACATGTGTATACATTGCAATTATTATCACATGAGTGTGAGGATTTCATAACATGGAACTATCATACCTTTTGGAAGATGACCATGTTGTCCGCTTGTTTATATTTGATATATAAATGTGTTCCCATGTTTGTAAACTATTTTACACACTTATAAAATTTATATAAATTAATTTATATAAACAAAATTGTATTTAAGACATTGTTTTTGAAATATTTCCATCATTTAAAATGTAAAGCATGAATTATTATAATTAGGATTTGAAATTCAAAACCTATTTATTTAAATTTGAAAGGACTATTTGGTTAATTAAATGTCAGGATATTTTATGGATTCCTTGGTGAGACCCTACTAGGATTTTAGCTTACACCATACCAGTAACATTGAGTGTTTGTAGACTTCTTCATTCCAGGTTCGAGTAGGGGTAATGAACCACTTTGAAGTGGTTCTATTTGTTGATTTGGGGACCAAGAAAGTTGTGTCTATTTGGAATCAAGATTTTATTTTAGTTTTTTAGTGATTTCATATAGTAATTGGGATTTTTTATTCCTTTTTTACTTCTAGTACACATCACCATGTAGAGTTTCTTTTGAATACAAATTATCTGTTTATCTTGATTATTCAATTATTGTTGAATTTTTTTTCCCACATTCATATTGTATGATGCAAGGTCTTAGTTTCCAACCCATGGGGATCGGAAATTCCCTTCATGACACACTATAGAAAAACTGTGTTTTAACGGCAGTTTTTTCAAAGTGTTTTTCAAAATAGTCGTTAAATGGTTTTTGATCAAAAAATTAGCAGTGGTTTTTTAGAGATGTTTTTAAAAACCGCAGAAAAATGTTTTAAAAATATTTTTTTATAATGTCTTTAAAAAAATTCCAAAAAAATTACAATTATTTTTAGTGGCGGTTTTTAAAAAAATAGCCGCATAATTGAAGGAAAGAAACTAAAATATTAGTTATTATTTACTTATTATTTATTATTTATTATTTACAATCAAAGGTAGTTTTTATATATAATTTTAATTAATTATAATGTCTTAATTAATAAATATTAATAATATTTAGTTTATAATAATGAGAAACATAAAACAAATCAATAAAAACCTGAAAACCAGACATCGACATCAAACTACAATAACTTTTGATCCGAGACTCCATATTAGGACCACAACCAATTAAATCAAAGATTATGAAATGAGGTAAGACCTAGTGATATTTAAATCATGTGATAATCAATGGAAAAAATATATATTCAAATTTCAAAAAGGTCGCAAATCAAACATGAACTTGAAATGGTCAAAAATTTAATCTTAATGTCTGTTTTGGGTCTACCACATATCAAATCAAATCCTACGATGAGCTCCATGATTTTTAGGTTTGGTACAAGCACTTTGAGCATTGTACCCTTTCTATTCCACTAGAATGGCCCAAAAGACCTCTAAAACATAGGTTTAAATTACCGACGCACATTTCATAAATTCCAAACGGTTATAACTTTTGATCCAAGTGTTTGTTCGACCTGTACAACATATCAAATCGAATCTCGTTTCATGATATTTGATTTGACTGGTTCTGGTGTAGAAAAACGAGTCCCAGATCAGATTTTACGGCATTTTAATGTTTTTAGGGTTTTTAGAAGTTCATAACGTTTTATGATTTATTTATTTATTATTTTTATTATTATTTATTTATCTATTTAATTATTTAATATTTGTTAATTAATTAAATAATTTTTAAATACATAATTAATTAATTATTATTTTTATTTATTTATCAATGTATGAATTTATTTATTTATTTATTTATTTATTATTTAATTATTTTTTACAAATTAATTATTAATTTTTTTAATTAGTTAATTAATTAATTAATTAATTATTGATTATTTATTAATTATTAGTTTATTATTAATTTATTATTTATTAATTTATTATTAATTTATTAATTATTTATTAATTATTTATTGATTATTAAATATTAAATATTAAATATTGATTAATAAATATTAAAAATTAATTATTAATTATTAATTATTAATTATTAATGTAATTTAATAATTATTATTAATTATTAATTATCAATTCTAATTATTTGTTATTATTAATTTTTTTTATTTTTTATTTTTTTTACTTTTTATTTATTTATCTATTCATTAATTTATTATTTATTTATTTATTTATTTATTTATTCTTTATTCTTTATTCTTTAATCTTTATTAATTTATTAAATTTTTATTAAATATTTATTTATTATTAGTTTATTATTCATTTATTATTCATTTATTTATTTTTTATTTATTCAATATCAATTAATTTTTATTTATTTATTTAATTATTTATTAAAAAATTATTAATAAATTATAAATTATTTAATAAAATTATATATTAATTCTTAATTCTTAATTAATAACTCTTAATAATAAATTATAATTTATAAGTTATTAATAATTTATAATTTATAATTATTTATTTATTTATTTATTATTTATTTATTTATTATTTATTTATTATTTATTTATTATTTATTTATTTATTAAATAATTTTTTTATATATTTTATTACTTATTTATTTATTATTTATTATTTATTACTTCTTATTTATTTTTTATTATTTATTATTAATTTATAATTTATTTATTTATTAATAGTTTATTATTCATTTATTCATTTATTATTAGTTTATTATTCATTTATTTATTTATTTATTTATTATTATTATTATTATTTTATTTTATTAATTTGTTATTATTTAATTACTAATTACTGATTTATTATATATTCATTATTTATTTATTATTTATTTATTCATGGTTTCTTATTTTATTATTTATTTTTTATTTTTTATTTTTTATTAATTTACAATTAATTTATTTTTTATTTAACATGTATTAATTTTTTCATTAATTTTTTATTTATACATTACTTATATAATATGTATTATATATTATATATTATTTATTGTATATTACTTGTTATTTATTATTTATTAAGAATTATATATTATTTAGTAGTCTGTATTTAGTATTTATTATTTACTATTTACTATTTTTTATTTACTATTTTTTATTTACCATTAATTTCAATATTATATATATCTATTTTAATTATTCATTTATATTCTATTTAATAATTAGAAATTTGTAATTAGTAATTATTAAATATTAATAATTACTTATTACTTATTACTTATTAATTGTTTATTATTTATTATTGACTGTTGATTATTGATTATTGATTATTGATTAATAATTATTGATTAGTCATTCTTACTTAGTAATTATTTAATGTGTATCTATTTGTTATGTATTATTTGTTTTTCCAATTAATATATATATATATATAGGTATATTAAATTTGATTTATTGACCACATGAAGAGCATGCTCGAGTGGTTAAGTTTTTGGAGAATAAGTAAGAGGTAATGGGTTCAAATCTCACCCAATGTCGAATTTATATGTATGGCATGAGTCTGTGCATGGACATTGGCATATGCATGAACATGGGCATGTGCACGGACATGGGCTTGTGCATGGATATGGGCATGAATAGGGTAGTAATAAATAATAAATAAATAAATAAATAAATAAATAAATAAATAATAATTACTTAATTAATTAATTAACTAATTATTAAAATAAATAAATAAATAAACAAACAAATAAATAAAATAAATAAATTATTAAAATAAATAAAATTAGTTAATTAATCAATTAATTAATTACGATAATAAATAAATAAAAAATAAATAAATAAACAACCATTAAGAGACGGTTTAAACCGCCGCTAAATCATTCTATGATGGTTTTAAAAACCACCGCTAATTTATTATTGACGCATGATTTTGTGGCGGTTTAAACTACCGCTAAATGCAAATTTTGGCATAGTGACATGTTAGTTTCGGCTTGGTTATCGGGTTACCAGGGTACTAGGGATGGTTTGTGAAAAAGTCGTATTACTGCTATAGGTTGAGCTTCTTGTCTTGAAGTTAGTATGTATTTATGTAATCTAGTCAAGTCTTAGGAGGAAGTTGTGATTGACTATCTCGCGAGATCTCACCACAATGAACCTGAAGTCACCATGGGTGGTTTCAGAAAGGCATTGTATGGATTAGTTCTAAACATTTCCCTAATTTTTATTTGGATACAATGAAATTCAAATATTGTTTGTCTATCTATTGGGATTAATTTCCCTTTTTTCAGTGTTTGAATGTTAATTTGATGTCTTTCTTGTTGTATGATGATGTTTTTCAGCATCATGCCATTGGGAAGATGTGAAAATCCTATCTAAGAGGAAGCTACTATTGAACCTTAGTGAGAAAACCCTCTAGTGGACCCAAATATGGTTGAGGTGATTGTGCACACTTTCCAAGAACTAGGACATGCACCACCACTAGCACCCATTCAGGCTCCAGTTGGGGAACCTCAAAGGGATGATCTCCAAAACCGTTCTTAGGAATTCCTTCGCCTAAAGCGAGCACTGTTCAAATACTCAAATGATCCAAAATAGGCTGAGGAATGGTTGAGCAGGATGGAATATTTTTTTGGGTTCTTGAAGACACCTGACTAAATCAAGGATAATTTTTCCACCCTCATGCTTGAAGGACCATGTATGAGATGGTGGGACATGATGGTGATGGCTAATATGTATGAGGGAATAGAGTGGAAAGACTTCAAAGTTATTTTCACTGGCCAATTTTACTGAATGTAAATGTCGTTTTCCATGTCAATTGAGTTTTCAAAAATGAGTAGGATGTCGAGACCGTGAAAGAGTATGAAATTTTCTTTGACGAGCTTCTATAGTTCACAATTGAGATAGTATCAAATGAGAACATAAAGGCTCAATTTTTTGAGTTTGTAATGTGATGTGATATTCATTCTTAGGTTCTCTTACTGAAACTTCCTTCTTAGACTGATGTTCTTAATAGAGCACTGATGGTTAAAATGGACCTATTTAAAAGGATAGGGTTCTCGAGAGTTTCTTTCTCCTACTGGTAGTTCAAGTTCCTTCAAAGGGAATCATAAGCATGATGATTCTCATGGTGGATCATGACAACAAGGTCATTCTAAACATCCATAAGTACCTGGAAGATTCCCCTTGATTTTTTTCTTGTGTGGAAATATGAGGCATTCATAAAGGGTTTCCACTTAGGCACCCAAGGTATGTAATTGTTATGGACATTTAGGTCACCTGTAGAAGTTCTCCCATATCTATTTCACTTCGCATAGTGGCACAAGATTATCTTCACACTCTAAAACTGAGGCACAATTAGATACTTAAAATAAAAAACGGTTCCTTCCACGGTAATATGGAACAAATCTTCTTCACTATAATGACCCAATTTCTATGTACATTAAAATTAAATCACTTTTTTAGAATACTTAATACGTTACACAAACAAATTCCTAAAGATCATATTAGTTTAGTTTCTTTGGAAGCATGGAAATGAATCACTGGTACATTAGTGAGATATATTATCTCCCACTAGGTTATTCATGACAAGAACACTTATTAGAAACATCAAACATAATACATTTCTTTATAACCTAGGGATGGAAACATAAAAAGAAGGTGAGCTCAAATTCTCAGTAAAGGTAAATAAGGGAGACATATAAGCATAAAATTCAGCATAGGGGTATTAGAACGTGATCATAACATTAGAAGATCATTCCATGCATATCATAATATCAGAAAAATAAGTCGTAGAATAAAATATTGAAGTTAATAATACCTAAATCATAACTAAATAATGAAAATAATCCCTGAAATCATAACATAAGAATAATACATGGAATTGTTTCATACATAATCATGTGATATCATTCCATATAGGTGAATACACATTGATAGAACATGTCAAGGCAGTTCATGGGAACTTCACCTTCTAGGTGGGACACACCACCATCCCAATTCACAGTCATTTCCTTGTAAGGGATCAGGTTTTGATGTCTTCCCATAGTGGATTGGGTTTCCCCATCTTTTGTCTGCATGATGACTACACCTACTAGGTGGGACACACCACTATCCCCATTCACAGTCCATTATTTATAAGGGATCAGGTTTCCCTATCTTCCTATAGTGTATCAATCCCATCAACTTTATTTCTATCATTATCTCATCAGATATAAATCAATACCCAATTTATTGGAGGGAGATATATGTCCCCGCATCTCATAAAAAATCATTCATACATGAGACACATGATAATTAAACATTTATCATATCATGACCCATAAAATGAGATGCGTTTCATAAGTATCCTATCATAACCCATGAAATGAAATGGGTTTCATAATAAAGTAATCATATTTTAACCTATTTAAAAAGTCATATTTCACAATCATTTCATCAAATCATAACCCGTGAAAAGAATGGGGTTTTATAATAATATAACCCATGAAAAGAAGCATGTTTCATAATCATATAACCTATGAAAGATTAATGGTTTTCATGAACATCAATCCATCAATACATAATCCATTCAGAAAAATAATATGAATTGAACTTTTAGATCATTTCTCATAAATTCATGAGTAACGCGTAAAAACACTACTTTAATCTGGACCGTGCTAACAATTTTTTTACTGTCTATATGGTCAATATTTTAATTATAAAAGATAAATTGGTCCATTAATGTTATATATATGATATTTATTAACACATAGAATTAACTTGGAATAAGGTACAATTTTTATTAATTTTAAATCATTTAATAAAATATCATTTATTGTAAAATAACCTTAATGTCAAATTTTGAAATTATTTTTTTACTTTTAATTTAATAAATATAAATAATTATTGGAATCCAAATATATTAAGTTAATATATTTTCACCATGATATTTTAATCTATAAAAATAAGTAATCACAATAATTCAACTAATTTACTTCACTTTTAATATTTATAGTATCATTTATTTTAGTTAATTATTAACTAAATAATCACTACATTTGTGTTTATTAATTATTTTAATTAAGTAAACCATATATAGAAATTATTGATAAGTCATTATGATAAAAATAACACATTAAATTTTCCAAATGATAATTATAATCTAAAATATGTTGTTTTGTTCGAGATCTCAAAGCTTTATAATTGTTAATGGTGGGGAAAGTTCCCTTTCTATCCTTTTCCTTACTTACCATCTGAAATAGATAATTTTTATTTAATAGTATCCCAACAAATCATAAAACTTGAACAATTAAGATATATAGTCTAAATATGGGAATACAATGTATTTTTGACAAGTATCTAGGTCATTTTGTTCCTTAAGTTCTTGGTTTAGTCCCTAATTAAGCTTAATTTTACCTTAATCGTTATCATTAATTTTAATTACCTTCACTGATATTTTTGGTCAAAAATTAAGTGGATATTTTCAGAATAAAAATATCATAATTTTTACAACCATGTATTTCCATTTTTAAAAATTAAAATCATAGAAGTTGGATGATTAAGTTTTCTAATAATCCCACAGACGTGTCAAGAAAGCGGGTTTTTAAGTAAAAACATTCAAAATTTCAAAAAGTTTTTACAACCAATTTATATATAAAAATTATTATAGTGACCTAAATTGGTGTAATACATGTATAATATACCTATTATGACCTTAAAAACCAAATAAAAATATAAATTAATTTTTATTTTTATTTAAACGGAAAGGCATTTTTAATTAAAATACAATATTTTTCCCTATTCATCAAAAAAGATAAGTTGTTCAGAAAAATCCCAAAACATCACCTTAAGAAAATTTCAAAATTATGAATTCAAAAATGATATTTATCTTATAAAAATCAAATTATAAAA
The DNA here is from genome assembly GCA_963277665.1 of Viscum album. Lineage (NCBI taxonomy): Eukaryota > Viridiplantae > Streptophyta > Magnoliopsida > Santalales > Viscaceae > Viscum > Viscum album. The sequence continues at coordinate 204,382,502 of OY728132.1, read as the reverse complement.
TTATCTTAAATTATTTTTATTTTTTATTAGAGTATTACATGAAAAACAGTTCATTTGAGAAAATATTATTTTTAAATAGATAAAGACTTTACCAAAAATTATATTTTTCATAATCAGTATATTTTATTTATATATTTAATTATAAAAAAATTTTAAAATTAATTATTATAATTAATATTACTAATTTTAATAGCTATGTAGTAATTATCACATTTAAATATTTATAACAATAAAATGATGTTTCATAGAAACTTGATGATTTGTGTGTTGTACGCCAAGTCAGTTTTTCATGTAGCGCAACCCAAGTTAGCATAATGTTAAATAATTGTTTGAATTAGTTAAATATAATGCATCAATTAAAATTAATTCATTTGATAAGGAAAAAATGTTCCATAAAAACTTAGGGTGTTACATTCTACCCCCCCCCCTAAAATGAAGTTCGCCCTCGAAATTTGTTAAGGTTATCAAAGGTTTAATACTTGAAAGTTACTTTCATAAAACCCACATATTAAAAATTAATGATAAAACTTTTTGTAGAAAATAAGTAAATTTGGAAACATAATGGTTACCCAAGGTAACATATAACTTGGTTTCTATATATGAGAAAAATAGGTGATAAGTGAAAACATGGAATTGGAGGAAAATCATAAATATTTAACAGGAGTGATTGAGGTCATCAATAAAAAAGTAATGAATGATCATTGGAATGTTGAGGGCCTAAAATTAATAAATCTATTATGACTCAAAAGTCCATTAGTTCAAAAAAGATAATGTATTAGGGAAATATTTTATTACTAAATCATTTTCCTAAAGATGAAGAATTGTCATGAAAATATATACTTATATGATTTTAGGATAACCTCGCCCTTTTGTACCTAGATCCACATCAATTCATCCTCCAAAAAGGAAGTTGATTTTTTTCATTCCTGAAGTACTAATAGATCATGAGATTCGTGATAATTCATTTTATCTCTCTTAATTTACCATCAACACAATGTTTTAGGAGCATGTTATCCAATAAGCATAAATCCTCATGTGGTGAGATAATAATTTAATCTCAAAAACTTCATCTGAAATTTAATTTAAACATTCAATAAATGGATAACCTTATAACCCTTTTGAAATATGAAAATCCAAAATTTTATAAATAAGGTCATGAAATAATCTTAACATTGATCTCCCATATATATAAAATTATCTCTTGTATATATACCCTCACTTTTCAATCATTAAAATCTCATTACATATGAGGAATACATACATATTATAAAAACAGGTTCCCAAAGACCGTAGTTGGTATAGTGCCTTTGGAAACATGGAAACATAAACACTGGTATATAAGTGAGCTATATTATCTCCCACTAGGTTCTTTCTAAATAGAACCCTTCTTAGTCACATCAAACATAATACATATCTTCATAACCCATTGAAAAAAACATGAAAAGGGTGATCTCAAAATCTCAGTAAGGGTAAAAATGGAGACATGTAAGCATAAACATGATAATAAGGGTATGGGAACATGATCATGAGAATAGAAGATCATACCCTGCATATCAAAGATCATATACATGAATCCTGGAATAAAAATTGGCAGTTCACAAGACATTAATCAAAATTAAGTAAAGGATATAAGCCATGAAATCATAACATAGTAGTAATAAATGGAATTTTTGAAAAACATATGCATATATTGATTTCTATAGTATCCAAGGCCTCAATGTGAAGACCATATTAGTGGAAATAGTCCTTTAATGAACCAGGTGAACCCCCGTTCCAGTCCTGTATTATTGTACCGAGTCAAATATCATTCCAGTCCTATATTTCTGAATCAATTAAACCCTCATTCCAGCCCTCTATTAATGAACTAAGTAAACCCTCATTCCATCCCAGTCTATATCATGAGATATAAATATTTACCCAATGCATTGGAAGGAGATATAGGTCCCACCCATCACATAATGAAGTCATACATACATGTTCTATAAGATCATAAATGAAAATATCATAACCCGTGAGATGAAATGGAAATCATAAACATGTAAAAATATCATAACTTATAGAAATAGATAGGTTTCATAATAATTTCATCACAAACATTACTCGTGAAAAGAAGGATGTTTCAAAATCATATAACCTGTTAAAGAGAAAGGGGATTCATAACCATCATTCCATCAAAACATAATCCATTAAAAGAAATAATATGAATGAAAAAATGAATAATTTCCAAATAAATCCATGAGAAACACTAATGGATGTTATCTTAGATGGTAAATAATTTTGAAATATCTTTTAAAAACAATTATTGAGGAAAATATCCTTTATTCATTCCAAAAATAATTTTATAGCATAAAACCTTTTGAAAAAATTTTCCTTTAAAAATAGCTATTAAAACTTATAAAATATGATTTTAAAATTATAAAAAAAATTAAAATTATTTCTCCTTGAAAATGATCTTCAATGATCTTTTGGAAACGTGTTTGGAAACATGGTTTTTGAATACAGTGGATTTATAAATAAAGAAAGAGATGGTATGATTTTAATAAAAACATTATCTTAAGTTCCAAAGAGTTTAAAAATTGTACTAAAAATTATAATATTTTGAATTAATAGATAAGGAAACTCATGAATGATCTTGAGAGATTTCCTCAACATAATCTTAAATAGTGACAATCTCAAAAAATGATAAGATTGTCTTAATAAACTCTTATAAATCGGTTACTTGGAATCATACTCTCCATATAAGAAAAGGAAATTACATGAATATTAATATATCATGAAAACAAGTATATTTATGATATAACATGTATAATGGAAGTATATACACCTTGAAAATATTTTATGTTCATAAAAAAACATGAGTCTCAAAGAAGGAAAACTGAGACAAAACTATTTTACCAATTTGGTAACTTTTGAAAGTTAAAACCCATGAAACAAGAATCATAGAGTGTATATGTGAATACACATAAATTTAGGTATAAGATACATATAATTAAATCATGTTCAGTACATACACCAAACAAAATGAAAGAGTGGTGAACGTAATAGGAATTTCACAGAAATTAAAAGTGAGATGAATATCGCCTTACCTTGTGTCATGACTCTCTCCGTACTCGTACAAGATTTATGTATAATAAATATGAGTTTATTATAATTATTTTATAGAATAATATTCTTATACATAATAAAATATATGTTTTTATTATGACCTTATATTACCTACTAGTTAATGATCATATGTTAAAGTTTCACTTCGGGTAATCATTCACTTTGTTCTTCGTATGTGTCTTTATTTGTTAGAGAGTTGGTCCTTATAATTATATAATGATTATATAAGGTATAATATGATATAAATATCAGGTATATAAATTATATGTATATTATAATAATTTATTTCATAATGAATTATGAAATAGAATACACTATTCATGGAGAGGGTAAGTCATTTGAACACATGAACGTTGTTTTTGTTTTCATTATCGTATTGAAAAAAAGTATGTCAATGACATATGTATATATATGTATGTATATATATATCATTATTATAGTAGAATTAATATATCATATATAAAATATAAGTTTATTAAACTGATCCTTAATACATTACATGTGGTGTGTGAACGAATCACATTGATTTGAGGGGGTGGTAGTCTACACTTCCTCAAACGAGATTGTTGTATTAACACAAAATGGTGGGTAAAAAAAGTCTGTTACAAAAGGAATAAAAAATCATAAAGAAATAATAAATATAAATTATTAAATATGTAAATATATTTTTCATCATAATGTCCACCATGATTGGTGGTAAAGAAGAAATGAACAATCATCATTTTTTGAGGTATTATTTGGATGTACACAGAAACAGTTTGTTCAACGTCCATTAGATGGAAGTGTGTGTAAGTGTAAGTCATAACCTCTAAATAAAAACATCCTAGTTTATGTAAGATACAATTTTTTTTGAAAAATAATTAGATAAATATATTTTAGGGGGTGGAGAAGGAAAATAATGTAATGGAGCTTGAAATAGGACGTTACCTCTAAATCGGGTAACTCTATTTGGTTTGTACCAAAATGTTTCTTTATGAGGGTTTCTTCCCAAAGGTAGGATTCAAAATTGAAGAGAGGTATTTTGGGAGGCTATGTGGGCAGATAATGGATTAACATAAAAACATTTATATGTGTGAGGAATTGGTAGAGGTGGTGGCCTTTTATAGGGAAAGAAAAGGACTCACATGGAAGCTTTTGAAACAAATTAGGTGTGCATGTGTTCTTACATAAGAAAAGTCTTACCAAACCAAAAAAACTCAATAATGAAAGTTTTATGGTGAAAATATGGACATAAAATGGGCTTTGGACAAGTTTCTAGATCATTTGGGCCCTTAATTTTATGGTTTAGTCTCTAATTATGCTTAATTTGGCCTTAATAGCTGTGATTAATTTTATTCAATTTTACTAATCATTTTTGGTAAAAAAATTAACATGTTTACAAATAATTTTGGTAAAAAAATTAACATGGTCTTATTAGACTATAAATATTGGACTAAATAAAATGGTTTATGTCATATTTTTTAAATTTCAATCACATAAGTGGAAAAATTAAGATTAGTGTTAATCCTGCAGATGGGACGAAAAAATGAAGTTTTAATGTTGGAAAAAGTTCAAACATTTGTTAAGATTTTTTAATCAGTATCAAAGTGGGATTGATTATAATGAATTATTAGATTTAATATTTATCTATTTTTACCTTAAAACTAATTTATAATATCATTTATTATTAATAACTAATTAAAAGAAGTGTAGTTTCTTTACTAAAGAGTGGTATTTGTCACTATTCATCAAAAAATGAAGTTTGTAAGAAAAATCCAAAAAATACACCGTAAGATAATTTTGAACGTCTAAATTCAAAAATGAATTTCATTTTATCAATTTAAATTTATAAATATGTCTAAAATTACATTCATTATTTTAATCAGTTCAATTGAGAAAATGATGTTTTTAAACATAAAAAGGAATTTACCAAAAATCATATATTTTATTATCAATATGTTTTATTTATATAAAAAAAATTATAAAAAATATTTTAAAATTAGTTATAACAATTCATATTAAAATTTTTAACTTCTAGGTTATAATTATCTTATTTAAATAATTAAAACAACAAAAAAAGATATTATATTGAAACACAGTGTTGTGTGTAGCGTACGTCAACTCAGTGTTGTGTGAATCATTGGCCAAGTCAGTGTCGTGTGGAATGTATTCCAAGTTGGTTACATGTGAAAGGAATATTTTACTTAGTTCATTCTAAGATATAAATGAAAATTTAAATTTATTCGAAAAAAACATATCCATAAAACTTAGGGTGTTACATTCTACCTTCCCTTAAAATGGATTTCACACTCCAAATTCACCACCCCGGTAAAAACAAGTGGGGATACTTCTACTTAATAATATCCTCATGTTCCATTGTATCCCCCTCTAACTAGTTATTTATCCACAAATCTTTGACCAAGTGAGTGGTCTTGTTTTATAGAACTTTCTATGATTGGTCCATTATTTCAATAAGTTTCTCCTCACAAGAATGATCATGCTCCAGTAGTATGAACTCTGAGTTCAGTACATGTGAAGGGTTAGGTATGTACTTCCTTAAGAGAAATAAATGGAACACATCATGAACATGAGGGATATTTGGAGGAAGTTACAAGTGATAGGATACCTTCCCGATATGATCAAGAATTTCAAATGGGTCGGTATACCTAGGGCATAGTTTCTCATTCTTCCTGAATCTCATTAATTTCTTCCAGGGTGAGATTCATAATAACACCTTTTCACAAACTTTAATTTCTAGATCATGCTAACAATTTTTAGAATAACTTTTCTGTTGGATTTGATCTATTTTGATATGCTGTTGAATGGTTCTAACCTTCTTGACAATTTCTTTAGCGATCTCAGACCCTAATAAATTTATTTCTCAAAATTTATCTTAGTACGTTGGAGCTCTATATTTCTTCTCATATAGGTATTTATAAGGTATCATCTGAATTCTTGAGTGAAAGTTATTATTGTATGAAAACTCAACTAGAGGAAGGTGTTATTCCCAAACACCTTTGAAATCCATTGAAGAATATCTCAACATATACTCTAGGGTTTGAATTGTTCTTTTAGACTGGCCATATATTTGAGGATGATAAGCAGTGATGAAACTTAATTCTGTATCAAGTTCTATCTGAAGGCTTCTCCAGAACATTGAATTAATCCTTGGATCCCGATGTGATATAATGGAATGTGGTACTCCATGAAACCTTACCACTTCTTTAATGTAGATCTTGGAAAGCTGATCAAGAGATAAATCTTCTCTGATAACAAAGACGTGTGCTGACTTGGTAAAGAGGTCAAATACCACCCCTATAGAATTAAACCCTTAAGAGGTTTTGGGTAGTACCATGAAAAAAATACATAGTTATATTCTCCCATTTCCATTTTGGTATGGGTAATGGATGAAAAATACCTTTACACTTTTTTCCATCATCTTAATCATGTTGGCATAACAAAAACTAAGATAAAAACTCTGTGATATCTCTCTTCATTCCATTCCAGTAGAATTATTCATTCATGTTTCTATACATATTAGTACTTCTAGGATGAATAAATAATGAATAACTCTGATCTTCCTCTAGTAGATCCTTCTTCAAATCTGGCACTAATGGAACATAGACACGGTTCTTAATACTTATCAATCTATCTTGATCATGGTTAAACTCAAGAACATTGCTAACATTCTTTTTCAGCTCTTTATATTCCTTCTCTGCCTCCATAATCATTACATGGATACAGGGATGAACAATCATTTGAGAAATATAAAATTTTCCCCTTCCTTTTGGTTTTTTAGATCCATCCTTTGGAAATCAAGAAATATTGGATCTTATGTAATCCTTATCATGGATAAGCTATCATGATCCTTCTGACTCAAAGCATTGGCCACCTTATTCACTTTCCAAGGGTGGTAATGTATTGAGGAGTCAAAATCTTATACCAACTCTAACCATCTTCTCTGGTGCATTTTTAACTCCGTATGTGTGAATATATATTTCATAGTTTTATGATCGGTATATATATCACACTTTTCCCCATAAAGATAATGCCTCTATATAATTAATTCCATGATTACCTTTGATAAATCTAAATCATGAGTTGGATAATTTTTCTCATGAATCTTAAACTGTCATGAGGCCTAGACTATAACCATGTAATTTTTCATAAGAACACATCCCAATACCTTCATGGATTTATCTCTATTGATTACAAACCCTTATCCACTACAGGGTAATGTAAGAACAGGTTCACTAACCAAACTTCTCTTCAGTTCCTTGAAATTTTCCTCACATTCATATGCCCCGAAAAACATCACACACTTCTGAGTTAACTTGGTCAGACGAATATATAGTCGTGATAAATTCTCCACAAACCATCTATAATATCTAGCTAAACCAATAAAGCTACGGATCTTAGTCACTGTAGTCTATCTTGGCCAGCTTTCAATAGCCTTTTTCTTTGATGGATCTACTATTATACCATCTATTGAGATTATGTTACCTAAAAATGAAACATTTTATATCCAAAATGTGCATTATTAAAAAATTTCATATAACACCTCCTTCCTTAGGATCTTCGGTACAATTCTCAAGGGATATTCATTCTCTTCCTTGTTCTTTGAATAGATAATAATATCATCTATAAATACTACGAAAAACATATATAGGTAATCTATAAAGACTATATTCATTAAACACATGAATATGGAAGTAGAATTAGTGAGACAAAAAGGAATCACTATATATTCATAGTGACCATACCTTGTACAGGATTTCGTATTGGTTATATCCTTCTTCTAGACCCTCAATTGATGATATTTATAATGAAAGTCATTCTTGGAAAAGTATTTATCTCCACGTAGTTGATCAAACAAGTAATAAATATGGGGAAGATGATACATGTTATTTATTTCTATCTTGTTCAACTTTTGATAATCAATTCATAGTCCCATTTATCTATCTTTCTTCATCAAAAACAGAACTGGTGCAGCCCAATTTGACACACTTCGCCTACAGAATTCTGTATCAATGTTTTCTTGAAGTTTATTATTAAATTCCAACATCTCAATTGGGGTCATTCTATAAGGAGTCTGGGAAATTGGTGTGTAACCAGGTATAACTTCTATTGAGAACTCAACTTCACATTTTGATGGAATACTAGGAAAATATTCCACAAGTACATCCACAAAATCCCGAACAATAGAAAAATTGTCGATGTCAGTCTTCTCCCCAACCATTCGATAAAAACAACCCATTTGAATGGGAATTAAGACATTAACACTGGATATAATCTCCATAATAAGTTTATACTTATCGTCACATTGATGGATGATCATAGGAGGGTTTGAAATATTGAATGTAACTTAACTTTCCTGACAATTGATGTGGTATTTATGTAGATAAATACAATCCATTCCTAATATGACATAGAATTCTACCAAATGAAGAATTAAAGGATGTGTAGGAAGCACATTTCCACAAACATAAACCAAATAAGAATCAAAAATGTTAAATGAAATCATCATAACATTAGGGTTTTTCACTAATAATTCTAAATCTAATTGTTTTTAAGGAATATTAACACCATTATAAAATTCTTTAGATATGAACGAGTGGGTAGATAAAGAATAAAATATAACATTAAAAGTTCTAGAGTAGATGGTAATTGTACTTTTCATCACTTCAGTGTCACACCCCTCATCAGATATAACAATTTCATGAGATTTCCCATTATCCCTCAGCTTAAGGGCTTGCTGACGTCAATTATCATCACCAACCCTTGGGTTTGGGGAATTATTAGCAAATTTCACACTCTCCTAACACATGTAGCACTAAACAATGGGAGGTGAATTCTATCTGGATTTTTCTACATTAGCATTTTGATTAAACTTATTCCCAAAACCTCGACAAACGATTTCCCTATGGCCTCCCCTTCCACACTTAAAACATTTATTAGACCTTCTAATGAAATTTAATCCATGATTCTTCCCAAACATAATTCATAAAGAAAAGTTCATGTTCTTTTTTCCATGGTTCTTAGAGTTTCCTTTGAAATATATCTTCCTCTTCTTGTCAAAGCCTTAACATTGATACATGACTCCCACCTATATATAAACCATGATTGAACAACACAAAATCTATTCATAGCTACTAAATTCCTTTATGGAAAATTCCCTTATGAGACTTTGATTAACCACCAAAGAACCTATCAAAATTAATTTTGGGTTGGATGATAATTCTTGAAGTGTGCCTCACAAGTCTCAGGAAATTAGCCTCATAGGTACCAAAATACTCATCATACATTTGCTTCAACTCAAGAAACTCTATCTCCATATTGGTATGAATAATTTTAGGAAAGTAATTATTGAAAAATAAACTCTAGATCTTGTTCCAAACCATGTATTCAATCTCATCATACTGTCACGTATTCTTGATTAGATTCCACCACTATTCTTTTTCACCTTCTAAGTGATAACCCGCTATATTGACTTTCTCATGCTCCAAACACTGAAGAATGTAGAATATCTTTTTAGTTGTAATAATTCATTGTTCGGAAACAAGTGGATAAAGAGACCCTCTTAAAGAAGGTGGATTCTACCACATAAAAGAATCAAAAAAATGTTGTTCCATCCTTTTCTCATTTGAAATTCCACCATGATTCATAGTTTGAGAAATATGTGTGAGAATAGAAATGAGGTTTTTTATTCCAACTCCCTTAGAATTCGGTTGATCAGGAGGATAATCATTACACTGTCTATCGCAATCACCATTACTAAGGTTCATTCGGGTTCCAACCATTGACTAAAATAGAAATCACATAGTAATAAATAGTTATCATAATGAGGAACCACATAATAATGGAAAATCACTTATAGGATGTCTAACTTATGACATATTCTTCAATATATGATACCTTAGGTTTATCCTAGGTTATTCATATCCAACCTATATTTTAATCATTCAAAATCTTTAGTGATGTGTTTGTGAATTCCAAAATTATATCCCCCAGGAGTGTCAAAACAAGTGTCTCGTAAGGCCCATTGTCATGTACCAGATTACCCCGACTCTAGCATGGAACATCTTGTCATATTTTTTACCTCTAAGTATATCTTTTTCAGATCCAAATCCACTTTAGTATCTAGAAAGGGATATATTTCTTGGAAACCACTAACTTTGTCCTTCACCAAAATTCCATGACATTTTCTTATACTTTTTATAGTCCTCTGACTTATCTTTAGACATGTCCTTAGGGATCTCACTAAGGTTTTCTCATCATACATTCCAAAGGTTAGCTATACCTTTTCTATGATACCAAATATAGAAACCCTCTCTTTTTAAACATTAAAATTTCATAACATATGTGGAAAACTTAAACATTATACAAATATTCTCTCAAATACCATAATTGGTATAGTGCTTTTGGAAATATGGAAACATATACACTGGTATATAAGTGAGCTACATTATCTCCCACTAGGTTCTTTGTGACTAGAAAACTTATTAGACACATCAAACACAGTACATATCTTCATAACCTAGGGAACGAAACATGAAAAGGGGTTATCTCAAATACTCTGTAAGTGTAAACAAGGGAGATATATAGAAATAAACAAGAGAATAAGGGTTTGTGAACATGGTCATGAGAATAGAAGATCATACCCTACATATACAAGATCATATACACGAATCATGGCATAAATCTTAGATGTTCATAAGACATGAATCAAAAGGAAGAAAAGGAAATATGCCATGAAATTATAACATAGGAGTAAGACATGGAATTGTGGCAACACATAAGTATATACTGATTTATATTGTAGCCAATACATCAATTCCAAGTCCATCTTAGTTGAAAAAGTCATTTACTGAATTGGGTGAACCCCCTTTCCAGCCCTGTATTATTGAAATTAGTAAACCCTCAATTCAGACCTATATTACTAAACATAGTAAACCCAAATTCTAGACCTGTATTACTAAACCTAGTAAACCCTAATTCCATCCATATCTATCTCATGAGATATAAATATTTACCCAATACATTGTAGGGATATATAATTCTCACCCTTCACATAATGAAATCATGCATACATGTTCCAAAAGATTATAAATGAACATATCATAACCCATGAAATGAAATGGGTATCATAAACATGTAAACATATGACAACCTTTGGAAAGAGATAGGGTTCATAATTATTTCATTATAAACATAACCTATGAAAAGAAGCTGGTTTCAAAATCATATAACACGTGATAGAGAAACAGGTTTCATAAAAATCATTCCATTAAAACATAATACATTAAAAGAATTAATAGGAATGAAAAAATTTAATAATTTTCCTATAAATACATTAGAAACACCAATGGATGTTATCTTATATGGGAAATAATTTTGAAATAACTTTTAAAAACACTTCCCGAGGAAAATATCCTTTCTTCTTTGAAAAATGATTATCATAACATAAAAAATTTTGAATACATTTTTCATTGAAAATATTTTTGAAAACTTATAAAGGAAAATTTGAAAACAATAAAACATTTTTGAAATACTTTCTCCTTGAAAATGATCATCAAGTATCTTTAGAAAACATTTTTGAAACCATTTTTGGAAAACATGCTTTTTGAATACAATGGATTTCAGACCGAAGAGAGAGATGGTACGATTTTACCAAAAAAATTACATTATGTACCAAGGATTGGAAAATGGTAATAAATAATAAGGATATCTTGAACAAATAGATTATAAGAAAACTCATGAATAATTTTGATATATTTCCTCAAAGTAATCATAAAGATAAACAATATCGAAAAATGATAGGATTGTCTTAATAAACTCTTATAACTTGCTTACTTGGGATCATACTCTATATGTAAGAAAATAAAATTAAAATAATCTTAATATATCATTAAAATAAGTAGATTTGTGATATAACATGTACAATGTATTTTTATACTCCTTGAAAAAGAGTATATTTGCATAAAAACATGAGTCTCAAAGAAAGAAAATTGAGACAAAACTGTTTTAGAGATTTGATAACTTTTGAAAGTTATAACCTATGACAGAAGGATCATAGAATGGATATGTTAATAAAAAAATTTAGGTATAATATAAATATAAATTAAATAATGGGCAGTACATACACCACACAAAAGTAAAGAGTCATGAACCTAACATGAATCTCACAAAAATTGAAAGTGAGATGAAAATCCCCTTACCTTGTGTCTTGACTCTCTCTATACTCATTAAATATTACTACATAATAAATATAAGTTTATTATAATTATTTTAAATAATAATATTTTTATACATAATACCATATATGGTTTGATTATGACCTTATATTACCTGCTTATTAATGATCCTGTGTTAAATTTTCACTTCGGGTAATCTTTCGCTTTGTTCTTCGCATGTGTCTTAATTTGTTATAGTGTTGGTCCTTATAATTATATCATGATTCCAGAATTTAGAAAATTATATAAATATCAGTTATATAAATTATATTTATTTTATAATTATTTATTTATTAATGATGTATGAAATTGAATACACCATTCATGGAGAGGGTAAGTCGTTCGTATGCATGAACGTTGTTTCTGTTTTCACTGTCATATTGAAAAAATATATCAACTAAAAATGTATATATATATCATTATTATAGTAGAATTAATATATCATATATATAATATAATTTCATTAAACTCGTCTGAATACATACCATGTGGTGTGTGAATGAATCACAATGCTTTGAGGGAGCAGTAGTCCACACTTCCTCAAACGAGATTATCGTATTAACACCAAATGGAAGGTAAAAAGATGAGTGTTACAAAAGGAATACATAATATTAAAGACACAATAAATATAATATATTAAATATATAAATATAATGTACTTCATAATGGCCACCATGATTTGGTGGTAAAGGAGAAATGAACAATCATCATTTCGAAGGCAGTAGTTCACCGTACACATAAAGAGTATGTTCAACATCCATTAGATGAAGGTGTGTTTAATTTTATGTCATAAAAATTGAATAATAAAAATACTAGTATATGTAATATACTTATTTTGTATCAAAATAAATAAATAAATATATTGGGAGGGGTGGAGAAGTAAAATAAAGTAAAGGAGCTTAAAAGAAGAAGTTACCTCTAAATCAAGAACTCCTTTTGGATTCTGACAAAAGGATTACTTGAGAGGGTTTCATCCCAAATATATGAATAAAATATTAAGGGACGATTTTTGGGAGGCTAATTGGTAATATTTTGGACAACAAAAAATGGTTTTAGAGGTGTGAGGAATGGGTAGGGGAGGTGGCCTTTTATAGGGAAGGAAAAGGGCTCGCATGGAATTTTTAGAAACAAATTAGGTGTGCACATGTTCTTACCTGAAAAAAGTATTAAAAAACCAACCACACTAAATAATGGAAGTTTTATGTCAGAACTATGGAAATAAAAAGGGTTTTTTACAAGTATCTAGGTCATTTGGGCCCTTAATTTTAAGGTTTAGTCCATAATTAAGCTTAATTTAGCTTTAACTACTGTGAATAATTTTAATCACTTTTACTAATCATTTTGGTCAAAAATTAACACGGACTTATTAAAATATAAATATTAGACAGAATATAATGGTGTATGTATGATTTTTTTAAATTCCAATCATACAATCTAAAAAATTAAGATTAATGCTAATCCCGCAGACGAGACAAAATAACGTGGTTTTAATGTAGGAAAATGTTCAAAAGTTTGTTAAGATTTTATATTCATTATCAAAGTGGAATTGATAATAATGAATTAGTAGATGTAATATTTATCTAATTTACCATAAAATTAATTTATAATATCATTTTTCATTAATAATTCATTAGACAAAAAGACAGTTTTAACTAAAAAAAAGTATATCTCACTATTCATAAAAAAATGAAGTTTGTCAGAAAAATTCCAAAATTTAAACCTAACCTAATTTTGAAATTATTCATTAAAAAATGAAATTTATTTTATCAAATTAAATTTATAAATTTGTCTAAAATTACCTCCATTATTATAATCAGTTAATTCGTGAAAACGATGTTTTTAAACATAAAAAAGGACTTTACCAAAATCATATCTTTTATTATCAATATGTTCTATTTATATAAAACAATTACAAACAAAATTTGAAAAGTAGTTATCACTGTTAATATTACTAAGTTTTACAACTATGTTATAATTATCTTATTTAAATAATTAAAACAATAAAAATAGATATTTCATAGAAACTCAGTGTTGTGTGTATCGTACACCAACTTGGTGTTGTGTGCATCGTACGCTAAGTCCGTGTTGAATGGAATGTACGCCAAGTAGGTTCCATGTAAAAATAATATTTTACATATTTCATTATAAGATATAAATGAAAATTTAAATTTATTAAAATAGAGTCCTATAAAACTTGGGGTGTTACATCTTGGTTGTAACATTCCAAACATGAGAATGAACTCATCTCAAATCCTCTTGAACCATTGCAATAACCCTAATAACCATAAATAATTTTTAAGAAATATATTCTTTCTTATTACAAATATTACATGATATATTTCTTGAATGAAATAATTTTTAAACTTCATCCATGATGACATAGATCACTTTTTTAACAAATCAATAATCAGATCCAGGGTAATTAGGGCTATATAGTTTACTTTATCCAAGTCAATCATCTCTTTATCCAAGCCAAACACAATTCTCTAAACATCTTTGTCAGATTGAGGATTAACTTACCTTAATCAAAATATCATTTTTCTATGTCTTCATAACCATTAAACATATCGTTTATAATCCTTAATGAATAGTTATACTAAAAATACGTATATATTTCATGATTCATATAACATAATATTTTTATTTCAAAACATAAATACTTCGTTCATCTAACCTTATTCATAAACTATTACCCATTCTTCATCAACTTTTTCTTTAATACCTATTATCTAGAATATGAAATATGAATCATGAATTAAGGTTATTCCACATCAATCTTATTATGCTTCTTATGTTCAATATAAACGATTTTCTAAGAACATAAAAAACATTTCACTTGTCTTTTTAGGTCTCTTTATCTTCAGAATAATAACTAATACTCATACCACCTTCATGATTCTATTTATGAGATTTCCACTTGGGAAATCAATTCTTATAATTCCCATACTTTCCAAATCATAAACATTCAATGTTAACCATGTTTCTTATAATTCTCTCTATTGACTAAAACTAGAACGAATAGGGTGGGAAACACATATCATAGAAAAAAACCACATTATCATGAAAACTTATCTATAGGATGTCAAAATCATGACACCTACATTTTAATGAACAAAAAATTAGTTTTTTCCTAGATTATATATAGTCATATTATATTCAAATCCTTCATTATGGTTCATAAAGAGATTTTGAATTTCCAAAGCATACCCCTCGAGAGAATCAAACCACATATGATGCAAGACCCATTGTTGTGTACCAGGTTACGCTGAGTCAAGGCTGACACACTTTTTCGAAGTTTTTACCCCTAGGTATAATTGTGTCATATCCATATCCACTTGTAGTATCCATACATAGATATAGTTTTAGGAAACCCCTCACTATATCCTTTACCAAAATTCCAATACATTTTCCTAAACAATAACTCATACTTAAACTTATATATTGAGACATCCCTAGACATATACTTTGAAATATTCTTAGGGATCGCACTAAATTGTTCTCATCTTAATTCCCAAAGGTTTTCTAAACATTTACTATGATACCAATTATAACAACCCAATCATGACATACAATGAAATTACATCTCTTTTAAAAAATATTTAATACATTACACAAACAGATAACCAAAGACATTATTAGTTCAGTACCTTTGGAAACATAGAAACATAACCACTAGTGCATATATGAGCAACATTATCTCACATTAGGTTCTTCATGACTATAACCCTTCTTAGAGACATTATAAATAATAAAAATATTCATAACTTAGGGAAGGAAACATAAAAAGGGGGAGATCATAGATTCTCATTAAGGGTAATAAAAGGATACATGTAAGAATAAAAATGAGCATAGGGGTATTATAACATGATCATAACATTAGAAGAACATACCCTACATATCATAAGATTAGAAAAATGAATCATGGAATAAAACATGGATGTTTATAAAACATGAATCATAAATAAATAAAGAACCTAATACATGAAATCATATCATAAGAATAAGATATGGAATTATGGCATACAAAAACATATGATATCATTGAAGGTTCTGGGCGCAGCGGAAGCACGTGGGTGGATGTGCCCACTTGGCATTTTGTCATTAGCAATGATCAATACGACGATAAATTCTAGTCTCCAGGGATCGAATCATATAAAAAAACAAAGAAAATGGTTTGTCCCGGATTCACAAACAAGGATCGTTACAGGTTGATTATAATAAATTTAATTAATTATAAAGAAATACCTTTTGGGCGTTCTTTCTTCATTGATGTTCTAGATCAAATTGTCGATGTGATCCATTGTTGCATCGTAGAAGCCAAGTGCCGAATCCCTCTAGCGGTGATCCACACATGTACCTCGTATCTCTGGACGTCGCCAAAGGATTCTCCGGGTGCTAGCGTGAAGAAGCCTTTGCTTGCGTTGTCCGCCATAGATCATCTTGATCTGATGGAAGAGGATCACTCTCGGTCTTTAGAGAGTTCTTGGAGGAAAATGTTCTTTCATCCTTGAAAAGAATTCTCCAGATATGTTGTGTCCAATGATTCTCTTATGTGTCAGAAAAGAGTTGGGGTTGTGAGGATATTTATAATCGGGTGTGAGGGGTTATAGAGTTATTATAATAAAAAAATGAGTTATGCGTTTTATTTATTTCATTGAATATTTATTTAAAACCCCATGTCGAATAAATAATTCCTTGACATGCGCCCATGCTGGTTATAATAAATATCATTTAAAACAATATTATATCCTGAAAATCCCGACTGGAAAAACTACACGGCGTGTAATAATAAATATACGGCGTATAGTTGTTTTTCATTGAAAACTACACGGCGTGTACATTAAATGTACACGATGTGTATATCTTGTTTTCATTTATTCATTTCCTTTCCAAAATAAAACTACAAAGCGTGTAATAATAATACACGGTGTGTACTTGTTTTATTTTATTTTTCCTCCATCATTAAAAACAACTTAGGCTTCCTTGAATAATTATTAAACCACGTACGGGAATAATATTTATTAAACTTGAGATACTTGGATACACTTAGTGTGTGACCCTCTAGGCCTCTTTCCTGTTGGCATTAGGAAGGCTTGCCTAAAGTCCAAGATTACAGTCAAGAAACGGGTCAAGGTGCCCAAGAGAAATAAATTAATGCTGCATTGACGTATCACCTCATACGAACTCTTACTTTGTAATCTAATCCCTTTGTCTCAATATCTCATCAAGAAGGTTTCATGGAAGTGTCATAAACCTATATGCTTGATATGTCGTTCTTTTACTACCTGAAATAAACTCTTCGTTTACACCATGGCCATGGAATTTAATGCGACAGTTATATTTCAATCAAAGGGCCGAGATATAAACATCTATAAATGGAAGGGAAAAATCTTTCCTCGACTTATCCATTGACAATATGTCACTCGTGACGCACCCAACGTACCCTACTTCCCGCCAACTGTCTGCGTGAAGGTTTTCGTCAGTAAATCTAAGTGTGCGAGTCATGACATGAGTTAGTGATAATATTCCAGTTTAAGGACCATTACACACGCTCGTAGATAGAAATATCTGATGACACCAGGACATGCGGAATTACTACTGGTGGGTCTGTTCTCATAATCTCCCATCTTGGAGATTACCAAGTGAGAACTCCATGAGAGAGAGTCTTGTCCTCTTACGAGTACTCGCACATAACGGTTTGTATACTATGTGTCCTATCATAGTATGTCATCCAACCGTATAACATTATTTAAGAATATTGTTATAGCATTTCAAGGTTATCATCATAGCGGGGATCTGCTATGACCTTATTAATGAAACAAATATTCCAGTAAATTATTATATTATATTCATGTAGAACAATGAACAATATATAATAAGTGAACATTTATGTAATCAAAGTAAAAAAATAGTTGATTTCGAGGACACCAACCCTTACAAACTCCCACTTAGACTAGAGACAACTGACTATGACTTTTAGTCCGCTAGACCTCACATGATGATCATGTTTCTGCTGAGTCAAGGCTTTAGTCAATGGGTCTGCCACATTGTCTTCCGTGGAAATACTGCTCACTGCAAATTCACCTCTCTGAGAAAAATCCCCCAAGAGATGGTACTTCCGAAGTATATTCTTTGTCCGCTGATGTGACCTTGGCTCTTTTGAAAGTTCCACCGCTGCAGTATTATCACAATAGAGTGTGATAGGATATTTACTGCTCGGTACAACATCTAGCTCTTGGATGATGCTTCGCATCCATACTTCTTCTTTAGCTACCTCAGAAGCTGCGATATACTCCGACTCCACTGTAGAATCTGCCACCACACTTTGTTTTGAGCTCTTCCAGCTCACTGCACCTCCATTCAAACTAAAGATGTATCCAGTCTGCGACTTAACGTCATCTTGATCAGTCTGGAAACTAGCATCTACATGTCCTCTGATGACTAGTTCCTCATCTACTCCATAAACTAGGAACATATCCTTAGTATGCCTCAGATACTTGAGGATAGTCTTGACTGCCATCCAATGGTGGTCTCCTGGATCAGCTTGATATCTGCCTACCGCACTTAATGCATAAGCAACATCTAGCCTCGTACATAGCATAGTATACATGACTGAGCCAATCGCAGATGATTAAGGGATCCTTTCCATTTTCTTTCTTTCATCATGTGTCTGAGGACACATTTTCTTGGAAAGATGAATGTCATGTGACACTGGAAACAATCCCCTCTTGGACTGTTCCATATTGAATCTCTTCAGTATCTTGTCAATGTATGTACTTTGACTCAGGCCCAAAATTCTCTTGGATCTATCACAATGGATCTTGATCCCAAGAATATATTCTGCCTCGCCCAAGTCTTTCATGGAGAATCATTTATACAACCATTCCTTAACTGACTGTAAGACAGGTACTTCGTTTCCAATTAGAAATATGCCATCAACATATACTATTAGGAAAACGACTGCACTTCCACTAAACCTTTTGTTGACACAAGGCTCACATTCGTTATTAACAAAGCCAAATTCCGTAACAGCTTCATCAAAATGAATGTTCCATGACCATGATGCTTGCTTTAATCCATAAATGGATTTCTGCAACTTACATACCTTGTTTTCATCCTTTGGAGTCACAAACCCTTCAGGTTGTTTCATGTAGACATATTCCTGGAGGTTCCTGTTATGGAAAGCTGTTTTGACATCCATTTGCCAAATTTCATAGTCATGGTAAGCAGCAATGGCCAATATGATTCTTATGGAGTTCAACATTGCAATTGGTGAAAAGGTTTCATCATAGTCAATTCCTTGACGCTGTCTAAAACCTTTTGCAACCAGTCGTGCCTTGTAGGTTCTGACTTTCGCCTCCATGTCCAGTTTCTTCTTGAATACCCATTTATTACCAATAGGATTTACATCAATTGGAGGATCTACCAAAATCCAGACATGGTTTTGGTACATGGAATCCATTTTAGAATTCATGGCTTCATGCCACTTGGCAACGTCTATGCCTTCAACTGCTTCCTTGTAGGTAAGGGGATCATCATTGTCAACCAATAATGAGTCACCATCCTCAGTGACAAGAAAACCATATCATTCTGGTTCTCTCATCTCTCTCATGCTCTTACGCAGTTCTTGTGTCTCTGGAACAAATTTTTCTTCCACGGGGCTTTGTGGAATCTGTTCTTGTACCAACTCATGTGTATCTTGAGCCTCGACTTCATCGAAGTCTATCTCGCTCCCACTATCTCTTTTCGAGATGTCCTCCCTCTCGAGGAATATGGCGTGTCTTGCCATTGTAACCTTTTTGTCTGAGGGGTTGTATAGGTAATATCCCCTTGTTTCCTTGGGATATCCTATAAAGATACACTTTGTGCCTCAGGGTGCATGTCTGTTACCTGAAGAGGCCTTAACAAATTCCTCACTACCCCACACATGTAAATTCGATAACATGGCTTTGCGTCCACTCCATAATTCGTATGGAATACCATTTATCGATTTAGTTGGTACTTGGTTTAGTATGTGCGCTGCTGTTTGTAATGCATATCCCCAAAAGGATAATGGAAGACTCGCATGACTCATCATTGATCTCACCATGTCTAACAGGGTGTGGTTCCTCCTTTCACTTACACCATTCCACTGCGGTGTGTAAGGAGGAGTGAGTTGAGATAGAATGCCAAACTCCCGTAAGAAATCAATGAAGTCTTGATTAAGATATTCTCCTCCTCTGTCTGAGAAGAGTTTCTTAATCTTCTTACCAAGCTAGTTCTCAACTTCATTCTTGTATTCTTTGAACCGATCAAAAGAATCTAACTTATACCTCATTGAATAGATATATCCATATCTACAAAAATCATCAATAAAAGTTATAAAGTAAGAGAACCCACCCCTTGCTTCAACTGTAAATGGTCCACACATATCTGTGTGAACTAATTATAGAATCTATTTAGCTCTTTCACCTTTCCCACTAAATGGGGTTTTGGTCATTTTTCTTTGTAGACACGCATGACATACACCAAGTGGTTTTAGTTCAAAAGAATCTAAATACCCATCTTGATGTAATTTTGTCAAACATTTCTCATTGAAATGACCTATCCGGTGATGCCAAATTTGGGTGTGGTATGAGTCATGTGAATTAACTTTGTTATCGATTGCCATTACTTGGTTTGTATAGTCTAACACATAAAGACCGTTATATAAATGTGCCCTACCAAAACAAATTGTACCTTTATAAAAGTAGCAACATTCATTTCCAAACTTGAATATGAATCCATATGTATCTAATCTGGATACTGAAATAATGTTTTTAGTAATAGAAGGCACATAATAACAACCCTTTAACACCAAGATCATTCTAGTTAGAAATGTGAGGTGGTAGTCCCCGACAGCAACAACAGTAAGTCTGGCTCCGTTGGCTGCTCATAGATCTACCTCCCCTCGATCAATATTTATGAATCTACTTGGTTCTTGTATTTGGATATAGATGTGAGCACCATAAGCAGTATCTAATACCTAATTAGTAGAAACAGATAGATTTCATTCGATAACAAACGCACCTAAAGCTTCCCCTTGCTTCCTTGGCTGGGTGCAGTTTTTCTTCCAGTGGCCCTTCTTGCCACATGCGAAACAAATAGAATCTTGTTCCTTTGCCTCCCCTTTGATATTCCTTTTCTTGGAAGGCCTTGAAGAAGATTTGGGCTTAAAGCTCTTCGCCTTCCCTTTCCTTTTATTCACCATGAGGACAGATGCCTTTTCATGCTTCATGTCAGTGTCCACTTGGCGAATGAGGATGAGAAGATCAGACAAAGACTTCTCAATGTTGTTCATATTGAAGTTCACAACAAAGTTTGAAAAGCTCTGGGGGAGTGATGCGAGAATGAGATCGATACCCAGTTCTTCAGGGAGTTTAATCCCTAGAACCTCCAAGCGATCAATGTAGCCAATGATCTTGACTACATGAGGCCCTGCTGGGGAACCCTCTCCAAGCTTGCTCTGAAATAGAGCCTTGGATATCTCAAACCTTTCCTGTCTTGCTCTCTCCTGGTATAGACCACAGAGGTGCTCGAGCATGCTGTAGGCATCCATGTCTTCATGAGACTTCATGATCTCACTAGACATAGATGACAGCATCAAACATTGAACATCGAGAGAGTCATTCAAATATTTATCATAGACTAGGAAATCTTCATCACTCGCCCTTGGGGAAGGAGAATCAGGAAGTGAGGACTCTAGCATGTAAAACATTCGTTCATGGCGTAGGATAACCCGAAGGTGCCTAAACCATTCCTGAAAGTTACTACCGGTGAGGATATTGTCTTTATCCAGTATTGATCGCAGAGAAAATGTGGTTGACGAGTTTGTCATCTTGATTCTACAATTTAAAAAGTATATTTATTAGTACTTTCTTGATTACTTTTTATGAGAAATAATACATTTTATTAACTCTCCCACTATTTTTTCAATTCCCAATGGCCCTCACCATTGAACTTGAAATTTCTAGTTGCTTTGACATTCTAGTGGAAAGGATCCATATTTCCCTTCGCATAACCCCAACAAGGGTTGGTCAAGATATTTGATGGTATTTAGGTAGGCGGGTCTTTGCCAACTGTGAGCTTACGGTTCCTTGAACTGTTGAGTGGACTCCCCAATCCTGAAATCCTGACTTGGATTTCCTCAACTCTTACCTCCAATATTACATCAAGTCTACAGGGACTATTTATCTTGATGTAATATGGTTAAGTCAAGTTGAAACCTTTCATAAGGGCTTCCTCTATAAAATTAAGTGTCTCAACAAGGGTTGGTCAAACACATAGTTTTATTGAGTCTTGCCCTTAATCAAGTAATGGAAGGCTTGGTCTGACTTAATATGGTATTTGAGAGATTTTATTCTTTATGCGTATCTTTGCATTATCACATGCTTGTTAATATTAAGTGATGCTTTCTTAAGTGATAAACCATGTTCTGATAATGTTTACACATAGTCCGGTTTTTATTTTATTCCATCTTTTCATGCTTTTTCATTTTATTAATTATGTGATAGCAACAACACATGCATAATAAATAAACCATGCAATCAGACAGAAATAAAATAAGATGGCATGATCATGATCTTCTATTTGGTCAGCTTATCTAGCGGTTTTGATAAGCTAAACCTGACCTAGGGAAAACACCTTGAACCTGATGGTTCATGTTTTGCAGCTCCCACCTGTCCACCTTTGTATCTTCTTGTGTCGGTTTCTCCTCGGCTTCGGGATTTGAACCGTCTCCTCTGGCTTGGGAGATCCTCCATTACATGGGTTTACATTAAAAAAACCATGGGCACGCAGGCCCTAAATTTTATTGGAAGAAGGCCCGCAGGCCAAAAAATTTAAATTAAATAAATTTAAATGAAAACATACACATACAAAGGGTCTTTGGTCTATCTCATGATCATCCATAGTATGCAACGACATTTACGCATATTTAGAATTCAAATTCTTTTAATCGTTATTTTATTTAAGATAAGACGCGCTCGAATTCAATTAATTATGATCTTATAATTAATCAATTCTTTATCATAAATTCCTTTCTGAATTTCCTTGAGATTATTCTCATCCATATTCCTTGTATGGGTCTTTGTACATTGGAGGAAACCTGGTGAAATTCCATTTCTGGAATGTACACGGCGTGTAGTTTATAATTACACAGCGTGTATTTTCTTTTCACCATTTATCCAAAGTACACGCCGGGGCTTTGGCGTGTTTTCTGTACTTTGGAAATTATAGAGTACACGGCGTGTAGATGAATCATACACGGTGTGTACTTCCTTGTTACGTGGTAACCGGCCTGGCGATCCCGTGTACGCGGTACGCGGCTTATCTTTGTACACGGTTTCACCTGGGTTAGAAAGGACTACACGGCATGTTGTTCCAACATACACGCCGTGTATTCCAGTTTCCACGCTCCATTCTATTCTGGTCAACATGGTGTGATTAAAACTTAGGTATAATCAATTCACACGGCGTGGTTTGGAGGACCAGTGCCGGTTCGTTGAACCTAAGTACACCGTGTGTAGTTTTAATTACACGCCGGGTAATCCCGTGTTGTACAGACAGAAAGAGAGGCTCCTCCGAATGAGTTCCTCGTTTTTATTTTAATCAAAATTAAAATTAAAAGGTCGTTTCTATAATATGAATCGAGAAACGAAGGAGGAAGAATAGATCTCATTAATTCATATTTATAGAACGGTTTATTTCGAATTGAATCAAATATGAATCCGTAAATTATCAATGAAAATTAATTAACTATAATCAACGTTGTAACCTCCCTCTGATACCATTTGAAGGTTCCGGGCGCAGCGGAAGCGCGTGGGTGGATGTGCCCACTTGGCATTTTGTCATTAGCAATGATCAATCCGGGATCAATACGATGATAAACGCTAGTCTCCACGGATCGAATCATAGAAAAAGACAAAGAAGATGGTTTGTCCTGGAACCACAAACAAGGATCGTAACAAGTTGATTATAATTAATTTAATTAATTATAAATAAATACCTTTTGGGTGTTCTTTCTTCGTTGATGTTCTCGATCACATTTTCGATGTGATCCGTCGTTACGTCACAGAATCCAAGTGTAGACTCACTCTAGCGGTGATCCACACGTGTACCTCGTATCTCTGGACGTCACCAAAGGATTCTCCGGGTGCTAGCATGGAGAAGCCTTTGCTTGCGTTGTCCACCTTAGATCGTCTTGATCTGATAGAAGAGGATATCTCTCGGACATGAGAGCATTCTTGGAGGAAAATGTTCTTTCGTCCTTGAAAGAATTCTCTAGAGATGTTGTGTCCAACAATTCCCTTGTGTGTCAGAAAAGAGTTGGGGTTGTGAGGATATTTATAATCGGGTGTGTGGGGTTATAGAGTTATGACAATAAATAAATGTGTTACATGTTTTATTTATTTAATTGACTCTTTATTTAAAACCCCATGTAGAATAAATAATTCCTTGACATGTGCCCACTCTGATTATAATAAATATCATTTAAAACAATATTATATCCTCAAAATCCCGACTGCAAAAACTACACGGTGTGTAATAATAAATACACGGCGTGTACTTGTTTTTCATTAAAAACTACATGGCCTGTACATTAAATGTACACAGTGTGTATATCTTGTTTTCATTTATTCATTTCCTTTCCAAAATAAAACTACACGGCATGTAATAATAATACACGGTGTGTACTTGTTTTATTTTATTTTTCCTCCATCATTAAAAACAAATTAGGCTTCCTTGAATAATTATTAAACCACGTACTGGAATAATCTTTATTCAACTTGAGATACTTGGATACACTTAGTGTGTGACCCTCTAGGCCTCTTTCTCGTTGGCATTAGGCAGGCTTGCCTAAAGTCCAAGATTACTGTCTAGTAATGGGTCAAGTCACCCAAGAGAAAGAAATTAACGCCACATTGACGTATCACCTCATACGAATGCTTACTGTGTAATCTAATCCCTTTTTCTCGATATCTCATCAAGCATGTTTCATGGAAGTGTCATAAACCTATATGCTTAATATGTCGTTCTTTGACTACCTGAAATAAACTCGTCGTTTACACCATGTCCATGGAATTTAATACGACAGTTCTATTTCAATCAAAGGGCCGAGATATCAACTTCCATAAATGGAAGGGACAAATCCTTCCTCGACTTATCCATTAACAACATGTCACTCGTGATGCACCCAACGTACCCTACTTCCCTCCAACTATCTGCGTGATGGTTTTAGTCAGTAAATCTAAGTGCGCGAGTCATGACATGAGTTAATGATAATCTTCCAGTCTAAGGACCATTACACACGCTCGTAGATAGCAATATCCGATGACACCAATACATGCAGAATTACTACTGGCGGGTCTGTTCTCATAATATCCCATCTTGAAGATTACCAAGTGCGAACTCCATGAGAGAGAGTCTAGTCTTCTTACAAGTACTCGCACATGACATTCTGTATACTATGTTTCCTATCATAGTATGTCATCCAACTGCAGAACTTTATTTAAGAATATTGTTTTAGCATTTCAAGGTTCTCATCATAGCGGGGATCTACTATGACCTTATTAATGCAACAAATATTCTAGGACATTATTATATTATAGTCATGCAGAACAATGAACAATATATAATAAGTGAACATTTATGTAATCAAATTACAAAAAATTTGGTTCTGAGGACACCAACCCTTACAATCATTACCTATATGTCAATACACAATTCTATAACTTATTAGGGAACTTCATGGGAACTGAACCTATTGTGAAAAACAACCTCCTTCCCCAGTCACAGTCCTTTACTTGTAAGGGATCAGTTTTCCCCATCTTCCCATAATGTATCTGGTTTCCTCATCTTTCAAATTCATGGTGACTACACTAACTTGGTAGGACATTCCACAATCCACATTCATAGTCCATTATATTTAAGGGATTGGGTTTCCCCATCTTCCCATAGTAGATCAATCCAATTGAATTGATTCCCATAATTATATAATGATATATAAATATTTACCCAATGTATTAGAGGGAGATATAGGACCCACCCATCTCATAATAAAATCATTCCTACAAGTGCCACAGGATAATAAATCTTTCATCATGTCTTGATCTATAAAAAGAGATGGTTTAAATTAACATCCAATCATAACCAAAGAAATGAATTATGTGTCATCAACATGTAATCATATCTTACACTATAAAAAAAAGAAAGGTTCCATACTCATTTAATCAAAGAATAACTCATGAAAATAATCAGGTTTCATAAGCATAAAACATTTAAAAAGAATCGGGTTTCATGATCATATAACCCGTGAAAGATAAATGGTTTTCATAAACATCATACCATCAAAACATAATCCATTAAGAGAATAAATATGAATTTAACCTCTAGATTGTTCACTATAAAGATATGAGTAGAATCAAAAGATGTCACCTTAGATGGAAAATAATTTTTAAATATCTTTAAAAAACAATTTATGAGTAAAATATCATTTCTTATTAATTTTTTTTTTCAAAACATAAGATTTTAAAATCGATTTCCATTTAAAATAATTTGAAAATATATAATGAAAGATTGAAATAATTTTGAAAAACATTTTCCTTGGAATACTATAAAATAATATTGAAAACATTTTTAAAACCATTATCCTTGAAAACATATAAAATAAGTTTTAAAACATTTTGAAAACCTTTTTCTATGAAAATTTATAAAATAATCTTAAAAACATTTTGAAAAATATTTTCCTTAAAATTTTATAAAAGAAGTTTA
This sequence comes from Viscum album, assembly GCA_963277665.1. Lineage (NCBI taxonomy): Eukaryota > Viridiplantae > Streptophyta > Magnoliopsida > Santalales > Viscaceae > Viscum > Viscum album. The sequence goes on along the minus strand of OY728132.1, from coordinate 204,355,395 downwards.
AAAATATTTGAAAAATATTTTCCTGGAAAACTTAAATAATATAATTGAAACATTTTGAAAACCTTTTCCCTTGAAATCTTATAAAATAATCTTAAAATAAATTTAGAAACTATTTTATTTGAAAAAACATTCAAAACTTATATTGAAATATTGAAAACATTTTGAAAACCATTTCCTTGAAAATACATTGAAAACTTATAAAGAAATCTTGAAATAAATTTAAAACCCATTTAATTAAAAATAATTTTAAAACATATAAATAATCCTTGAAATAATTTTGAAACCCTTTTTATGAAATAAGGTTTTAAAAGAACATAGATTTTTGGTCGAAGAGGGAGGTGAAGTCAGACTTTCTTAACAATATATTCTTGATCATCTTTTGTACCAACGAGTGTAAAATGGTAACATTACTTGGATATAAAATTAATAATAGTAGTTAAATAAAAATCATGATATTTCTTGATATATTGATCATAATATTTCATTAATTGGAGCATAATCATAAACAATCTCGATAAACATTGAGATTTTAGCAAAAAACTGTTACCAATTTGGTAACATTGAATCATAACACAATGAAGAGAATAACATTACATTAATATTAAAATATAATTAAAAGAATTATATTTATGATATAAAACTTCAAAGGTAGTATATACACCTCATGAAAAAATATAGGTGCATAACACGACATGTGTCTCAAAGAAGGAAAATTGAGACAAAATTACTTTACAGATTTGGTAACTTTTGAAACATAAACTCCATGAAAATAAGATAATAAAATTGATATTTAAATACACATAAAATTAAGTATAATAATAAAATAATATATTCATGGGAATTATAATCACCACACAAAATATATGAGTGTTAATAAGGTGTAAATCTCACAAAAATAGAAGTAAGACTAGAAATCCCCTTACCTTATGTCTTGACTCTCCTCGTACTCATACAAAATTCCATTATAATAAATATAAGTTTATTATAAATATTTTAAAGAATCATATTATTATATATAATATCATATATGATCTTATTGTTACTTTATATTACCTTCTTGTTAACAATTCCTTATTAGGGTTACGCTTGAGGTAATATTCACTTTGTTTTTCACATGTGTCTTAATTTGTTATATCTTTTGTCTTAATACTTATATCATGATTTATAGAATTTAAAACATGATATAAATATGATTTATATTAATTAAATTTTTATTATAATAATCTATATAATATATAATTATGAAATTGAATACACTGTTCATGGAGATTGTTGGTTATACGTACACATGAATGTTGTTTATGTTTTATTATCATATTGAAAGAAATTGAGTAAATTACATATATGTATATATGTTTATATATATATTTATAGTATAATTATTATTTAATATATATAATATAATTTCACTAAACTCATCCTTAAAATATTCCATGTAGTGTGTGAACAAATCACATCACTTTGAGGGGTGGTAGTCCACACACCCTTAAAAGAAATTATCATATTTACAAAAAAATGATAAGTATAAAGATATGTGTGTAAAATAATTAAATAATCATAAATAAATAATAAATGTAATATGTATCATCTATAAATATATTTTACATCATAATTTTAAACCATTAAAGTAGATAAAGGAAAAAATGAACAATCATAGCTTTGTGAGGTTGTAGTTTATCGTACACATAAACGGTATGTTCGTTACCCATAAGATATAAGTGTGTGTATGTTTTGGTCTAAACCATTGTAGAATAAAATATCAGTATATTAAGGATATTTTGTTTATTATATAATAATAAAATATGTATATTTTAGGGGGTGGATAAATAAAATAAATCTAAAGATCTTCCGGAAAGATGTTACTTCTTATTTGGGTAACTCCAATTAGTTTGCAACAAAGGGATTCCTTTCATGTATTTTATCTGAAAAGGATTATTTAAGAAGTAATTTTGAGATTTTGTTTTTATTTGGTAGATATTGTCCAAACCTAAGTTGTTTGATAGGTGTGAGAATGTGGGAGGAGAGGTGGCCTTTTATAGTTGAGGAGGAGTAGCACTCTTGTAAATACCAAAAGGTATACAATAATTAGAGGTCTCCCTTATGTAATTTTCCTCAAAAATAAAAAAAATAATGGATTAATAGTGATGTTTGGTCGATAAAAATCCCTACCACCCAAAAATAAGTGTGTTTTTACAATTTTGTTCTTTAACTTCTACGTTTCCCAAATTTTAGCCTTTTGGTTTTTATTAAAGCATATTGTATTCTAACATATGTAATTTAACAATTAAGAATTAATTAAAGTGATATTTATTATAAAAATATACCCACAAAATTATAATTATTATATCTAATTTACAAAATTAAAATACCAAGTGTGATGGAAATTAAGTTTAAAACAAGTGCATATAAAACGCAAAAACACTACTTTAACCGGGATCATGCTAATAATATTTTTACTATCTATGGGTCAATATGATAACTATATATGATAAATTGGTCCATTAAATGACTATATATGATATTTATTTACACTTAAAAATAAATTTTATGATGTTATTTTTTTTATTAATTTTAAATCATTTTATAAAATATCATTTGTTGTAAAATAACATTAATGTCAATTTTGACATTATTTATTTAATTTTGATTTAATATATACCAAAACAATATTAAAATACAAATATATTAAGTTAAAATATTTTTTAAATGACCTGTTAATCTAAAAATAATAATTAATGAAAATAATTCAACTAATCTACTTCACTTTTTATATTTATAGGACCATTTATTTTTAGTTAATTATCAACTAAATAATCACTACATTTGTGTTTTTTAATCATTTTAAGTAGCTAAATCATCTTTAAAAATTATTGATAAGTAATTATGATAAAAATAACTCATTTAATTTTCTAAATGATATGTATAACCGAAAATTTTTTGTTTTCATTTCTCAAAGTTTTAAAAATGTTAAACATGAGTAAATTTACATTTTTGTCTTTTTCCTTACTTAGATTATGAAATAGGGAAATTTTATTGAATAGTATACCAATAACTCATAAATTTAAACCCATTGAGGTATATAGTCGAAATATGGGCATAAAATGGATTTTGGAAAAGTTTATATGTCATTTTGGACCTTAAGTTTAAGGTTTAGTCCCAAATTAAGGTTACTTTTACCTTAATAATGATGATTAATTTTAATCACTTTTACTGATAATTTTGGTCAAGGATTAAGTTGATCTTATAATACTAAAAATAGCATACTAATTATAAAAATTTATTTACATTTTTAAAAATTCAAATCACATAAGTGGTAAAATTAAATTTAACGCTAATCTCATAGACATGACGAGAAAGCGGTTTCTTTATGTAAATATGTTCAAAAGATCAATAAGTGTGTATAACCTATTTCCATATAAAAATGATTCCAATGAATTTTATTGGCTTAATATATATATATATAATTGAACTTTTTTTAATTTAAAACCAAAATTAAAAAATAAATTAATATTAATAATTATTTAAACGGAAAGGTATTTTTTAACTAAAATACAGTATTCTTCACTATTCATATAAAAATTGAGTTTCTTAGAAAAATTCCAAAAAATCACCCTAAGATAACTTAGACATTATGAATTCAAAAATTAATTTTATTTTATCAAATTAAATTTCTAGATTTTTCTAAAATTAGTTTTATTGTTTTTTAAAGAATGACATGAAAAGGAGTTCATTTGAGAAAATAGTATTTTAAAACATATAAATACTTTACCAAGAATTATATTTGTCATAATAAATATATTTTATTTATATAAAACCATTATAAAAATATTCAAAACTTATTAGTTACTATTTATATTACTATTTTTAATGGATGGGTTATAACTATCTTGTTTAAATAATTATAATTAAAAAATTATGTTTCTTAGAAACTTGGTGTTTCGTGTAATGTATGCCTAGTCGGTGTTGTGTACAGTGCAAGACAAGTCATCATCATGTGAAAGTAATATATGACTTATTTCAATAAAAGACATCAATGAGAATTATTTCATTCAAGAAAGAAAAAAAAGGTTTATAACAACTCAGGGTGTTACATTCACGTTGTGGAGGAGTCTCTTGAAGAAGTGGATATGGGTCCAGAGACTATGAGATGTACCGTTACTATATATTTTTTATTATTGATTTATCTATTTCATACTGGTGAATCTCATTAATTTATTTCAATTTGTGTTGTTAACCTACTAAATCTTCCTACAGAGCTTCTGTCGTACGTCTCAGATATTACTACACACCTTGGTGTGAAGAGAGATAAGGGTATCTGTAGTCCTACTTATGTTTTCTCTCTAATAAATGTTTAGATTTGATAGAGTTTTAGAGTCCTTGAAATGAAATATATTGACTTAAAATTCAATATGGATTGGCACATTGGAAATAAATCTCAGATTGATTAATATCTTCGATATGTTTTCTTCACTACACCTGATGATGTGTTCCATGTTTTATAAGGAGAATGGGACTCAATATCAATTACATCCAGAACTTCTTATACGGAGTAGGAGAAAGTTATATATGTTTTTAATTTTGATCTAGAGTGGGAATATTTAAGTTCTAATCTACCTCTAGTTGTCAATGAGTTTTTTGACGTGTTTCTTTTTGACATCTTTGGTTTTTTACCTGTATGGGAGGTAGAGTTCTCTATAAATTTAGTGTCTTGTACTCAACCAGTTTTTATACCATCTTACCATATGGAACCAGATTATATGAATTATCTGAATACTGAGTTTGATGATATCTTAGAGAAAGTATTTATACACCTAAGTGTGTCACCTTAGGTGGTGTTGGTCCCATTTTTCAATAATTTTGGTGGTTTACTTATAATTTGTGTGGATTACCAAAAACATAATAGAGTTACAATAAACAACAAATATCTATTTCCACAGATTGATGTTATATTTGATCAGTTGAAAGAGGTGAATTGGTTCTATAAGATTTAACTTCAATCTAGTAACCATCAGTTAAGGATAAAAGAATATGACATTCAGAAAACCATATTTCAGAGAAGGTATGACCATTATGAGTACCTTCTCATCCCTTTGTTTTACCCAATGCTCCTGCAGTTTTCATGGATTTGATTAACATGATTTTCTATGAGTTTATTGATGCCATTGTGGTAGTTTTTATGGATTTCATCCTTGTTTACATTATGTCTAAGAAGGATCATTTTCATCATCTGAGATTAGTTTAGGAATTATTGAGAACTCACTGACTTTATGCTAAGATTTCAAAATGTGATTTATAGATTCATCATCTGATAGTAGTTTTGTAATTGTTGAGAACTCACCAAATTTATGTCGAGATTTTAAAATGTGATTTATAGATTCAAGAAGTGATTTTCTTGGGACACGTGGATTTGGAACATGATTTTTTAGTTGATCCTAAGAAGTTGAAGGCTGTTATGAAATAGGAGAAACCACGGATTGTTTTTTAAATTTTAAGATTATTGGGTTTAGCTCTGTATTATCGTCAGTTCGTTAAGGACTTCTCAAAGTTGGATTCTCTGGTGACTACTCTAAATCTGAAGGGAGTAAAATTTTGTTAGGATAAAAGATATCAGAATTATTTTGTTGATCTGAAATGTATTTTTTCTACTATGTTGATGATGACTCTTCAAGATGCCAGGGAGGGCTATGTAGTCTTATGTGATTCATCGAGTTCATGTTTGGGATTCCATCTAATACTGGGTTACCATGTTGTTTCTTGTGGATCTCATCATCTTAGGACACATGAGAAAAATTATTTAACCCATGACCTTGAACTTTAATATGGGATACACGTGATGAATATTTGGATGAATTACCTTTATGGAGAAATTTTTACCATGTTTTCAGACCATAATACCTTGAGTTATATTTTCTCTCATAATATTTAAATCTCATCCAGAGGAATTAGGTGTATTAACTCTAATATTTGGACTTATTAATCACCTATACCTCGAAAAATAAAATATCATTTCATATTATTTGATTATGAAACTTCTAAACCAGTCCGTGAAAGAATCTTCAGAACAGTGGAACTTGATGGATATATTTTCATAGTTTCATATTGGAGTCCAAGAATAAGTGGATGAGATTTCCTTGACCAGTTTCTAGTTATCCTTTTATCTTTAAAATGTTATTCAATAGGAACAACATATTGATGTGGAGTTACATAGAATAAGAGACTCTCTTTATAATGAAGATATAGTGACTAACTGGTCATTCTCCCTTGGGTATTCTATGATATTATATTTTTTTGTACTGTTTGGGGTAAGTAAATATTTTATGGGGGATTGACCTAACTCCTACTAGGAAGTGAAACTAAAAAACATGAAGATGGTCTATGACATTCAGTAATGATTCTGATGTCTAGGTAAGAGATGGGGCATTTATGATTTTGTCTATCTTTCTTATACATGCCAATAGGTTATGGTCAAGCACCAAAGACCCTCTAGTTTACTTCATCAACTTTTAATCTAGACATTGAAGTTTGATGAGATCTATATTTAATTTTTGGTTGGTTTTTCATGTACTGATAGAAAGAAGAATGTGATATGGGTTTTGATCGATTGGCCAAAAAAATTGTCTCACTTTATATATATTCATGATACAATCATGGTTTAAGAGTCGGGAGATCTCCTTTTGAAAGATATTATTCATTTTCAAGGATTTAAATTTTCTATAGTCATTGATAGGGATCGTCGGTTCACTTTTCATTTTTAGAGAGGCCTTTAGGAGGAAGTGGTATCTCAGGTTCATTTGAGCATGGCATACCATCTGCAGTTGGAAGGTCAGATGGAAATAGCTATATATATTCTTGATGAAATGCTATGAGCCTATGTTCTCGACTTTGGTGGGGCTTGAGATGATCATTTGCGGCTGGTTGAGTTTGATTATAACAACAGTTTCCAGTCTATAATCAAAATGGATCCTTTTGAGGCCTTGTCTGGATGCCATTGGAGATCTCAATTGTGTTGGTCAAAGATTGGTGAAAGTTCCTTGGTTATACCAATCTTGATCCAAGAGATGATGAAAAATATTCAAGTGATTTATTAGAGAATATTTATGGAACATAGCCTTTATAAACATTATGTTGATCATTGTCGATTTTCGTTGGAATTCTCATTTGGTGACCAGATTTTCTTGAAGGTTTCACCTCTGTTGGGTTATCGACATCTTGGGAGATAAGGGATTTGTAGGGACTTTTGAGGTTGTTGAGTAGGTGGGAAAATTTTCACGCCATTTAGCACTTCCACCAAAGATAAATTCAATACATAACATGCTCCATGTATCTCAGCTAAAGAATTATCTATCTAATCCATCTCATGTTCTAAGTTGGAGTAGTCTTGAGGTTGAACCACATTAATCCATGACTGAATGACCATTTAGGATATTTTATTCTCAAAAAAGGTACGTTGTGGGTGGATACTACCTTTTTTTATTGATATGACATCACAGGTCTGGTAATCATGAGACGTGGGGTGGGGATGCACTGAGGAGAGGGTAGTGTCCCCATATTTTTGGAATTAAAGCTTCTTCATAGGCTTTTTGGGGATAGAGTGTATCTATGACGGATAGGGTATAATATCATGTTACTATTTTCAGGTATTCATAAACCCCTATTTTAATATGTTTTGGTTGGGTTTTAATTTAAAGGATATTTGGCTGAAATTTTAATGTTTTGATAGTTTCTAGGCTAGTGCATAGTTGGCACATTGTTTTCCCAAACTATGCACACTGATAGAAAAATTATGTAACCCAAGGTAATGGTATTTTTCTTGGTAATCACATGGTTTGAAAAACCATGAACCACCAACGCTAAACCATTAACAAGAAGAAAATGTGGTGCATGGTTAGGGAACATTGTTTGGGTAAAATATGCATTTATACCCAGGAAACCATGCACATGAGATTTTGTTTAATCTGAATCTAATTTTAAAAATCTCATCCCTATTTTTTTAGATTATTGACGGATCCATACAAAACAAAACATATGTTTACCTCCTTTACCCTCTTAGGAGTAGTTTTGGTCCTCTTATAGCCCTCCTAGAAGTGGATTAAAGCATGAGGAACATCGTTCGATCTTCTCCCAGCTAGTTTCCTCTTCCCGTTATATTTCTTCTGCACTCCCTCTCCTCCTCCCAAGGGTTCCATGGATCCCTATGTAGATTTTTTGGATCTAATACCCTCTGTTTTGGGATCTTAAACCTAGGTTTTTTTCAAGGATTCCATCATCATCATTCTTTGTTGGTGAATTCCATCTAGGGTTTTGTGTTTTGAGATCCTTTGATCCTGAGGTAGGTGGTTCTATTACGATACCAAAATTTTATTAACCCTAAATTGATTCTTAAATTTAAATTGTTTGATTTAAATGATATATATATATATATATATATGAAATTGATTACAATTGGTATATTAAAAACCCATTTTCATTGAATTGGGATTTTAGAAATTGGGTTTGGAATAAAATTGGGGGAAACTCATAATTCAATTGAATTGGGAAGTGTTTATGAAATTGATGGAACTTGGGGGAATTTTAATTATAGAATTTATGTTTGTGAAATTTATGGAAATTGTTTGAAATTAAATTGTTTAATTTAATTGTGAAAGTGAATTGTGAAATTGAATTTAGAATCAATTTCAAATTATTGTTTTTGAAAAATGGATTAAAGTGTTTTGACTAAAACCCATTGGTTTTATTGTGTAAAAGGCATGTTTTTTATTAAATAACCATTGGTTTTTAAATTGAAAATTGTAATTTTTGAAATTGGAGAATGGTATTTAATTATTTTGTATGGTTTTTTAAAATAAATCACCATCATTTATTATACTAGAGCACATGTAAGATTAGGTAGTTAGTGAGTTATTTGGGACAAGCACGTTAGTATGGAAATGAACTAAAACTTTATTAGAAGTTTTAAACTCTAAAAATATAATTATTTAGCACATTTTATTCCTCGGTAGGAATGCCGATGATTCCTCTCCTTCCAGTGTTGAGGGACATGTGTACAAATTTTTGTTATTACCACTTGAGTGTGTTGGAATCTCATAACCAAGAACTATCATACCTTTTGGTCAATGAGAATATTTCTAGCTTGTTTATATTTGATATATAAATGTATGAAAATTATTTTAAACTATTTTTCATGCCTTTTGATTTTATATAAATTCTTTAATATAAAAATGTTTATTTAAGACATTATTTTAGAAATATTTCCATCATTTGAAATGTAAATCATGAATTTTTTTAATTACTCTTTGAAATAACAGACATGTTATTTAAAATTTAAAGCTCCCATTGTTTAATTAAATGTTGGAATCTATTATGGAATCCTTGGTGATACCCTACTAGGATTTTAGATCCTACATTACTTCTGCCTTCAGGTGTTTGTAAATTTACTTTTTCTAGGCTTGAGTAGGGGTAAAGTATCACTTGTAGGTTGTCCTAACTATTGATTCGTGGACATAGAGAGTTGAGGCTCTTGTTAGTTGGTCTATTTTTCACCTTTTCTAGTACTTTTATGTAGTACTTTGGTTTGTTTATAACTATTTTACATCTATTACATTTCTCCCTGTGCAGTTTCTTTTTTTTGAATATTGTCTTCTTTATCTTGCATTTACAGTGTTTGTAGAAAAATCATTCCCACTTTCATTTTTTATGATTCTATGTGCTAGTTGCCAACTTTTGGGGATCGAGAACGCCCTTTGGACCATGTTAGTTTTGGCTAGGTTATTGGGTTACCTGGGTAACTAAGATAGTTTGTGAAATGGGTGGTATATTAATTATAAAGAATCAATATCATTTCATAAGTACTACATATATCCATTATTTAATTCATTATATCTATCAAAGTAAATTGGTTATGGAAAAAACATTACACCATAGTGTGGAGACGGTAAGCCATACATATGCACACGCAGTGCATTAATTTTTAATAGGATGGATAAATTGTAAAATATGTTTCTCCTATAATCACAATAACATCTCAGAATATATATGATTCTGGGATTATTACTTTAATATGGAAACAAGAAATAAATAGTAGTTATAAGAAGAAATTAACTTGGATGAGTTGGTAAAAATGATTACATCTTCTTCGAGTTACTTCCTTTAGATCTCAACTTAATGGATATAGGGTTGGTATTTTTGGAAGACTAGGATCTACAAAACATGGATATGTATGTTGGGAATAGAAATGGGTAGGTGTTGGTTGAGATAAAAGGCTGAAAGTAGTGTGAGGAAGTAAGGGAGGAGTCTCCCATTCATAAATGAGGTGAGGGGCACTTTTGTAAAGTAAAAAATTATTACATTAATATAAATTTACTTTCCTTTACAAATAGATCCAAAGTTAGTTATTTAGAAACTAAGATGATTTTGGGTTGCAATCACCTAAACCAAAAATTTATATACAAATCTTGGTCACATTATTACCTTTATCTTTTGGCTTTAACCCTCAATCAAACTCTTTAACTCTTACCATGACAACTTAGATTTTTTACTTTTTAAGGGTTAATATTGTAACTATAAAATTCCAAAAAAACAATAAATGAGACATGGATGAAATTTTAAACCTTATCCCAATAATATTTCCAATTTTTATATATTTACAAATTTAATATCATTTAATAAAATATTATTTATTTTAAAATATCATTAAAATCAATTTTGACACTATTCATTTATTGAATTTTTAAAAAATATTAATACACTACATAACTTTGAAGAAAAACCATAAATAATTACCTAATATGTCTAGGTCATATTGAATTTTTTTTGATGACATTAATTTTCTCAAACCATACTTATTTTATTATTTTATTATCATTTAGTTGATATTTCTATTAATGACATAATTACATAATCATCATTATGTAATCCATTATGGTGATTATTTATTTCATAAAAATCAAAAAATACCATAATGAAGATAAAGAGTTTAGATTTAAAATGAGTACATATAGTTAAAAATATATTCTAGATAACCCTATATAAAAAATGTAATACTTATTAAAAACATGAGTATTCCATATTGGACTCTCCTTAGAATAAAATAATAAAAAATGATTAAAGTCATACAAGTGGATCCAAGAGGCCATAAGATAGTTCCAAGGATGGTTTTGGTCAAACATAACTCATCCAATAAAATTAGGACAAGTGTTAGGGTAATTTTATAATACATATAATATTACTTTTACCATTAATTACCTTATTTATCCTTAACCATAGTAATTTCAACAAATACTAAGGTTACAATTCATATAGTCCAAAAAATAAAAGAGACCTATTTAATAAATTGGTAACTTATGACAATAAATATTAAATTAATTTTTAAAATTTCAAAACATAGTATTGTCTAAAATTAATTTAAAATTAATTTTATTAAATGAATGAGAAAACGAGTTTTACAGATAAAACATTCTAAAGATTAAAATGTTTTTATATCCAAATTTAATGTGAAATTGATTGAAATGAAATACATTAGATTAAATGATAAAAAATGATCTAATTATACTATTAAAACATTTAAAAATACAATTTAAGACTATAAATTATGTATATGAAAAATTTTGTTTAATTAAAATGCAATATTATATCACTATTCATCAAAACATGAAACTTATAAGAAAAATACCAAAAATAAAACCAAAGTAAATTTTAATATTCCTCTTTAAAAGAAGAAGATTATTTGTTGAAATATAATTTATATAAGTATCAAACTATATTTAAACAATGTACGCCATCAAAATGTGTTAAAACATTATTTTTATAAAAATACATCATTTGTGTATAAAATGGTTTTTGTTCTTATATCCTATCTAGAAAACACAAAGTATTAATGTTAAACATCATATTTATTATTATATATATATATTAACTTAATATATTCTAAAAAATTGTGATTTGTTTATTATATTTGTATAAGAAACACATGTGCACATTTAAGTAGTTTTTATTAAACATTTCATTTACATTAAATTGGTTTTTATATTTATTTATAATTAATTTGTAACTAATGAATTATATAATATATTTTTATAAATTATTAAATCCTATTAATAACCACCAATTTAACATCTAAAAGATAATTTCATTTTAAATATTAATATAAACAGTATATTGTAATTCATTTAAGCTTGGTGTTGGGTACAACATAAGGTATCGAAGACATTAAATTTAAAAAGATACATATCATAAAATATTGGGGTGTTACATTATCCCCTCATTCAATAAATTCTTTATTCAAAATTATTTAATTTTAGTTTGGTAAGTAATTTTTGACTATTCATAATACCTTTATTGAAACCCCACATCAGAACAAGGGTTAATGAAACATTCACTTTAAAATAAGGAAAGGGAAATACGAAGGTCACCTGACATATCTCATACTAGGGTTCCATGTAAGAAGACATGGAAATGGAAGAGAAAAAGAAATATCATGATCTGATTAATACTGATAGAGAACTTGTTCAAGATAAAGTTAATAATCCCAAAACCATAAATATATGATGGGTTAAAAGGATATTGATTTATGAGCAGGAAAAGTAAATAGATAATGTTTTTATTTAAAAATATTTTTCCTATGGTTATGGAATTCATTTACTTCCTAGACTTAGAACATAAGGAAAAAAACTTAACTGAAAATTAGAGTTTCATCCTTTCATCAATTTCCACCACATACTCATCTTTTTATAGAGTTGATGAGTATTTAAGATGACTTTTTCATCCCTGAAGATTTTGAATCAACTTCTATAGATCACAATATCAAAAAAATTATAAACATATATTCCTATTATCTTTATACATTAACCAAAACCAAAATGGTTCAGATAAAATAATATAATTCCCAAAAATGAATAATCCTTTTTATGATGAAAACCAACTTTAATATCCAAAATTCAAATGTTATACTCAAAGTTAAACATAGATCATTCAACAAATTACTGTCCTTCCTAAAAACAATTCTGAACTAATATTAAGACCCAAAAATCAAAAGGATTTTATCTTATAGTTGGCCAAATAACAACAATCTATCTTAATGTATTATACAAAAAATTTAATTTTCTTAATCACAGAATCTCCATGATATTCTAACCATTTTCATGTATAACCTGAATCACCATAAGTTCACAATAAATTCATATTTGACTCCAAAATAAAATTCAACCTTTATTCCTAAAAATATTATGTTTACGTTTATCTTATAGGATTCCAAAAATATTGAACATCTTCTGAAATAACATTTATCAATTAATCAGAACATTATTTTCTAATCCCAAGGTTATCTATTTGATAAAAAATGTCTATAAAATTAATATAACCTGTATCCAATAGATATTTTAACTAACAAAATCATGATAACCAAGACTTCATGTAGGCTAGTTGTAGGCGCTTCACCCTTGTCACCCTTTATTTGAAGGTTAAAACCCCATGATCTTGATTTATGTGATAGTTTTTCACTAGACCTGTAGGTTTTTTTCTTCTTCTAAAAATGTCACAACCTGACCCTACTCGGGCTCGAGCCGCGACTACCCCAAGCCTGCCTCCATAGGCCAGGGGCTGGCGACTAGCACCGAAGGCACAATAACTCAGGGAGGCCTTTCCCTAAGTACCTGTATGCACACATACAGCCCACTCAATGCAGAAGTATAGAGTAAAAGGAAAATCAAAGTACCAACTTCTATAAATAAACCACAAAGTACATAGACATCTAAACAGTATAAAGTAAAAGCTGAAGGTAAATTGAAAAGAAAAAGGAAAAAACACACGCCCAACGCGAAATGTGCCACAATCCGGCAACAGGTAAACAAAAGAAAACAGTTGGGAGGGTCCCACACCTGAAACCCGACTATGACCACCGAACATGGTCGAAGATCCCGAAATCCTATGCTCCACTGAAGTCACGACCAACCTATTCGTCATCTCCAAGGGCACACCAAGTGCCGGAAAATCCCAAGTAGTGGTGAGTATTAAAATACTCAGTAGGATGCCCCGAAGGCTTGAGGGAGAAAAAAAGGAGGTAGTGAAGAGGTGAGAAGTAGATCGAACAGGGAAAACTAAGGGAGTACAACAGAGAGTGCAGTAAAGAGTACAGCTCTACCCAACAAGAGGAATAAAGTAGACTCGTCCAAACACAAGGAGATTCAAACGGTGATAATATGAACTTCTCGTCGATTCTTCACAACCTATAGTAGGAGAGTAGACTCGTCCAACCACGAGAAGCTAGACGCGGAAAGCACGTGGAATACCCCGCGCGTCTTCGCCTCTCCTGGAAGGAGAGTAACCAAAACCCAAGAAGTGGGTACTGGAACAAGGGATATACATATACATATGCTCAAACAAGAATCCCGAACAATATCATAAGGGGATCTCCATCCCGTAGCTTAGCCCAAGAAAGTAAGTCGCCATCAGTCTCAGAAGTAAACACCATCGATGCCCAACATCCCGCACGTCTGCCCCAAACTGCAAGTCAAGGGGCTCAAATCACCGCACCATGACACTATCTGCTTTGGGCGGCACTGACTCTCTCGCACGGTTCTTGGTCGCGTCACAAGGATGCGTCTCGGTGGGGAAATCTCCCCTCATACTTGAGAGTTCTAGGGGAATTTCAAACCACACCTCGTTACTACCCCGCAGTCGAGAGGTCTCTTCAAAGTTGACAGGAGACCCCCTGCCCAACCCCGCTGGAGGGTAATCCCTAGAATTTGACGGGTTCCCACTGGAGGGAGACCCGAAAAGAGTCGACGGGTGCCACACTGCCCAGTCCCGTAAAAGGGTAAACCACTGGAGGGAGACCCAGCTAAAGTCGTCGACGAGTCCCAATGCCCAGTCTTGTAAAAGGGTACTCCACTGTAGGGAGGCTCAGAACCGTCATTGGGGACCACTTCCCAGCCCAACTGTAGGTAAACCCGGCATCGGGGACCACTTCCCAGCCCCGCTGGAGGTAAGCCCGGCATTGGGGACCACTGCCCAGCCCCTCTGGAGGTAAACCCAGAACCGCTCTGATCATACCTGCTGGATGGTACTGCTCAGTGAACACCGTTGTACTGGCGAACCCTGCTGGATGGTAACCCACTGTGCATCCCTGCTGGATTGTACAACTAGCCATCCCTGCTGGATGGTACCTCACTGGCCAGCCCTACTGGAAACAACCCCCTGGGTAGAGGATCGGTGTCGGCGTAATTTTTTGGTCACACCGAATCTACAAGAACTCTACCAGGGAACACGAAGGGTCGAGAGAAACTACCCAGGCCTCTCAGGGCGATCACGCTCCAATCCGCTGGGTCACTGACGAAGTGGACCGAGACAACTCATCCCAAAAAGTGGGAAAACACCCACACTGTACGAGCACACGTACTCGTAAACGGTGTCGTAGTCCGGTGAAAGGGGCATAGTACTGAAACCCCTCACATCTAAAGAAACAGAGTAACCAAACCATCTCTTCTAGCCAAACGAGAACAGGACCGGGGGAAAACTCAACCCTGCTAGTCAACAAAATAGAACAGGACCAAGGGAAAACTCAACCCTGCCGGTCAACAAACGAGAACAGGACCTGGGGAAAACTCAACCCTACTGGTCAATAAACGAGAACAGAGGGACCCTCTATGTCGTGAGAGGTCAAAGGTACGCAAAGCAGAACATGGCACACACATGGGTCCCACACTACGTGTGTCCCCACGTCAACTCCAACCAAGTGCACCAACGTTCTTAGGTAAAAACAATCACATGTACCACCAAGCATTCCCATATACTCCCAGAGTATACCACGTTTCCATCCCCAAGGCTATCATGCACACAGAACCCAATGTTAGTGCGAAGGGCGTAAATGTAACAACTCCAACTTTCCACATCATCGGCCCAAGCACGACCAACTACACCACTTCAAACATTTACTTCACTCACATGGGAGTGCATGCGATCACACGCCAAGGGTTCTCTGTAAACACCGTAGGAAGAACCTCCACCAGAGCACCTTACTTGCTTCTGCATTTACATGAGTTCTCGAATAAGTCTCTATACAGCCAAACGGATCGCATCGTTGTAATCCTCATGAAAAAACATGCGAGATAGGCTATTTACTTGCCTCAAACGGATATCCGATAGAAAATTTGTCTGACACTGCTTCGTGCCCGAATGGCATCCCATGGTCCCGAGCCTCGACCCCAAAAAAAAGTCGGGTGCACCGTACCATTGCAATCTCCTCAAAAATACACGTCAAAAAGACTACTCACTTGAGTGCAACGGATATCTGGAGAAAAATATGCATTCCGCCGCACCGCACACGAGCGGTGCTTCGTGGGACCCGCATCCCAGTCCCGAAGCACAACGAACGGATCGCACCGTTGCGATCCTCTCGAAAAAGTACACAACATAGACTAATCACTTGTCCAAAATGGACACCCAGTGACTAAGCTGGAAATCACCGCCAAATCCCAAAACGGCCCTCATGGGGCCCGCACCACCATGCGGAATCAAAGCGGGTGGATTTCACCATTGCAATGCCCTCAGAAAAACACCCAGAATCGTCTACTCGCACACCCCGAACGAACGTCCGATGAAAAAGTTTCAAAGCGCTGCACACAGCTCGAAAGACGGGCTGTGGGTCCCACACCTCAACACTGGTTTCAACACCCGAAACTACACTGGTAATCTCCGCCTCAACTCCAGGGTCGCAACGCCACTGATGATGATCAATTCGGACATCAGATGTGTCCGCACCGCCCAAACAAAACACCCCTGAAAAAACGCCAAACTTACATAACGCATGGCTCATGACACCAAATCCCTCGTCTCAGTAATTAAATATTCCCAAGACTATCTCAAAAAGTTCTCCTCATTTCAAGGAATGTGTTACTGCTGACGGCACGCAAATCTGACACCCGGTCAGAATTTTTTGGGTGTTTAAACAATTAGTGGACGAAAACAGGTGGGTCGGGCTGGTTTGGCTGGCCCACCATGCCAGAACCGGCCCGCGGTTCGCACGGGTCGGCTACCTCGCCCAGACCGGCTGGAGCCGGTCCAGTTCCACCCCCACAGGTCCCGGAAGATGCGGGTCCTTGTCGGCCAGTCGGGGTCCGTAGACCCCGGTCTTCCCTCGTGAGCACCAACCGACAGAAGTCGGTCGGCCCTGGGCCTCACTCGTCGGCGCCCCCGCACGCAGACGCCCCCGCCTCCACCGGCGCCCTCGCCGAGCCCGTTCGCCCTCGCCGAGCCCCGACCGCCTCCGCCAGCCTCCTCCGCTTGGCCTCACCCGCGGCGGCCCCCTGCTGACCCAGCGCCTCCTCCTACCTCCTCCAACCACCACCCGCAGAAGCCCGCTTTCCCGGCCGAAACCAACCACTGCCTAAGCCAAGCCGACGATGCCTGCTGCCGGAACTCCCAAAACTGGCCCGAGAACTCAAAAAAAAACCCTAGAAAACACCCTTAAACAAGAAATCTTCAGCGGACGTTTGTGAACACGTCGGGACTCGGATTATAAATCTCGAAGATGCGTTTGATATCTCGGAAAACTTACTTCACAAATATGGGCTTTGCTCGAAGTTCAAATGGAATTTAGAAGCTATTATTCATCTTGAAAAAGAGTTCGAAAATAAATAAGCAAAAAATGAAATCTCCTACTTGTCGGGGTGTAGCCCGGAGCTTCGCCGCATGTGTCGCTACCGCTCCTGCCGCTCGATGCCGCCTTGATCGGAGGAGGGAGGTGGAGGAGGAGGTTTATAGGGAAGGGTTGAGGGAGGTTTCACTAGGGGAGAACAAATGGAGGAAGGGGATGAAGGGATTAAATAAGGGAAATTAATTAATCTCTTAATTAATTAAAAACTCATTCCAATTTTGATCTGTGTCGGAAACCCCAAATGAAATCGAACATAGGTCACGCCTAGGTTAAACACCACCTCCCGACCACAACAGAGGTCTCATAATTTTAATCTGAGGCCCCGTTCAAAAGTTATAAAACTTAACACCTGAGGCTGCTAAATTACGAAAACGCCCCTGGCAGCATTATTCACAGAAAGCCCGCGCCCACAAAAGTTACACCCCTTCTAGGGTAAAAGGAACACTCCAGACTCAACGGTGCCCTCGGTTTTCCAATCTGATCCTCTGTTTAAGAGATACATGAGTTTAACCATTAAACGAATAAATAAATTAATTAATTTATCCATTTAACATTCCGGTAGCGGGCGAGGGGTCCAAAAGTCTCATGCCGACATGCTTTATGTCGTTACTAGGGTAAACACCACATTCCGGACCCATAAGTACACTCATATTTTTAATCTGAAGCATCGTTTAGGAGTTATCTAATTTATTTGGCATTCCTAGTGTGAACGTACTGAAAATTTAATTCCGGCCACACCGGGACTCGGAATCGCACGCCGTCTGAAGTCTCTGCTATGAAATAACATCAAGAGTATTAGAAAGTCGTTTATAGCCAAAAACAGAGTTCTTATATCATTCTGTACTTCAAGATTTTTGTCCCTGAAATGAAAAACTAGGGAACAACTCGGGGTACTAAGCCCACACCTGGAACTTCCGTACCCAGAAGAACTCTTGCACAGTCCCATGTCACCGCACACAGACCAAAGGATTGATCTGTTTCACGCGAGGTTTTCCCGTGTCGATGAATTGCATAAGAGCACACACACTTTTTCCTCAGGTAAGCCATGTGGGAGATGTCTTGCACCCACTCCATACTTTGGGGTTAGGGCAAGGTGGTAGGGAACCTCGTTATCCCTTCGTACAGTCTCAAACGGCCCGAAAGCCCTCAGGGGTAGCTTACCTCCCCGGCCGAACCCCTGCGTCGCACGCCATGACTAGAATCACCGTTTAGACCTGGGACAAAGCTAGGTGATTCCCACCTTCAGAATATCCAAATAGTGAAACATACAAGGATATCTAATCACACAAGGTTTCACAGTCGATGTCCCACAACCAAGACTCTCTTACACGCTCGGAAAGCAATGGAGTCGACACCATCGACTAACAGAAAAAGGTCTCATGCCTTCTACCTTTCCGAAACAGGGTAACACTGACGCCCCGCGTCCCCCTAGTAATAACCCAAGCAAGGAGCAGGGAGAAAAAGCATTCCACACATAGAGTCTAGCAATTCTACTACAAGAAGTAGAAGAGTTGTAGAGCGTACCTCTTATCACCTCATGCTCTGTAGGATCGTAGACATCCAAAGCTCGCAGCTATCCGCGGTCCCAACCGTCAGCTCCTGGAGCCTGATGTGGATTGCCTAGTGGTGATGGTAAGACCTCATGATGTCTTCCCCCACTACTAACTCCTCCCTCTCCTCTTCTAGAACCACTTCTCTGGGCACCACTCTGATCACGGTGCTGCCTCTACCATGGTGGTGCACCTGCTGCCTACCCGATATTCTCAATGCACCTGGTCCGGCAGTCTCACACTAGGTGACCTCGACCATCACAAGCATAGCACTATCGCTCTTCAGGCTGCACAGGTGCCCTCCGGCATCACTGTGGTGTATGACCATGCCCCTGAGTCTGGTTATCAGAAAGCTACCTGCGTCGAGATTCTTCCTTTCGACGCCCACTAGCTGCGGCAGGCGTATCGGATCTATCAAGCCAACTGCCACCACCAACTGTTGAACGTGACAGGAAGCTCTCTGTCACCAGCTCCTTCTATAGCACCTCGACATATGTGGAAATTCTCAAGGGTACTATGACAACACGAATCTCTCGGCGGAGACCCTACTCAAACTTTAGTGCTCGGAAGTTGTCGTCAAGGGCCAAGTCTAGGTAAAAGCGTGCACGGTCTACAAAACTAGACGCGTACTCAGTCACTGTCATCCCTCCCTACTAAAACTGCAGGAGATCCTAAATCTGATTGGAGCGTAAGCAAGAGGGGAAACACTTCTCATGAAACAACAACTGAAAGTTTCCCCATAAAAGCGAAGACTTGTCAAGAAACTGAGTCACCATACTCCACCAACGCAAAGCTACTCCGTGGAAAAGGTTGGAATCCAAATCCACCATAAGATCTGTCGTAATCTACACAAGCCTGAAAAGGCGAACCAATGTCTCTAGCCAAACCTTTTCTTCCGGAGGTTCTGGCTTACCACCGAACCTCAGCGGTCTCTGCCACTAGAACTCACGGTGCGCCCTCAACCTGCGCTCAAGCCCCGTCTTCTCTACTGAAGATTTCTGCTGCTCAACAGGTGGGGGTTCTGCTACCGACCCACCCGGAGAAAGAAGATCACATGATGGGTCCTAGACTGTGGCCTCGTATCTCACAAGGTCATTTTCACGAACCAAAGCCGGTATCCTACCTGGCTGTCTTCGCAGAGACATCCTGAATGTTATCAAGGAGTGCCACGATCAGATGAGAATATATGTATATAACAGTAACAACAATTGGGAGCTGACTCAAGAAGGACAGTCAAAGACTCAATTCTATGTGATACACAAACCAATTTTCCCTGCAATAAGTGTCTCACCACACCGAGTCGACAAGCGGGTTATCAGGGTCCTGGTGAATGGATACGTCGGCCGCCGCACCATCACTGGACTCCCTGACCTGAGATTCACTCTCGAGACATGTTAAAACAGTTTCCCAAAATCCCATCCAATTCATTTTTAGGGACGTCCGAACAACGTCCCAAGGAACGAACCACCTTTGATACCAATTTTCCACAACATGACCCTACCCGGGCTCGAGCTGCGACTACCCCAAGCCCGCCTCCATATGCCAGGGGCTGGAGACTAGCGCCGAGGGCACAATAACTCGGCGAGGCCTTTTCCTAAGTACCTGTACACACACACGCAGCCCACTCCATGCAGAAGTGCAGAGTAAAAGGAAAAGAAAAGTACCAACTGCTATAAATAAACAACAAAGTGTATCAACCTATAAACAGTACAAAGTAAAAGCTGAAGGTAAACTAAAATGAAAAAGGGAAAAACACACGCCCAACCAGAAAAGTGCCACAACCCGGAAACAGGTAAACAAAAGCAAACAGCTAGGAGGGTCCCACACCTAGAACCCTACTATGACCACCACACGTGTTCTAAGCTCTTGAACTCCTAAGATCCACTGAATTCACAACCAACCTGTCCGTCGTCTGCAAGGGCACACCGAGTGCGGGAAAAGCCCAGACAGGGGTTAGTATAAAAATACTAAGTAGGATTCCACGAAGGCTCGTGGTAGAAACAAAGGAGTTACTGAAGAGGTGAGCAGTAGATAGAATAGGGAAAAGTAAGGGAGTACAATAGAGAGTGCAGTAAAGAGTACAGCTCAACCCAACATGAGGATAGAAGTAGACTCGTCCAAACACAAGGAGCTAGAAACAGTGAGAAGATGAACTTCTCGTCGAGACTTCGCTACCTATAGCAGGAGAGTAGACTCGTCCAACCACGAGAAGCTAGACGCAGAAAGAACGTGGCATAACTCGCGTGTCTTTGCCTCTCCTGGAAGGAGAGTAACCAAAAACCAAGAAGTGGTTACTGGAACAAGGTATATACATGTTCATATGCTCAAACATGATGCCCGAACAAGATCGTAAGGGGATATCCCCCCGTAGATCAGTCCAAGAAAGTGAGTCTCCATCAGTCTCAGAAGTAAACACTATCGATGGCCATCATCCCGCACGTCTGCCCCGAACTGCAAGTCAAGGGGCTCAAATCACCACACCTTGAAACTATCCGCTTTTGGCGGCACTGACCCGCCCGCACGGTTTTAAGTCGCGTCACAAGGACGTGTCTTAGTGGGGAAAGCACCCCTATTAATTGAGAGTTCTGGGGAAATGTCAAACCACACCTCATCACTGCCCCGCAGTCGAGAGGTCTCCTCAAAGTCGATAGGCGACCCCCTACCCAGCCCTGCTGGAGGGTAATCACTGGAAGTCGATGGGTTCCCACTGGAGGGAGACCCGACAAGAGTCAACGGGCTCCACACTGCCCAGTCCTATAAAAGGGTAAACCACTAGAGGGAGACCCGGCTAAAGTCATCGACGAGTCCCAATACCCAGTCCCGTAAAAGGGTAATCCACTGTAGGGAGTCTCGGAACCGTCATCGGGGACCACTTCCAAGCCCCACTAGAGGTAATCCCGGCATCGAGGACCACTGCCCAGCCCCGCTGGAGGTAAACCCAGAACCGCTCTGGCCATCCCTGCTGGATGGTACTGCTCGGGGAACACCGTTGTACTGGCCATCCCAGCCGGATGGTAACTCACTGGCCATCCCCGCTGGATGGTACAACTGGCCCTCCCTAGTGGATGGTACCTCACTAGCCAGCCATGTTGGAAACAACCTCCTGGGTAGAGGATAGGTGCCCGGGTAATGTGTTGGTCACACCGAATCCACAAGAACATTACCAAGGAACACGATGGGTCGAGAGAAACTCCTTGGGCATCTCAAGGTGATCACACTTCAATCCGTTGAGTCACTAATGAAGTGGACCGAGACAACTCATCCCAGAAAGTGGGAAAACACCCACATTGTACAAGCACATGTAGTCGTAAACGTTTCCACAGTTTGGTGAAAGGGGCAGGGTACTGAAACCCCTCACAGCTGAAGAAACATAGGAACCAAACCATCTCAGCCGACCAAATGAGAACAGGACCAGGGGAAAACTCAACCCTGCTGGTCAACCAACAAGAACAGGATCGGGGGAAAACTCAACCCTGCAGGTCAACAGATGAGAAAAGGACCAGGGGAAAACTCAACCCTGCTGGTCAACAAACGAGAATAGATGGACCCTCTACGTCGCGAGAGGTCAAAGGTATGAAAAGAAGAACATGGCACACACATGTGTCCCACGCGACGTGTGGCCCCAAAGTCAACTCCAACCAAGTGAACCAATTTTCTCAGGTACAAACAATCACATGTACCTCCAAGTGTTCCCATATACACCCAGGGTATGCCACGTTTCTAGCCCCAAGGCTATCGTGCACACGGCAGCCAACGTTAGTGCGAAGGGCGTAAATGTAACAACTCCAACTTTCCACCTCATCGGCCTAGGCACGAACAACTACATCTCTTCAAACATTTACTTCACTCACATGGGAGTGCACGCAATCACATGCCAGGGGTTCTCTATAAACACCGCAGGAAAAACCTCCATCGGAGCACCTTACTTGCTTCTGCATTTACATGAGTTCTTGAAGGAGTCTCTGTACAACCAAACGCATCACACTATTGTAATCCTCGTGGAAAAACTTGTGAGATAGGCTATTTACTCGCCTCAAACAGATATCCGAGGGAAAAGTCATCTGACACCGCTTCGTGCCCGAACGGCGTCCCGTGGTCCTGATCCTCGGCCCCAAAAATAGTCGGGTGCACTGTACCATTGCGATCTCCTCAGAAAGGCACGTCAAAAAGACTGCTCACTTGAGTGAAACAGATATCCATAGAAAAAGATGCATTCTGTCGCACCGCACACGAGCGGTGCTTCGTGGGACCCACATACCCGTCCCGAAACACAACGAACGGATTGCACCATTACGATTCTCTCAAAAAAGTACACAAGATATACTATTCACTTGTCCAAAACGAACACCCAGTGATTAAGATGGAAATCACCGCCAACTCCCAAAACGGCCCTCATGGGGCCCACACCACCATATGGAATAAAAGAGGGCTGATTTCACCATTGCAATGCCCTCAGAAAAACACCCAGAATCAACTACTCACATGCCCCGAATGGACGTCCTATGAAGAGGTTTCAAAGCGTTACACGTAGCTTGAAAGACGGGCCATGGGGCCCACGCCTCAACTCCAATTCCATTTCCCGAAACCACATCGGTAATCTCTGCTTCAACGCCAGGGTCGCAATGCCACTGACGATGCTCAATTCGGACATCGTATGTGTCTGCGCTGCCCAAAAAAACACCCCTGGAAAAACACCAAACTTACTTAACGCACATCTCATGACACTGAAGCCCTCGTCTAGGGAATTAAAAATTCCTGAGACCATCTCAAAAAATTCTCCTCGTTTCAAGGAACGCATCGCCGCT
Organism: Viscum album; assembly: GCA_963277665.1. Taxonomy (NCBI): domain Eukaryota; kingdom Viridiplantae; phylum Streptophyta; class Magnoliopsida; order Santalales; family Viscaceae; genus Viscum; species Viscum album. The sequence continues at coordinate 204,331,393 of OY728132.1, read as the reverse complement.
GATAGTACGCAAATCCGAAACGCGGTCAAAATTTTATGGGTGTTTAAATAGTTAGTGGACGAAAATAGGTGGGTCGGGCCGATTCGGCCGGCCAACCATGCGAGAACCAGCCCGCGGTTCGCGTGGGCAGGCTGCCTCGCCCAGACCGGCTGGAGCCAGTCCGGTTCCACCCCCATAGGACCCGCAAGCTGTGGGTCCTTATCGGCCAGCCGGGGTCCGTAGACCCCAGTCATCACTCGTGAGCACCGACCGGAAAAAGTCGGTCGGCCCAGGACCTCACCTCGCTGGCGCCCCCACATGCAGACACCCTCGCCTCTGCTGGCGGCCTTTCCGATCCCGCTCTCCCTCGCAGAGCCCGCTCGCCCTCGCCGCGGCTCGGCCGCCTCCACCGGCCTCCTCCGCTCGGCCTCACCCGCGGCGGCCCCCTGCTAACCTAGCACCTCTGTCGGCCTCCTCCGACCACCACCCACGGCAGCCCGCTCGCCCGACCGAAACCACCCGCCACCTAAGCCAAGCCGACACCGCCTGCTGCCGGAACACCCAAAACCGGCCGGAGAACACAAAAAAAACACCAGTAAACATCCTTAAACCAGCAAACTTCGGCAGACATTTGCGAACACGTCGGGACTCGGATTACAAATCCAGAAGATGTGTTTGATAGCTTGGAAAAAGTACTTCTCAAATATGGGATTTTATCAAATATCAAATGGAATTTCGATGCTATTATTCATCTTGAAAGAAGAGTTCGAAAATAAAAACGCAAAAATGAAAACTCCTACCTGTCGGGGCGTAGCTCGGAGCTTCGTCGTACGTGTCGCTACCGCTCCCGCCGCTCGATGTCGCCTTGATCGGAGGAGGGAGGTGGAGGAGGAGGTTGAGAGGGAAGGGTTGAGGGAGGTTTTCCATGGGATAAGAAGGGAAGGAATGGGATGAAGAGATTAAATAAAGGAAATTAATTAATCCCTTAATTAATTAAAAAGTCATCCCAATTTTGATCCTCGTCTAAAACCCCAAACACAATCAAACTTAGGTCACGCTTAGTGTAAACACCACCTCCCGAGCACATTGGAGGTCTCATAATTCTAATCCAAGGCCCCATTAAAAAGTTATAAAACATAATGTTCGGGGTCGCTAAATTACAAAAACACCCCTAGCGGCATGTTTCACAAAAAGCTCGTGCCCGCGAAAGTTATATCTTTTCTAGGGTAAACGGCACACTCCGGAATCAACGGTGCACTCAGTTTTCCAATACGAGCCACCGTTTAATATATACTTGAGTTTAACCATTAAACGAATAAATTAATTAATTAAATTATCCATTCAACGTTCTGGTAGCGGGCGAGGGGTCCAAACGTCCTACACCGACATGCTTTATGTTGTTCCTAGGGTAAACACCCCATTCCAGACCTATAAGTACACTCATATTTCTGATCTAAAGCACCGTTTAGGAGTTATCCCATTTATTTGATGTTCCCAGTGTGAACGCACTAAAAATTTAATTCTGGCCACACTGGGACTCAAAATTGAACGCCGTTTGAAGGCGCTGCTCTGGAATAACATCAAGAGTATTCAAAAGTCTTTTATATCCAAAAACCGGGTTCATACAAAAATATATTAATATTAACCAAAAATGTGATAACCATCATCTAAAATGGCATAAATATAAAATAAAAAAAATAACCACAGAGTTTATCTCATATGTTTCATTTTGTATTCCTAATAATATAAATACCTATAATTATGTTAAATTCAAAGATCAAATAAACAATTATGGTTATCGTTACCTTAAAACATATATCCACAAAATGAAAATAAATTATTCCTTAAATAACTTTTCACACAAACTAAACCAATTGGTTGGGTTCCCTAATCTATTTTTTTTTTCAAAATCTAGTACCCAAGGTTTCTACTAAAATTTCTCAGATACCAACTATAAACACCCAGACCCTAGTAGCATAGAGTTGGTGCCTCACTTTATTATATTGGTATAAAATACAAGTAATCACATCCCAAAGTACTAAATAGTCTATCAATGTGGTTAAATTGGATATATATTAAAAATATACATCGCATTTTAAAATATAAAATACAAAAAATAATTTCATTGAGTCTTCCATTATCCCCCCTTTGTGTAACCTTGTATATCAGTCATAATATACTTCTTAGAATTTTGGGGAAAATGAAACCTATGAAAGATGTGATCTCATATGCTCAGTAAGAAAGTATATATAGTGTAAGATTCCATAAACAATTGTAAATGATTATGGCTTGGTGATTAACTGAAACACATGTAATTTATTCAATAACTTGAGCATAATATGATCTGAATAAAAGATGATCCAATAATGACATATAAATAATAACATGTGAATGAAACTAAACAATGGATATTATACTAGTTGAATAATCAAATAGAATATAAATAACTAATCTCATTATAATGGAGTTAATAATTTCATAAATCATAAACATACCACCAAGGCTTTGGCCAAGACATCATACATAAACAGGTAAGGCCTCGGCCAACACCCAAACTATTTTGTTTCATGAGAACCTCTGATGCATCGAGGGGATATAGTGGTCCTCTCCCATCAATTAATAATTCCAATATAGTCCTTACTTAAAAGTGGTAAAACAAAATCAACCCATAAATTTTTATTGAAACTAGAATACAAAATGTAAGTAACTTGCATCAGGTAGACACATTCACAAACCATCTAGAGTAGTATGGTGAATGATATCAAAATAGTATATCTTCAAATAGAATAATCAATAAACATTTAATATAATATGTTACATGGTATTATAATAGATAAAAATATTTTAAGTACAATATTCAATAAAGGATATTGACATTTATGAAGATATTTTTAAATGAGAACATAGAAATTTTTTTATGGAAAATAATATTTAAACATTCCCAAGTGTCTCATAAATATTTGAAACATTTTAATCATAATACCCAATAATTAATAACATTAAATGAAACATATAATATCATTATAATATGTATTTTAATAATATTTTTTATCAAAAGGTCAGTAAAAACACCATACACAAGGAATAAGTGGTGAACAAGGCATATATCTCACAAAAGTAAAAGTGAGAAAAGAAACCCTTTCCTTGAACTCTACTTTATTTGGACATGATCTAACCACATGTATAATGGTTTAAATTATTTTATTAATTTATAATAGAACCATTTAAACATTTATAATGTCATATATGATATTCTTATATCATTTTGTTAATTATATTTCATTTCAACCCTTATTTGGGATGTCAACTACTTCATTTTCCCATGCACGTTTTCTCATGAATGTCTCAGTTCATCTGAATAGGATACAGATTCAATATCTCTAGAATTATCATAATTTTATAAATATTATATTTAATCATTAAATACATTTTTATTTCCATTATTGAATGTTGGATATGGAAAATGAATTGCATCATGTTTTGGAGACAGTAGGTCATACGTATACACACCCGACAGTATCATTCCCTTAATAATATGAAGGGTAAAGAATTACATGGTATATTAATTATAATTAATCAACATACATTCATAATATATATATATCCATTATTTCCATAATTATACCCATCATAGTAAATTAGTTTTCATAAAAAAATTCCAGCACAACATGGATACTTTAAGTTGTATGTATGCACGCATGGTGGTTTCATTTTTCATATGATGGATAAATCATAGAATATGGTTTCCCCATAATCATAATAAAATATCAGAATATAGATTATACCGGAGATTTTTTTTTCCTGGGAAACAACACATTAACCATTGGTAGAATTAGAAATGAACTTGTATGATTTGGTAAAAAAAATTACCTCTTCTTTGGAAAACTTCTTTTAGATTTATTCTAAAGGGTTCTAGGATTGGTCTTTTTGGATGAACAAGATCTCTAGAACTTAGATAAAGATGTTGGGGGAAAATGTGTAGGTTTTGGTAGATATATAAGGCTCAATGTAGTGTGAGGAAGTGAGGGAGGAGGTTCCCTTTATAATTGAGGTGAGGGACACTTTTGAAAACTCAAAAATGTTAAATTAATAAAAAATAATTTTCAATTCCGTATGTATAAAAAGTGATTTATTTTGAATAAAAAATTATTATGTGTCAAAATAATCTAAACCAAAATTTTTTATACAATTTTATTTTACTTTTTTACACTTATCTTTTGGCTTTAACTCTTAGTTAAACCATTTAACTCTTACCGTGCCAACATGAATTTTTTACTCTATAAGGGTTAATATATTTACTATAAAATTCCAAATGAACCATAAATGAGTCATGGATGAGATTTGAAATCCTATAACAATCATTTTTATTATATTTATATTTTTATGAATTTTATTTAATTTAATAAAATATTTTTTATTTTAAAATATCATTAATGTCAATTTTGACACTATTCATTATTGACTTTTTAAAAAATATCAAGACAAAAGATAACCCTGAACCAAATCCTTTAATACATATCTAATATGTATAGGTAATCTTGAAAAATTTTGGATGACATTAAATATATTAAATTTTATTTATTTTAATATTTTTAATATCATTTATCTGATATTTATATTAATTGTTTATTTATTTCATCATCATTATGTAAGCCATTCGGGTAATTATTTATTTCCTAAAAAATAAATAAAAATTACCATGATAAAGATAAAAATTTTAGATTTAAATTTATTATTTATAGTCGAAGATATATTCCGAATAACCCCATATTAAAAATGTAATATTTATTATAAACATGAGTATGGCATATTGACCTTTCCTTAGAATAAAATACTAAAAAATGCCTAAAGTAATCCAAGTGCCTCCAATAGTCCATAAAATACATCAAAGGATGATTTTGGTGGAAAATAACTCATAAAATAAAATTAGGATATGTTTTTGGGTAATTTTATGACACATATAATATTTTTTACCCTTAATTACCTTATTTATCTTTAACTGTGGGAATTCAAAAAAATACTAACAATACTATTCATATTATAAAAAAATAAAAGAGAACTATTTACTAAATTTAAACATTATTATTACAAATATGGAATTAATTTTTAAAAATTAAAAACATAGAATTGGATAAAATAAATTTAAAATTATTCTCGTTGATGAAATGAGAAAAATAAGTTTTTAAAGTAAAAGTGTTCAAAAGTTTAAAAAGTTTTAATATCAAAATTCAATGTGAAATTGATTCCAATGACCTAAATTTTATAAAATTATAAAAAATTTGATATATCTATAATTTAAAATAAATTTAAAATAATATTTTTCAATATAAATTATTTAGTTGAAAAAGTAGTTTTCAATTAAAATGCAATATTTTATCACTATTTATCAAAACATAAAACTTATCCAAAAAATACCAAAAAATAAAAGGAAATTTTTATATTCCTATTTAAAATCAAAGGTTAATTATTTGAAATATAATTTATAAAAGTGTCAAAAAAAATATTTAAAACAAGTACTCCATCAAAAGTCGGTAAAACTATATTTTTATAAAAATACATCATTTATGCGTAAAATTGGATTTGTTCTGATATAATGTCTATAAAACACATAGGATTAATGTTAAAAATTACATTTAATAAATTATATATATATATATCATTAATATATTCCAAAAAAATGTGATTTGTTTATTTTATTGGTATAAAACATACTTGAGCGCATTTATATAGTTTTTAATAAGAATTTACTTTATATTAAAATGGTTTCTATATTTATTTGTAAATAATTATTAACAAATTAATTAAATAATATATTTTAATAAGTTAGTTAATCCTATTCATCAACACCAATTTAATGGTTAGGAGATAATTTTATTCTAAATAATAATATTAATAGTATATCGTGGTTCATTTAAGCTCGGTGTTGGATGAAACATAAGAAATTGAAAAGAATGTGTTTAAAAAGAAACATACCATAAATTCTTGGTGTCTTATATAACTCACCTAACATTAATTAACTTGTATTCCTACCCCTTTCTTAACATTCATTTCCACAGAAAAGTACCATTTATTTAATTATAATAGGTGAACACTTACATCCCTTCCATGATTCACCTACCATTAGAATTACTCATTAAAATATGACCTAATTAAATCTCCTGGAATTTACTTATAAATATAAATAATTTTTTCACCTGAATATTTCCTAACTTCTTCCTTTTCAACTAGACATTTAACAGAAAGTTCAAATACTTGGTGAAAGAATCACATCTTTTTTAAAATTTATTTATTAATATTTATATCTTATACCACCTCTATTATTTTATATCCATTAGAGTATGACGATTTAATTTTTAATGATATTTTTTAATGTTATTATACTAATGTAATATCAATTTAATTCCTTCCTCCAAAACCATTTGAAAAATAAACACTTGGTCATGCGTATGTATGGACTACCGCCTCCATGAACGATGTGCCCTATTTTTTATTACTGTATTGAATGGGTTATTAAAAATGAGTTTCAATGAAAAATATTATATTTATAATATTATTAGGATTATGAACCAATAAAACATTTATATTTCGACCTCCATCCTATTTTATGGAAAATAAAATTATCGATTGTGTGTACGTATGCATTACTGCCTCTACGTAATGATGCATTTGGTTTTACATTACTGTAATTAATGGATGACTTTAAAAATTAATATGATGTATAAAATAATAATTAAAAAACAATTGATATTATGTAATTTGTGAATCTATTTTAAAAATAAACTTAATTGTGGTGAAAATTCCAAGATATTCACATAAAAATAATCCAATCCTCTTTGAGTAATTGATATAAGTGGAAAGGATTTAATAAATGAAAAACTTATGAAAATAAATTTACTGTAGAAAACTAATTGTAGATAAAAAATGTTATTTTTTGAATAAAAATAATATAATTATTCTTGAATTTTAATGAAATTGAATGTAACATCATGCCCCTCCTCATTAGATTTATAAGTGATGGGTATGTTACTAGCTTTAAGTAACACGCTAAGACACCAAATCCCAAAAATAAATAAAAAGGGATTCATAAAAAAAATTTGGATGATTTTCCCTATTAAAAAATAAAAAACCAAACTAGAATATGAAACCATTATCCATTATATGATGCATGAGTATAAGGGAAAACAAGTCAAATAAAAAAACCAAACGAAAGTATATTAGAGTACAATGTAGAAAACCAAGACCAACAAAACTCAAAGACATAGAAGAAAACAACTCACCAACTCCTAGTCTTCTCTATGATCCAACACCACATACCCAGACCAAGGTATCAAAAATCATTACTAAAGAATTGGGATACCTTTCCATTACATTTTTTTGATATATGAAATTTAAAAATGCACTATAGTTTCCAAGTAGAGGGTGTAGACAAAACTCATTAGGATTTCCCCAATAACATCCCAACTCACACCAATAGGATATGAATTGGTTAATACAACTTATATGAAATAGTTTAAGAAAATTTAAAATAGTTTATTAAAATCTCAGCAGTTTTCCAAAATAAAATAGTTTTCTATGGAAGCAATCAAAAAATAATTTAAAAAATTTCACATTTCATTTGGCATACCCATTCCATTTCCACACATCCACACATGAATTCCCATGTGATAGTTCCATACTTCTGAGAAATCTCTTGTTAATTTACCAATTCGTCACAATGTATTCACTACCATGTTCCCCAATGGCATACGCCCATTCCATAGGGTCAGGTCTAATACAGATTATGTCACTCCAACCAATATAAAAAATATAAAACCAAATAAACCATGAAAAGACTTTTCAAAAGATAGTTTCCTTTATTGAAAACATTTCTACAAACATTTTCCCATGCATCAAAACTATACTATATTTTAAAATAATGGACCAAAATAACTTTCCACAAAACCATCCAAGTTACAAAATTTCACAAAGCAATCACTATAGAGGTTATTCATCAAGACTCACAAATCAACTTTAAAATTAAATTCATTAAATTCGTTAAATTTGAAATAAATACTTAAATTACTAATTAATAGGAGTTGAGAGTGAGCCCACCCACCACTCAAACTGTGATGAAAACAATTAATGACACAACACCTTCAAAAACCCGACTTAAATATATTAATACCATCCATAGACCTTGTTACCTTCAGTCAAAACATTAATATCTCATCATGATTGAAAAAACACAACTTATATCTATTCCCAATGGATTAGATAAATGATTCCAAGAGTGAAAAGAAGAAGAAAACTAAGGAAAATGATGATTAATGATCACTTACCAACAAATATGGCCTCCAATGCACATAAATTATCCTAGGAATCACTCCTGAATCGAATGGGATGGTCCCAACAGTCGTGGGAGGGAGAGGAATTTGAGTTATAACCTATTTAGCAGAAAACGTGGTTTATGAGGTAAATTGGATTAGAGCTAAAAAAATTTAATATAATTTTTTTATAGTGCATGGTTAGGGTAATGGTTATTCAATCCATCTGGTAACCATGCATGATCTATTACCTCCAAACACACATCACACAGTTAGATCACATTGTTAGAAAAACTGTGCACTAAATGTGTTATTTCCCTATATAAAACATTGTATAGTTTCTCATTTGTATTCACACGGTGTGTCCAAACTATGCACATAACCAAGTGCCTGCCTAGTGCCCATTCTTTTAGTTGCACAGTTTTCTGGGAGGTGTTTCATGGTTGCTACTAACAGTGAACAAACCATAAACCTCCAAAAAAATCCCACAAAACATGCCATAACTCTTTAGAACCTCCTGAAACATAAGCCAATCAATTTATATACATCAAATACATAAATAAAGGGTCATGTAACAAAATATGGGGGTACTAAATTCTCACCACCAATGTCCCTTCCTTCCCCAAAAAGTATAAAACTAAAATTGTCTTTTAAGAGTTTGGGCCATTAGTTGACTATTTCCTTTTCATGCTCTTGTGGTTCTTCCTAAATCCTACCATGTCACCACAAAACCCAAACAATTCTGAGGATTTTCCCTAGAAAAACATTCTCTTTCCTATTCGTAATCCATACCATCACATAAAACAATGTATCATCCATATCTAGGTCAATGCGATCATATCAAATAACATGGTCAGTATTAGGTTCATACTTTTTAAATTAAGATACATGAAACGCATTATGCATTGAACTGAATCGTGGTGGAAAAGATAAATGATATTCCACCTCACCAACCCAATGAAGTATCTCAAAAGGGCCTTGTATCGAGGAGATGACTTACCCTACATCGCAAAACGACAGTTCCCAATCCTTTTTGGGATTCCCAAGACCACGTTATCATGCACCTCAAATGACAACAACCATCCATGAGGACCTTAACACTATTTTTGATGACTCTGATCTATCTCTATTAATTTTCTAATCAAATAAATATTAGTTTTTGTCTCTTTCACAAGGTTTGGTCTAACTGGTGAAGTGTCACCTATTTCAACCCAAAAAAAGTGGATAACAATAAGGAATCTCATAAAATGCTCCAAATCGATCTATATGTATTGAGACCTAATAACTATAATTATATGATTACTCCATAAATAGTATGTACTCCTCCCATGAGCCATAAAAATACATAAAATAAGACCTAAACATCTATTCCAATTTTTAAGTCATCCTTTCATATTTTATATCCATTTGATGATGATACACTATGCTCAAGGTCAACTAAGTCCCAATGGATTACTGTAAGGACTTCCAAAAATGAGACATAAACCTTGAATCATGGTATGATACTATTGAAACTGGTATGAAAATCCTTTTTACCACATATTGGATATGAATTTTTCACAAGTCTTCCACCATATTATATACACAAATAGGTATGAAATGGGATGAATTTTTGATCCAATACACTATCACCCATATAGAATCATGTTTCCAAATAGTTATTGGTATACCTATTATAAAATACATAGATATCTTCCACCATTTACACACGAGAATCGGTAATGACTAAAGCATTCCCACTAGCTTCTGATACTCTACCTTAAGACACAGATTTGTGAGGCGTCTCCAAACAAACTCATACACTTTTCATTTCATTACTTCTTACCAAAATTGTGCTTCTAGTACCTTATAAATATTCTATATTCATGGATGAACCACCCATCTCTAATTGTGGTAATAATTAAGAAGTTGATATTAACAAGCAGATGGTATGACCATCCAATCTTGAAACCATAAAAATGATCCTCTATCAAGATTACATCCCCCAATTGTCTCCCCACTATTGAGTATTGACCACATAGAACCACATTTAGAATCAATTCATTATGCCTCTTTCACCATCTAAAACAAATAAGGAACAAAAGAAACCATAAAGAAAACTTCCATGCTACATCTATCTTCACAATCCAAGTGCATTTCGGCAATAAATGATATCATTTTTCATTGATACAAATCCTATTTTCCAATTAACTATACAACTAACTACTTAATGCATCCACCACTGAATTGCCTTTACCTAGTGTAAACACCAATTTGAAGTCAAACATTTGAAGGTATTCCATGCATATTCTTTTTAACATATTCAAATATATTTTTGATAAAATATGATTCAAGACCTTATGATCCATAAACACAGTAAATTTATGACTAAAGAGGTAATGATGCCATGTCTTCAAAGAATGGACCACAGAAATTGATTCCAAATCATGTGTTGGGTAGTACTCATCATAAAACTATAATTTTCATGATCCATAAGCAAAAAATGTGACCCCATACATGATAAAAAACCCATCCCAGATCCTAAAACATCACAATGCACAACCACCTTGTCTTGAATCTATCAATATCAAGATCAATGCTGATGTATGGAGGACATTATGCTATTGAAAATATATCTGACATTCATTGTTCCATTGGAATGGATCACTTTTACTTATTAAGGTTGTCATTGTGGAATCTAGTCATTAAAATTCATAAATAATACGTTGATAATAATCAAATAAACCAAAGAAACTATATATGTCATAGACATTTTTAGGCATTTTCTAAGAGATAAGTGCCTCTAGCTTTTCTATATCCACAATAACATAATTTTTTAGAGATAACATGTCCAGGGTAACATACCTATTATATCCAAAAATCACACTTTGAATTTTTGGAATAAAAATGATGAACCCAAAAAATACCCAACACTATAGCCAAGTGTTTCTCATGCTCAAACATTTTCTTAGAATACACCATTATATCAACCATAAAAAATACCAAAAAAAATAAAGATACCTTTAACGAATCTGATTCAAAAATTATATAAGGACGTTCAGTGATTTCATAAGACCAAAGGTCATAACCACATAATCATAATTGGAATATCTACTCCTGAAAGATGCCTTCATAATATCATCCTTCCAAACCTGTAATTTGTGATATCCAGAACAGAAGTCAATTTTAGAGAACCACAAAGATCCCATATATTGATTCAATAAATTATCAATAAGTGTATAGTATATTGATTCTTTATTATAACTTGATTAATATTATGATAATATACATAAATCTGAAGATTTACATACACCTTTTTCACAAACAAAACGAGTTCTTCCCATAGAGACATGATTGGAGGAATTAATCCTTTTCTTGCAAACTTTTCCCACTATAATTTCAATTCCCTCTAATTTTTTGGTTACATTCAATATGAAATAAGTGATATAATACTTTTCCCTAGTAAGAGGTCTATCATAAACTCCACTTCTCTTATGGGCGGAAACCCTAATAAATTATCAATAAAAACATTAGGAAACTAATCAAAAATTGTTATAAAACCACATTTCATGATCTCATCAATAGCTCCTAAGTTCAAAGATACCAAAAATTATGAGATAGTTCCAGCCATTGGAGAAGAAAATCCTATTCCACTTTCCTTCGGTTGTTGATATCCTCTAAAGAGATGATCAATGCTATCATTAGTTGTAAAATATTCCCTTCATGTATAATTTTTTATCCAATCATTAAACTTTTTCAACCAATCCATACCTAGGTTTAATTCCTAGAAACCCATATTAATCACCTAGAAATCCAAAATCAATTCATCCCATTTATATTTATAGAACATTCTTTTCATAAAAAATATCAACATTCTATTTTCCAAATAAGTGTTTAAAGTTTCAAAATAGAAGGCATCATCTAAACATGAAAACCTATGAGATCAATATCACAAGAATCAATACAAAATGGGATGTGCATGTATCAAACAAAGATATTATAAAGTTTGAATTCAAATTAATCTTACCTCTCATCATCAAAGGTACAGATTTATCCATTATCATATTTTAATCTCTATAGAATTTCTTAGTCACCGCACATTTCTCTTTATTACCATGTTGAGATTGCATTGGTTGAGGAATCATGGTATTCCTAGAATTACTATGGATTTATTGGTTCTATTTTTTAGTTTTATTCTACTTCACTCATCCCATCAAAGTACACGACATCTGCAAAACATGGGATGTGTCTATCACTTTGAAAATAGCACCGAAGATGTCCAATATGGTTAAAATTGTGACATGATCTAGGTGGTTCTATACAATGACACTTAATATGATCAAAACAACCATACTATAAACATCTCAACCTATACCTTGGTTTAGGAGAAATATTAATTGATCCCACCATCTGATTCTGAGTCTTAAGACCACTTTAGAAATAGGATCCCCTCTTCCACTTATTCCAAGAATTATATTTCCCACCATTTCCCAGAGGTATCAACATGCTTCCTCCACCCGTAGTTCCCAATATTTATTTTTCTATCACTATTTATCTATTGAACACATCTATATAATATGATATAAAAATCACATTAATCTTTGAGTGAATATCTGGCCTTAAACCCAATTAAAAAAATGTCTGCCTTCAAGGATTCACTTTGAGCAACTTCAGGTGAAAAGAGGACTAAATTCCTTAATTTATCTCTGTACTCTTCCACTGTGATGTTTTATTTATTTAAGATGAATATGATTTTTGTTCTTTCAATTAAAAAAGTAAGAGGATATACTTTTTTGTTAAATAATTATTCAAAATCCTCCCACGTCACGTCTTAGTTCAATTTATCGGGAAATGATAAATCCCACCACTAGCGTGTAATATTTTCCTGCATGTATTTTTCTAAATTCACCTTCATCTTAAATAGAATTCCAAGGAAATTATAGATTCGATTCATCCTATTTATCCACACTTCTACTTTTTATAGGTCTGAATCACCCCGAAAGATGGGTGGATTCATCTTTTGAAAATTAATGGAATGATACACATTACTTTTCCAACATAATAATTAATTTTATTAATAAAGTGGAAGAAAACAAGTACAAACTCATAGAGGTCTAAAGAAATGGAGACCAAGAGTTTCACAAATAACATTTTAAATCCCAATATAAGTAAAACAACTAAGAGAGAAAAATTACAAAATGGTACATTACTTTTTAGAATTGTCAAATTTACCACATCACACAAATCACAATAAGGCTTTCCAAAATTCAATGATTTCCATTCTCAATCCATTTTTTTAAAATTTGACAATCATTTTTGAAAATAAAACACTTTTCAAATATTTTAAAAAAATTATTTTCACCAAATCATAAATCATTATTCAAAATTAGTTATTAACTCTTAGTTGGACATAATTTTTATAAATGCATTTCATGCTCTTCTCATCAATTAAACCCATAAAAATGAGGTTACAACTCTTAAAAGTGTCTCAAAACACTAATGTTCCAAAACTCCCTGGTAACTTGATGTTTAGCATAAATTGGTTATCCATACCTTTTTATACTATATATTTTATGTTTAGAAAATCCTACTACTTGATACCATCCCAAGATATATAATGACATTATTCCCATATCAATGACCAAAAAATATAAAACCATTTGTTGAAAAAGTAAAGATGGACCATCCAAGACTAATAAAATTTGTAACATCATACCCCTCCTCATTTTCTTAATAAGTGGAAGGTGCATTACTAGCTTAGGTAACATCCCCAAGACACAAAAGGCTAGTAATAAATTTCAAAGTCTTTATAAAAAATCAAGGAACAAATTTTTATTTTCAAAAAGAAACAACAAAATCACATGATAAACCAACAACCACTATATGTTGTGTGATTATAAGGGAAGAGACACAATAAAACCCAAACCAAACTATATCATTGTAAAACATATAAAACCAGACCAAAAAAACACAAAGACACAGAACACAATAACTTAGTAACTATCAACCTTCTCCAAGCTCCAAATACACATTCCGTGTCCTAGTTATCAACATGCATCACTAAAGAACTGGGATACCTAGCATTTACCTATGTCTCAATATATTACATATTCAAATGCACCATAGTACCCAAGAAGGGTGGGTGGAGTATAAAACTTTTTAGGATTTCCCCAATTAATTCCCAACTCTTGCCAATATCATAAGAACCAGTCAACATAATTTATATAAAAAAATTAAAATAATTTATATCCAAGGAAAGAAGTTCTCCAAACTAAAACATTTTTCCATGGAAGTAATCAAACAATCCTTTAAAACATTTTAAATTAAATTTGGAATACCCATTCCATTTACACACATCCACACATTTATTTCTAGTTGAAAGTTCCATACTAATGAGTAGTCTCTCGTTGATCTATTATGTCATCACAAGGTAACCATTATGAGGTTCCCCAATAAAACACACCCCTTCCACAGGGTCATGTCTAATGAAAATGAATTTATGCCAACCAATATTCCAAATACTATGTTTAACCAACCATGAAAATACATTTTAATAAAAAATTATTTTGTTGAATACATTTACACAGACATTTTTCCATGCATAAAAGCAATTCTATATTTTAAAATTATCATTTTAAAATCGTGACCCAAAAATGCCTTCCACAAAACCATCCAATTTTCTTAATTTCAAAAAAAACATCACTAAAGTGGATTTAAATAAAGGTTCACACATCAATTTAAAAATTTAAATCATTAAATTCAATAAATATGAAACCAATCCTTCAATTTTTAATCAACATGAGTCGAGAGTGAAGCTACATACCTCTCAAACTTTGGTGAAGTGAACAATGACACAAAAACTTCAAAAACACGAATTGAAACTCTTAAAAATGTACTTATATTCCATTACCATAAATAAAAACATTTGTATCCCATAATTATTGATATCATACAACATATATATATCCCTGAATGATTAGATCTATGATTCCAAGGGATTTAGGAAGTATATAAAAATGGAAAACGATGAAGAATGATCACTTACCAAAACATTTGGCCTCCAACACACTTAGATTCACCTGTGAATCGCTCCCAGATTGAAAGGAATGGTATCCATAGCCATGGGAGGGGGAGGAGTTCATTTTATGACCAATTTAGGGTAAACCAAGTAGTTTAATGGGTAAATCAGATTAGATCATCGATTTTTTTATCAAAATTTTTAAGGTGCCCACTTAGGGAACACAGTTAGGAAAATTGTGCCCTAACCGTGTATCAGCCAATTCCTACAAACACACCTCACACGATTGGCTTTCATAGTTAGACAAACCATGTGAATAATTTGGTATTCCCCTCTATAAAAAATTTCACGATTTCTCAAGTAAATCCACATAGTTTGGTCAAACCGTGTACCTACGCAATACCCACTATTTCAGTTTCACAGTTTTATGGGAGGCATTGTACTGTTTCTACTAGCCATGATTAACTTTTTCACCTCTAAAAAAGCCTCAAAAAAT
Source organism: Viscum album (assembly GCA_963277665.1). Taxonomy (NCBI): domain Eukaryota; kingdom Viridiplantae; phylum Streptophyta; class Magnoliopsida; order Santalales; family Viscaceae; genus Viscum; species Viscum album. Next base: position 204,315,618 of record OY728132.1, on the reverse strand, counting down.
CCTAAGAACATCCCAACACATAAAATAATCACATTATATACATAAAAATAAAAAACAAAGGGTCATTTACCAGAATCCAGGAGTTCTACAATGAAGAACTCTTTCAAACACTTGTAAGGTTTTCGTCTCAAAACTTTTTTATTTGAGAAACATGTTCTCTTATGAACCTAATTACTTTAAAATAGTATATATAAAAACAATTGGATATTTAATGTCATATATTATCTTTATTCATGTTATTTGTACTTAAAATCAAGATCTAGTTCTTTCACTAGGTTTTTAATAGAATCTTTTTAAGCCCTATGGGATTTTGGCCTCAAACTCCATTTATTTACATATGTTTTACTTTATTATCCAATAGAATTTTATATGGTGTATATTCTACCCAATTTTTATGTTATTATTAAATATCTTATATACATGTTATTTTTTGTTTTTTTTTCAAGATCTTTACACTTCATGGTTTATTTAATAAAGTCATTGTTGTTTTCATGACTGAAGTTCATTTCCCATTAATTGTTAAATATCTCCTTGATTTTGATCTTATAAGTCTCTTTTTTATACCAATATCTCTTAAAATGGTAGGATTTTTTTATTTGGGGATGTAAATTATTTTTATTAGTATCCCCCCCTTTGATGAAACACTTCCTTAAATAAAAGAAGAATATTGATAAGAATAACTATTATACTTTCCAATAGATATTTATCTTTAATTTCTATGTTTTACTAATCAAATGTTATATCTATGACCAAAAAAATATGTTTCATCTAAATTAAATATATATTCACCGAATTCATTGAGTAATATTTCCATCTCATGAGATATCATTGTGCGTGGGAAGTGATCCTAGTAAAATAAGGTGTTTGGATAGTTTTTCTAGATAATAATGTTTTATTAATGAGGTAGGTATCCTTGACTTGTGCTTATGATTTAATTTTTTTTTGTTTCCACATTTTTATGATGTCACACTATTATGATCACTATTTAATACATGTATATATGATATCATATATTTATTCAATGATTATGACCATCCTCATTGTGATATCATGTTATGACTTATTTCTATCATGTTATGATTAATTATTATATTTTCCCTTATTAAGTGATTGGCCTAACCCATTTGGTATGTTTCTATTACCCCTTGTTTTAAACAAAACTATTATGTTTTTTGAGCCCAGAAGAGAATATTTTGTGTAAGAATTTTTGGGTGACATTGAAGAATAATGATATATTTATTCACTTATTATATTATTGATAAATTTCCATTTGTTGAGAAGAATTAAGATTTTTTAGTTTATTATTTTTCTTAATTCTCAAAAACTCTAAACTAGAATGTCCTTGGATTGTAAATTTGATAAATATATTATAATATTATATGTGTATCAAATATAGTATTCTAAGTTATGTTTTTTTGATACTACATCTGAGAGGATGGGTTTGAGGTTGTTACAATTTCTATCATAGAATTGTTTAGATAACGTTAGAGGTTATCATGATATTGGTTAAGAAGGACATGAGATTTAGGAATGAAATCAATGGTTGATGAGTTAAGGATGATATTAGTTTTAAATCCATATAAAATCCTTTAGGTTGGAATTGTTTAATATCTTATGTTTTTTTTGAGATTAGGTTTATATAACGTTACTATAAACCCAAGGCATATGTCTAAGTAAAAGATATCCTCCTTAAATTTTGGTAAATTGTAGATTTTTTTGTTTTCTAAAAAATTAAATTTATGTCAGGATACAAGAAGGTGGAATCGGTTTTTCCACTAATCATATAGGGGTAACATCATTAAAATACTTTTTTGAGTATATTTCAGTAATCATTTTGGTGCACAGTTAATGGTCTATAACTACACACTTGTACAGAAACTCCCTGGGGATATGCTATGTAATGACCCAGAGTTTATAAATGATAAATGTGTGTTATATTATATTATATAGTATTATACATGTACAACATATATATAACCCAAAAAAATTCATTATTTAAAATTATTAAATTAGTCCATAAATAAACACATAAAAATTCCAGAAAATACAATGGGACATAAAATATAACTAAAAAAACTAGAATGGGAATATTTGGATAACATTGGTCTGCTAGAATTACTACTCCCATGAAAAACACTATAGAAAAGAAATAAAAAATTAATAAATGAATATACATGTTAAAAAATGAAAAATAAATAACCTTGAGAGGAATTGAGGTTAATGTTGAATGAAGGAATGAAGTTTCATTTGTATGAGGTAATATGACCATTTAAATAGTAATTTGATCATTAGAATAGTAACCTAACCATTATGAATAGTAAATTGATAGTTGGAATAGTATTTTGGCCTAAAAATAATAAAATGTAACATGAATATTTTGTTTGATAATTAATTTAAGAAAATATAAATATTGTAATACCATAAATTAAATATCCAGATTAAAAACGAAAAAAAACTATAACAGCTTTTTTAATGAACTATATTTTAATGTATTTTGACAAAAAAATTAATAATTAAAATTACATATGTTAGATAATTATTATGATAAATTGAATTCCATTTTTATAACCATCACACCTAAATTTTCCAAGGGTTTAATTTTGATAATTTATTGAGAAACTTCAATTTTTTTAAATAGTAAAAAGACTGTTTTTCAAATTCTGAATGTTTTAAAACATAATGATGATGTCATAATGAATTAATAAATATTAATTTTCTTATTTTTTCCCAAAATAAATTTAATATGATAAATATTACTTTTAAAAATAATAAACTTAATTTCAAAACCTAAAATATATTTTTCAAAGTCTAAAGTCTAAAGTATTCCATTAAAATAATATATTTTTACATTTTTTTTCCACCTTTCCTTTTGAATAAAATAATAACGCCATATTAAAAAGTGTTTGAATGTATTAAAATAATTTTATTTGATTAAAATATATTTTTTAATTTTAATAATATAACTATTTAAAGGTTTTCCTTGTACATATTATTTTATACATTATTATAAATCAAAAATATATATCTCTTCTAATATAAATAACCCCCACCCTCCCTTGAAAAACCAATTAACTACCACTTACCAAAGAAAAATCTCTACCAAAATATCCTCTCTTTTTTCCCTTAGTGTAATTATGAAAGATCTGGAGCCACACAACTCCAAGAATTCAAGAATTTTAGTGATATATAAATGAATCAACATTGAAAAAATAGTATGTTTTCATCAACTCCACTTCACGCTTTCCTCTTACCTTATTTTTTCCTCAATTCCTATAAAAAAATATTATAGTATTAATTTCTTATTATGTTAAAATCTTATTAATGATTCCAAACTGTGGTAGTAATTATATTTATTTTGTACATAGATTTTATACTTATCTCTCTTCACCATTGGACAATATCTAGTTAATGGTAGGTTAACCACCAATGAGTACGTTGCCAAATCCTTTATTGTCACAACTATTGTAAATTATTATAATGGATTATTTATAATATATATGTATAAATATAATAATTTCTAAGATTATATAGATAAATTTAATAATATATAAGGATAAAAAAAGTAATATTATTTAAATAAAAAAATATGGGATATTTTCTTTAAAATATCATATCAAAACATTACACCTTCTACAATGGAAATTAAAAAATACAATACAATTTTTATAATTGATCAAGAATGAAAAAAATAAACCTAATTCACTTATGGATTCAGGTTTTAATAAAACTAATTTTATTATACAATAATAGGAAAAGAATAAAAATAAAGTGGGATATAAGGTTAGGGGAAACTTGAACATAACTCCTATTTTTCGGGTCACCTTCTCTTTCTCATTATTTTATACATTGATATTATAAAAAATTACTTATAATGTCTGTCCACTAATCCTTAACTTTCATTTTTAGGGATATACATATTTCTATCCATTCAAAAAAAATTATAATCTATTTCTAAAGCTTTTTCCAAAAGACTTTAATATCTAAAAACATCACATTGACTCCCCTTGATATATTTCTTATCCACTCAAGAATAATGATGTTTTATGAAAACAATAGTGTTTCCCTTCACCATTTTGGAACCCCAAAGGTTATTTATGAAATTATTATTTTTGAAATATTTATTAAACCCATTCTCCTTCCATGGGTTTATTTCATGAATATGATTTTTAAAATTTTGTTGTGACATGCATGATTATTTGAATTTTATGATGTGACACGTATTCTAGGAATTAAATAGTCCTCCAATGCATTGGATAATGTAATATATCTAATGATATTATGTATATTATGTGTGAAAATTATTACATATTTGTTCATAGTTATGATTTTGTGATTTATGAACACATGTTATGCATGAACATTATGTTATCTCTGTTCACAAATATGTGTGGTATTTGACCACTACGCTATGATGTTTCGTTATTATTAATATAAAACATTACAAGACTTTATCAATTTTTTTACTCAATAATATGATGATGATATTATGAATATGATATGGTTATTTTTAATATTCTTATCCATGTATTTTGGATTCATGTCCCTTATTCCTCCCCTTATGAAAATTTTAGATCACCCCTCTCTTTAAAGTAAATCCTCGTGTGATTACGTGTACATAGGATAATTTGAGATATTTTAAGAGGATAAATAGAATGGATTTAAATAATATTTATGTATGATCATGTAAAATTTATTTATGAGCCTAACTTTACAAAGATACTAAACATTTTGATCCTCGAATGTATTGCTATTATGTAATTTATTTTAAAAATGACATAATAGTCATTTCAGAAGAAGTTGGGTTGTTATAGTTGGCATCAAAGGTATGGTTTAGTAAATTTAAGAATTAGGATTATAAAATTTTAATTATAAACCTATGTATAATTTTAAGAATAGCTAAGCATCCTATGTTTTGATAATGTATAAGAGTACATGGTTTCTAATAAATGAAATACTTATCTGGATACTATAAGTGGATATGGATCTGGAGTAGTTATACCAAGGGGTAATAGCCTCTAAATGGTTGAATTGGGTATTAACTTGATCTTCACCTGGTACATGACAAATAAGATTTACATAACACCTGGTTGGACACTTCTGGTCAATATGAAGGATATATAGAAAATGTAATTATTTATTATAATGATAAAAAAAGATTAAATAATATAATCCTTTAATCATTATATAAGAAAAAGGATAAACATTGGTATCCCATAATACATGAATTTAGAATTAATATTCATAAAAGAATAAATTATTTATTCATGGTTTTATTACTTATGTTTTGTTCAAAAAATTTATTTTTTATAAAATGGTGGGAACCAAAAGAAACTAGACCAATAACACGTGTTAGGTAAAATGTAATGATTTTCTTGAACAAAATTCGTAATGTAATAGAAGATGGAGTTCAAAAAATTATGGAAATACTTAACCTATTGTCTTAGACTATAAAAAATAACAAGAAGTAAGTGGAACATTTTACTTTTCCCAAGAAGTAGGAACTGACCATCGATTCATTTATTATAAATTGACTACTGACATTTAGTAGTTCTTCCAATATAGTTGTTATAGAATAGTGGGTTAAATCAATGGAGAAGATATTTTTTGTGATTTACTATTCTAATAAGGGTAAAGTGACTGTATTCATCTAACATTTAGATAGAGTGGTCGGTCAAATGTGGGATTTGTTAAAGAATACCAAGAGAAAGGATGAAATTGAAGAAATGGAGTGGAAGACTATAATAATCTATTTCTTAACAAGTATTCCCCTAAAAATATTTCAACTACGGAAGAGAGATAATTCCAAGAGCATAAGAAACAGTTATGTGAGTATATCAAAAATTATAAGGAAACATTCACAAGTATTCCAAGATACTCTTTCAGAATTCTTATAAAAAATTAAATAAAAATAGATAGATTATTTAGTTTTTTAAAACAACTCCTTTAAAAGGCTCTAACTATCAGAGAACTTTCGTGTTATAAATAATTAATATGATTTGATATCAAAATATAGATGAATTTCACAGAATTTCCTTGTGGATATAGAGATAAGAATATAATAATTGACTTTCAAGTTGGTGGATCAGATGAAAAAGAAGGAAGGAATATAAAACCATCTATATATCAAAAATCTGGGAAGAAGAATCATGGGAATTTCCTCAATGGGATTGAGAAATTATTTATGTGGGTATGGTAATTCCACCAAGATCATGAATTTATAAGATACAAGAAGAAGATGTCCGACATGATGGATGAGATGAAGGCACCTCATAATACACTACCCTTTGTTCATTACTTCAATTGTAAGGATTAAGAGAACTATGCAAGAAAATGCACTAAACCATGAGCCCCTGAGGTTAATTAGTATCAATAACCCTAAATCCAAAGTAGAAAGAGAAAATATATTTCATTATTACCACTAATGTGGATCATGAAAATGGGTCCATACGAGGTACACTTCCACTCACTAAGGAATGTAAACAGTTTTATTTCATTCGAATTTTACAAATTCCAATATATCAGGTTATTTTTCAAGAACTATTAAATCAAAACCCTCATACATTGAATTATAGATATCTATAAGAACACCTAGTGGTGAAATCAATGAAACCCAAGTATTGTACTCTTCTTCTACTAGTTTCTATGATATAATTCTTCAAGTGTATCTTTCAATCCTTACCTCATTGGAATTTTATTATATACTATGCATGGATTTGATGTCATCATATTGATCTCACATCAACTGTTTGGAAAATTAAATACTTTTCTATATTTTGAAACATTTGTTGCTCTTATAAAAATGCATGAATGATCATAAATATCCTTTAAAAAATCCCTCAGTTGTATGGTTATTGATACCCAGCAAATAATCATACCTTTCCCAAATGGTATAGTTAAAATAAAGTATCAACCTATAGGAAATTACCATTATAAGGGAATATACTGATGTATTTCCAAAATAGTTACCCATATTTCCCCAAGGTCACATGGAAGAGTTATGAATAGAGCTTATACCTGGATTTATTCTTATCTCTAAATTCCACTATAGGATATCCTTGATCAATCTAGAGGATTTAAAGAAGAAACTACCAGATCATTTGAAAAATGGGTTCATATACCATAGTACATCACCTTGGGGTGAACTGGTGGTCTTTGTCAGGAAAAAAAGATAGATCAATGTTATTTTGTTTTAATTAGTGGGAGCTCAATTAGATCACTATAAAGAAAAATTATACCCTTCCATGGACTCGTGACTTGTATGATGAACTATGAGAATCACATTATATCTCAACAATGTGTATTTTTTCTTGAAATTATCAATTAAAGGTGAAGAAGGAATATATTCATAAGACAACCTTATATACAAGGTATGGAAACTATGAGATCATGGTGACGCACTTCATAATTATAAATTCCCATGAAATCATCATGGATTTTTTAAATAGAGTCATTATAGACTATGTAGAATTTTTTTTGTATTCTTTATTGGTGATATTCAAATATACTCTAAAATTAAGGAGGAACATGAAGAGAATATAAATATTGTGATGTCATAATAATAAAGGATAAAATGTATGCTAAGTTAAGTATGTTTTTCTTTTGGATATAGTAAATCAAATTCTTGTGGAACATGATCAGAAGTGAGAGAATTTCTTTGGACCCTTCAAGTACAATGGTAATTAAGGAATGGTAAATAACCTCAAGTTTCATAGAAATCCATAGTTTTATTATCTTAGTTGGGTACTACCAATGTTATCTGAAAACTTTCCCATGGTTTTCTAACCCACTATCTATGTTAACATGGAAATTGGTAAGGTAGGTATAGATAGAAAATGTGAGTAAATATAAAAGGATCTCAATAAGAGTATAATTAATATGCCTATAATCACACTACCAACAAGGGTATAAGGGTATTTTATATACATTTATGCTTCATAAAAAGGATTGGATTGTGTACTCTTTCAAGATGATAAAGTGATAGTCTAGCCCTTAGAATAGTTAAATATCCACGAGAAATACTACATGATTCATGATTTGGAGTTAGAAACTTTGATTTTTTCTTTTAATATTTGAAAACACTACCTATGTGATGATAAGTGTGAAATATATATAGATCACATGAGTCTAAATTATAAATTAACTTATAATGATCTCAACATGCACCAATAAAGATTGTTATATATGATCAAGGAGTATTATTAAACTATTCACTACCATATTGGAATGGTGAAGAAGGTAGTTGTTGCTCTTAGTACAAAAAACTACTATATACATGATGCATATTGATAAGGACTCTATATTCATGGATATGTAAAGGAGGAATACAGAAAATATAATATCAAGGAATAAATCCTAACTTACCAAATGATTTCTCAACCATTTATCTAAGAGAATATCAATAAGGTGGAGAGGGATGATCTTAAGATTAAAAACAATGTGGAGGTAGAAATGAAGGGTAAGATTCATGAATTCTACCACGATAAAGATATTTTCATTTGTTTTGGAACTATACATTCTATCCCCATATCACTTGATATAAATAAATAGATATTCGATAATTCATATAAATTATCATCCTCTATCCATCCTAGAAGAACCAATATGTATTGTGATCTTTGATAGAACTTTTGATGGGACAACATGAAGAAGGAGATCGATGAGTACACCGTAAAGTTCTTGTTATGTCAGAAAGTTAATGTAGAGTGGCATAAGTCTAATGGGATGATGAAATAATTTCTCATACCCACATGGAAATGGTAGAACATCACTAAGGATTTTGTTAACAGCTTCCTAGATAAATATGAAAGAATAAATGTCATATGGTTTATGGTAGATCGACTAACGAAGACTACCCACTTCATCTCTATTTAGAAATATTTCTCACTTGAAAAAATTTATAAGATATACATAATGGAAGTGTTGATGCTTCATAGGGTACCACTTTTGATTGTCACTCATCGTTATCCAAGGTTAACTTCTAAATTCTAGAAAATTCTTAATCATTCTGTGAATACTGAATTCAATTTTAGAATGGCCTATCATCCACAAATTGATGTCCAATATGAAAGGAACATTTAGACACTTCAGGATATATGAAGATCTTTCTCAATGGTATTTAATGGTGGATGGGATCAACATCTCCAATATAATTATTTCTCATACAACGATAGCTTCCACTTGGGTATTCAAATGGGTCCATATGAAGCTTTATATAGGATGAAATGTACCACTCCTACTTGTTTGGATGAAGTTATTAAATAAAATATACATGGACCAACTCTTATTAAAGATATTACAGAAAAGTTTCAAGCCATCTGATAGCATATAAATGATTCTTTAAGTCGACGTAAGAGTTGTGTTTATAATTGTCAAAGACATATAGAGTTTGAAGTTGAAGAAAAATCTTTTCCTTCGAATATCACCATGTAGGAGATTCATGTGGTTTGGAAAGAAATAAATGATTAACCCTAGGTATATTTACCCATTTGATATCCTTGATCACATGGTAGAAGTTTCTCATCTTCTAGCACGTCCAGCAAACATGCCTCAAGTTCATGATGTGTTCCATGTATCAATCTTAAGGAAGTACATACTTGATCCCTCACATTTAATAAATTTTGATGGGGTATAACTGGAGCATGACCTCTCTTGTGAAGAGAGTATGGTTAAGATATTTCACTATAGAGATTATGTTCTACACAACAAGAAAATTCACATTTTCAAAATTCTATGGCTAAAGAAAAAATATGAAGAGGTGATGTGGGAACCGGAGGAAATGATGAAACAAAACTACCATCATCAATTCTCATGCGAGAATATGATTTCAAATTTAGGGAATGAAATTTCTAAAGGGTGATGAATGTAATGACCTAGACTTTATAAGTGATAAATATGCATTATATTATATTATATATTAATATACATATACAACACATAGAGAAACCAATAACACATTATTTCATTAATGAATATCATTAAATTTTTTTAATAACTAATCTCATCAATATTCCAAAAATTAAAATGGGTTAGAAAATGTAAAATATAAAAAATAGAATGTGAAAATTTAGATTACCCTAATCTGCTAAAATCAACCCTACCATGTGAAAAACTATGAAAAAACAAAATATTAATAACATAATTGACATCTTAGAAAAGGAAAATGTAGAACATTGAAAGTAATTGATGTTAATTTTTTAATAATGGAATTAATTATTATTTATAGAAGGTAATAAGATTGTTGGAATAGTAATGTGACCATTGTAATAGTATTGTTACTATTGGAATAGTAACCTGACCATCAAGAATAATAACATGACTATGGGAACAATAATTTGATCTCAAAATTTTAAAATATAATATAAATAATATTTATCATAATTAATTTATGAAAATATAAATATTATAATTCTATAAAATAAATTTCAAGATTAAAAACACAATGAAATTATAAAAACATTTTTAATAAATTTAATTTTAATTTATTTCATAAAATCATAAGTTTTTATAATAATTAAAATTACCTATGTTAGAAATTTATTTTGTTAAAATAAATTTCAGTTTTAGAATCATCATATCAAAATTACACAAGGGTAAATTTTTGATAATTTTATGAGAAACATCAAATTTATATGAATAGTGAAAATACAGTTTTTCAAATACCACATGTTTTATGATATAATGATGATATAGTAATGGATTAATAAATGCTAAATTGGTTATTTCTACACAAAATAAATTTAATAAGATAAATGGGTCTTTTAAAAACAATAAACATAATTTATAAACAAAAAAATATTTTCCAAAGTCTAAAGTCTTAAGTATTATATTAAAATGATATTTTTTTATTTTTTACCTTTACTTTTGATTAAACTAATAAATTCGGATTATAAAGTATTTTAAAGTCTTAAAATATGTTATTTAATTGAAATATATTTTATAATGTCAATATATTACTATTTAATGGCTTACCATAGATATAATTGTTTATTAAATATTATGACTCCAAAATACCCCTTTGTTCAAGTATAAATTACTCATCTCCCTCCCTTGGAAAACCACTTTACTTCCACTTAAAAAAGCTAATATTATAAAAATAATCCTGTATATTAGGTACCCTATAATATTTAGGTATTTTTTATAGCTACAAAACTCTAATAACTCTATAATTTTAGTTCTATATGAAAGAAGAAACACCGAGAAAAGAGGATGTTTTCACCAACTCCTCTCCGCACATTCCTTTTCTTTTTTTTTCCTATATTCCTTTAAAACTAAAATATTTTAATATTAATTAATTATTATTTTTACATGTTATTAATTATCTTAACATATTTTTATAATTACATTAACAATTTATTTAGATTTTATACTTCTCTTTCCCATTTATTTGATAATGTCTCGTTAACGGTCAGTTAACCGCTTATGAGGACTTTTCCAACTCATTTATTATCACAAAAATAAGATATTTTTTTAATAAATTATTTATAATATAAAAATTTCTAAATATATCTGTTTATAATAGTTTTAAAGTAATATTAATAATTTATAAGTACTAATAATGAAATATCATTCAGACGAAGTACGACATAAGATTTTATAGAATATATCATATAAAAAAGTTTGACCTATAACAATGGAAATTATGAAATATAATACAATGATTAAAATTAATAAAGAGATGAAAAATGAACATAATTCACTTCTAGTTTTATGTTTTAATAAACCTAGTTTTTATTATATAGAATATTTAAAAGAATTTATATAAAGTTGGATTTATTATAAGGGGATTCTCAAACCCAACTTCTTCTTTTTCAGTTACCTCCTCTTTCACATTATTTTCTATATAGATATTCTTAAAATGTACTTCAAATTTTCTTCCACCATTTTTCCTATTTTTTGGTGATATAGATTTTCCTACCATTTTGAAATGTTTTTAAATCCATTTAAAATTCTTTTTCAAAAAAATTTTAATTTCCAAAAAAACATCACATTGACTCCTCTAAAGTTATTTCATATCCATTAAAAATGATGATGTTTTATGAAAAAATATGAGTTACCTTATCCATTTGGGAACCCCAAAGGATATTAATGAAATTATTATTTATGAAATGTTTATGAAACTCATTTCTTTCTTTGGTTTTACTTCAATACTATGATTGTTCGATGTTATATGTGGAATGAATGATTATGATCATTTTATGATGTGACAGGTGGGATTGAAATTATATATCCTTCTAATGAATTGTGTAATTTTACATATTTCATTAGATTATGTGTATTATTCAATAAGTTAATGATATATTTTTTCCATAATTATGATGTGCACATATATTATGCTTGAACATGATACTCTCTTTGATCAAAAATATGTTTTGAAATTGACAACTATATTACGATGACTCGTTATTTTTCATATTTTACATTACATACCGTTTTCAACTAGTTACTTTGTGAATATGACGATTATCCTATTCTTATTATATGAAAATGTTGATTACGATCACCCATGTACTATTGATTTATTTCCCTTATTCCTACCCTTACTAGTTATTTATTTCACTCCTCTATTTGATTTATATCTTCTAGTGATCACATGTACTATGGATACCATGGGAGATTTTAGGAGGAAAAAATATGAATTGAAATAATGTTTATGTTTTATTTTTTTCAAGTGATTTATGATCATAATTTTCTTAATATACTAAACTTTTCAATATTTCAATGTATTATTTTTATGTAATATATCTTAAAAATGATGTGATATCCATATAAGAAAATTTTGGGTCACTATAGTTGGTATTAGAGGTAAAATTTAGTTAATTTGGGAATTCGGATTTTAGAAAGTAGTGAAAAACCTACGGATAATTTTAATTATAGATAAACATACTATGTTTTGGTAAAGTATAATAGTATATGGTTTTCAAACAATGGAATCCAATTCTAGATATTGCAATTAGATGTGGCTCTGATACAGTTGTACCTAGGGGTAATAACCCTAAAAATGTAACATTGGGGATTAAATCGATCATCACTTGGTGCACAACAGAGATTAACTTTTGTACTCTTAGTTTGACACTCCTATGGTATATTCTTTAGTTAATCACAAAATCTATATAAACCGTTATGAATGATATATATCTAATGAATTTTTTTCTTTAAATGATAGAAAATTATCAACATATATTATCCTAGAATAATTATATAATAAAATGGTTAATCATAGGTATCTCATAATATATGATTTTAGAATTTATTTTTCTACAATAATAAATATTTATACATGAGTTATTGACTTATGTTTTGTTCATTCCTTTTCTAATTTGGATAATGGTGGGAACTAGGAGAAAAAACTAACAACCCATGTGAGGGACAATATAATGGTAGTCAAAACTACATTCCCAATGTAATGGGAGATGGATTTAAAAACTTCATGGTGATTCTTACCAAGTTTTATCGATCTATGAATAATAACCTGAACCATGTAGAGTGTCTAACTTTACCCCATGATGAAGAACTATCCATCAAGTCCTTTATATGAAAATGACCACCGATTTTTAGTGGATATTCAAATCCACTTGTTATAGAATAGTGGGTTAAATCAATGGAAAATATATTTTCTATTATCCCCAATTTTGAGAAAGATAATGACTTTGTATGTCTATCATTTAAATAGAGAGTCTAATTAATTTTGGGTGTTGATAAATAATACTAATATGAAAGAAAAAATTGAAGGAATTAGGTGGGAATATTTTAAGAAGTTATTTTTAAATTAGTATTTTTCTTTAACTGTAGAATAAATATATATATTGATTCACTAGAGCCTATGAAAAAGGAGGGATAATTTGTCACGAGATAATAGACAGATTTTAAAATTGTTACAAGAAATTCCTTGGGATTTATTATCAATAATTATAGAAAAAAAGATGGATTATTTAGTGGTTTAAGAACAAACCTTTCAAAGTCTATAGATATCCAAGAATTTTTGGGTTATGTATAATTAGTTTTATGTTATCTCAAAGTAGATATGGAGTTTGGATAATTGTCCCATATACATGGGGATCAAAACTTAAGAATTTAATTTATAGAAAATGGCTTAAATGAAAAGGAGGAAATAATATCAGCCCACCTAGATGTCAAAGAAATGGAAAAAAGCATCATTTTAATTTCCTCAAAGGGGCAGGGAAATGTTTAAGTGTAAAAAATATTCCTACCAAGCTCATGAATGATGAATATACATGAATAAGATGGAAAAATTGTGGATGAAAGGAAAGAATATATTAATTCACCACCCATCGTTCAATGATTTACCTATAAGGACAAAGGGTACGATGCATGTGATTGTACTAAACTAATAGAATTTGAGGTTTGTCAACATCACACACCACTAAATCCAAAGGTAAAAGGGAAATCATATGTTTTCACTACCACATAGGTGGAATATAAAAAATAAGTCATACAAGGTGCACTTTCAATTAACTTGACATTGGGAAATATATTATTTTATTCTGTTTTTATGCATTACTTTATATCTGGAAGGTTTTCTTGAATTATTTAATCAAAACCTCAATACCTAAAAGAATAGATATTCCTAAAAACATCTATCGGTGTGATAAATACAGCCCAAGTGTTATAATAGTTTCTTATTTATGTATGTGGAAATATTCTTCAAGGGAATATCATAATATTTACCTTAGTAGAATTTGATTCTATACTAGGAATGGATTGGATCTCATTATATAGATCTCATATAAACTATTGGAGAAACCAAATATCTTTATATATTTTGATCTATCATATGATCCTACAAAAATCAAGGAATCTCATGAATCTCATTTAGAAAATCCCTCAATGGTGTGGGTGTTAATACCCAATGAATAATCATACCATTACAAAATTATTGAGTCAATGTAAAGTATCAACCTTGAGGAATGGCCATTTTAATGTAGTATAGAGATGTATTTCATGATTATTTACCCAACCTTCCCCCATATCATGAGGTCAAGTTCTCAATAGATATTATATCTTGAGACACTATTATCTCCAAATTCCCCTATAGTATGTCCCTAATCAAATGAGTGGAGTAAAAGAAGCATCTATAGGAGAATTTGGAAAGAGGTTTTATAAAACCTAGTGTATAACCTTGGGTTCCACTGGTTTTATTTTCTAGGAAAAAGGAAGGATAAATGAGGTTATATATAAATTACCATGATCTCAATAAGATCACCAAAAAGAATAAGTATCACATGCAAAGTATTGAAGACTTTTTAGATGAACTAGAAGGAGGTTAGTACTTCTCAAAGTTATATTTTCATTTTGGATATCAACAATTGAAGGTAAATAAGGACGAAATTAAAAATAAAACCTTTTTTCAATGTATAGAAACTATAATTTCATAGTGATTCCCTTTGTACTTAAAAATTTTATTGTAATTATCATATATTGGATGAATAGAGTGTTTAGGGATAACAGTGAAAAAAATTTATAGTTGTATTTATTTATGATATTATCATCTACCGCAAGAAAAAGGAGGAACCTGAAGAGAAACTAAGGATTATAAAGGTTACATTAGGAAAGGAGAAAATGTATGTTATGTTTAGAAAGTGTGACTTTTGGATAACAAAAGTCACGTTATTGGGGAATGAGATCACAAGTGAGGTAATTTTTGTGAACCCTTTAAATAAAAATGAAATTAAGGAATTTCCTAGACCCTCAAGTGTCATGGAAATCAATATTTTCCTTTACCTAGTTGGGTACTACTACTATTTTTTTTAGAAATTTATCATGATTATCTATCATCATAACTAATGTAATATAGAAAGGGGTAAAGTATTCCTACATAAAATAATGTGAGGAAAGATTTAAGGAGATCAATAAGAGGATAATAATTACGCCTATGCTCACAGAACCTTCAAGTGGAAAATGTTTTGTGATATTAAGTGATGCTTCAAAAAAATTTGGGATGTGTGTTCATGTAAAATGATAAAATGATTGCTTATTCCTCACAATAATTAAATATCTATGAGTAGAACTACCCAACACATAATCTAAATATTTAATCTATGATATTCACTTTGAATATTTGGTGTCACTACCACTTTGGTGAGAAGTGTGAATAATATACAGATCACATAATTCAAAAGGACATATTCACATAGAAAGATCTCAACATAAATCAATGAAGATAGTTAGATCTAGTTAAGGAATATGATTACTATATTCACTACCATCCTAGAAAGGATAACAAATTATCTAATTCACTTGGAATAAAAGAACATATTACTCTATCCATGATACGAATTGAGAAAGACCATGTCTTCAGGGATATGAAAAGGATGGATCATAAAATCATAATTATAGGCTATACATCCAAACTTTCCCAAATGATTACCCAACTGTCTATACAAGATAAGATCAAGAAGTCCCATAGGGATGATTTGTAGAATCAAACAAAGGTGGATGAACTTAAAGAGAATAAGATTCATGAATTCCACATCGATGAAGATGGTTTTATTAATTTTGGAACAATACTTTTTGTTACAATGTCACCTAATATAAATAAAGAGATATTTTATAATTCACATAGACCATATTTCTTTATCCATCCTAGAAGTACCAAGATGTACCATGATCTTTGAAAGAACTTTGGGTGGGACAAAATGAAAAAAGAGATCGTTGAGTTCACCTCAATGTTCCTGTTATTATAGAAAGTTAAATTAGAGTAAAAAAGTACAGGGGATGATTAAACCATTACCATAACCAATATAGAAATGGTATAACATTACCATGGACTTTGGTAGTGGTATCATGAAGTAATCCAAATGATGAAACACAATATGGGTTAATGTGGGTAGAATTACCAAAACATCCCACATCATCGATATTTAGGAAAATTTTATTTCTTGAAAAACATTCAAAAGTATATATAAAGGATGTGGTGAGACTAATTAGGGGACAAAATTTAGTCTTATTTGATCTTGATCCAATGTTCACTTCTAAATTATGGCAAATTATTCAATATTATCTGAATAATAAATTGAATTTTAGTATGTAATATCACCCCCAATTTGATCCCTAATCTGAAAGGATCATAATAATCTCAAGGAAATACTAATAGCTTAATTAATGGTATGTCATGTTGTATGGGATCAGTATATCCAATTATTTAATTTTTTAAATAATAACAGCATCCACACGATTATTGAAATGGATCTATATATATCTCTATATGAGAATAAATGTCTAACTATTACTTGTTGGGATAAAATAGGAAAATGAAATATAATTGGACAATATCATGTTTAAGAGATTACAAAAAATGTCTCAAGACACCTAAAAACATATAAAAATGCTCATAGGCTGATTATGAGCTATGTTGAGAACTGTTGAAGGGACTTGGAATTTGAAGTTAGATGTAAATATTTCCTTCAAATATAACCATTGAAGATATTCATATAGTTTGGAAATAAATGAAATATTATCCCTAGGTATATTGTACCATTTGAGATCATTGATCATATAGGAGTAATGGCCTTCTAGATTTTACTTCCACCAAACAGGGCTCAAGTTCATTATGGGTTCCATGTGTAACTTTTGAGGAAGTACATGCGTGAAATCTCACATGTACTAAATTGGGAGGTGGTACATCTTGAGCATGAACTCTCTTACAAATAGAAGTTTGTGAATATCATGGAATATAGATAAAAATTTATAAATAAAAAATAACACTCACCTTGTCAAAGTTTTTTGGTGGAAAGATAAATATGAATATGAGACCTAGGAACCAGTGAAAATGATAAAATATAAGTACCCTCATCTATTTACAATCAAGAATCTGAGTTGAAATTTTTGAAATGAAATTTATAAAGGGGGAAGAATGTAACAACACCTAATTTATAAATGATAAATGTGTTCTATATTATATAGTATATTATTATACACATACAACACATAGAGAAACCAACAAAACTTTATTTCATTAATTAAAATCATTACATTATTCAATAACTAAAACTATAAAAAAATTTAAAAATTACAATGTGGTAGAAAATAGAAAAACAATATGGGAAATGTTTTATAACCATAATCATCTAGAATCCTCGCTACCATTAAAAACAATATATAAAAGAAACAAAATAATATTAATTAAATCAAAATCATAGAAATATAAAATGTAGAACCTTGAGAGGAATTGAGTTAATGTTGAATTAAGTAATGAATTGGTATTTAAAAGATATAACAGGACTATTAAAATAGTAATGTGACCATTAAAATACTAATTTTTTATAACATGTTGGGGGTTAATACCTCTTTATTGAAGAAAAAAATACCTTTCTAAATAATGTTTAGGGGAAACCAAATAAATGTCCCATAGTCCTAGAGGATAATAGGATTGTGAAAGTCATGTCATAAGGGAAAAAACTTGTCCCAAAGGACCTAGGGAATGGTAATCTATAAAACAAACCAAAAAGGGGATTACTCGTATGTCTAATAGGAAGAAAGTATTATGCCAAGAACTAGTGATACATCTCACCACCTCCTTCCAGAGTAACTACACCAATGCCTCCAATCCAAAATTTTGTAAAACCCCTACAAAAATCTATTTCATGATGGTGACCCAGCATGGAATGGCACTTTTCTATCCTATATTGATGTGTGTAGTATGACCAAATGAAGGGTTCCATCACACCCATCACTCTTTTGAGAGTGTCACCCAAAAATTTGTTTGTGGTTCACAATGCATTATTATCTTATTAGAACAAACCATCATACTAAATCATGATATAGGAATACATGAGGTTGGGAACCCATCCTTCACTCAAGAATGATGGCTGAATGATGGGTGTCAGCACACCCATCCCTCAATCGAGGTCTCCCCTTAGAAGCACTTAGAAAACCTATGGTACTACCTATCAAATGTTACAAGATATTATCCTAGTATCGTTATATCATCTAAAACCCATAAATATCCTAGAGGCATAGTTTCCCAAAGTCCAAATTATTTCTTGAAGTTTCAACTAAAAAAGGACCAAAAGGCATAATAGACAAAGGAACCCAAAATTGGCCTCCCAAAAGATCCCTAGTTGCCACAGCCTACCCTGCCAACCTGCTATACGTGATCAAGCCTCTGTTACTACCATAGAAACTCCACCGTCATCACCCCAGACCATAAATTGTACTACTAAGTTGGATTCCTTCCAAGGGTGATACCAAGCCAATATCCCTATTTGAAAAAAGGACATCATCACCACATACTTTATCACACCACTAGAATTTAAAGAAATCTCACAATCATTTTCATGTGAGTACATGGGGAACCATTGCCTTCCTAATCTCCTACCATTAACAATGATATAGACTCCACTATCTACCTCCATAACCAAATCCATAACTATGGTTCTTACTCTATGAAATTCAATGAAGAATACATGGATAGATCCAGATAGAGATGCTAGATCCAGAGTAGAGCTAAAACAAATATGAACCAAAAATGTTGAAGGTCAAAGGAAAAAAAATAGGAGGCTGAAATTCCTTTTAGAGACCAATTCTTGTGGGATATGAGAACCACCAGAAATGATATAATGAAAAGATAATAGAAGAACAATTGTCGTTACTATGATTCATCCAAATAGGTTTTAGGGGAAACCTTAGAAATCACTGAGGAAGAGGAGGGAGCACTCTGAGGAGAATACAGATCCATCAAAACAAGTTTATGGGTTATTCTAGACTCCCATTTATGGCCCCATCCAAATCCAAATCACACCGCATGTTCCCTAGCTGGGCAATGGATTTGAATTTTCCCTTGAATAATATGCACAATAACCTAACCATTAGAATACTATTTTGACCTAAAAATAATAAAATTTAATATAAATAATATTTTTCAACGGTAATTTATAAAAAAATATGTATTATAATTCCATAAAATAAATATCAATATTAAACACTCAAAGAATTTATAAACACCTTTTTAGTAAACTGTATTTTAATGTATTTTACAAAAATTAATATAATTAGGTTAATAATTAAAATTGCATATGTTTAAAAATATTTTTTATAAAATTAATTTAGTCTGTATAATCATAACATTAATATTTTCCATGGTTTAATTTTTGATAATTTTATGAGAAAGATCAATTTTTATGTGAATAGTAAAATACTTTTTTTCAAATACTACATATTTTATTACATACAGATGATGTAATAATGAAATAATAAATATTAAATTAGTTATTTCAACCAAAATTGATTTTTGAAAGATATATGAGTCTTTTGGAAAAATTAAACTTAATTTTCAAACCAAAAAATGTATTTTTTAAAGTCTAAAGTTTAAAGTGTTCTATTAAAATAATATTTTTTCATTTTTGCACCTTTACTTTTTCATAAACTAAAAAATTCCTATTACAAAGTGTTTTAAAGTCTTAAAATAATTTTATTTAGTTTAGATATATTTTATAATATCAAAAATATTTCTATTTAAACGTTCACCTTGGATATAATATTTTATTCTGTACTATAACTCAAAAATACCCTTCTCCTCAAGAATAAATAACCCCTCACCCCTCCCTTGGAAACCCACATCACTTACACAAAATAAGTCAAAGTTCTTCAAAAATACCCTCTATTAATCCACTTCAAATAATTATGTATGTTTTATATCCACTCAACTCTAAGAAATAAATAATTTAATATCATAGAAAATATGAAACACTTAGAAAAGAGTAAGTTTTATTCAAATCCTCTTCATACTTTTTTCTTCTCTTTCTTTTACCGACATTCCATTAGACCTAAATATTCTACTATTAATTTAGTAGTATGAATAATTTTTTATTAATTATGTTAACCTAATATATTAATTATATTTATGATATATATATATATATATTATACTTCTCTTTCCTCTTTATTAGAATATGTCCTATTAACGATCGGTTAACTACCAATGAGGACGTCACCAAATCCTTTATTATTACAACTATTATTGATGATTAAAATAAATTATTTATAATATATAAATTTATAAATATTGTTTTTCTAATATTATGTATTTAATAATATTAATGTATCTGCATCAATAAACAATGACTGTTAAAATGAACGAAGATGGGATATTTAAATGATAATACCATATAAAAAAAATTCCATATCCAACAATGAAACTTAAGAAATATAATCCAATTATAATAATTGATAAAAATTAAATAAAAAAAATTCAATTTTGGTTCCATGTTTTAATAAAATTAATCTTATTATACAAGAGGTGTAAAATCGATGAAATAAATGGGATTTAATGTAAGGGGAATCTCAAACCAAACTATTTATTTCTCGGGTTGCCTCCTCTTTTGCTTTATTTTTTGTATATATGTCCTTAAAATGTAGTTCCATTGTTATTTCACTTTTATTTTAATGTATATACATGTTTCTATACTTTTGAAATTTACTTTAATCTATTTAAAAATATTTTTCAAAAATACTTTAATTTATAAAATCATCACCTTGACCCCTCTTTAGTTATTTCTTCTCCACTTAATACTAATGATATTTTATGTGAAACATAATTTCCCTTATCCATTTGGGAACCCAAAAGGTTATTCATGAAAATGTTATTTGAGAACCCTGTATGAAAACCATTCATTCCCATGGGTTTATTTCTTGACTATGATTTCTGTACATTCTATGTGTCATTCAAGAGTATGAGCATTTTATAATGTGACAGGTTGGATAAGAATTATATATCCCTCCAATGCATTCAATAATGTGATATATCTCATAATATTATGTTTATTATACCTGAACATTATGCTATAATTTTTCAAAATTATGATTTTATGATTTTTTATCATAAGTTATGTTTGAACATAATAAAAGTTTTTTTCATAACTATATCCAGTCTTTGACCACAATGTTTCGATGTTTTATTATTATACATATTCCACGTTCCTTGTCATTATCAATTGTATCCTTCTTGAATATGATGATGATCATATTATTATGATATGATGATTTTGATTATGATCACCCATATACAATTGAATTATTCCCCATATTCCTCCCCTTACTAGGATTTTATCTCACTCTTATCTTTGATGTATATCCTCACATGATTAAATATAATTTATGAGATTAATTTTCCCAAAATACTAAACCTTTCTATCCTTGAATATATAACTATAATTTTATTTATCTTAAACATTATTTAATAGTCAT
Source organism: Viscum album (assembly GCA_963277665.1). Lineage (NCBI taxonomy): Eukaryota > Viridiplantae > Streptophyta > Magnoliopsida > Santalales > Viscaceae > Viscum > Viscum album. Next base: position 204,293,418 of record OY728132.1, on the reverse strand, counting down.
GTAAGAAAATATTGGATCGTTATATGCTCAGGTTAACACACATTATCTTTAAAAACCATTTAAACTATTTGAACATATTATTTTATGAAAGTTAACTAGATTAGAGAACCTTATAATAAAATAACCATGGATAACCTCAATTGAATCTAAAGATTAATAAATTAGGGCATGAAAATAACGTATTAATTATGTCTTTTAGCTCATAGTTTTCCATTAAATAATTTACATATTTATTTATTATTATCCCTAACTTTTTCTAAATAACACTTTTAGAAAGAAATAACCAAGCTAACAATGGAGGTGATTGAAAATATGGTGATTATATCAACCTAAAATCTACTAGGATAATAATTGGGATTATAATTCTTTTTATTATTCTAAATAAACGATCATTAATTATAATTAATAACATGAACATAGTTGAATTCTATATAACACCAAAGAAGATAAGGATGGTGTCTCATGAAAATTTAGGTGATTAAGATAATGCTGGAAAAAGATATAATTTTCTTCATGTCAAAAATGTGTGAAGAAAACACTAGGGAATATCTTAAAAGAAATAGAAAATGTTTTATATGTGTAAAGGGAGAATATAAATCATCTAGATACTCAGGGAAAATGAAGAATATATTTTGATAGATGAAGAAGATTTGCCTTCTAGTTTAAATTAGGATATTAATATAGTTGTTTCATTTGAAATTTTATCTTAAGTCATTACAGTCTTTTTGAAATCCTTAATTAATTTTTTTTATCAAAAATTTCTAAAATGTAATTTTATAAGGGGAAATGTAACATCCTCAAATTTTAATATCTACATATATTCATTTAAATAATATTGAGTTTGATATATTTATTCACACACACTAAAATGAAGGTTAGATACATTATTAAATAAAATTAATCATCTTTAAATAATAATTATGATAGCATATAATATATCTATATATGATATAAAATGTTAAAAAAATTAACAATAATTTTGGTACAAAATATTATTATAAGCAGTTAATCTTTAAGAACATCATTTTTAAATAAAAGTGGTTTATCTTCAAATATTTTATTTTCTATCAAAAGTAAAATATATAATTTTTATAAGTATAATTATTTAAAATAACATTATTTTTTAATTTATAATATCAAAATTTACTTGGTATGAATTTTTTATCATTTTATGAAAATATTGATTTTTAAGATGAAAATACGGTTTTTATGAGAATTAAAATTTTCATGATTGTATCAAGAATGGCCTAGAAGGTAATAAAAAAATTAAGTGATCTAATATTAAACGAATGAATAACGTTATGAATTATAATTTATTATATTAACTTATAAAACTCAAGCCTAACATTTTTAAAACTAAAGTAAATTGTTACATTAATAAAGAAATTTTTTTATATAATTATTTTAATTTATTAATATTTTGAAAGAATTAATTTATGTATTTATTTTAATATCACTTAACCTTCATTTTCTTTACAAAAAAGCTTCTTACTATCATGAAAATTAGTAACCATCCAAAATTCATTTTATACATAAACTAAACTTTAAAAACACTCTTATTTAAAAAAATGTGTTCTACGTGTTTAATTAAAAATAATATTTTATCATATTTAGGAAATTAATTACGTAAAATGGATACCAGATTATGAATCATCATGTCGAAATATATTAATAATGGCATACATATATATTTATTAACAAAATAAGTAAGATGATTAATATTTAATTAAGAGTTATCTTGTATGAAACCCATGATCAAATCGTGGTGGAAAATTATTTTTGAGTTATTATAGCAGTAATGTAGTGGTACTGTAGTGGTAAAATAGTTGAAGAACTATTCATCTAATTTTGTCTTTTGGACCACTGGTCTAGGCCACAAGGCTTTAGATCCTACACAGGCATTTGGTCCATAGGGCATCTGGGCCACCACAAATCCATCAATGATGCAGAGTGAACAACCGATCAATGTAACACATCAGGTAGGTAGTATAACTTGGCTTTAGGTTGGATTGTTTAGTGGGCATCTCGAAAGAGCGATTGGTGCATTGGAAGATATAAAATGGACCTATAACTATCTTAGATTTTGGAGTTATATTACAAAACTTTGAAATGTGGAGAAAAGTGTGATGGTCCTTTGCAGAGGGGGTGATGAATCATGTGAATGGTGATGACCATACAAGTGAAGTGATGTATCTTGGTAACCAGCTTGGCATGGAGACATGTCGACATTACTGGGTGGGAAGCATGAAAGAGATATGGGTGATTTGAAACCTATCATCTAGCCCTTTACCCAAAATTGAGTTACAATAGGTATGATCTTACATTTCTTCACATTGGGGAATCATAATTCAATGGATTATGGTAGGGGTTTCACTGTGAGAATACCGGATCATGATGTGATGTTGGGATTCTCAGTATGTGCCTTCAAGTGACCTCCTTCATCTTTCGAGCCACAAGGACTTCAAGACATCAAGTATTAATGATCCTTTGATCCACTGGGACTTCAAGTCATCTAATTTTTACCTCTAAACCCTTTTAAAAAAGTAGTCTTTCTTTTATTAATAAATGGGGTCATTTCTCCGACCTTTAAAAACCATTATGTGTAATAAGTGTTTAAATGACTTATCTAAAGTGGTTCGAATTTTCCCAGGATTAATTGAACTCTAAACCTTCTATAACGCCTTTACAAGGCTATAATGTCATTACAACATGTATCACCATATATAATGCATCTAACTCACCTAAAATTTAGTCACTTATTTTCTTAGCCCTTACTTTACATTATTTTCAATGGAAAGTGGCCTGTTCATCAATTATAAAATGAGACCACTTATTTCGATTCCATGATTCACCTTCCGTTCAAATAAATCTTTAAAAATCTACCATAATTACTTCTCATAGAATTCCTTTACATGACCTCAAGCCTCTGTTCATCATAAGATATCCTAACTTCTCTATTTTTAGTAATACTTTCAAGAGAAAGTTTAAAGTATCGACGAATGTATCATGTCTTTATTAACCTTTCTTTCTTATTCTTCTTTTGTTACCACTTAAAATATAATATATATATTATATTATAATAAAATAAGTATTAATTGTATTCTTTTATGAAATTATACTAATTTAGTATTTTATTTATGTCCTCCTCCAAAACCATTTGAAAATTAAAAACGTCGTGATGTGTATGTGTGAACTACCACCTCCATGCATGATGTGAACTATTTTTCATCACATCCTTGGATGGATGATTCAAAATTGGGTTTTAATTAATAAATATTTTATTTATAACATTAATAGTATTCTTAAATGATAAAACATTTTAATTTCAACCACCATCATATTTTATGGAATATAAAATTTTTGACTCTGTGTGTGTGAAAATTATTGCCTCCACGTAGAAATGCATTTTATTTTCCATTATTAACAATCATGGAAAAATTTAAAAAAAATTATCTATAAAAAATATATTTAAAACACTAATAATATTATGTATGTTTTTAAAATATTTTAAAAATAAACTTGATCATAGTTAACATGCCAAGAGACTCATATAAAAATCAACTGAACCACCTCTGGTTACCGACATAAGTGGAAAAGATTTAATAAATTAAAAAATTATGAAAATAAATAAAACCTAGGAAAATAATTATACATGAATAAGGTTATTGTAAACTTTTTAATTAAACATAATTTTATTATTGATAATTTTAATTTCAAGTGTAACACACTTTCGAACACAAGTAAGGGTTTCATCTCAAAACTTCCATATTTGAGACACATGTTCTTTTGTACACCTAATTTTTTTAAAATATTGAATATACTACCAATTGATTATTTAATATAATTTATTATCCTTATTTAGGGTGTTTTAACATCAACTTTAAGATATTTGAAATTCAAGGGGTTTTAATTACAATTTTCTTAATTCATTGATATTTTTGTCTCAAACTCTCTCATTTGAGATGCATTTTACTTTATATTTCCCATGAATCATGAAATATATTCTTGAATTTTATATTCCAAGTCTATTTTCCCTAAAATTATCTATTAAAATATATGATTTTATATTTTTTGGATATATTAATTATCTTCGTCAAAATCATCTCATTTAATGAAATTATTCCTTAAATAAAATATTGATGTTGAAAAGAATAACTCATATACTTACCAATGGTTATTTATCTTCTATGTTCTTATTATACATGTAAAAAAGTGTGATATATATTTCAAAGATTTTTACTCACAAGTGACATTAAATTTTATTTTCACCTCTTTTCAAATGAAAAATATTTTATCCTTTTTATAATGTGGGTTTTATATAAGGTTTATAAAGGATTTTTCGTTTTTTTCACATGGATAGTTTTCAAAAAAATGCTTTCATTTCAAGTATGGTTATAATTATTTAAACAATTATTCCATAAATATTATTTTAAAGTTATTTTCAATTAAATTTATTTTCTATAGAAAATTTAAAATAATATCTATTTAAAATTTTACATTGGTTTGTTTTCAATAAAAGTAATATAATTTTCAATTTCCATGTGAATGTATCTTTCCACTACCATTTTTATTTTCAAAGAGAATTTTTCTCTACACATTAAAGTTTTCAAAAAAGTAAATTCTTATTACCATATTTTACTTAAATATTCTTTTTTAAATTTTTTCATATTACAAGGAAAATTATTATTTTAAAAGAAGCTTTTCTAATTCTTCTAATTGTGTTCTTAATCTATGTGGTTTGCTTAATCGAGGGTAATATTAAAATTATACCGTCCACCTTATATATATGGATGGATTAGAAATTATTTTTTACAACTATGGTATGACCCATAAATTATTTTATCTTCCCTAATCATAAAATTATATAGGCATAATTTACTTCCAATTTATTTCTTTAGTGAATTCCTTAAGATCCATATCTTTATTTAAGGGTGTTCACATAGATTCCCAATACATAAATTTATTGTGGAAATTGTTTTCTAAACCGTATATCCATTTATTATATAGTGTAATAACCATTCTTAATAATTTTTAATGAGTAGTATTTACCAAGAATAATTCTTAATGTTATATGATACCCATTTATTTTTCATGAGTTTATCTTGGTTTGTTTATTGAGGGAATTATGAATTCTTTCTTCAGAACCACTTGAAAATAAAATAAAACACATTTTATTTATTGGGTTTTTGCGATATACTGATTGAAACCATGTATGACACATATGTTTGTTTTTTATTATGTGATGATTTGTTCTAGAATTAAATATCCCTATAATGTAATGGTTAATGTTTCCATATCACTAGATATCATGGTGTATGGGTAGTAAACTTATACAACTATGGAACTTGTGTAGTTTTCCAAGCTAATTATGTTATATTAATGAGATGTGGAACCTTAACATATGCTTATGATGTCATTTTTATATTTTTTACACATTCCTATGATGTCATGTCCATATTTTATGATTATTGTTGATTCTATGTACATATGATATCATCTAATTTTCTATGATTCCATTCTTATTATCATCCTCATTATGATATCAAGTTATGTTCCATGGCTCTCATGTTATGATTTTTTTTATGATTTCAGAGTGTTTGTGATCACCCATTTTATATGTTTACCTGTCCCCAGGTTATGAAAGAAGGGATTATAATTTTTAATCCTAGAAGTGTATCTTTAGTGAATAATTTTTGTGAAAATTTGCAGAGTCATTATGGATTAATTAGCTTCTTATATTGTGGAAAAATGTCAATTTTTTAGAAGTCTTGAGATTTATTATTTAATGATTTCTACTAATTTTATAAATCTCTAAATTTAATTGTCTTGGATTTTAAATGTGAGTAATATATTGCAATATTAGATGTGTATCAAAGCTATTGTTGTAACTTATATAGTTTTAAAACTATATCCTAGAGCATGGTTCTAGAATAAATAAAAATAATTCTCCTTATGATATCTAAGAAAAGTGTAGGCAAATATGCAGTAATTCCATATATTTTAATGATAATCCATCCTTGGTGCCAATATTATCCTTTCTCAAACACATAACTTTTGAGTTTTCACTTTTCTCCCCTTTGGATATTGTCCCAATTATCACAATGGCCATATTAATATTCCAACACAAAACCACTCAAGATATCCTCCATCAATTAATGACCAATTAAGAATTTATTTTCAACAAATCCAAGATATAAACATTGGTTGAAACATTTTACCCCTTTATATTTTGTTGTTAATTATTTCATAAATCAATATGGATAATTTAACTCCAAATACACCATAGAAATGTAAAAAATTATGATGCATTCCATTCTCTCCATTTTTTAATAAAATAAAAATGGAATCTTTACTAGATTTACCTCTTTATTTTATACCCCAATTTCATTCCACTATATCGTTTAGATTTTTCCACCACTTTTTCTTATATTTAAAACCTGTATGCTCTTTCATCTATTTTACAACTTTCATCATATCTAATTTCCTCTAATTTGGACCATTCTATATTTTTCATTCAAGCTCAAAATATCTTCCTACTATAGATTCACTCTAAAATATTTTCATTGAGTAAACATATCAATTTTTAAATATTATTAAATAAATACTCTAAGTCTACTCAGTAAAAACTAAATGTAAGAAAAAATAATTTCAGTTAATATCTTCATTTTTATCAATTGAACTCACCTACTTCCATAAATATATGAAACATGACCTTTTAATGTCATTTTTTATCACCCAATGATTCCAATAACACTTAAATAGAAAATTAGTAAATAAAAATTAAAGAACATAGTGTGTGATATATACCAAATGTTGAACCAATTAACACCAATTGTTATAATAAACTTGTAATTCCATTTGTAGTCCATAATCTTTCTTCCATCACATGGTGTCTCTCCACTACCAAATGAGGTAAGTATCCTTTGAATCTATAACTAAAAATATAAATGGATTCTTTTATATATGAAACCAATTATGGAATTGATATTCATTATGGGGGTATTTTTTCTTAAATAACATTGAATATCTTAAAAAATTAAATGATGTCACGTATTAAATCAAAAATAAATAAAGAACACCACATTGAATGTCGTTTCTCCTCATATTTCTACATGTTCTAAAATTACTGAATATAGACTGAAACCACTTTTTAACCACAAAATTTGGCTTTATTCCACTAGATAATTCATATTATGATTCGAAACCTCTTTAATTTTAGATCTTGATCAACACCACTAGAAATTTTCCATCACCACGTGAAATTATATATTTATCAATATATTACTTGTATTCTTTATATTGGTCTTTTATACCAATTGGAATAAATTTAGCACTAATTAAAATTCCATATTGACCCTTGTTAAAATTTTCAATGCATTCATATACTTGTAATTAATTCACCCCATGGATAATATCTACACTTTAAACTTTCATTACTCTTGAATTAATTATAAAAATTAAATACATGGGAGAGGGAAAATTATTGATTTTCCTCAAGTTTAGTAATGTGTATAGTATTTTTAAACCATCCCTCTACATCCAATTTTTTTATAATATTTTTAGTGGCTATTCGCGAAGAAACAACACTATTAAAAAATTCTTTGTATATATTGTTCTTTGAGTCCACTTTCTTTTTTAGCTTGTAATTTATATCCATTATGAGAATAATCCCACATATATATGTATCATCCACCAAAACTTATTTATTAAATATTTCATCATTATTACTACACCATTTTAGGGGTTTTCATTTTTCTTACTCTATTACCTTATAGAGAATTTGTGAAACCATTTTGGTATGCTACGTGTTTTTCCTCTTTAATAGCCATTTTTATTGAAACCTGCTCACTTAATGAAAAAATACTGAACAAAACCACGTTCAAAATCACTTATTCCATACCATATGGAAAACAAAACAAAAATAACACAGCTCCCGATAGCAATTACTTGTTTGGAAGGCCAGGCCTTCTCCTGAAATCATCCTCCATCAGCGGGAGTCCACTGTGCAGTTTCACCTTAGGCTCCCAACCCAGCACTTCCTTCGCCTTCGTAATGTCAGGCTTTCTCTGTCGAGGATTGTCCGACGTGTTCTCCACCGCCACAATCTCCACATCAGGGTTGATCAGCTCCTTCACCGTCTCTTCCAGTTCAAGCATGGTGAATTCACCCGGATTCCCAATTTTGATCGGTCTAGTGCATTCCCCTTCCATGAGCTGAATCAGGCCATCAACCATGTCTAAGACGTAGAAAAAGCTCCAAGTTTTCATTCCAGGTGTCTGAACAGTCATGGGCTCCCCACGCACTACCTGAGCAATGAAATTTCTCACTACACAGCCATCATCTATGTTCATGCGAGGCCCATAAGTATTGAAGATCCTTGCAATCCATATCTCTATTCTAAGCAGCCTATGGTAGTCGAACATCAGAGTTTCAGCAATGTGTTTACCCTCATCATAACAGCTCCTAACCCCTATTGGGTTAATATTTCCCCAATAACTCTCATTTTGGGGATGCACAAGTGTATCGCCATACACTTTTGAAGTTGACGTGAGCAATATCCTAGCTCCAACCCTCTTGGAATGTTTGAGCATATTCAGCGTACCGATCACATTTGCCTTTATTGTCTTCATAGGATTGTACTTGTAAAAAATAGGGGATGCGGGGCAGGCAAGATGATATATTTGATCAACCTCAACCAACAGTGTCTCTGTAAAATCATGACGAATGAGCTCCAATCTTGGATGACCAATCCATTTCCTCAAATTGTCCTTTGAACCAGTGAAGTAGTTATCAACAACAGTCACCTCATTCTTATCATTTTCCATCAATTTGTCCACTAGGCGTGAACCAATGAAACCAGCTCCTCCGGTGACTAGAATTCTCATATTTGATTGGAAAATTTTAGAATTTCACAGAGGTGATGGTGAAGGTGGTTTCAGCACAACAAGACCATTTCCGTTAGATTCTTTAGCCATTTGGCTCAGATGATACAACTTGAGTCTTTATTTAAATATTCATCCTTATTTAATTCAATAGTGAAATCATTATTTTTGATCCTCCATATGTGATTATTTTCCTTTCATGATAACTTTCATGAATATACCACCATTGGTGCTGCATTAACAATGCAATTCATTCTATCCTTACCATCTTCTAACACCATAAATATGATTTTTAAACTAACTTGTTTTTTCCTTTTATACTCTCATACCCTTTGCTATATGAATGGGGGAATTTATCATGGTATATTAATCACCTATATTACAGTAATAACATTCCAAATATCCATGGTCAATATAAATAAGACATTAATCAATAAAATAATACCTCATGTATCATTATATTTATTGGATGATATAGTAGATTTTTTTCAATATTTTAACTCTTATACTTCCCAAAACACAAACTTGGTGTTTCATATAACCCCATTGTAGTAGAAATTCAATGTAACCATTATTTGAGAACTATTAATTCCATATTTTTAAATAACTTTCCTCTTATTCACTCATTTTATATTTCCACCTCTATGGATATCATTTTTTGAGGTTATCATTGGTGTGGTCTCTAAGTTTACATTTGGGAATTTCAATATCATTTCAAAATACTTAATATTTATATCACTTTACTTCATTTGGAGAATAATTTATTTCAATCTAGATCTAGTTTATTTTACTGATTTTATCATCTCTTCAAAAAATTAAATGGATAAAATTAGCTTTATTTTCCTTCACTATGTCCATTTTTCAATCAATTTATGTCAAAATTCTATAAATAAATATATTTTGTTATTTATTTTTTCACCCACCCTAGAAACTGATACATTTAAATCCTCTTAATTTAGTCATTTATTCCCCAAAACCATCTCTCATATGAATCCATAATCAACTACATTAATGATTTATAATTAATCCATATTTTCATATAAGTATTGGACCTCTTCGAGATTACTTTAAGGACGTCCACCATATTGAAATTATTAAATTATTTTCACTTTTACACAAAAAATCATCACTTCATTTCAAATATATGGAGAAATATATATCTAAATATTTTCCATAAGTTTCCACTATAGTGTTAGAAACATATTTATCTTCAAAACCAATCGCACTTACCTCGATTGGTGTAACCTACTTATCATGGGTTTTTTTATTCTCACTCTTCCCCTTATTTAATTTTCATAATTTGAAATTTTCAACAGATTTATCTATCAAAATCTCATCATAACTATATTTAAAATAAACTCTGTAATATAACACTAAAAAATCCATTGCTTCCCTACATTTTACATTAATTTCTTATCGAGTATTCTTTATCCCAAACATAGTTTCAAACTGAATGATTTTCTTATAAACATTATTTTCCATTAATCCAACACAAATATTTTCTATCTTTGCATAAAAAATAATTCACTCTACTTTTTCAAAATTATAATCATGATATATTTATTCTAAGACATTATCACTCTCGACCTATAGAAACTGATATATCTCCTTTTACAACTATAAAAGATAGTACCATTTAGTACAATAGTCTTCATAAATGAATCAATATGTGAAAAAAATTCCAAAATATATTTAACATATTAAACTCTAAATAAGAAATTTTGATATCTAATACCACATTTTGGGACTATAAAATTTGGATAAGAGTCTTGGTTTACCTTAAAAGGGGGGATTGAATCTGTTTTTTGACTAAACTAAAACTTTTCCTTCACTATGAACACTTAACCCTCACCTAGTGTCGCATTTTTTCCCTTATTATAATGAACATGTTAAATTTATCACTTCGTCTTCTTATATTTCTTTAAATGTTAAATAAAATTATTATAAAGTAAAGCACACACGAACACATGTATTTTACTTACCTTACCTACACTTGTATATTTACAAGGAGCATACACACAACTATTGGGTAGGGCACCAAAGTCCATTAGACACACTATTTAATGGAAAAAAAATTTATTTATGGTTACTTCCAACCATGTATTTCCATCTTTTTAAAATATTAAGGTATTTTTCACTACTTTCCCACATCTCACTCCAATTTCTTCTTTTTTGTGCATTGATTCAAAGAAAAATATCAGTTAATATAATTATTGGTCTTTCTAAAATCAAATTAAGAAACTGGATTTTTATACATCATCAACTCTATATTTTATGATCCATAAAACTCCACCATTATTACCTTTACCTTATTCAAATACATATGATATTTAGTCTTTATTACTAGTTAAATTGATGTTTTACACCTGATCCCAATAAAAACAAATAAATCTTCTTGATAAAAAAAATAAAATGGAATTTCCTTTATTTTCCTCTATCATATTTAACCAATCCTTTGGATGAATCAATGAAAATCCATCTACTTAATATTATTCTATAAAAAGATAGATCTATCAATTAATACTCTATTAATTACTATCTTTACACAAATAAAAATTTCTCTATCACATTCCCCATTATTATTGTGTCTCATGTTATTTTATAGTAGATTTTATAAACTCTTAAAATATCCAAAAAATTAAATTAATGATTGATATCAATAAATGTTTTCTTAAATATTTGAAATCATTCCATGTATAACATGTAATTTAATGTGCTAAATTTCTCCCACAAAGATCAATTCAAACCTCCAAGACACATTCCATGTCTTATGAGAATGAAATTCCAACTAAATATTTTATTCTCCAACATTTTTATACATCACAACATGGAAAAACATACACCACAGTGTGGTTGAGTCTATTATATCCATCATATCTATGAACCATGACTTCCTCATCCCTACATTCTGATAAATTTAATCATTTTAAATTTTATAACCATTAATGACATGGTCCATTAGGACATAAATGTCTGCAAACCATGAAATCATCTATACATAAATTAAATGTCTTATTCTATGATGAAAACCATGAAAAAAAAATTTATTTATAACTTATTATAGAAAAATTCAGTAGTATCCATAGTATACACTATGCCATTTAAAACTAATTTCCCCATATTTCACCATCCATCTTCAAACACCACAATGAATACCACAATACTTATTTTTTCCCTCCCAAAGGAATACAGTTATTTTTAAAATGAACACATCATGTTCTAAGAAATAATTATACCCAAAATCCCATTCATTCTTTTATATAAGAGGAAATTGATCACAAATCTTACTCAAAATTATTAAATCATCATTTTATTTGAACTAGTTAACTTAAAAGATCATAACCATCACTACTACATTGTACATTTCATACATTTTATTTCATCTAAGTAAATCAGACCACAACCAAACAAAACCCTTTAGACTATGAGCTATATCCATGTTTTCCTTCCCACCATGACAACCACCATAATATAAATCACTATATGAAGGAACAAATACATATATCAAGATCCATCATCAAAACATGATAATTGAATGACTAACACCATGATTCCCTTTCCATTTTACATTTGACCATGGAATGGTCATCACCACATTTTAGTTTGATATTCTATTCATTCTCCAAATACCTTATATCTATCTTTAAATTATATCATGTTGGTTATTACTTCTACAAATTATTTAAAAATAATTTATATATAATATTTACCTCATTTAATATCATTCCAATTCATATTCTTCGTTATAAAATTATCTCAACTTTATTTATTTAATTTTTTTTCATAGCCTTCCATGATGTACCACTAACAACATATCATTGACAAATACTCTATGTAATCATTGTAATAACTCCAATACATACTCTTTTAATATATAAAGTCATTCCATGATCATATTTATACACTCATTACATATATTTTAATGATATTACTTCCATGGTTTCAACATTCTCCATTCAAAAACACATAACCTTTAGGTCTTCATTTTTCTCCCACTTTGGATATTGTTCTAATTATCATAATGATCATATTCACATTCCAACACATAATATATCAATTCAACCTTCATTAATTGATAATAAATATAATATTAATTGAAAAAAAAATCCACCCCTAAATCTTCAATTATAATAATGAAATATATCATTGATCTATTGAAATATCACTAATAGTGTCATTTTATAGGAATTTTTATTAATATCCCTTGGGTTGGGTATGCATATTGATATATCTATTATTGAAACAAACATAGTAAGAGATTATAACTTCTATTTTATACATGTTTAGATTATTTTTATAGTTTGGTTAGTTTGTTGAGGGATAAAATCTATGGATCAGGTGAAATTGGTCACAGATAAACTCAATTGATGGGATATATGTGGAAGTGTAATTTGAATTGACATATAATAATGAAATAGTTCAAAAGATGATAATTGTGGTTATTAGGGTATGAGAATTGGAATAAATTGATTATGTGAGAAATAAATGGGAAAATGGATATTATATAATGCTCAAGCAATGAAAATCAGAAGATTTTATTAATATTTATGAGTTTTAGATATATGGCTTCAAAAAATTATGTTATTATTTTTAGTTGTGAGTCATGGTATGTTTTTTGTGATGAATTTATAGAAAAAATGATGTGTAAGTGGTTACATAGTTATGATATGGTAGTATAGTCGTTTTGGGAGTTTTTTAATATGAATTATTGAGGTATGTCAACCAAGGATATGTGAATTTTAGTGTAGATGTTGGGTAGAGTAAATTGAGGATAAATTAATTTGGAGGGGTTTATGTGTTACGATTTTTTTCATGCAATATATTACGGTTATATTTTGTTTTTTATTATATATATATTATTATTTATATAATGGTCATGTTTATAATATAAACTTTTATCATAATGTATAAATGTCGGATTGATGTGGTATTCTCTCATATTTATGTGATGTGAGAGATGTGGTATTCCAAATTTTTGAAGCAAATATGGGAAGAGTAATTTTGATAATAGGTATAGATTTTTTTATAGTAGTTATACCACTATGTCATTTTTTTCATTGTATGTTCCTTGTATATAGTGGCAGTTAGTTGTTGTAGATATTGTTATTCCATCATTAGAGGTGTGGATAATTAGTTAGTGGTTTATGTCCAAGAAGTATAGTTGTGGTTTCTATAAAAAAGATGATGTGGTTGATGAAATTTGGTTTAGATCCACCTATGATAATGTTTCTCATGATTAATATATAAAATTTGTTGATACATTTTATATTTTATTCACTGAGGCTTTATAATGTATATTCATTTGATGTGGGAGATGTTTTAGGAGAAACCAATTATGCATAATTTTATGCTCACCCTATAATTATCTAATATTTTTTAGACTTATGGGGTCAAGTCAAGGGTGGTGTCAAATGACTCTAGTTTTTCTTTGATGTGGTCTAGTTAGGGAAGGTGGAATTTTGGGTTGGTGTTTCCTTTAATAATTACATGTTTCTTAGTTTTTTTCTATGTTTATATACTAATTTTTATTTTTATTTGATATGTTGTAATAGTTTTATTAGTTTACGGTGGATCTGATAATTATTTACTTAAAATAAGCTTAATTCTACCAATGATTATGATTTTATACACTTTCTATTATTTTTCATCCTATAGCATGTTGGATTTGGGTTTTAATGGTTACTCTTGATGTCCTTATCGTGTTAGGAGAAAACCTAGAGAGGTTGGGACATGATGTTATGATATCCTCATTAGCCTTGTAGATTGGGTATACCCTTGATAATTTATTCATCATAAACATCTTTTGTAATTTATCCTTGGTTGACAATGACTCCAGGATCAATCATGCCTTTTCATATAAGTATTACTGGCTTGACCTTTACTCTCCTATTTTTGATGAGTCTAGGTGTGAGATTTCTTATCATGGTAATACCACTATCCTTGAAGAGAGATAATCTGAGATAATAACTTAATGAAAGTGGATTATATTGAAAATGACCTAAAGTTCATTATGAAATATGTATGGGGTGTTCATGTTCAGTTAGAATCAGTTAAGGACATTGGTTTCAACTAACCGATTAGAAAAATGACTTAAGTAAAAAATTAAATTAATTATTGATTAGTTTACAACTCACATAAAAAAACTATCTAGATTATCACTATTAAAACTAGTTTAGATCTTTTGATAAACATTGAAAAAAATTACATGATACAATATTGATTTATATAAAAAGATAAAAACGTAAACACTCATAACCAAGGGCTATAAGATATTATGAAGATCTCAAAAAATAAATATTAAAGAGATAATATAAAATAAAAATAATTAATTCAATATTTAAATGATTTAAATAGATTGATAAACAACCATTTCATCAATATGAAAAGATTTAAATAGATTTCATAATGTGAGGTTTAATATGATTTAAACAATTTTATTCACTTAATCAATTCATATGTTCATCATGTTTCATTATATTGAAAAATAAATAATGATTTATTATATTTTTCATATTTCATCATTCAAAGTTGATCATCAATTTCACTTTCAAAATTTTTTTATGAATTGAATTAATTTTTTAGTTTTTGTTAAAAATGATTAATAATTTTTAAGTTTACCAAAATCATATCAAATCAAAAATATATATATATTTAGAAAACAAATTGAATATATTAAAAAATTTAAACCAAATTATACAAGTTTTATGCTGTTTAGTTTGATCAATTTATATCAGTTAATTTAATCATACACACCCCTAAATATGTGCATTTTATTCTTGGTTATTTGAGAAAATCTGGTCATTCTACAATACTAAAAGTCTAATAGCTATGATAAATATTTGGTTTTGGTTCAATATCTAGGGAGTGAGAATTACACTAGATGATAAGTTGAGTAGGGATTGTTTTCCCTCAACATGTTTGGTTTCAGGTTTTAAAGATGATGTTTTTACTTGGGTTATAAGCTACTAGTTATTGAGAATATGTATGTGTGGGATTCTTATTATCCTTTTGGATTTCAAGTTTTTTTCCTCATATTATATATATATATATATCATTTTTAGTGAGATATATGTTAGATCAAGGTGACTTAAACCAAATCTTGGGTGTGGAAAATATTCCTTGATTAATTTTATTATTTCATTATGATTTTTTTAACATGTTGAATTCACATTTATTATGTTTATCTCCCTATAAAAATGAACATAATGAGTATAAATACTCACTTATACATTAAAAAATCATCCATCAATTAATATGTTACCTTAAATATTTAAATACTAAGTTGAAGGTGATATTGGGTGTTTTAAACTAGGGTTTTGTTTATTATATATTTTGGTTGGACATATATAACATAACATAGAAGTATATCAATGTTAGATAGATCATGTACTTTTATTTTTCTTATCCTACTTTGAGATATTTTTTATTTTGGTTTGGTGGTCTTTATTCTATTTTTCCTTTTTGTTGATTTTTTTTGAGATACTTGATATACATGCATTATATATTATATTATACATTTTTTAATTGAGGTTTATCCATTGAAAATTTTATAATATTTTCATATTTTGGTTTAAATGTTTTTGGAGGATAGTATTGTTCATCTATAGGATTATACCTTTTGTACTAGTCATCAACCACTAACATATTTTTGATAGATCTGTGGAGGTATCTACCAAATCTTTTCTCTAGCTTATAGAAAGATATCATTCAGATACAACCACAAAAATTAATTTATTTAATGAATTTAAGTTCATAGAATTCGGTTTTGGACTTGTAATTCTTAATTAAATTAAATAATGTGATATAAATAATTCCATTCCTATGAGTTATCTTATCTAAAAATTAAAAGTGGATGGTAAGAGTCCTATATTTTCCTATTTTATAATCAATTAAATGGATTCCGATGATAAAATTTTTAATTTGAAACCTATGACTGGTATTCTTCCAATCTATAGGTTAATTTTTTTTATTGTGTATTTCATTATTGTCTACGTTAAATGGTGTATCCAGTTATTTTAATATTAATATATAAATTTTAAACAATATAATATAATTATTATTAATGATAATTGAATCAAAATAAAAATCAGATTTATGTGTGGAATTAAATTTTAAAAAATAAAAAACATTTAGTTATTTATGTCCATATAAAGATTAAGATAAGATAGATATGATATAATGATAAAATATCTCTCTGCTAAAGATAATATGTGGGTTCAATTATCGATATTCGTTCAAAGTCGTATCTAAATGATAGCTCTCCCACACACATGTGAAAGGAGGTTTTCTTCCCACTCCACTTATGTCTTAGAAAAAAGAAAAAAATTAAATCCTAATGAATAGGAAAATTTCACTTGTTATTTTTATTTTGGTGCATGGATTCCAAATCATTAAAAACATATTTATTTCATTGAGCATCACTTTGGTACACTTCCATGATCCTTACACCTTTTTAGGTAAAACTTATATACAACCCCTTTTAATTATTTTTATTTAGTGAATTTAAAAAAAAGAATCATTCATATGGTATATACCACAAAATTTAATGTGTGAACAGAGAATTATTTTTATAAATATGAATCCTTCATATAGTATATACCATATAGTGGAGAAGTAATGAAAATATTTTCATACATTCTATATAGAATATATCAAAAAAATATTTTATTTTTATATTTTTCAATGTGGTTATAAATCAAAGGATATTGGAAAAAATATCAAAATAAATTCAATTTATTAGTTTTTGGAGAAAATAAGACACTAATTGAATGAGATATACTCCAGAATAGATACAAGGGGACCAAGAATATTGACATATAACTTATGATATGTCCAAGGGTAAATCATATAGTTTTTTATACCTGTTATTCCAAAAATTTTAATTCAATAGATATGAAATTTTATTATTAACCCTTCTAATTTAATTTTAATTTTTCCAATTAATTTATTTTCCAACTAGAAAATATTTTCTTTTAAATAAAAAATAAAATAAATTAAATTATTTAAATAATATATAATATATCAAGTTCCATAGAATGATTTTTCTCATATATCGAGCTATTCTTTACTTGAACATATATTTTTTTGGGTATAATAATGATTTTGTTAAACATTTATCAAAAAATTTCTATGGGTATGGAATGAGTTATTATAGAAACATAACACCTAATACTTAAATAGGTATCTAAAACTAAATTTTATAGGTTCAAATCATAAAATGTGTTGTTAAATTATTTTTATTACACTAACAAGAAACATAAAAAAAGATTTTTAATTTAACTGCAGGTTAATTGAAAATAAATTTATAATATATATACAAAAAAATTAGGTTTATAAAAATTTTATCTATTCACAACTATTTCTATTGGGCTATAAGTGGTCTTAGTTTGAATTTTTTTTATTTTATTCATGAATACTATCATATATTTAACATTTTTTTTGTATTTTTTAAGTTTTATTATTATATCATATTGTAATATAATAGTGAATAGTAGATCTAGTGTATAAAGTATTCATTTTAGTTAGGACACAGTATAATATTTCCAGGTTTCTTCACTGAAAGTCATAGATTTTATTTGAATCCATGATTTTATATGTAAGTTTATAAATTATATTATGATACTTCATATCTTATTTGAGTTATTGATCCAACCAAAGGGTCCCAAATCACCCTAATAGGGGGATATTTTGGATGATCTTATTTTTATCAATTAAAGGTTCTTGTTCTTATGCTATCAATAACATGAAAATATACCTAATCAATAACACCATACATGAAAACCAAGTAAATAAATTTAATAGTAGATACAAATATATTTTTACTTGGTTCACCAATAAATGGATACATTCAAGGATTATACATTTTCAGTGTGTCAATGTACTGAGAAATGAATCACTCACTTTTATAATTAAACTATTTAAAATTAACTCACAATCAATTCCTTGGTTCACTACCTTATCATATCTCCTCACTTACTATTTTAAGATTGAGAAAAGAATAATATGACTTGTATTTCATTACAATGAAATATCTAGTTAATAATAAACACACCAAATATGTATAGGTGTTTCTCTTAAGCTTTATCTTCATGAGTAATGCAAGATCTCCATGAGTAAATCCAAAACATTAATAACATTTAATTAAGTCAAAACACAAAATATATATATATAGAAGTCCAAATATATAGAAGATATTTTCTCTTTATGAGTGTTATATATTCCCCATTCTTCTAAAAATATTTAAAAATAGATTTTAATCCTTTAAAAACTATAACATGTTATTTTACATGTCACCTTATAATTTTTATTCAAAACAATCCATAATGGTTGATTTAAATCCCTCATTAATTAGTAAAATATTAAATCTTTTGAAAAATATTCAAAATTTTAGAATATGTTGATATACTATAAATCATAGTGAAATAACCCTTATTATGGTTTATAGCATGATGATTCCCATATCTCTATCAAAATCATTTATTCGTAGTTATTTTATATAACTAAAATCCCAACCTTTTAAATTTAAAAATATATCCAGATAAAAAAATTATGGTGTAACAAATTCCATTATGTAAACATCATTTATTCCTCACAAAATTATGACTTTGATCTATAACATAGATCATTATACAATTATATAGAGCTATACATACTCATTGGAAACATATTCTTCACACAACATGAACTTTAATTAAATCATGATTTATAAATATCCAAATCAATGTATTTAATTAAAACAAACTCATTATGTCGCAAGAAAAAAACCTGACTCATTTTTAATTATGACTTCATGTTACATTCTAATTTTTAAACCATAGCTAACAGTATTTCACAAATTTTTAAGCCTTTATAATTTACTGACATTAATAATGACATAATATATATATTTCATAATGTAATATTTCTTCCATAATTTAATAAAATTATATTAAAATAATGATGTCATGGCCATAAAATTACAACACTGTTTTTTTCATTTCCACCAAATTAAATCCAAATATCCTAAAACATCTATAAATTTCTTCTAAAATTTTCTATATGTATATATATATTTCATAAAATATGTCATATTTTTCATAAACACAACCATTTAAAAAATCATTACATCATTCTCCTCACTTGATCAACCTAGGTTATAATATTCTCTCACTTTAAGGTTTATTATAAATTTATAAGTTAATTCCTATATTCTTGGGTGTTATTGATATGATTATAAACCTCAAAAAATTAAAATAGTAATATCATCGTATCAAGAAATCTAGTACCATTTAATCCATGATAAATATATAAAAATAAGAGTTATATAAGGATTTGTATGTTTACCATAAACTTTCATATCTATAAACCACTAATTTGATATAACTACCCTTGTCTTCATCATTACTCAATTTTATTCCCCATAGATTTTAACTCCCCCTATATTCACATATCAACATAACCCCCCCCCTCCCACAAATAGTAGATGTATAAAACTTGGAATTATAGTAGTTTATACTCTACTACATATTATTAAACTCCTATATATTTTTTATTAAAAAATGGAAAGTTTTATCTCCTTGTCTCTTTCTAGGAATTCTTACCCTTTTAAAATAAATTCAAAGGCTATAAGGCATTTTTTGAATTAGAATATATGTAAAGCATTGAAACATAGGGAGAGAATAAATGAAAAAAACTTGGATTTTTTTGAAGTGATTGACCATTAGGATTCAATATTATTTTTCAAACCTCGTTATTGTTAATAGTTTAATGAATATTTTGGATACTTGTTGATTTTTCTAATGTTCTCAAATTTAAACACTCCAGGTTCCAACTATCATAAAAAAATTATTTTGGTTAACACTCTTAATTAATTGAGTTTTTGTTCAAGTATTCTTATCACAAATGATATGAGACTAATCAATTTAATCTCACCATTTTCATCTTTACTATTTTTATTAACACACTTTATCACTTATTTTTTCCTCTGAAACAACTTGACATTCTTTATTGTGTGTTTTAATTTAAAGTTCCACAGAATTTCTATTATGATCATCTCCAAACTCAAAAATGCTATCTATATTTGTACTAATAAATTTGTTTTAAGATGTTTCTTTAATGAAATCATCATATTTATTTTCAATGGTTTTATTGATTGTTTTATTAAATCGCTTGAATTACTTTCTCGGGGTTGAATAATAAATAGAAAGAATTTCATCCTCTTTATCACTATATTTACCTTTAGTTCCTTCTTTATTCATAATTTAAAATTTACTTTTAAAAACAATATTTTTTTAAATACAGATTCATTCTGTTCCACATGTTTTTTCCATTATCTTCTTAGAGGTACTAAACAAGTCCTTATTTTTATTGAGTATACACACAAGCTTACACTTCCTCCTTCCAATTATTTTCTCTCTCCCAATTCATTTTTTTAAATAAATTCAACTTTTTGTGTAATGTGGGAACCTATATAAATTGAGAGGATTTTATAAAAACCTTAACCTTGGTAAAATACATATAAATAATTTTTTACTACCCAACCCAAGAAAAAACCAATTATAAAGAAACAAATACAGATTATTTTAGTTATTTATTTTTCAAGCTATTCACCATAAAATTATACTTTTAAAAAAATTTATTATACTATAGTTTCCTCATCAATGACACCAAATGATTGATTCCATGATTATAAATATATTTCTATATTTCAATAGACATGTGGTTTATTCCATTATTCATTTATAATATTTTGACCATCCTTTTTGTTTCATTTTAAATACATTTATGATATCATTAAATACACTAAATCACTTTTTTATTCATTTTCATTAAGATTATGCATCCCATATAGATATAATTATTCGTAAAAAATGAAATTACTTTCAAATTTTATTCCTATATATTCAATGGGAAAACATACATTATTCTAAACTAAATCAAGTAAATTTAATGATCTCTTATTCTTTAGAAAGTAAGTATTTTACACCATCTTTATTTTTCATTAAAATAGAATTTTACTTTGATTATTGAATCATAAATTTAACCATTACTATGGATTATCTATTGAAGTACATTCCCATAAATTACGGTTATAGTATTCAAATCATCACCATCTATCCTTGTTTTATCATTACCTTTAATCATTTATGTTCTATTATTTCAAAAAAAATGTTTCATCCATATAATTCTTCATGATATTTAAAAATCCCACATTTCTTATTATATAGGATGAAAAATAACTATATTGTATCCATATCCTATTATTCTCACCCGTATTGAGTATAATTTTGGTTAAGATAGTCTTATTCTTCTTATTATTCTTCTTCTGCTTCTAATTTCATGAACTCTAGGTTGACTTGAGACATTAGTGAATCTCCCTTTATTCCGTTTAGCATAATAAGTAATGAAATAATCCTCTTCTAAAAATAGAGAAAATATATTTTATAATGGGATAATGTTTACAATTTTCCATTCCACCTTACTAATCCATAATTGATTTTTTTTTCATTTTCCTCTAATAACATAATCATAATATTTATGCCTAAAATTAAAGTAATGCAAAAAAATAAAAATAAAAGTTATGTATTGAGGTGTAGGATATTTTCCATCCCCCATTGCTTACTTATAGGTGCTTATATTGGAAAATAAAAACATTCATTATTACAAAAGAAAATGGTTTTACCCAAGTACCCAAATAATTAAAACTTTGTGTCAGAACTCGGATCTTATTTTCAGGTATGTTTTTCCTTTCTAGTCGCTTTTGGAGAAAAGGGGAATTTCTTTAAATTTTCAAAGTACACGTCGTGTACTTTATGAGTATACACCATGTACTTCCTTGCTGTTGAAGGCCTCATGTTGTCCATGTAGGGGACTCACACATGGCTGTGTAAGGGTGTTTGGAGGCCACTTAATGCGAAGTATGGAAAAGTCGAGTACACTCCATGTACTCCAAAACTACATGTCATGTATTTTGTTATTTTTTCATTAAACACATCAGGGTCGCGTCTGATGAACAGAACAACCTTCTTCTAGGTCGTCATCATTCAATACAACCCATACGGCGGTGACTTCTCTCCAAGCTCCCGAGCCTCCATCCTACCTCCGATTCGAACACCGTTGATTGTGTTGGAATCGCATCGGTGAGTTTTCTCTTCTGCTTGAGTCTTTTTTTCCAATTTCTCCTCTTTTCCAAGTTATCGTGGGTTGAGAGTTTTTTTGTTTTCATATATCTATGGAGTTCTAAGGGGATTCAAGCCTCATGGTTCAATTACATTGATTTACTAACCCCAAGGAAGGTGGTTTGTGCATTTCTGTAGAAATTATTTGAGTATTATGGGAAAAATCCAATAATACCCTTGAGAGGGGTATTGTGTGTTTGTTGTTTTTCCTCTCTTGTTTGCATTCTTTTCTTGTATTTCTGAGTAGAGGTTGTTGTTTGCAAATAGGGTTATTTTTTTTTGCTTTGGATGTATTTCCCATGCATGTTTTTCCTGTTTATGACCATTTGGTCTAGTTTGTCCTGTTAGGCTATTTCCAGTTCCATGCCTAGTGTTGTATGATGGAGTGTTCTTTTTATGACATGTTGTATTGATGTAGATTGCTATCCATGTAGTTCTTGAGGTTTACTTTGGCCGTTATGTGATGCTATTCTTGCTGATTTTTACACAGGGTTGTGTGAACCTAGTGTAATAGACCATATGGAGAATGGAGGTAAGGGCTTCTTTAGAGTGTATTTATAATTTACGATGCGAGACCACAGGGGGAATTGACGTTGAGTGCTTCCTCAGAGATTCTGTAGTTCCTCGACGTAGGCCACAGATGGAATGTGATGTAAGTTCTTCCCTAGAGCACCTTTAGTACCGATACGAGACTATAGGGGGAATTAACGGTGATTGCTTCCTCAGAGAGTCTTTACTTTAGCAGAACTAGAAGGGTGAGACTGTGTGTGCTTCCCATAGGGTTGCTTTCTTCTGCTAGGAAGGACCAGAGGGGATAGGTTGTGAGTACTTCCCAGAGGGTTACCTGTTTGTGTTATCTTCTTTGATTAGTTGTTACTTGATTTTTGGACTGTGGATTTTTTTTATTGTTGAGTACATTCTTGTTTACTACATTCTGTACTTTTACCTGCCATATATTCACTGACTATTAGGCACATATATTTGGGTGGTTGCCCACTGGGATTTTGTCTCACACCCTGTTTGGGTCATTCTTTTGGGCCCAAACAGATTATATTGTTGTAAGTATATATAAGGGCAAGCGCCCTTCTAATTCAGGTTCTTGATTGCTATGGAGCTGTAGAGCATGGGACCAAGCTATGGCTTATGATGTAGAGGAGTTTATCTGATTTCATTTGCACTTTGGTTTAGCACTATTATATTCTAGCATTGTAACTTGTTTGGCTATTTTCCTAGACATATATGTATCATGCATCATTTATATATATATGCTCCAGTTGTTTCCTTTATCAGTCTTCTGCTGTTACTATTGTTGGGTATTTACTACTTCCACTATTGTATAATGTCTTATCTTCCACTATGTTACTCTACCAATGAGTGAATAGTTTCCCCACTATCATACCCATGGCCCTCACTGTTAGTCGGCAGCCTCTGGCATTCGGGGAAATGCGCTTGAGGTCATGTGACCAACCCGGTATGGGGTGCCTTTGGGTGGATTCCGAAACTGAGATGTTACAATGTGGTATTAGAGGAATTATTTTCTCTTGAATTACTGTTTGGAGCCGTTATCCAGGGTAAGGATGGAATGGGTACATAGTAATAAGTTGTGCACAGGAGTAGCTAACCCGTGTACAGGGAAAATCCAACCTACCTCATTTATTGCAATTTTTCTAGTTTTTCAATTTTACGGTTGATTTGAATTCACCGTTGGGTGATTCACATGTTTTGTACTATTACCGTTGATGTTATTGAGGTTCTATTTCTATCGAAACCCGATAAGATGAGGGTATTCCATCTCTTGCATGATATAGGCACCTGATAGAAATCACATGTCATGCATTCTTTCCATGTCATCTAGGATTAATTAGCAATTTCATGTTGTTGTGATAAATTTTGTGTAAAATATGCATGTTTTTGTGATAAATTCCTTGATAAAAATATCTGCTTCTTGTTATAGAATTGATTTTGTAAGGTTTTATTTGAATGAGCGCCAAACTTTGGTTTGTGGGGTGTTATGGGAAATCATGGATCGTAATTTGGTGGATCATTGACTTGTTTACCTTGTTTGTAACTTTTTAAAGATGAAAAAATTCGATTCGCGGGGAGTATGGGCCATCACATATCAGAATTTGACACTTTCAGAGTTTGTTTCAGCATTTTCTGGGCTACGGAGTAGTTTCCGAGGCTTACTATTCAGAAAAACCCAGAATACATTCCGTGTAATGTTAATTACTCACCATGTGTTCTTATGTTCGGGAAGAAACAATTTTTCTTAAGTACACATCATGTACTTTATGTAAACATCGTGTAGTCTCTAACCATGTCATCGGTCATGTGGGCAGAGACATGGGATGGAGAAAGGCTGGTAGGAACACACTGTGTACCTGTTGTGCACGCCATGTAGGGTAATCCTAGGAGTCTGGTCATGTTGTTAACAACACAATTGGTGGAGTCTCTTCTTATACATGTATTTTCCACCTTGAACACGCCGTGTAGTCTAAGCCATTTACCCAGCCATGTCTCAAAAAACACGGTTCGGTGTCATCCCTTCTCATACATGTTGTGTCCGCCTAGAACAAACCGTGTAATGTCAGCCGTGTAGCCGGCCGTGTAGCTAACCACATGGTATGTTGGAACTTCTTAGTACATTTTGTGTCTGTCTGTAACACGCCGTGTAGTGTGACCTGGGTATACAGGTCGTGTCACGAACAACACGGGCCAGGTGAAGCTTGTTGAGTACACGTCGTGTCTACCTTGAACACGTCGTGTAGTTTTGTCTTAGGAGATCTGTGTGGCTTAACCGTGTAAGAGGACCTGGGCAGGGGAAGAGGATTTAGGTACATTTAATCTTTTAGGATAACACGTCGTGTGTTTAGGGTGTTACACGACCAGTTTTGGCAGAAGTACATGTCCATGTAAATGACTTAAGGGAACACGCCATGTAGTATTTATACACACCGTGTAGTCATGTTTTGTAAATTTTGAAGGCCTTATTTATCCTATTCCCTTCTTCATCTCTTATTTTTCAGTCCTTGATAATGTTGATCTAAGGTGTGTATTTTACCTTGCATATTCATGGCATCGAGACGTCCTCTAGTTGAACGCCAGTTTCCAGGCGGTGATCAGATGCCAGAAATAGCTGATCAGGGACTTCCAGCAGATCCTCCTATTGTACCAGTCTTGGCACCATCCATTATACCTAACACAGGAGCTGATGGTCCGTTTAGAGAGGGATTTATGAGGATGATGCAGACCTTCTAGGGAGATCCGCCTCCTTCCACATCTATGGAATACTTGACGCGGGTTTTCTAGCAGCATCACGCTCCCACCTTCTTTGGGGAAGAAGGACTGCAGGCTGTAGAGTCATGGATAGAATCCATGTTGACGTTATT
Source organism: Viscum album (assembly GCA_963277665.1). Taxonomy (NCBI): domain Eukaryota; kingdom Viridiplantae; phylum Streptophyta; class Magnoliopsida; order Santalales; family Viscaceae; genus Viscum; species Viscum album. Next base: position 204,266,991 of record OY728132.1, on the reverse strand, counting down.
CGAGTATCTGGTGATGCCTCCAGAGCGGAGGGTCAAGCTCGCTACCTATATGCTATGGGACTCCGCCAAGAGGAGGTGGGACGTGATCTCACAAGCGGGTCATCAGCAGGATATGGATTGAGAGGAGTTCTGGCGCATCTTCTATGACTACTTCTATCCAGAGACCCTGAGGGAAGACCGATCTCGAGAGTTTATGAGTGTGGATTAGGGTACTCTTTCTCTTATGGAGTATTCTGTATGCTTCACCGAGATTCAGTGCTTTACACCCTTCCTGGGAGGAGATGGGTTATTTCTGGAAAGGAAGTTTGAGGATGGTCTCAGGCATGACATCCGTTCCCAGGTGAACATCTTTCAGTTGACTTCTGTCACATCTATCGTCAACCAGGAGCTGATCATGGAGCACAATCTGAGAGATTCTGGAGTTGTGATCCAGGGCGACTTGGCATCTGGAGTTAGCATTACTCCTACTAACAGTAGGAATCATCGTAGAGAGTCTTCGCGTGGTGATTAGAGGAGGCGAGACACATATTCTGGTAGCAATTTGGTATGATACCAGTGCAGGAAGAGTGGGAATACGAGGCCGTAGTTCCAGAGAGACCCAGTGGAGTGCCGATCATATGGAAAGATGGGTAACCTTCAGCGCTTCTGTCATATCTTCTTACCGGAAGTTGGTGACATGGGCTCTTATATGACTCCTTGTTCAAGACCAGTGTTGCCAGTTTCTCACCAGTCTGGGTACTGGAGTTCTTCCGGTCGTTCAGGCCGAGGTGGAGGTCGTGGCCGCGGTGGTCAGTTTCCAGTCATTCAGCGACAGCAGAGTGGATCAGCACAGAGTGGTCAGGCAGGGTCACAGGGCCACGGATCAGGCCAGACCATTGCAATGGAGCAGACCCATCCGGAGTAGGATCCCGAATCATCTATAGTTCAAGTTACGATCCTACTTTCCTCAGTTTTATCTTCAGCACTTTTTGATATATGGGCTTCCCATATCTTTATATCTGTTGCTGTCATGGAGAGTCTTGGGCTCTGTATCGTCTCTTCTGCTGATATCTTGACGCTAGACACTTCGTTGGGGACTAGAATAGATAGTGTACGTCAGTGAAAGGAGTGACCTCTAGAGGTTGGTGGGTGTCACTTCTTATGGGATCTTTATTTCATAGAGATGACAGGTTGTGATATCAGTCTCAGAATGGACTGGATAGTTCCCTTCCAGGCATTCATCGACTTTTATCACCACAGGGTGAGTTTCATATCACCATAGGGTGGTCTTTTCTTCATAATGGAAACTGGGGTTTCTAGAAGAGTAGAGCGGGTCAAGAGCATCATGGGTTAAGAGGAGTTACAGCCCATATTTCTAGTCTATATCTAGATGACCATGGGACCTCATAGTTAGACTTTCCTGCAGTGGTGAATCGTATCAGGGATTTCTTTCTAGGAGAGTTTTCAGGTTTACCTATAGGGTGAGAGGTTGAATTTTCAATTGAGCTTGTTCTAGGAGAGGCACTGGTGTCCATTCCTCATTATAGGATGGCTACACCTGAGTTTCAGGAGCTCAAGAAGCAGTTGGAGGAGTTATAGGTAAAGGGTTTCATCCGACCTAGTACCTCTCCTTAGGGTTCGCCTATCCTGTTTGCGAAGAAGGCAGACGGAACCCTTAGGCTTTGTGTGTATTATCAGTAGCTAAACCAGTTGATTTTCAAGAACCGATATCGCTTACCTAGGATTGATGATCTCTTTGATCAGCTTCGAGGATCCCGGGTGTTCTTGAAGATTGACTTGAGGTCCAGTTACCATCAGTTGTGTAGTAGACCATATGATATACCTCTCATAGCCGTCCGGAGTGGGTATGGTCTATATGAGTATATGGGTATGCCATCCATCCTCAGGAACGCACCGAAAGTTTTCATGGCACTGATAAACCGAGTATTCCATCCATAATTGTATTCCTTCGTGGTTGTTTTCGTGGACGATATCTTGGTGTAATCTCACACTCGACCCAACCATGACACACATCTTGAGATCATTTTAAGTACACTAAGAGAGCATCAGTTATATACTAAGTTCTCAAAATGCCACTTTTGGATGGATCAGATTCACTTCTTGGGTCATGTTATCTCAGAGATGGGAGTATCATTAGACCCAGAGAAAGTGAGAGCAGTAATTTCTTGGTATCATCTGAATAACGTCTTTGAGGTGAATAGTTTTATTGGGCTGGCTAGATACTACAGAAGCTTCATACAAGACTTTTCACGCTTAGAAGTACCGCTGATGGGTTTGACTAAGAAGGGTGCGAAGTTCATATGGTCAGATTCTTGTGAGTCATCCTTTTAGGAGTTGAAAGGGAGGTTGACTTCCACACTGATACTAGTCCTACCAGATCCAGAAAAGAGCTACACCATTTATTGTGATGCCTCAAGTATTGGTCTAGGAGTTGTACTTATGCAGGGAGATAGAGTCCTTGCGTACGGGTCTCAGCAGTTGAGGCCACACGAGAGGAATTACCTGACGCATGATCTGGAGTTGGCAGCTGTTGTTCATGCCTTGCGTTGTTGGAGACATTATATTCTGGGAGAGCACTTTGTGGTTTTCATGGACCACAAAAGTCTCAAGTACATCGTCACTCAATGTGATCTGAAGTTTAGACAATGAAGGTTGGTTAAGTACATTTATTCTCTTGACTTTGAGCTTTCCTATACGTCTGGGAAAGGCAATGCAGTGGATGATGCGTTGAGTAGGAGGACTCAGATGTAGGCAGTTCAGGAGCCCAACAGTGAGTGGCAGCTTATGTCTCTATTCTCTGAGATGTATCTGGAGGTGCACGACAGACAGTGGCAGACTTTTATATCTTATGTAGCTGTTACCTCTAATCTTCTTGATCAAGTTCAAATGAGGAAGCTATCAGATTCTGAAGTCCTAGTCCTATGGGAAAGCGTTTCAGGAGAAGAAACTATTCCTGGATGGACCATAGGAGAGGATGAGATCTTTTGTCTCCAGAGGCGCGTATGGGTGACAGCAGACATACGCGAGGCGCTGATGTAGGATTTTCATTCCTCAGTTTGGGAAGTGAATCCTAGAGTCACCAAGATGTATCATGATCTACACCATTAGAATTGGTGTCCAGGTATGAAGAGAGACGTTTCTGGTTTTGTCATGAGGTGTTCCACTTGTCAGCAGGTGAAGGCGGAGCATCAGCGACTTGCAGGGATTTTGCAGCAGTTACCCATTCTCGAGTAGAAGTGGAACAACATCGTGATGGATTTCGTGACAGGGTTTCTGAGGTATCCCTGAGAGAATGACACAGTTTGGGTTGTCATTGATAGACTCATGAAGGTTTCTTACTTCTTGCTGATCAAGGAGACCTTCGGTGTTGATGAGCTGGGATGGTTGTACATCTGTGAGATTGTACGTCTGCATGGAGTTCCTCACTCCATTTTTTCGGACAGGGATACCTATTTTACTTCTCGTGTCTGGAAGGGGCTTCATAAGGCCTTGGGAACACAGGTACTTTTGAGTACTGCTTACCATCCCCAGAAAGATGGCCAATATAAACGTATTATTCAGGTGCTTGAGGATATGATCTGAGAATGCATTCTAGATTTTGGAGTTTCTTGGTAGAAGAATATACCTCTTGTGGAGTTTTCCTACAACAATAGTTTTCAAGAAACTATTCAGATGGAACCTTAGGAGGCTCTGTATGGTAGGTTATGCCGATCACCCTTATGTTGGCTGGAGGAAGGAGAGGCATCTTTGCTGGGACCTCATCTTGTTCAAGAGACCACAGAGCAGATAAAATTGATTTGGAAGAGGATGACTACTGCACAGTCTCGTCACAAGTCTTATGTTGATCAGTGGATATGACCTCTGGAGTTCAAGGTCAGGGATCAGGTTTTCCTATGTGTCACACTGAGGTTGGGACACAAGCGGATCAGGAGACAGGGTAAGCTTTCATCGAGGTACATCGGGTTGTTTGAGGTGTTGGAGAGAGTTGGGATGATTGCCTATCAGTTGTAGTTACCTCAGAGGTACCAGGATATGCATGACTTCTTCCACGTTTTTTAGCTCCAACATTACTTTTCAGACCCGTCTCATGCTTCCCAACTCGAGGAAGTCGAGTTGGAGGTGGATGCATCTTTCAAGGAGCATCCTATTCGGATTGTCGATTGTAGTATGAAGGTTCTCTGTGGTCGGTCTGTCCCTCTGGTATGGGTGTTATGGTAGCACAGGTGAGTACCGGATGAGACTTGGGAGAGGGAGGCAGATGAACGATCGAAGTGGTTGGAGTTGTTCAGGGTTTCTTCTTCTATGACGCGCTAGGGAAATTCGGGGACGAATTTCTTTAAGGGGAGAAGTTTTTAAGAATATGAATCTTCTTTTCAGGTATGTTTTTCCTTTCTGGTCTTTTTTGGATAAAAGGAGAATTTCTGGAAATTTTCTAAGTACACGCCGTCTACTTTATGAGTACACATCATGTACTTCCTTGCCGATGAAGGCCTTGTGCTGGCCCTATAGGGGACTCACACACGGCCGTGTAAGGGTTTTTGGAGGCCGCTTAAAGCAGAGTATAGAAAAGGAAAGTACACGTCGTGTACTCCAAAAGTACACGCTGTGTATTTTGTTTTTTTTATTAAATGCACATTGGTCGTGTCTGACGGACAGAACAAACTTCTTCTAGGTCATCTTTGTCTGAGAGAACCTGTATGGCTGCAACTTCTCTCCGAGCTCCCGATCCTCCTTCCGACCTCTGATTCGGACACCATTGATTGAGTTGGAATTGCATCGGTTAGTTCTCTCTTTTTCTTGAGTCTTGTTTTCCAATTTCTCCTCTTTTCCAAGTTATCGTGGGTTGATCTTTTTTTGCGTTTTCATTGATATATGGAGTTATAAGGGGATTCAAGCATCGTGGTTCAAGTATATTGATCTCATAACCCCAAGGTAGGTGGTTTGTGCCTTTCTGTAGAAATTCATTGAGTATTATGTGCAAATTCCACCAATAGTCTTGAACGGGGTATTACGTGTTTACTGTTTTTCCCCTGTTGTTTTCTTGCATTGCTTGTATGCCTGAGTAGAGGTTGTTGTTTGTGAATAGGGTAATTTTTCTGTGCTTTGGATGTATTTCCCATGCATTTTTTGCCTGTTTATGACTGTTTGGTCTAGTTTTTCTTGTTAGGCTATTGCCAGTTCCATGCCTAGTGTTGTAGGATAGAGTGTTCTTTTTTTTACATGTTGTATTGATGTAGAATTCTATCTAAGTAGTTCTTGAGGTTTACTTTGTCCGTTACGCAGTTCTATTCTTGTTGATTTTTACACAGGGCTGTGACAACCTAGTGTAATAGACCACATGAAGAATGGACGTAAGGGCATCTCAAGAGTGTCTTTATAATTTATGATGTGAGACCATAGGGGTAATTGATGTTGAGTGCTTCCTAAGAGAGTATGTAGTTCCTCGACGTGGGCCACAAATGGAATGTGATGTAAGTGCTTCCCTAGAGCGCCTTTAGTACCGATACGAGACTATAGGGGGAATTGATGGTGAGTTCTTCTTCAGAGAGTATATACTTTAGCTAAACCAGAGGGGTGAGATTGTGTGTGCTTCTCAGAGGGTTTCTCACTTCTACTAGGAATGACTAGAGGGGATAGGTTGTGAGTACTTCCTAGAGGTTTACCTGTTTATTTTATCTGCTTTGATTAGCTGTTGCTTGATTTTTGGACTATGGATTGTTCACAACTGAGTACTTTCCTGTTTACTGCTTTCTGTACTTTTACCCGGCATATATTCATTGACTATTAGGCACAGATCTTCAGGTGGTTTCCTACTGGGATTTTGTATCACAAGCTATTCGGGTCATGCTTTTAGGCCCAAACAGATTATATTTTTGTAGGTATAGATAAGGGAAAGCGCCCTTCTACTTCAGGTTCTTGATTACTGTGGAGTTGCAGAGCATGGGACCAAGCTATGGCTTGCGATGCTGAGCAGTTTATCTGCTTTCTTTTTCACTTTGGTTTAGAACTGTTGTATTCCAACATTGTGACTTGTATGGCTATTTTCCTAGACATATATGTTTCATGCATCATTTATATATATATGCTCCAGTTTTTTCCTTTATTAGTCTTCCGTTGTTACTATTGTTTGGTATTTACTGCTTCCACTATTGTATAATGGTTTATCTTCCGTTGTGTTACTCTGCAAATGAGGGCATTATTTCCCAACTATCACACCCAAGGACCTCATTGCTAGTCAGCAGCCTCTGGCGTTTGGGGAAATGCGCTTGAGGCAATGTGACCAACCGGGTACGGGGCGCCTCTAGGTGGCTTCCTAAACTGGGATGTTACACTTCATCAATGTGAAAATCTTATTACTTTCACTTATAATTTTCATATCTTCCAAATATCTCTAAATTTTAACTATTGTGCATGCCTTTTGAGTCTTATATGATTAAATCTCATATAGAACTTTGATATTTACTATGTTATTAGATCATTGATCATTTAATTAATTCTCAATGTTTATTATACCTCTCTCAGATCATTATTTTTCCATTTATTTGAAAACATTAAAATCTACATATTATTTTTCCTAGATTTTTTAAAATCTAATTTAATATTAATATTCCACTTCAAGGTATCTACTTCTTCTCAAACAGATTTTGTAATTTCCCTTCATTCTCCAATAAAATAATTAATGTTATTGATCTCCTTATTTTATACATTACTTTTTATTATAAATTCATATACTTATCCAAAGTTTTCTTGAACATAAGCCTAATATTACACAATCTTCTCTAATCATGTGGTTTTAACTTTGAAATAATTAACATACTCCATGTATTCCTTCAAAAGTATTCCAATATTTCTATTATTTTTCCATTATTACAACCAAAGGGCCCCATATCACCCTCATAAGGGATTGGATTTGGATGAGAAAATGATTATCATTGAATTGATCTTTTTTTTGAAATATCCGGAGCATGAAAGTATTTCAAATCAAGACAAACAAACATAAAATCCTAGTATATATTGTAAAATATATAGACACAAATATGATTACTTAGTTTACCCATAAATGGATATTCTAAAAGAGTATACACTGATGATGTTTTGATCTACCAAGAAGTTACTAACTCACTATTGTGATTATAAAGTTCATAATCAAAGAAATGTGGAATCCAAGGTTCACTGCCTACTTCTATATATACAATAATTATTTTAATATATGGACATAATGAATAAGATTTATGGGTAATTACAATGAAATATCTAGTTGAGAATTAATACGTCAAATTAGTAAATGTGTTTCTCTTAAACCTTATCTTCATGAGTATCTTTTGATATTCAATAACATGTAGGTTATTTAGTCACAACATATCAAACTCTATACAAATACATATTAACAAAACTTATTCTATCTTTTTATTTGTTCTATATTTCATATTCTCCTCCAAATCTTTAAAAATTTATTTTAATTTCTTCACTAAAAACTATAACATGTTTCACCAATGTCACATGTTTCTTTCCTCAGAGCAATCCATAATAATCAAGTAAAATCTCTCATTGATCAAGATAATTTTTACACATTAAAAGAATTTAAAATTTATTTATATCTAACAAATCATAGTATAAAATTATTCATTACAACATAATTAATAAAAATTACAATATCTCTCCAAAATCATCATTGGGTAGTTATTTTATATCTCTAAAATCACAGTGTTTGAAATTTACAAATATCTCATGATAAAAGGATGATAACTTTTAAAAAAATCCATTATAGTGAAATCACTTATTCCTCTCCAAATTAAAACCTCTGGTTGTGATTTATATCACCATTATATAATAAACTACCATGCATATAGTGACCTGACCTCCCCAATCCATGAACCTAGTCAACTAATCCCATGGGTCTCTAGTAATACCTTTGTTGTCTTCCCAACATACCATAGGATATTACCCATTGGGGTAAATTATGAGACTAATGAATTTCCTCCTAGGCCAACACATTTTCCTTCATTGTTCTTTTTCTTCACGTACACACACCCTAGGAAACTTCCCTAGAGGTCACTTATCTGATCACCACTCTAAGACAAGTATTATTAAATATAGATTTCTAATTAGGTAGGATTCTAAAAATAAATGTGCACCTTGTCAAAATAGGTAGTAAAATTTATTATTTTAAGCATCAATTTTTATAGGGTGTTACATTCTTTTCCAATTTTAAGAAAAACTTCTTTGTTTGCGACCCCGTAACTCAAAACAAAGTAGTGACACTACTCTTCTGATTGGATATTAGATCTAATTAAAATTTTCATGATCCGACCTCCCTAGGCCATGAAAATTTTCATCTAGCCCCATTTATATACTATAATACCATGTTTTTATTCCTAGTACGCCACATGGTATTACACACTATAGTAACTTATCAGACTAATAATTGTCCCCATAGGCTAACACATACTTTTTCAATATAATTTTTCTTTACTCACTCACACCCTGGAAAATATCCTAGGAGGTCAGCCATCCTAACATTACTCCGGGATAAGAATTATTATGTATATTTTTCTAATTAAAAAGATTTTAAAATGAAAGGTACCCCTTTGTGACATGGGTTGTAATATTTAATATTTTAAGTCTCATTTTTCATTGGGTGTTACAATTCAAAATCCTATAAAACTTCTTCTCCGCACATAAAAACCTACTATTGTGAAGTAATTTATAATGATCCAATTCTAATTTTTCTACTGTATTATATCCCTTAAGTAACAACAAGAATCTTTTACACATTTCTAACTTCAACTTCATGTTATGACATGACATTTTAGTCATAACTAAAAATGTTGTATAAATTATCCAGATTTCAAACTTATTAAAAGAACTTATAGTGTAATATATATAATTTATAGTGTAATATTTCTTCCAGTGTTAAGAAAAAGAATCTAAAAAATATGGAATAACCACATTAATTTCATCACAGTTCATTCATTTTCCACTAAATCAATTATAAATATCTTCATAACATCTGAAAATTTATTCTAGACTTTTCCATTGAAATATTTTATCCAAAATTATCTTTTTTCAATAAACATAGACAATTTCAAAACTCATTGCATCATTATCCTCACTTGATCCACTGATGTTCTAATAGTTATACATGAAAAATAATTAAATTTAGATCACTTTTTACGTCAAGTTCAAGATAGAGTTACTTAAGATATACATTGAGAAAAATTGATAAACTAGAATAACTTAATAAATTACCATGTAAACTTAATAAATAGTTTACGATTTAATATATAATTCAATGATAATATACATTTAGCATTTTAAATAATTATAATATCATTCTATATACATTTTTTATAAATAATATTTTTTTCAATTTTTCTTTCCTTAAATAGAAGATAAATATTAATAAAACAAAAATGAATAGTTTGATTTAGAAATTAGGTCAATTTACAAATTTATAATTAATATTTGATTGATTTTGAGTAAAAAATTGACATAAAGGTTTGTTATTACACTTCATTGAATCAAGTATATTGTGTCATTATCCATCTGGATCAACTGGGAGATAATGAAACTAAGATACATTATCCATGACATTTAGTCACATTTTCTCAGTTAAAATGAATATGGTAGTCAATTGGTAGGATGAATTGATATTTATATATATTAAAAGTTATTAAAACATAAAAGAAAAATGAATTAAGTTTTATAGTGTTTCATATCAATAATATCATATTATGCTCCTCAAACCTCTTCTAAACCCTTGAGATGTATGGGTATACACCCATTAATATTTGTAATTTTAAAATGGATTTAAAACTCATTACAACTAAACATTTGGATTGGAATCACAACCAAAACAAATATTCAATTTGATCTAATGGAAAAACCAATTTCAACCCATATGTAAAGGAGGTATAACATATTATAACCTTACTATAATATGGATAAGTGAAAAAAAATTATATTAGTAGTAAGTGGATTATAAAGAAAGAATTAATTAAAATGAAATAAAGATACAACTACGAGAACATACACAACTCGTGTGTTTACAACTTTACAGATCAATTTTCATGTCAATGTTCTAGATTTAGTGAATCATTGATTTATCACTCAGTCCTTCATTCTCCTCCTTCCCCTTTTATAAGTATATTATTTGTAATTACTATCATTTTTTATGTTTCCATGTGAATATTTTCCCATTTCTACATAACTATTTAGGATCATGATTTCCATAACATGAAATTATCATTACAATGTTGAGTTATGTATTCATGTCACATATTTAAATATTTAATTGTTAGTTATAGTTGGATATTTTCATTAAGTCTCGGTACAAAATCAACTTCCCTACAGTATTTCAGTCTTATATCCTCACATAGTTTTCATTTCATGTCTTTGACTGCATCCAATTATCAGTAAAACTTCCTCACCGCCATTTTTCCCATTAGATTATAGTTTAATTTTAAGTCAATGAAAAATATACAAACTTAAATAAAAATAGTAATAATAAGAAGATGTGCATGGAATTGTTCTTACACTAATATCATTCATGATGTAATTAAAATTATAATTATTTGTTCTAAAGATGATGATTATTATTATTTTTAGATATGTATTATTCTCAAACATGTAGGACTTTAAATTGGATCCTTTTTCACAACACATAAACATATCTCAAGTATAAAAAGTATTCAAGTTAAAAAATTTCACAAGAAAAATGTATAAACCAAAAAAATGTTAAAAATATAATAAAATAGAACATTATGATAAATTTAGAATCACACTATTGACATTGTCATATAGAGCTATAAAACAAAACGCCACATGTGTAGCATTCTCAAAATGGTTTTATCCTAAGGTTAGATGAATAAATAATTGTTCTCATGGAGTATCCCTCTATCATAAAATATAATAAAAACATAAAAAATTAAAAAAATCATTAATTAAAATATATTTTACTTATCAAAAAATGATTTATGGATCCAACAATCATCCCCTTTTGATAAGAAAAATCAACCAATAATAAACATCTTAATACTGAAAAAATATTAAAACAAATTATATACAGTCTAATAAAAAATAAAATAATAAAAAATATATAAATATTTTTTAGAATTTATAAAAAAAATTAAAAAAACTGAATTCCTAGAAAAATTATAAAAATTAACCTTAGATATATGATTCAGGTCCTCATTTGGATTTATAAAAAACAAAATAAATGTTTAAAAACATTCTATATTGGTGGGAACATTCATTTTAAATATTTCATAAAAAATCAATATATAATATTTTAGTAGAATTAAATAGTTCAAAATAAGTAAAGATTAACACATACTTTATTCTTTATAAACTCCATTCTCATTATTTGTTCTCTATTTTAAAATAGAGTGGATCTATGAAATCTTTTTTTTACACTTAACACATTACCAATTCCATATTTTCAGCAAAATATAAAGAAACTTCTCCAATTTTGATAATAGGAGGTACTGATTTAATATATGATTCTTATATACTTCCAATACCATTGTCTGTATTCATGATACATTATATTGATGAAGAATCCAATATTATTATAGATATAGAAAATTTAGGTTATAAAACTATTTCATCCTCATCTAGATAGATAATAAACACTCTTGACCACTTTTTATAAAAATAAGATTTGTTATGGTTATAGATTTCTTACAAATTTTGTAACATCCCGGTTCCAAGTTCCGCCCAGAGGTGCCCCGTACCTGGTTAGTCACATGGCCTTAAGCACATTTCCCCAAACGCCAGAGGCTTCTAACAAGTATCAAGGGCCTTGGGTGTGATAGTGGGGAAACATTCCCTCATTAGAAAAGTAACACAGCGCAAGTAAAATAGATAACAATACAGAAAGTGGTAAAACATGCAATAAGTACACAGCAAAAGTAATAAAAAACTGGAGAACACATATATATAAATGGTGTATGATACATATGTCTAAGAAAGAAGAAAAACAAATCAAAATGATGGAATACAGTACTAAAACAAATTAAAAAAAGAAAATAAAGTAAACATCTCCACATCATCGCAACCCACAGCTTGGTCCAATGCTCCCCTTCTCTAGAGCAATCAAGTACCTGAAGTAGAAGGGTGATTTCCCTTATCAATACCTACAACAATATAATCTGTTTGGGCCCAAAAGCAGGACCCAAACAGGGTTTGAGACTAATCCCAGTAGGCCACCACCCAAATATCCATGCCTAACAGTCAGTGAATATATATGGAAGTCAATAAGAAAAAAGAAGCAGTGAACACAAAAGTACTCAAAAGTAAACAGTCCTACAGATTCATTTACAAACATTTAATTTTAAGTATTTAATCAAGAAACAAATACAATCAACTCTCTGGGTAGTTCTTATAGCCTAACCCCTCTGGTTCACAATAGAAGTTAAGATATATCAAGGACTCTCTTGTTGAGTAAGTTTTGTTTTCAACAATACTCTCTCTTTTTATGATGATTTTAATGTTCACAAATAAACTTATTTATTATTCAAATTATTTTACTTTGAGTATATTTTATGAAATTAATATTATTTATTTCTCTATTTTGAAATAATATTTATGTGTTTCAATCTTCATGGAATATTTGACAAAGTGTTCGTAAATCACTTTAGCGTGTTCTGGAATCACTATTAATACTCTACATGTTCAAAAATAAATTTAGTGTGTTATGGAAACACTATTCATACCCTAGTTTGAGGAGTGTAGTGTAAGGATGAAAACTATCGGTTATGGGGTATCAGAAAAGTATCGTTAAGAAACCATATGTTATCAGAAAAGTATGAAAGAAGAATCCTACATTTGGAAGGAACCTTACGTTTGGATTATCAAAAGAGTATGTAAGAAGAATCCTACATTAGTATGGAGCATCATGTTTGTTTCTCAAAATTATGGTTCATCAACCTTACTTTTTTGAACAACCTAACATTTTATCCAAAAGTATGGATCATGTACCTTACGTTTAGAAGCTGATAAAAGTATGGATTATATACCGTATGTTTGAAAGTTGAAGAGAAAATTATGTTTTATCAACCTTTAGTTGTTAACCTTACGTTGTGAACCTTACGTTCATAGAATGTACGCAATTCAGTTCAACACTACATTTGGCGTCAAAGATTTAAATTATGGCTTTATCGAGTAATGGTCTTTATGCGGATTATCAGTCTGATTTCAATCCATATTAAAAGCTCGATTTTAAAGTAAATATTTGACTGATTTAAAGCCATTTATTTATTATTCAAAGGATCTATTTAAGAGGAGATTCTCATGGATAATTTTAAGGGTACTTACAACTGCTCTGTTATTCAGATATTTGAATATCGCGATTCTATAGGAGATTTTTGTGGATATTAATTTGAAAGGAATGTGATTTTATTTTATTATATATATCTGTGTTATTTTGAATTATATTGGATATGATATAGATCACTGTGAAATAGATGAGAAGAATATATTCTTGAGTTTTTCACTACTATAGTTTACAGAGACATTCACGATTTACAGATCTGTGGCTACCATGATCTATCAAACTCTGTTTTCTGAAGAAGAAGAAACATGATTGAAGATTCACAGATTCTACATCAAATATGTTTTGTTAATCGATTGTTGTTAAAGTTTTGAATTATTTTTCGAGATATAATACAACTGGATTGACTTATAACTCTTCTACCTGAAGATCATTCTTTCTGAAGATGAAGATCCATCGGCTTTCAATTTCATGCTATTGCAATTGTGAAGAACAACTTGAAACTATTTCAAAGAACAGATACTCTTTTACTTTGAGTGACTGGATTCTCATACTAAGTTGTGTGTTAGGTTCTGTGTATGAACCAGAAGGATCTGTTTTTCCTTAGAGTTGTAAAGGTTTCAACTATCTCCACTCAATTGTGGAAAGATCTGTTGATTTGAGGACCAGATAGTGAAAATCACTAAGCTCGTGGAGTAAAGCGTTGGTGGAGTGGACTAGGGGACTTCTATTCCCCTAACCACTATACATAATGTGTCCTTTTCTTTTTATTTTCCACTTATTAATCATTATGATAAAGTTAAAAGGATATATCACAATCTCATGAAGAAATTTTAATACACACAATTCACCCCCCCCCCCCCCTCTTGTGTATATTTGGTATAACCCGATCCAACAATTGGTATCTGAGGTGGTTATTTTGATAAAGAAATAACAAGCTGAATGTTTTTGGATTATACAAAGCACAATGGTTGATACATAAGTGGTTATGTTAATGGTTCAAGCTCCACACTTCAATGGTAAAAATTTTGGATGCTGGAAATCAAGGATGTTCATTTATTTAAAGAACCTTGGATACAGAGTCTACTCGAAAATTCTAAATCCCTATGTGATTCTATAGAAACCTGAAACATGGTGTTCTTATACAAAAGTAGATTATGACATAAAATCGAAATCTATGAATGCCATCATATATGGTCTTGGACCAGATGAATTCAGTAGAGTATCTCAGTACCCGATGACTTATGAAATGTGGTAGACGATTGCAGTTCATTATGAAGGAACTGACAGTGTTAGAAAAATGAGGTATGCCACTTCTAAATTAAAATTTGACACATTTAGAATGTTTGAAGGATAAATCATCACCCAGATGAATGGAAGACTTACATAAATTGTTAATAACATCACTACCTTGGGAGATCCTGTCAAACAAGCAGATCGAGCCCTGAATGTTCTAAGAGTACTACCACTAAGATGGAAAGGAATTTCGGCTTCCATTAGGCAATCACCACCAGTCAAAAATTTTACAATGATATAGTTCATTAGAACTCTTATAATGTATGAAGCTGATATGGAAGAGGAAACAAATGAGAATAAATTATTGATCAAGAGAGAAAATTTTGCCTTGAAAGTAACATCCCAAATGAAGAATAGAAAAATGATGAATGAAATCAAAGTAAAATCATAAAATTATGATTCATCAAATTTAGATATGGAACTAGATCGGCTAGCCAGAAAGTTCATCAAATACTACAGAAAGAATAAGGGATTCAAAAAATCCTTCAAAAATGATGAAAAAGAACCAAAGGAAGTTATATTCTATGAATACAAAAAGAAGGGTCACATCAGACCTGACTATCCTCAATTAAAAGGAGAAAAGAAGAAGACAATTTTCAAAAATAATGATTATGAGCAGAAATACAAAAGGTAAATACAAGCTAATTAGAGTGTTTATGAAAACTATAGCAGCTCATCAAAGTCTTACTCGAAAAAATAATGATCAAATCTAAAAAAGCATGTGCTTTATGGAAAAATCAGATGAGGTACAATCCTATTACTCATCTAATTTGGATTCTAGATCTAGCTATTCAAATAATAAACTTACAGCCTACTATAATATGCTGAAGATAAATATGATTCCTTATTTAAGAAACATAAATCACTAAAAAATATTCATACTATTGTTTTAGTATAAAAAGACACTTTGCTAAAACAACATTAAGAGTTAATTGAAAAAAATAACTCATCAAACACAAATTGTACAGATAATGAAAAAAAATAAAAACACTGCAAACAGAAGTAGAAACATACAAAAGTGCAGCTCTTATTTTTTCAAAAGGAGAAAATACACTAAATGAAATACATGGAAATAATGTCATTAAAAAGGAAAGATATGGAATAGGCATTAAATGTGAGAAACCTAAACTGTATAAGAATTATTTATTCCTAAGTACAAAAGGTAAAATTTGTAACTACTATGGAACAAAAGTTTTCATATATAAAAACTATTATTTATGAAAACCACAAATAAGTGGGATTAAGAGAGCCTTTGTTGCAATAAGTTTATATGATTCTGTTGATTATAGAAAAATAAATCAATTTTGGATTCTATGATCTTTTCTATCTAACACTACTGGACCCAATAGAATATTGGTATGAAAACAAACCTTTGTTTAAATTCCATTATAGGAAGCATGTCACATAAGCAGAAAAACTGAAAAATGGTATATGGATAGTGGATCCTCTAGTTATATGAGTGGAAAGTCATCAAATTTCATAACACTAACTCAAAAGGATGGTGGTGTAGTCACATTTGGTGACAATGCCAAAGGTAAGATTATTAGAATTGGAACAGTTAGAGATCCAGAAGTAGTCTTAATCAATAAAGTAATCTATGTGCAGGGATTGAAACACAACCTGATAAGTATCACTCAACTCTGTGATTATGGTTATTTTGTTTATTTTTCTAATAACTATTGTTCTGTTTTTAAAGATAAATTGCTTAAATTTAGAGTACCTAGAACTGATAATGTTTACCTCCTGGACTTAAATTCCTTTTATAAACAAAAATTAAAATGATTAACTACTCTGATAAATGAATCTTTGATCTAGCATAGAAGAATTGGACATTTCAATATATATTCTTTACAAAATTTATCTAAGAAACAATTAGTTTCTAATTTTCCTAGTCTCAAATTTGAAAGTGATAGATTCTATGATGCATGTCAACATGGAAAGAAGCACAAATCATCTTTCAAATCTATTAACAAAACATCTACATATATACCTCTAGAACTTATCCATATGGAATTGTCTGGACCTTCAAGAATAGAAATCTTGGCTAGTAAATTATATGTATATGTTTTAGTTGATGATTATTCTAGATTTACTTGGATTTATTATCTAAAATATAAAAATAAATCTTTTACTATATTTGAAAGTTTTTGAAAAGCTGTTCAAAATGAAAAAATATTCTAAAATAATTTCATTAAGAAGTGATCATTGTGGAGAATTTGAGAATCTGTAATTTAATTCCTTTTTCTCAAATATGGGTATTAAACACACCTTCTCTGCACTAATAACACCTCAAAAAATGGAATTTTTGATAGGATAAATAGTATTATTCATGAAATGGCTAGGACTATGCAAAATGAATACAGTCTTCCTACCTATTTCTGGGCATAATTTGTAAGCATATCCTATTATATAATGAATAAATTTTTAATCAGACCATTTTTTAAAAAGACACCCTATAAACTCTCGAATAAAAAACCAAAAGTAAATTAATTTAATGTTTTTGGATGCAAGGTTTACACCTCAAACGCCAAGGACAATCTTGGTACGTTTGATCCAAAATCTGATGAAGGAATTTTCATAGGATATTCTGCTATTTCCAAATCTTATAGTGTTTTTTAATAAAAAAGTCAATGATTTTTGAAGATTCAGTTCATGTAAATTTTGATGAATCTGGTCTTTTTGAGAAAAGAAAAGACCAAATTGATGAATCTGACTCTAATGATAACATGATACTTGATAACTTAAAATATGATTTTGAAAAAGATTTAAATGAAATTCATTATAGTTCAGAAGAACATGACACTGAAGAACCTAATAGTGTACTATCTAGAAAATCTAGAACCCTAAAGAATCACCCTTTAGAAAATATTATAGGAGAACTAGGAACTAGAATAAAGACTAGAAGAAATGTAAGAAATATTGTTTAATTCTCTACCTTTCTATCCCAATTAGAACCTAAGACATTATAATAAGCATTATTTGATGAAATTTGGATGATAGTAATGCAAGAAGAACTAAACCAATTCAAAATAAATGAAATTCAGAATTTAGTGGAAAAACCTCATAACTATCCAGTTATAGGAACCAAATGGGTCTTTATAAATAAATAAGATGATCATATAATAATAACTAGAAATAAAGAAAAACTAGAAGCTAAAGGTTATAATCAGGAAGAAGGTATAGATTATGATGAGACCATTTCACCTGTATCTAGATTAGAAGCCGTTAGAATTGTTTTATCCTATTCACCTCATATGAACCTTATATTCTTTCAAATAGATGTTAAGTCTTCTTTTTTAAATGGTAACTTATTGGAGGAAGTTTATGTTGATCAACCTCCTAGTTTTGAAAATTCACAAAAACCAGATTCTGTTTTTAAACTTACTAAATCTCTTTATGGACTTATACAAGCACTAAGAGCTTGGTATGAAAGATTATGTTATTTTATTTTAAAAAAATTATTTTTACTGTTGGGATCGAAGATCCAACATTGTTTAAGAAAACTATTAACTCTAATATTTTATTGGTTCAAATTTATGTTGATGATGTAATTTTTTGTTCAACAAACAAAAAACATTATCATGAGTTTTCAAATTTCATGAAAAAGGAATTTGAAATGAGTATGATGGGAGAATTAAATTTCTTTTTAAAACATAAAATTTATCAAAAATATTTTGGAAATGCTTTAAATCAATGAAAATACATTACTGGTTTACTATTTAAATTTATACTTGAATGTAGAAAAACATATTCAACTCTTATGAGTACTAATATAAAACTTGATTTGGATAAACTAGAAAATAAGTTGACAAAAAGTTATATAGAGGTATGATTGGTACTTTATTATATCTTACTGCTAGAATTCAATATATAATGTATTCAGTATTTCTTTGTGAAATATTTCAATCTGATCCTAAATAATCTTACTTAAGTTCTTTCAAAAGAATATTTAGATATTTAAAAGGAAAAGTTTTTCAATCTCTTCTCTATCTAAAAACATCTTATTTTAATTTAATTTATTATTCAGAAGTAGACTTTGGAAGTTTTAGATTAGATAGAAAAAGCACCCCAGGAACTTGTCACTTTTTAGGAAAATCTTTAGTGTCAGGGTCTAGTAAGAAACAACAATCAGTTTCCCTATCCACGGTCGAAGCAGAATATGTATCTACTGGCAGTTGTTGTGAACAAGTTTTGTGGATACAAAATACTCTTATGGATTTTGGACTAAATTTTAATAATACACTTATTTAATGTGATAATAATAGTGCTATAAATATTTCAAAAAATCCTATTAATAATTCTATAACTTATCATATTGATATCAGACATCACTTTCTAAGAGATCACGTTCTTAAAAAGGATATATTCTTAGAATTTGTAAGCAATGAAATTCAATTAGATGGTATTTTTACTAAACAACTTCCCATTGAAAGATTTGATTTTATTAAGGGGGACCTAGGTTTATTTATTTTTAAATGAAATTTTTAATTTTTAATTATTTATTTTAATTCTTATTTTATCGGGTTTTATTATTACTTGTCTTTATTAATTTAAAAATTTTGTCAGTTCTGCTTTAAACTTTTTCCGTGTAAGTTTTTACTTTTAGATAATGTAATCATTACTATGTGCATAATGACATGGGAATCAAGGATGTCAGAAACCATTTTAATTTCCAAAACCGCTCATTTTCTCTAAACCCTTCGAAAACCTAAGAACTTATACCGCTCTTCTATACCCGCACCTGAACCTTTGAAACCCAAGATTTTGGAACCTTCAAATATCAGCGACAGAAATGGCCAAAACCCAAAGGACTAATTAGCTCGAAACTAGCAACGCCGAGCGGCAGCACTCGGCTGGACTAAAGATTTTTTAAGGAAAAGTGATCGATCTGGAATGGTTGTACCATATGGATCTGATGCTAAGGAAAGCCCTATCATTTCAGAAACTTGAGAAAACCTTCAATGGAGACTATATGGAGTTTCTATATGAGGTATAACTTCGTCACTTTTTTAAATTAGTTTATTTCAGTCTAGGAGAAGATGAAGATTCAATAATCATTCAGATCGAGGACATAGATTTTGCGATTTCATCTGTGGAGATATCCAGAATTCATAACTTCCATCATGAGGGAGTTTTCCAATTTTATTTAAAGAATATTGGTGATAATTTCTATAAGTATAATGACATTATGTCTTTTCTATTTGGATCTAAAAATATAAGGAAGATGTTAGTGAAATATCTAGAGCCTGACCAGAATATTTTAGATAAATATTTTGAAATAAGTATTGCACCCAGAATGTCAGAGATGGAGAAAATATTGTACCCTGATATGTACATATTTTTTCTGTTTATGAGTGATATTAAGTTGAATTTTCCAAGATATATGGTGAGATATCTCTATTAATACTACCAACCAGAAGCGATGATGAACTTCTATTCCTTTAGAAGGTTCATTTCAATGATTTTATTTAAGACAGATATGATAAGGCCGGTGGATGCCCAAGTGAGATTCCACCATAGAAAACATCTTTAATGCTGGAACACTAAGAAAGATTTGTTTCTTTTGGAGCACAATAAAAGGAAAACTCATGCTTGTTAGAGAAGAATAAAAACAAGAGAGTGATCAGGATCTACCTGCAAAATCGAAGGAAGGTGTAGGTGAATCTAGAACTAGTGGAGTATCAAGGAGGATACTGTTTGAGATATTTGATACACCTGCTAATGAGGAAAGTCAAGAAATACATCAGTGGAGAAGGAAAAGAGTGGCTCAAGTATATAAAGAACCTATTCAATAAAATTCTTGAACAACTGAACCTCTTCTAAGCTATAAATTTCTAAGAGAATCAGCATTACAGGAAGTTGACCAACAAATGATTTCTCAGATTGAGGTGACTCCTCAAGTACAAAAAGAAATTGTGCATCCAACTGTTGAAAATCCTGTAGAATTTAAAGTGGATAGATCTGAAACTGTATATCCTACTGAGATTGTTCTAGAGGAATTAGCCCAAGAGGAACCTTTTTTAGAGGATCCAGCCTTGGATGAACTAAATGAAGTGTATGCCCAGAATGAGAAAGAACCTGTGAATATGAATCAAGAAGAGAACCTTTATAAAATTCAAACTGAAATTATAGGTGAATATTTTTCGTTGGATGAGTTAGGAAAGGACTTAAAGGGAAAATCAGTGTAGAATCTAGTACATAGAAATGACGAAGAGAAGTCAGATGTTGAATCCCTAACTCTAGCACTAATAAATCCAGTGGAATCTCAAACTGAGAATCAAGTACAAGGTGCCTATGATTCTGATAATGATTATGTGGAGTATTTAATCCTAAAATTTAATAAAGTTCAAGCCAAAAATTATTCTTTAAGAAGAGCATTAGAAAAGGAACATCTGAAATTTCAAATACTAAAATCCAGTTCTGTTTATAAGCAATAAGTCAAAAATTTCAACAAGGAAATGTTTGATGAAGTTATAAATCTCAAATCTAAAATGGTGACGAAGTCATATTTACTAGTGTTTAAATATTTCATGAAGAAACAATTCGCAGCTATCAGATATAGTGAAGCCAGTACGTCGGGTACTTCACCTGATCTGATCAAGAGATTTCAAGCCATTAAAGCAGTTATGAGCAATATGAATGACATACTACCGGACCTTCAATGAAATAGTGCTCCTTTATCTATGTTTTTAGACAGTCAGAAGTTTATTATTGATAAGTTGACTTCGAATGAACATGGAATTATAGATTTGTTGAATCAGTTCAAAGATAAGTTAACTCTTTTTAGGGAAAATGAAGAGAGGTTACATGAGTTTTTCTAAGTCAATTTGATTGAATACATCCATCTGACTCAGGAAGGAAGAGATCACATAGTCAAGTTAGGTTATGGATTGATGAAAAGGTTGAGACTATAGATGTCAGAGCTCAAGGAAATCATTCAAAGGTGCTAAAACCCATTCCTCTAACTTTTTTAGCCCAACCATAATTCTCATTGTCATTACAGTACTTTTAATTATATTTTTAATAATATATATTTGAATCACATGTTTATGTGTCATTAATTTTTTTACTGTACTATCTATGTTAGAATTCCATTAATCCAAATTCAAATATTGATAACTAGCTTATCATAGAATATACTTAAGTTCAGTGCTACATTAAAATGTGTTATATTCCTTCTTCTATCATTCTTTTTTATATCGCAAAAAGGGGGAGAAATATTAATAAACACAGCATATTGTTTGGGGAGAAATTTTTGGATAAACACAAAATTATTTATTTATAAATGAAGATATATTATTTTACTTTATAAAGGGGGAGAAATGGTAAAAATTTGGAAATAATTTTGTTAAAATAAAGTATTGTTTTTTATCTTTGAAAAATTATAAATTATATGCAATTAATTTGGTAAGATAATTTTATTGGTTATTTCATGGGTTTTTTGATCATCAAAAAGGGAGATATTGTTGAGCAAGTGTTGTTTTCAACAATACTCTATCTTTTTATGATGATTTTGATGTTCACAAATACCATTATTTGTTATTATAATGATTTTACTTTGAGTATATTTTAGGAAATTAATATTATTTATTTCTATGTTTTGAAATAATATTTAAGAATTTTAATTCACGTGGAATATTTGACAAAGTGTTCAGAAATCACTATAGTATGTTCTTGAAACACTGTTCATACTCTATGTGTTTGGAAATCACTTTAGCATGTTCTGGAAACATTGTTCATACCCTACGTTGAGGAGTGTAGAGTAAGGATAAAAATTGTCACTTACAGGTTATTAAAAAAGTATGGTTAGGCAACCATACGTTATCAGAAAAGTATGAAAGAAAAATCCTATGTTTAGAAAGAAAATTACATTTGGAATATCAGAAAAGTATAAAAGAAGAATCTTATGTTTGGAAGGAACCTTGAATTTGGAATATTATAAAAGTATGGAAGAAGAATTCTATGTTAGTATGGAATGTCATGTTTGTTTCTCAAAAGTGTGGTTCATCAACCTTACTTTTGTGAACAACCATACGTTTTATCAAAAAGTATGGATCATGTACCTTACCTTTAGAAGATGATAAAATTATGGATTATATACTGTATGTTTGAATGTTTAAGAGAAACGTATGGTTTATAAACCTTAAGTTCTGAACCTTACATTGTGAACCTTACATTCATAGAATGCATTCTATACAGTTCAACCCTACGTTTGGCGTCAGATATTTAAATTATGGCTTTATCGAGTAATAGTATTTATGGGGATTATCAAGATGAGTTCAATCCAAATTAAAATCCTGATTTTAAATCAATTCTTTGAATGATGAAAATCCATTTATTTATGATTCAAAGAATGGATTTTAGAGGATATTTTCATGGTGAATTTTAAGGGAAGTTACGACAGCTCTGTTATCCCAATATTAGAATATCGCGATTCTATAAGCGATTTTTGTAGATCTAAATTTGAAAGAAAAATTATTTTATTAATTATATATATCTGTTTTATTTTTAATTATAGTGGAAATAATATAGATCATTGTGAAAGAGAAAAGAGGAACAAATTATTTCATTTTTCACTGCTATAGTTTATAGAGACATTCGATATTTACAGATCTGCTACTACCATGATCTATCAAACTCTGTTTTCTGAAGAAGAAGAAACACAATTGACGATTCATTGATTCTACATCAAATATCTTTTGTGAATCGAATGTTGTTAAAGTTTAGAATTATATTTCAAGATCTACTGCAACCGAATATACTTAGAACTCATCTACCTGAAGACCATTATTTCTAAAGACGATGATCCATTGACTTTAAATTGTGTGTTATTCCAATTGTGAATAAAAGCTAGACATTATTTCAAATAAAAAATACTCTTTTACTTTGAGTGACCATCTTTTCATACTAAGTTGTGTGTTAGGTTCTTCTTATGAACCAGAAGGCTCTGTTTTTCATTAAATTTATAAAGGTGTCAACTGTCTGCACTCAGTTGTAGAACGGTCTATTGATAAGAGGACCAGATAGTGAAAATCACCAAACTTGTGGAGTAGAGTGTTGGTGTAGTGGACTAGGGTCCTTCTATTCCATGAACTTCTATACATACTGCATCCTTTTCTAATTATTTTTTTCCTTAATCATTAAGATAAAGTTAAAAGGACATATCACGATCTTGTGAAGAAATTTTAATACACACAATTCACCCCCACCCCCCACCCCTCTTGTGTATATTTGGTATAATCCAATCCAACATCTCTGAGGAAGCACTCACCATCAATTTCCCCAATAGTCATGTTTGATCAAAGACTCTCTGAGGAAGAAATCACCGTCAATTACCCCTATAGTCTTTTAATGGTAACCTACATACACTCTGAGGAAGAACTCAACGTCAATTCCTCTTATGGCCTCATAATGTAACTATAGACACTCTGAGGGAGCACTCAATGTCAATCCCCCATATGTTCTCGTAGAGTGGAAATTATAACAGACACTCTGGGAAAGCCCTCAATGTCAATTTCCCTTATGGTATCACTACACCAAGTTCATGCAGCCCCGTGTAAAGAAATTGTGCACAAACAATAATCCTCAGCCAAATTAAACCTTAAGAACTACATGTCTAAAAAAACTATAACATATCATAGCATGTCAGATAATAATCACTCCATCCTCAAAATACTAGGCATTGGAAGGGAAAGCAGCAGCCTAACAGGAAAAGCTAGACCAAACGGTCCAAAACAAGAAAACATGGGAAAAACATCCATAATATGGGAAGGTTAACCCTATTCACAACAATTAACCTATATATAATCAAACAATTTATAATAGGAAATAACAGGGCTAAAACCCATAAACATGCAATACCTCGTTCTCAGTTATTGGGTACTCTTTCACATAATATTCAAAGACTATCTACAGAAAGGCACAAACCACCTACAACGGTGTCGTGAGATCAATATACGTGAAGATCAGGCCATGAATTGCCATAGAATGTTGTAGATATACAAAAACACTAAAAATATTCAACCAAGGATATCGCGTGAAAGAGGAGAAATCAAGAGATGAAGTTCTAGAAGAATGAAAAAATCATCATGGTGATTCCAATGTAATTGATGATGGTCGATTTAGAGAACGGGCAGTGAGTCAGGGGGCTCAGAGAAGATCTGAGGCCATGCAGAAGCTCCTAGATGAGAGAGGCCGAAAAGAAGTGTGTTATGTCCATTAAACATGACCTTGGTCTGTTTAATGAAATAAAAAGAAAGTGCATGGTGTGTTCTTTAAAAGTACACAGTGTGTACTTGCCTTTTCTGGCCTTTGCTTTAGGCGGTCTCTAGGTCAGCACACACGGCCATGT
This sequence comes from Viscum album, assembly GCA_963277665.1. Classification (NCBI taxonomy): domain Eukaryota; kingdom Viridiplantae; phylum Streptophyta; class Magnoliopsida; order Santalales; family Viscaceae; genus Viscum; species Viscum album. The sequence goes on along the minus strand of OY728132.1, from coordinate 204,242,071 downwards.
ACTTGCCCACTACCTGACCAGTACACGATCACCCGCAGCAACCTAGTAAACGGCGTGTACTTAAAGTACACGGTGTATACTCTTGAAATTTCCAAAAACTCCTCTTTTTCTCCAAAAAAACCAGAAAGCATGATTAATACATGAAAAAAATATTTGGGTTCTTACAACTTTCCCCTTTCTGAGATGGTATAGCTTGTTATGTTTTTTTATCTATTTTCACTTCTACAAACTTATTATTCTCTTTCTTTGCTTACTCTTTTATCAAATATGTAGTTTCAATGACCCAAACATTTATAAATTAAATTCCCTTTTGAATGAATAAATTAATTATTAAGTAATGGAGTGATCAAAAACACATGCACTATATTTCATTTTTTATTTTGGGTTGTTATAAAATATATCCATAATCTGAAAATTAATATTAAAATACTATTAATCATAATAACCATTGTTAAAATATACATTTTATAGTGAATTATTTTTACTACTATATATATTATCCATTATAATAAAATATAATTTACATATAATTAAGAAGTTATCCCCTAGACTCGTAGGATTATACCCTATAAATCACATTTCCTAGAGCTTCTGATGGAGATGAAATCACTAGTATTTTCCATTGACTAAGAACAATCTGAGATTCAATAGTTAAAACTTGAGAAAAAAATTATGGTAGAATTTAAACCTTATATAGATCACCACCCAAACCATATTCTTCTAACCACCCTAAGAATGTACTACCATCGCACTCCATGTGTAGGTGTAATAAGGGGTTATGTATCCAGACCCTAGTAGTTTGAATTTTAGTATTTAATTTTTTATAATAAAATAATGGTGACTTTAATTTCTTTTTAATAATTATTTTATATATATGATTATATAATTATTCAAATAAAAATTCTATTTTGATAAAAAGAATCTAAAATTATGTTTTTAAAAATAATTATAATTTCAATTAAAACACTATTTTATGATAAAATATAGAATTTTAAATAACATATATTTTCATAAAATATTATTATAATTAAATTTTATTTATACATTAATGTTAATATAATTTAATGATATCACGTGTAGTTTCTTATAAGCGGATTAAAATTTTTTGTGTCGTAAGGACTTGTATTTTTTCAATAAATAATATTTTTTATTTAAAATTTAAAATTCAAATATATATAATATTATTTTTTAAATATTAATATCATTTTTCAAATAATAATGTTACAATTATCCAATAGTAAATTTTATATAATCAACTAAGACATATGAATTTTTTGATAAAAATTAAATATAGTATAAATAAATGGAAAGTATTATGAAATCATAAAGGTATCAATGTGATGTAATAAATATTATAAAATTAATACTGTACCAAAAATTGGTTTTCCATTTAAATAAAGTTTTTTTAAAGTAATTTGATTAATTTTATGAGCTATAATAAATCTATTAAACCAATATTAAATTTTAAGGTTTCAAAAATAATTTCTATATAAACATGACTCAATTTCATTTCATAAATGGTGTTATTTTAATTGTCTCAGTTCTTAACCAAATAAAATATTATAAACCACTTTAATTTGGAAGAAACTATGGCAAAAAACCATGGTAATGTTTGTGGTGTTTATTATTTTATCAAATAGAGTACAAAACCTATGTTTAGAAATTAATAAAGAATTTCCCTATCTTTTTCTATAAAACTCATCCAACATCCCTTTACTCTTCACTATAAATACTTGAAGCACTAATTTTCTCTCATTTTACCTCTATAATTTCTCCTATAGTTTTCACATGATCTTAATAATATCCTCCCTAGTTATTAGAAGCTAAATCTCAAGTGATGTTTTTCCTCTTCATATTGATTCAAGTACTTATTTTGTGTTTATTGTTTTGAATCTTATTTGATTGTGTATTAATGTGTTTTTAAATATCCTTGTACTATCAAATTTATTTTCAAATAATGATAGATTATGTATCCCCTATCATTATGCACTTAACCTAAGTTGTCACAATATTTAAAAGGGGATATCTCTTTATTTTCCATTCAAGAATTTTCTTTGAATTATGCCGTTTGATTTCCAATTTTCCATTTTGAACTGAGTTCTTACACAACCCTTTATTTTCCTTATCATTACCAAGTAAAAAAAATCCACTCTCATTAATATCTTCTATGAACCCTTATGTACACCCACTATACTACCAAAATTAATCCATGATTTTCCATGGAAAACTTTTGTGTGATGAATACCCATCCCCATTTCCACTCAAGGGTATACACTTAATTGTGCATATTCTTTATTGATTTTGGACTACCATGTATAAAACCCGCACTAATTATTCATGGGATTAAAATTGATGAAGGTTTTTATTGTATTTTATGATCTATGTGGGACACAAATTCATGTGCATGATATGAATATGGTACGTGGCATCAGAATTATATAGGAATACATTGCATTAGTTAATGTTTTTATATTATTAGATACCTTGTATGGTGCATGGTAGGTTGTCATAAGAGAACTATGTTATGATGTATTAGTGTTTCTCCTTTACTTATACTTATGATTTCATGTTTTATGTTATTTTTACATTCCTATGATTCCTTGATGTTATCATCTTATGTCATGCTTCGATGTTTAGGATTATTATTCCCACCTTTCCATGTCACCATGTTATTCCCCTACACTCATATGTAGTTATTTCATTATTTGTATTCTCTTACTAGTATTTATATCTCACTCCTTTTTTATGTATATCCCCAGGTTATCTAAATCATTATTAGAAGATCAATGGAATTTAAGGGCATGTTAGGTAGTTTTTAAATAATTTCATTATATCCATATTTCATGTTATTATGATATGTATCTAATTTTTCAAATACACTAGGCCTATTGATTCATTAGGGTTGTTTCATATATATATTTATGTAATGAAACATGAAATAAAGTGTAAATAAATTATTATTTTTTCATAGTAATAGCATGTACTTTCTTCACTACAGTGAAATCCTCTTCTATTTTAATTCTGATGACCCATTTATTTTCTATGAAGATTAAAAATCCTTATTAAATTATTTATCCTATTTATTTTATTATTCTATATATTTTTTGGTTGAAAAATAGTTGTATTGAGTGGAAAATGGGAATAACCTTTGTGGACTCTTTTCAAACAGGGTAACAATAAAACATATTTCTCTTAATTTGTTTTATTCACTGATATTGTTCCCAATCTCTAACTTTTATTTAATTATCAAAGAAAACTATTTAATTTTAATTTCCATATTTTATGAAATTTATTAAAATTATCATATATTTTTTCCCCTATGTGAGTCATATATTTTCAAATTTTCATATAAAATATTCAATTACAATTTTTATTTTCTAAAGATCCTCTCAATGTGTAGACTTATCATATTCTATATTTATTATCAAAATATTCCATTGAGATAAATTTTTATGAAACTTCCTTTTATTCTCACTTTTTATTAACTAAACACCATTCTTGAGTTGAGTAACGAAATATGGATGCTCTATGTCCTTGTACCTCAAGAAACTAATGGACTCATCTAAAATCTAAAAGATAAAGGATAATATTTCAGATTTTATTTTCTAAAAAATATAGGCAGCACATCAATGTAATCCTTTGGTCAAGGATCCAATGACATTTACATGATTCCCAAATATCCATATCCTATAAAAATATCTAATTTTGGAGTCTTACCTTTATTATTATCAACTATTATATCAAAATTTTATATAATTTTGTAGATATTCCTTCCATACCAATTAATTATTTGTATTTACAAACCCTAAATAAATAAATCCCATTTGTAGATGGTCCCCAATGAAGTAATATATCAATATATATACTTCATTATTACAAAATAGTTTTTTTAGATATAGATATAAAAAAAATTAATTATCGTTGTTAAAAAATCTTATTATATAATACTCTGAAATCACTTAGAGTATGTTGTCTCCAAATATATTGAGCATAGAGGCTTATAGTGGCCATATACTCAAACCCATTGTTAATTAATAAACTAAATGTAGGTTATTTTGACTCGAGGACACCAAATATTTTCCAAGTAAATAACACATACCACTGCTATGATTTATGCTTTTCATACAATCTTTAAAATCGGTTTTAGTGAAACTAAAAGTCACAATAGAATTATTAAAATAGTAATGTATTCCATGATCAATTGTACCTTTAAAATATTTTAAAATCCACATAAATATAGAAAAATAAGTCTTCTTTAGGATTTCTTGAAAACTTGTTCAAAATAAATAAATGAATAATATATCAGGTTTTCTAACGTGGTGATATAATAAGATTCTAGTCATGCCTCATATTAACTAGTGATCCAATAGTTTTCTGGTTGAATCATCATCAATCCTATACATAGTACTCATGGGTGTATCCATGCTCTTAGTAGAATATTATTTAAACTTATTAACAATATACATCAAATATTTTATTTGATTTATGAAAAACTCATCTTTTATTTAAAATATTTTGAAACCAAGGTAGAATTTTATTTCACCCATTAAATTCAATTTAAATTCAATTTCCATTAAAATAGAAAAATCAATACAAATGGGTTTTTTTGAATAAAATTTAATTTTATCAATATATAATTATACATGAAATATATACTTTAAAAATATCACTATAAATGAGGTAGTATTTTCTTCTCCTTTTTAAATTTATTTGATAAAATAATGAGAGAAAATATTACATGAAAAATAAAAAAAGAATTTTTTAACCATATAATTCTTTAGTTAAATTATACATATAATTAGTGTACTTATCATGTTAAAATATTGGGATTATTTTACATAAAAATTTAAAAAATAAAACCATTTAAAAAGTTAATTTTAACAACCATTTTAAAATGAATAAATTTCATAATAAAAACATAAGATATGAGAATTTTAATGGCCCTTGATCTATAAACCTGGGTAAAAGGATATTAATTGTTTCTTCCTTCACCTTCATCACATCCATATATTATTATTATTGATTAATTCCACTTAATTATACTAGAATCATAATGATTATTTTTAGCAATCCATTTAGTTCCAATCACATATTGATCAACTAAGGGATTTACTAATTCACATAAAATGTTACTAGAAATCTTGTTCAGATCCTCCTAAATGAAAATGACACTACTGGTATCTTTTAATTCTTCAGATATAAATTTTTTAAAATATATAAACTAAATAAATTATTCACACAAGGGTTTTTTAAATAATTACATTTCTAAAACCAGGAGTCTATATCTCTAATGAATTTATCAATGGGATACTCATTAGAAGTTCTCCATAATCTAGGTTGAGCTACCTAATAATCCCCTATAGTTTTATAAACTTATTTTTTAATAACTCAGTAAATAGGGTGACAATATTTCATGTTTATTTCCCCAAAATATTCTTCTATCTGATCTAGGGTAACAATTTTTCAAAGGATCTTTTCTCATAGAACATAAAATAGATAATATAATCAACTGAAAAGGTTATCTTATTATAAACTCTATAATCCTTTCAGTTAATATAATATCCCAAGAAAATATTTCACCAGCCATAGCATTTAATTTATATAAATATTACCTTATTTTTAAGATAAATACTTTGCAAACCAAAAACTCAGAAATATCCAACATTATGATTTTTATTTTTTCTTAATTCCTATGGTTATTCATTTATAAAGGGAATTAGAAAAATTACATTCATAATTTAATATATAGTATTGATATATTTTTCCCCAAAAAATTAAGGAAGTTATACTCATTAGGCACAATTTTTTTTATCTTTTAAATAGTCATATTTCTTTTTCCAACCTCTTTATTCTGTTGTGGGGGTTCATAGATCATATAATTTATGAGAATATGTATTACCATTTTAAAATCTTCAAAACTCATAATTTTTTAATTTTACTTCATGGTCACTTCTTATTGGTAAAATAATAAAACCTTTTTCATTTTTGAACTAAATTACAGTATGCTAAAAATATAGAAAATTTTCCAATCTCATGATATTGGATATAAAGCCAAGTGAATCATGTATAGTTATCAACAATAGTAATGTAATATCATTTTCTACCAAAATAGGTTATTTTAGTTGGTTCAAACGTTTCCAAATGAATAATTTGTAAGGTATCAGTTACACTAAAATCATTTATAAACATAAAATACTTCTTATGTTACTTACCTTTTAGATTGCGATCATAAAACATGTTTCTATAAACTTGTAGACTATAAAAAGGAAAAAAATATTGTTCTTATAAATTTAAAACTATAATATGAATTTGGGGTGAAAAAATATTTTTTATCATGGGGAAAAATAATTATTTAAATAAGTTAATCATTTCATATTGTTCATGGAAAGTTAATCTAGATTTAGAGCATATATATTATATTTTATTATAGCTTTAAAAAAATAAAATTATTCATAGAAACCAAGTATTTATTTTTATTAAATTTAATAATAAAAATATCATCACATTATGATGAAATATTAATAATGTTTTTTTGAACCATCAACATATAGTACTCTACTTACTATAGTAGAATTAGTAAATCCCATCTCATTGAAACATTTGATCTTACCTTTGAAATTATCTCCAAATGTTACATGTATTACATATAATTTGTTAAATATTTGTAATTTTAATGGTACAAATGTCATGTCCATTTAGAACTCACTTCCAATGTACTAAAGTTCACACTTTATACTTACAAGGAATATATCATTTAATTATCAGATAGAATAAATTTTTGATACTCATGCTATTTGTAGCCTAATTAGATTTATTGAAAACCCTTTTAGAACCGATATATATTTCAAAAAATAAATATTTTTTTGATAATTATTTTAAAATAAAAATTTTATTATGTTTCAAGTATCAAGGTTATATTAGTGAACACTTACTATAATATTGATGTTTAATGAAATAAGTGAAACAATTAATAGTTGAAATCATTCTATAAGTTAATTTCAAAACTAAATTCCCTTATAGTTTGAGGTATTTCACACTATATTCCTTTTCATTTCTAATATATAATATTTTTTAGTTTCATAATTTTTTCCAAATTCACCATTGCACTAGTAAATGTATACAGTAATTATTCAATATATCAATATTACTTTTAAATTAACTATCTCAACTACTTCAATGGTTTTACTAAAATATGTATCACTCTTTATACTTTCAAACTATTCATATAATTTTTTATTTTTATCCACCACAATCTTGTGGATTTCTTTTAGATACTAACACAGTGAAATGAGATATTTTACTTCATCTTGAATATTGTCTAAAAAATCACTAAGAAATTTTATATAATGTTTTTTATGTTTATATTCAGTATTGTAAAAACAAATATGATAAAATTATTCCATTAGAAAATAATTTTTAGATTCCTTGTCTTACTCAAATTATTCACTGGAGGAACTATCTTCACTGTAACTTTAAAAAGACTTCCTGGATTTTTTTTCTTTGATTTAAAAATTATTTCCCATATCAATTTTTTAGTTTGTAAAATTAAGTATTTTTGTTATTTTTCTTTCAGAATTCATAATTGATTACATCACTTGTATTCAAATTTTAGTAAGATGGGTAATCATTCATGTATTTCCTCTTTTCATCTATACTTGGATATTTTGGTAAAATTTTCGTTTTATTGCAAATAATATATTTTAATTTAGAAGACTATTTCATTTCATCATCACCCATACGTAATTCACCCATAAAAAATATTCTATAGAAAATATATTAAAATATTTAAAATCGGCTTAATTTTTTGTAATTGTATTCATTATAATTGTTCTTTATCTCAATTTCATATTAAAAAAGGGTACCAATATGTTGTTACATCTTGTATTATTTCAAATTATTTCTTTTAGTAGTGGATACCTTCTTGTATTCTCATTTATTTCTAAATAATCTTAATATTCTTTCAACCAGTACTAAATTCTATAGTGAATCTCATAATCATATCATCTCACTTGATATCTTAGGGAAACGATGGTATATTTTATCAAAAACAACATTCAAATTTATCATAAAGTCATGAAAATTATATCAAAATATGCAAAGATTTTTCCTTTATATTTTTCTCATTCCATGATGTTTAACAAGTAAAAAAACTCATATTTAATATATTGAATTACATGCTAAAATGTGGATAAAACCATTTCTACTAGATAATAAATATAAAACGTCTATAACTTTATAGTTCATAACATATTATATATAATAATTACTAACAAGAGTATATAAATAAAAATTGAGTAGTTTATATAATTTTATAATATAATTAGAGTAATTAATGAACAGGTTCTTAAAATATCCCTTTATTCTAGTTTTCTAGTTATTATAACTATTCTCATCAAATTATTGTGGTCTCTATAGAGTATAACAATATTAATTTCAAAAACCACCCATAAGATTTTTTTTTTGAATTTCACTGCCTAAGATAATAATTAGGGTAATAAATATATCAAATAGATCTAATTGTTTGATATTAATTATTTTACAATTTACAATTAATATGGTAGTAAAGAGGGGTGGTTTAAAAATTATATAAATTAAAAGTGTTTAAAAAATAATAAATTAATAACATGGAGATTTATATAGGTTTATTTCAACATGATCTTACTCCACTCTTAAACCATATCTAAATCCTTGATAATTGTGTGGTAGAGTTGTGCACTAAAACGAGAATGGTCATCGTATATTGTATGTCGTGGTCTATTCCAAGGTTCTCCATGGAATTGTAAAAGTTGGTATTCATTTCTATTTTGTTAATATATATTATTGTATAATGTGATAACATGTTGGACCCTTTTAACATATACTAAAAAAGATAGAAAGATCATTTATTCATAAGTGATAATGAATGTGAGGAGTTATAATTTATTTCAAGATTGTTTAAATGATAAAAAATAAATGAAGAGTTTAACTAAGAATTTCGTCAAAAATGGTATCATTATTTATATCTCATATCTCACCAACCTTTGAATTCGAGTTTCTAGAAAACCATTATTTTAGAGAGATTCTACTCAAGAATCGAGTGATTCATATAATTTTTGGATACCTTTATAAGAAGAAGTATTTTAGATACTTCTCGGTAATCATGATCATACCCTTGTGAAAACCTTTGATAGGAAAAATCAATATTTGGAATACTATGGCATTTTTATTCTTTATTTTGTTCATTCCAAACATACATATATATTTTTAGTTTCATTATGTTTTAAAGTTTTTCTTCAACTATGTTTATATATTATAAATCCCTCTGAAACCTTTCAGTTGTATCAGAGAAAACCTATCAATATTTTGTTTTATATTTGAAGAGATGAAGAAACTGGAATATCTATCATAGATGTTACTCACTAAAGGAGTTTAGTGAAAAGATTTTATCCTATGGTAACATAGAGATGTGGTGAGAATTATATGGAGATGTAATGAGTATAAAAAAATTCAAAAACGTGCATAAAACATAAGATTGACCTAGTAGTCTATCATATGTGATATTTTATATTGGTGCTTATGTATGGTTTAGTTAAATTTTATTAAAGGGTTTTAAGAATATAAATGTATTTTTTTCTAAAATGGAAATATATAGTTTATAATTCTTTCAATTTATATATTTGAGGAGTATTATAGGTTCTGATGAAATGTTAAGGTTAACATGAGTATAATTTAGGTATCTAAATACATAATATTCTCATAATCCACAAATGGGTTTTTTGTAATGGGTGAACCAAGATTTGTGATGAATAGAGTGTCACACACTGTATATTTTGTATTCCATGAGTGAATGGTTTGTATTTGGTGTCCCCAATACCTAAGGTTTATGACATACCTAGTATGAGAATATTTATAATTTTATAATTTTCTTACATAATCCTTGAGGATCATCTAATTAGGCATCAGTTGGTTATATTGAAAATCATTTCATCATTTGAAGCATAACCAATATGAGATTTACCCTCTCGTATAAATATTATGATATCAGGGCCCTCGATTGAGATAGACTGAGTAAGTGTATGGTTGTACCTAGATAACACATATGTGCTTCTCTATTAGAGTGAGGAGCATGTGATGTTCTCATAGATTAAGGTGAATTACATGTGATGTATTCATTGAACTGATTATTTTATACTTAGAGAAATAAGAAAATATGATTTGGATATATGGTATTGACATAAATTATGATCTATATTCACTTGATGTATTGGAAAAAGGGATCATTTAAAAATACATAATTTCATATGATGAAAATGGTGGATATAGGTATAAATATATATGTGTTTTATGGAGATAATTTCAGATCTCTTTGTAGCTTGAGGATTATTGTTACTTTTATAGAGGTCGGTCTTTTCTTAAATTAATGAATTCAGGAATTTAGAATTATTTTAACTGCTAAAATGGCCCTTTTGGTCACATATTTTTGTTGTGTGAATGAGGATCATATTTATGAAACTTTGATAGATACCCCAAAAGTTGTTTTGGATGATATATATAAGGAGTTCAAGATAAATATTCACAAGGTTTTTTATATGGTGTGATGTATGGGGAATTTATTATAGCCTTTCCAAAAAGAGTTCTATAAATATCAAAAATTAATTTTGGATATGGTTTCATGAGTTATTACATATTATGTAATGTGAAACACCCATTTCACTATTGTATTGAATATTATTCATTTATTTGTTATTTTTTAAATTTTAGGAGTTTCCATGTTTTTAGTTCTTGGACACATGAAATTTGGAATTCAATGTTTGGGTGAACTATTAGTTCATAGTTAATGCTAACTATGTTCCAAAACTATTTGAGGGGGTGGGAATTATTCCATTTCAGTTTATATAGTTTTCTCACAATTCTTTGAAATTTATAGCTTCCCAGGTAAACTATACATATTTGTCTAATAAGTGAGTGGAGGTGCATGGGTGGAATATATTTTGGATAAACTGTAAAGAAAAATATTGTGAATTATAAGTTTCCTTTATGAGTCCACACACACAGTTGGCACCCCATGATGTTTGTTTGGGTTCACAGAATTGTGAAATTATCACGAACCATCCCATGTACCTGGGTAACCCGATAACCAAGAGGATCCTAACATAGCTCGAACAACGTTCTCGATCCCTATAAGTTAGAGACGAGAACCTAGCATCACACAACCTGAAAGTTAGAATGATTTTTTCCACAAAAATTAGTGAAGTAAAGATAAAACAATCAGTATGAATACCAGAAAACACCAAAGAGATAATTATACCATAAGAGAATTCGTATAAAAAACAAAAAGTACTACAGGAAAGTACCAAAAAAATTAGGATAGATAACCCAAGTCCTAACGAATGTAACTCTCTAACTCCACGAATCAACAACTAGAATCACCTTCAAGTGGTGCTTTTCCCCTACTCGATCCTAGAAGGAGGAAATATAAAAAACACCCCAAGGAACATGTGGGGTGTGTGATGAAATCCTAGTAGGGTCTCACCAAGGATTCTATAATAATATACCAACATTTAATTAACCAAATAAAGATATTTCAATTTTAAATAAACATGTATGGAATTTCAAAATAATATTTAAAAAATCATTCTTTACATTTCAAACGATAAAAACACTTTAAACAAAAGTATTAACCAAAACATTTATATAAAAAAGATTATATAAATAAAAAGGAAAGGAAATTTTTTTACAACATTTTCATATATACATTTAAAATAAAAACAAATGAGAAACCTGTTAATATGCCTAAAATGGTATGCTAGTTCCAGGCTATAGGACTCTACACACTCAAGGTGACATGGCAATATGAGTATCCCCGCATCCCTTTGACATTGTTCAAGAGGAATTCATCACCATATCATCGGGGATGTGACATTTTGAATTTATGTTCTCCAACGTTTTAAACCATAGAGTGTTATCCAAATAACTCACCAACTACCTATGTATTTCATGTTCTCTAATAAAAAATCAATGATGCGAAATTTAATTTAAGAATACTTAAAATAAAATTCATCACATTCTCTATTTTAAATATACCAATTTCCATTTAAAAACCAACACACTAGTTTTTAATAAAAAAACATTCATTTTTTCAAGATAAAACCCAAAGGTTTTTATCAAAAACATTTTAAGACATTTTTCAAAAATACTAATTTGAAATCAATTTCACCAAATCAATTTAAAAATTCAATTTCCTCAATAAAATTCAAAAAAAATAATTTTTAAACAATTTCAGAAATTTAAATTCAATAATTTAAATTCCACCAAATTCCATCAATTTCACTATTATGACCCAATTAAATGGAAATGGGGGGATTTCACAATTTCATTCCAAAATAAAATTTCCAAAACCAAATACCCAAATTCAATGGAATTAGGTTTTCAACAATTAAATTATATAAGAATAAAATTCCACATATTCAATTGAAATATATTTAATCAAATTAATGAATTTAGGGTTAATTAAATTGGCCAATAGAAAATGGATCCACCTACCTCAGGATCAGTGGATCTTAAAACAAAACCCCTAAAATGGATTCTACATTGGAGAACATAGAAAATGGGATCTAGGAATCCAACCTAAGTTTCATATTCAAAAAAAGTTTTTATTATATCTACCAAAAAACAGCGATCCAAAAAACCCTAGGGAGGAAAAGAGAGAGTAGGATAAAGAGAAAGGAAATAGGATACTAACCAGGATAAGTTTGAATAGTATTCTCTTAGATTTGATCCACTTTTGAGAGGGGATCAAGGGGAAAAATTTCTATTAGGATCTCTTGGGGAATAATAAATCATATATGGGTCATACAAGCCCAACGAGGTTCTAAAAAGATAGTTTCAAGAATTTTAAAATTAGTTTTTTGGATTAAAAATCCCATACGCATGGTTAGCTAGGCAGAGCTTCGCGGTTTAGAAAACTTATATGCTTTAGCTGGGTGGCTGTTTTAAATGGGTTTCATAGTTTCTCCTCAGTGCATGCATTATTTTCAAATCAAATGCAATCCGTCAAAACCCCCATTTTCAGGGATTGTATAGATTTCACTAAGATGGTGTATAGTTTGGGAAAATTGTTCGCCAACCTTGTACTAGCCTAAAATTTGACAAAAAATCCAAAATTTATCTTAAAACAACCCCAAACAAATACCAACCAAAGAAAAATAAAAATAAGGGTTTAATAATACCTAAAACCCAAAAATGGGATGTTACAACCTCCCCTCCATAGAAAGGTTTTAACCCCAAAAAGCCTATTGAGAAGCTTATATGCCAAAAAAAATATAAGGCCATCTCTCTCATCAATGCCTCCCTTTCCCAAGTCTTATGATTATCAGAACCATGGTTCCATATAACATGAACCAAAGGTATCATCCTCCCATAAAGTACCTTGGTTTTGGAATCAACTATCCTGATTGGTTGTTCAATCACGGATAAATATGGATAAATATTGACATCACTCCAGATCATAACAAGAGATGGATTAGATAGATACTTTCCAGGATGAGATATATGGAACATGTTATGTATCAAATTCATATATGGTGGATGTTCTAAATGGTATGAAAATTTTCCCACACTCTCAACAATATCAAAAGGTCCCACAAAATGAGAATCAAGTTTCCCTTGCCTCCCAAGTCATTGATGACCAAACCGGGGTGAAACATTCAAGAACACCTATTCACCAATTAAAAATTTCAATGGTCTATGATGATGATCAGCATAAGAATTATACCATATCTATGTTGTCAACATTATCTAACAAATCAACTAACTCTTTTATGTCATCTCCTAAACCAAGCTTGGTCCAACCAAGGAACTTTCACCAACCTTCGATAAACACAATGTAAATCTATAAGGCTATCTATACAAGGCCTCAAAAGGAGAATTTTTATCAAGAACTATTAACTATTGTTATAATAAAACTAAACCAACCCCAAAGTATCATCCCAATCCCCAAAAAAGTTGAGAACACAAGCACAAATCATATATTCAAGAATCTATGTAGCTCTTTCTGTCTAGTCATACGCCTGTAGATGGTATGTCACACTCAAATGGACCCAAGATCCTAATGCCTCTTGAATACCTCTCCAAAAGAGAGAATTGAACTGAGGATCCCTATCCAAGAATAAGCAGATAGAACTCCATGAAAATTAACAATATCTTTCATGTAGATATTTTTCAACTCTTTAACATTAGATGTATCATGAAAGGGTATAATGTGATCTAACTTGGTCAGCCTATAGATTACAACCCATATCGCATTGTTATTTCTAAGGGTGTATGAATACCCAACCACAAATTCTATAGAGATCTCATCCCACTTCCATGTTAGCACTGGATGTGGGTAAAGAAAACCTATAGGTTTTTTGTGCTTATACTTAACCTGTTGGCACATATAGCAATGAGAGAAAAATTCAACAATTCCTCATCTCATACCTAGAAACCAGAACCATTTCCACATGTCATAGAACATATTCATGGTTCTTAGGTTCACTACCGACTAGGAATTATGACAATCCCCCATCACAACTTCCCTTACTTCTAACAGAATAACAAATAAGTTTTGACAACATAGAATTACCATTTTAGAGAATAACCAATCAACCACGGTCTCCCAACCATAAATAGAGTCTCTAATTCTATGGAACTCATCATCAATCTATTTTTCATAATGAATAATCTTGAGGAGAGAATATTTTAACTTAACAGCAGCCAAAGAAACCTAATCTACTGATTCCGGGACTCAAATATGCAATTGTGAAAGAGAGTCATCAAGTTCTACTCTTCCAAATATTATTTCATAGTATGTGTGGGAAGTTTCCTAATCCATGAATCTGAAATGACATTTCCTTTCCTTTGGATATATGTGATTTAAAAATAGAAATATTGGAGGTATTCCAACCAATTCCTCTAGTTGAGATTCAAATATTTTTGAGAGAAGAAATAACTCAAGCTTTTATGGTCTAAAAAAACTATAAACCTTTCTTCGTAAAGATAGTGATTCCAACTCTTAATTGAATTCATAACAGCTAAAAGTTATAGTTAATGGGTTGATTAATTCTTCTCATTTTTCCTATACTGGTGAGAGACATAAGCAACAGCATGATCATCTTTCATAAGAATGCAGCCAAAACCTAAACCAGATGCATTATAGAAGACCACATCTGACTCTCCGGCCTCTGGAAGTTTCAACACAATAGAATTATTCAAAATACATTTAAGATCAAAAAAGATAATTCTGACATCTTTCATTCCTAAAAAACTTTACTCCCTTCTGAGTTAGAACAGTCTTCAGAGAATCCATATTGGATAAGTCCTTAACAAAATGGTTATAAAACCCAGATAAAACCAAGAAGCTGTAAATCATGATGACATTTTGGGGTTTCTTCAATTTTATAACAGCCTTATATTTCTCAGGATCAACTAAAATGGAATTTTTTGACACCACATTTCCCAATAAATTCACTTCTCAAATCCATAAATCACATTTTGAAAGCTTGGCATAAAGTCGATGATTTCTCAACAATTCCAAAACTGCTCTTAGATGAAGTACATGGTCCTCCTATAACATAGCGTAAAATAGGATATTATCCAAAATACAACCATTAAGGCATCGAGATTGTGATATAAATCCTATTCATTAAAGCCATAAATACTGCCGGATCATTGGTTAGAACAAAATTCATGACATGGTACTTTTAATGGTCGTACCTACTCTGAAGGTCGGTTTTAGAAATGCCAAGTTATTTTATTCTCAGTTAATGGTAACCATAATGAATATAAATCTTTTAGTACCACTTATTCCCTTTAAAAGGATCAAAAATATCATCAATCCATTGAAAAATATACTTTTTATTTACCGTAACTCGATTTATTTTTCAGTAATAAACACATAGGTGGAGTGAACCACCATCTTTCATAGAAAATGGAACTGGTTCCGCAAAAGGTGACACATTAGGGAATATAAATGAATTCTCTAGAATATCATCTAACTAAGTATTTAGCACTTTTATTTCAGTCAGTTATATGTGTTAATAGGGAACATAAACTAGTTATACACCATGAAAAAAAAATATAAAAAAAATATTCCTCCCTAACTAGTGGAAAACAAGAGAACTCGGAAGGAAACACGTCGGAAAACTTGACGAAAACTGGAGAGAAATAACAACTCAAAGATTACTAATCCAGATTAAAATAAAATATATATATCACTTTCCCTAACTCCAAATAAGATGGTCTGGCTGTACTTGACCCTGGGTACCATTCTCCATATAAGACACGACAAACAAAATCAGGTGTAGTGAAGGAGAACCATCAATGAAAAAAATAAATCCATGATTTATTTTCAATTATCCGATCCATCCTAAAAATGAATTCATGTGATTTCATATAGAGAACCAAAAAACTCCATGTAATCTCAACATTTGATAGAGATAAAACACAAGAAAGACTATAGATACCCGGATCTATCTTCATTCTAAGGGGTGTAGTAATATCCATCATATAAGATAAAAGCTCTGTAGAAACATTTATAAGATTAAAAATATGGGATGAAATAAATGAATGAGATATACAAGTATGAAATAGAATAGTACCTAATGAAAAATATATAGTGATCGTACCTCACTAGACTTGTATCTTCTTCCTCTGGTGACTCTTACACTACATTGAGAAGCTTTATTCCGGATGACTGTAACTAGAACACCTTTTTCTTGGAATAATCTAATTTCCTCATAGTTTTTTAAGGTTATTATGATTCAGTGCCACTATGCGGAGTCGAATTAACATGGAAGAACATCTTTAGGTGACCCGATCATCTGCAGGAGACACATATCTTGGTTGCCTCAGGGAAAACATTCTTTGAATGATCCAATTTTCAACATTGGTAGAAAATCAAAGGACCTATTCTAGAAACTATAGGAGGTTTAGAAAATACCTACTATTGAAAATCACTATGAAAATCACCAAGATTCATCTTTACATTAAGGAAATTTCATTTCCATTGGGAGAGAAAGAAACTCCTAATAACCCTCACTTTCCAGTTAGGTTCATTTCAACCATCAATGATCTATCCAAAACATCAGCATAAGAAGGAAGCTTCAGTTGGAAAACATGAGAACAAATATAAGATCTAGTCCTAAATCAAATCTTCATGCCTTCATCTTCTCATTTGATACGATCTCAGGTGAAAACTGAATGATCTCATCAAAGTAATTTTCATACTCTATCATGGTCATTTCAGCCTTCCCAATTTTGGGAAACTCCATGGCCTTGGCCAACAACATCGATGTTGGATAGAATTGGTCGGTGAAAAGAACCTTGATTTTTCCCACTATAGTCCCTCATGATTCTTCGACATCACCATTGTGTCCCACCATCTTCTGTTTGGTCCTTCCATCATGAAGGTGGCACACTTTACATTTATTTCATCAGGTTTTTCTAAGAAATTGAACAAATCTCAATCCTACTCAACCATTCCTCATCATATTGAGGATCATTGAAGCCATTGAAAATTGGTGGCTTTTGGGGAAGGAATTATTTATAAAGATCTTGGATAATAACCTTATGTGGTTCCATAGCTGGAGCCTAAATGGGATATAGTGCAGGTGCCTTTATGAATGATTGGATAGTATGTACAATCACCTCAACTAGATTCAGGTCCATAAGAGGATTTTCTCAATGTGTTTCAATACTATATTCTTCCTATATCCGATTCACACGTCTTCTCTAAGCCAAGATAATACAAAACATTATCAGATAAGAAATAAGACATCATAAAAACACTCAAACAGAGCAACAAGGTAGATTAATCCCAATAGATAGAAAATGAAATTTTTATTTCAATATATCCAATTAAAAAGTAGGAAAAAAAATAAATATAATCCTCAAGAAATATTTCCTAAACCACTTATGGTAACATAAGTTTCATTATCATGAGATATGGCCAGAAACTCAATCAATACTACCTACTATGTTTTGAAAAGATTACACATTTCATACTGACTTTATAAAAATAATCTCAACCTGTATTTGATAACATTTTGTCACGAACTAGACTGGGTACCCTTATAACCTATTAACCAATCTAGTAATAACATGTACTGAAGGGAATTTTGGATCCCCATGGGTTGGAGACCATCACTTGGCATATCACAACATGAAAGTTGGAATGATTTTTATAAAAACTTTGCAGAAGTAAAGATAAAAAATAGTATGCATATAAGAAAACTCTATAGAGAGAAGTGTACTAGAATTCAAATAGGTATAAAAACCACAAATTATTACACTAAAGTACTATAAAAACATGATCGATAACCCAAGTCCCAATGGATCCAACTCTCCAAGTCCAAGGATAAATATCTAGAACAACCTCCAAGTGGTGATTTTCACCAACTTGAACATGGAAGGAGGAAATCTACAGACACCCAAAGGAACATTTATATTGTAAGCTAAAATCCTAGTAGGGACTCACCAAGGATTCCATAATAAGATTCCAATATTTAATTAACCAAATAATGATCATTCAATTTTAAATAAACAAGTTGGTATTTCAAAATCATATTTAAACAACTCATGCATTATATTTCAAAAAATTAAAACACTTTAAACAAATGTAATAACAAACAATTTTATATAAAATAGATCATATAAATCATAAGTCATTGAAAATAGTTTACAAAATTGTCATACATACATTTGAAATACAAAAAAAACTAGCAACATGGTCATATTCATAAAAATGTATGGTATTTCCTAGCTATAGGACTCCACACACTTAAGGTCATTTGAAAATATTTGTATACACATGTACCATTGACACTAGTCAAGAGGACTTTATCACAATCCCATCGAGGATGCGACGTGCTGTATTTTTTTGTAATGTTGTAAATCATAGAGTGTTGTCCAAATAACTCACTGACTACCTAAGGCTTTCATGTTTTCTAATAACACATCAATGATGGGAAATTTACATTAATGATTCTTAAAATAAAATTCATCCCATTATCTATTTCAAATATTCCAATTTCCATTTAAAAACCAACACATTAGTTTTTAATTAAAAATATTTCTTTTTCCAAGATAAAACCCAAAGGTTTCTATAAAAACCATTTTAATCCAATTTTCACAAATACCAATTGTAAATAAATTTCCCCAAATTAATTTTAAGATTAAATTTCCAAAATTTAATTAAATAATTTCTTTTTTTAAACAATTTCCATCAATTTAAAAAAAATAAACAATTTAAATTCTACCAAATTCCATCAATTTCACAATTACACCCAATTCAATAGAATTTTGGGGTTTTCTTAATTTCATGCCAAATTTAATTTCCAAATCCAAATCCACCAATTCAATGGAATTGGGTTTTCAAAAATTCAATTTCTTGAGAATAAAATCCCACATATTCAATTGAATGTAATTTAATCAAATCAATCAATTTAGGGTTAATTAAATTGGTTGATCAAAATAAAACCACCTACCTTATTATCAAAGGATCTCAAAACACCATACCCTAAAAGGTATTCTCGGATAAATAATTTTGAAAATTGGATCAGAGAATAAAACCTATGTTTAAGATCCCAAACAAGGTTTATTAGATCTACTAACACCACTGCCATCCACAAAACCCTAGGGGGGAAAAGAGTGAGAGATGGAGAAAAAAATTGAAAGAAGAAACTAATACAAAGAATATAGAACATCTTTTTCCAAGATATGATCTACATATGTGTGGGTGAGGGGCCAAAAATACACCCGGTATCCCCTAGGGAAGAAGGAATCATATATGGGTTGTGCAGGTCTTTCAGGGGTCTAAACAGAGGGTTTTGGTAATTTTAAAATTAACTTCTTAAATTAATAATCTCGTATGCATGATTATATGGAAAGATCTGCACAGTGTAGACAAATTGTACGCCATATCCATGAACTCGTTTTAAATGGGTTACTCAGTTTCTCTTAGGTTAGTACAATATTTTCAGATTGTGTGCAAGCTGTGAAAAATCACACTATCTGAGTTTGAACAGATTCCACTAAGATGATGTATGGTTTGGGAAAACTGTGTGCCAACCATACACTATCCCAAAATTTAAAAAATATTCCAATGATATGGTGCAAAATTTTTCGTAACTTTTTTAACAAATGTGTATTCCCCTATCCTTTTATGTAAACTAGGGTTTAGAAATACCTAAGAACCGTAATAGGATGTTATAGTAATTCTATTTTCCCCAAACCTGTTTTAATTTTGTAGCCCTCTTTTATCTCTTATTTATACATGGTTTTTAAAGGGGAATCTCATGGGTTCTCCTCTTCCTCTTATTCCTTGGTTTTAAGTTTCTCCGCCTGGATTCTAAGCAATTTTCAATGATAAAATCCTCATATTATTTTAATATTACCCTTCTTCCAACCTCCATTTCCACTCTATTTTCTTTAATACTATGAACCCTAATATCTTTGTGGGTAAATATTGGGGTTTATAATGGGTTTAATCATGTGTCTTCCATTTTTTTATATCAGTAGATTTTGTGATTCCTCTATCAAAACCTAGTGTTTTCCACTTGGATTTTTTTATGTGATTTTTTGAAATTAATGTATTTGAAAATTTATGATATTATTTCACTTTATAAATTTATTTTCTATCAACTAATATCCTTATGTGATAATCTTGGAGGGTTTATAAAATTATTTCAGCACTTTGTATAAATGGGATTTATTTGGATTATAGTTTTTGACTTCAAAAATAAATATTTATGCATTCAAAATTTTTGTTGAAATACCCTAGAGACCCTTTCAAAATAATTCTAAGATAAATATTGTTTAACATTAGTTTTATTTTTTTAAGGGATTTTTGGGGTTTTCAAAGGGTTTTGTTAATAACAAATAGTGTGTTTGGACCTTGTGTAATTTTTTTTGAGACCATTTAGTCTTTATAGTGTTTTATAATGTTTTTAAGGGAATGTATTTTTTTATTTGATTATCAAATAACATTTTAATGGTTAAATTTAAAAAGAATGTATTATGGATTGGCATCTCAAGTTGGTTTTTCAAAGTCCCATTTTGGACTTTCTGAAATTTTTTCTTAGAATGAGTGATTACCTCATTCTTGATCCCCTTTTTTGATGTCTTATATAATATTATTTCCTATGTGGTATGGATTATATTATTGTGTGATGATTAAATGATTGTAAACTAGGGATGTTTCTTGAGAGGGTGTTCATGGTGATATTAATTTCACTTAATGAGTTTTATTATTGATTTATTTTATGAACATATAGCAAGCTTGTTTTCTCACCTCCATTGAGATATATCATGGGAACCCTAGACATCTAATTAGAGGGTCCAAATGAGTACTACACTAGTATATATTGTGTGTTTTTGAGTTCTCTAGTTAGATTGTGCACTATCTAGTAGTGTGGGGTGGTGAGACCTAAATGAAAGGATATATGAGATATTTTATAGGATGCAAATAGGGACTCAGTGATATTAGAGTCAAGTCTAATAGCATTTGGGTTAGAACCTAGTGAGCTACCCATGATTCCTAGTTCTTATTGATTAACATATTATGAGATTTACACTCTTTTATTTATTTATATCCCATTTTTTCAATATGGTTGGAAGCACCATTTTTATTCATTGTTATTTATTTATGTTATTCCTCCTTGACATTATGGTGAATTGTTGAGTTGATGTCTCATTTATTTCATAGTTGGGATTATATTTTGTATCAATTTCCATATGTGTATTTAAAATAAATATTTTTAAAGAACGAATGATCTCAGTTAAAGCATTAAATATTTAAAATCCTTGTTCTTATAAATCTTTAGTGTTTTCAATTTATAAATTTATTTTATCACATTGATATTACATGAGCTATGTGAAAATTTTATAAAATTGGGAGGGGAATTTTTTTGTTTTTAGTAAACATAAAAGTGATATTTTTTGTTTTAAATTGATTTGTTTTAAGTTCATGGTTCCACCCAATCTATATATAAAAAGGTTGTAGTTTTATTAAAAAAACATGTAAACATGTTAGTTTTTTCCCTCATGATTTTTCGTGT
The DNA here is from genome assembly GCA_963277665.1 of Viscum album. NCBI lineage: Eukaryota > Viridiplantae > Streptophyta > Magnoliopsida > Santalales > Viscaceae > Viscum > Viscum album. The sequence goes on along the minus strand of OY728132.1, from coordinate 204,219,998 downwards.
TTACACTTATTTTTTGGATGTATTTCAAACCCAGATTAATGAAATATTTTAATAAAGAAATTTCGTATACTATTTAGTTAAATCATACTGAGATTATTTAGCTCATAACATGTATAAATACTTAAGTGTGTGTGTGTACAGATATTATGTTTTATATAGGTTCCAAAGTTGTGAATTTATTATTAATTTTTTTTATTTTTGGTTATTCAACGAATGAATTAGTATTTGGTGAGTAACTATGGGTCATATAGAGATGTTTGAGTGATAGCTCGGGGTGCTCGTTTATTTTTGGACCTTCATGTATCAGATATTTAAACCATATATTTATTTATATGTTGTTTCATTTATATCAGTACTTTGATTCAACTTACTTAGATCATATATTTTAATATATTATGTTGGTTTGTTATACTGTTTTTTTCATTGGTATTTTTATTTATGTTATTCCATGTTTGGATCATTATTCTCTGTCAGAGACTAAATGCATTAAGACTCAATAGGGGGTGAATTAAGTTCTTGAAATTTTCTTCACTTATAAAACTACCCTATTTAAAGATATAATTACTTCATATATTTACTTCACACATGCTTGTCATGGGAATAAAATTAATAATAATAAAAAGATTAGACACTGAATATTTATAGTGGTTTGGATAACAAAAAACCCCTAGAAAACTCCATCGACTCTCAACACCAAGAATTTGTATATTTTTACTATACCAGTCCTTTTTCTTGGGAATTATAGTAATTTTCCTAGGTACTAAATGACTGGGTAAACTTAGTAAAAACATTTACGGTGTTAGGAAATTTTAACTAGGATCCTACAAATATTTAAAAACACAAGCCTTCTAGGTTCTTTTACTATGAACCATTATATAAAGTGAGAGAATAAAAAGAAATTTTATAAATGAGGTTCATTTTTGTAAAATAAAACTAAAAGAATAGAATAAATATTTAGGATAGATGATAATAAAGAAAAAATATCGAAAGGAGAGTCCTCTAGAACATAGAAAAGATTATGTTTTATACCACATCTGTATAGTTGAATATTCTTCTTCATTTTCATATAAAACAGAGTATCACTATGATATCTTTTAGATATTTGATAGATGATAGTACATGATCCAGTATTCTTTACTATATTATCTTCTTCACACACACTCAAAAAAACATGAAAAATTACCCTCTTAATCATGAATCATTCGATCCCTAAAATCCTATATTGGAATTAAATTTTACACATCCATTTCTTAGAAATACTTTGGAAATAGTATTTACCATTATATTATCATTGTATGATTTATTTTCTCAGTAAATGCACCTTTTTATAATCAGTTTTACTATATAGAGGTAATATAATATTTAAATCATGAATGATAGTGTTAATTTGCAATTAAAGTACACCAATAGTAATAAATCATAGTTTGTAGATCGGTGTTTCTGATTCTAGATCACCAAATATCCAAATTCCACTCATTTGACTTTACCTAACCTAAAATGATCCCCATATATGGATTTAATTTGTGTTTCATCTACATAGTCTAATTTATTCACATAGGCTTCTTTCCTACATAGAGTAATTTGATTTAGTCGAATGAATTATGTAGTCTTTTAGAACCATGTATCCATTTTTACCATGTTTCCAAATCATGTATAATATTACTCTATATAACCAATTAACTTATTCGTTTGATCGACGTAGTCAATTTATCACATATATGATTGATTGACATAGGTAATTTTCACGTAACTGATTTCACAACATAGTTATTTCATGTTTTTCTTTCCTTTACGTAGCTGATTGACATATTTAAATGTGTGACATAGATATTTCTCTACATAGTTGAATGCCGCATGTAGCTAATTTTCTATACAAGGAAAATTTTCAAACAATTTCCAGAAATTTCAAATTTCAATATAATGAACTAAAAAAGGTTAAAACCTAATGAACACACTCACAAAACCAAAAAAAATAGTAACATATAAAGGGTATTTGAGATAATCAAAACCTAAAGTACATGGGATATGTTATAAAAACATTTATAGTCCAAACATATTCCTATTTTGATGATCACAAAACCCATAAGTAATTAAACATGAAATTTATAAAAAGCTTTATAGAATTTTTAAGAAAACTAAATAATATTAATATTTCATTTAAAAAAAATTCCTTTTCTTCTCTGACTTAATTGAACATTTATTTATCTTTTTACGACTTCTCCCCTCTTATAAAATTTATTCCCCTTTTTGACATTAAAAAGGGTAGGTAAGATGTGGAGAAACATTGTCAATTTATCACTTAAATTTAGGAAATGGTTAAAAATAATTCTAAAAATATTAGAAATTATAGGGAGACTTAAAATTCAGTAAAGAAAAAATAACACGTAAATAAAGGAATAAAAATTTAAATGAAAACAATCTCTAAAAAATATATAAGAAATGGATAAAGAATAATTCTATTAATAATCAATATGGTAGAAAAAATAAATTTATTCAACACCTCCAAAGATTATACATATATAACACTAGCCAGAAAAATAAAGATTATGTATAAGGTCATTCTGAGATGGTGGTTTGGGAGGATGTTTCTTGAGAGTAATAGAGGATTAAGATGTATTGGTATGGTATTTCACTTGAGGTAACACTTATTAACCAATATTTGTATTATTAGATTCTGTATATCCAACTATAGATCTTACTCTCAGATCCTAAGAAGGTGTGCCGAGAACTCCTTCAATATTTCCTGAACAAATATTGAAGTTCATTGAATGGGTGGTGGAGTATGATAATGATCACCAAACTCTATAGGAACATCTATTTTGTGTTTACCCTGAGTTTATTCCATTTATTCATTTTATACTCTTCCTTCAACTGATTGCACTCTAGGAATAGCATTAACTATAACTTCCCCATAAGTAAAACATCTATATCAATAGATATATCAACATGATAAATAGAATATAAAACCTCAGTGACCTCTTATTATCATATCCAAATTTTCTTTCTCACAATAGGCTAGATTTATTATAATTGAGTCTCTGGTTTTATAGCAATGAACTTCTGAACCTCCATAGTAGGTTCCTTCTCATTAGGTGTTATATCGATATGTGGTTAGGTTTGGGATGGCTCCACCTGATATAAAAATTCCTATCAAATAGGTCCCAAAAAGTTTGAACAATAAGCCAATATACATTATGGGAATGTCTAAAATAGTATTACTTTTATACCATTTCACATTCTCTCCCTCATTGAGATCCACCTCTTTCTTCATTAACAGGGTCTATAAGACTTTAAAAAGGTTAATAGTTCATCTCTCCTTCCCTTTAATAATAGTGATGAATAAATTTCATCATATAACATGTAAGATTTATCTTAACACAGTTAATCAGGACATATAATAGGTATATTTCCTAAAATAACACGTTTTCCATTTCTCTAGCTCTCTAGGAAATCCTTGTCCAAATAAAATTATAAATAACCTTTAATTGATATTCAAAGTCTTTTACATTATTCTTCTCAAAATTAGAGGTTCTGAATAGGAACTTGAAAACCTTTATTGCTCCCACAAAACTCATACAAACTAGACTTTAGCTGAAGTTGAACTCCCCCTCATGGGAACAATGAATGATTTCTTCCATTTTTCCTAATGTAACAAGTACAATGATACCAGTGACATTCGATGAAGGAATGGCCTCTTCTTCACAGTATTAGAACTCTAGATTCCTCATGAACTCATTTACTTCTTCCTCATAAATAATTCCAAAATTATTTTCATCAAAAATGAACCTTATACCTTGAAAATAAAATAATTTCTTTAGAAATATCTATGTACCCTTAAACCATGCCACATTGATAGATTTTTAGCTAGTACCATATGCATCATACTTCATGAAGTTACTTTATTTAACGAGCTATAAATTATGTAATCTCCATACGTGGATTGAACCATGTAAGAAGGCTTGTGGAAGGTCGAGAGGGTATCAAGAGAGATGAGGGAGGTAATGGGTCATGGTTCAGCTTATAGAGGAATAAATGTATGTGAAAGGTAAAGGGTCTAGATCCGATTAGAATTTTAGGTCAAAAACTTGATATACAAAAGGGGTACATATCTGAATTAAGATTTTTGTCATTTCTAAATTAAAATAAAAAAAAATTAACATGAAAATAAATAACATGCTTTATAATATCTAAAATTAGGTTTAATTTACATAAAAGTTATTTTTAATTTAAACAGAATAGATTCACTAAATTTTTATATATAATTAAAATACTAAGAAATTGATATTTAATGTAGCGATTTAAATTAAAATAACTAAAATAAAAAAACACATTTAAGTTCAAATATCCCAAATAAACTTTTAATGAAATAAAAATTATCACAAGAATGGGTATTGGTAAAAAAATTCACTAATTGGTTCTCAACTGTGATAAATTCTAGAGTAATATCTCCTTTTTGAGTGTGATCTCTCAAAAAAGGATGCCTTATATCTTGTATGATATATTTTTTAATGATTTATCGCATTCATTAAAATGTTGATAGCACTAGTGTTATCACATTTTATTGACACTCGATTATAATTGAATCCAAAATCCTTCAAGGTGTGTTTCAAACCGAACACTTGTGCACACAAACTACCAAAGGCTGTATATTCTACTTCAGTAGTAGATAATACAACCGAGTGTTGTTTATTACTATACTAGGATACATAGGATGTACCTATAAAATGGTAGGTTCTTGAGTTCATCTTCCTATAAATTCTATAACCAAAAAATTCTACATCTGAATATGAAGTCCAATTAATATCATAATTTTTTCAAAAAAACAAGGAAATATAAACTGTTCCTTTTCAATATCTTAAAATTATTTTTGTATCTTTAAAAATATATTCCTTGTGATTTTGATGGAATCTTGAACATAATCATACTAGAAACATAATTTCTTTTCTACTAGAAGTTAAATACAATATAATCATAATTATTCTTATGTATAACTTATTGTCAACAATTTTCTCAGCTTTATCTAACTCAATATTTTTATTATATTTCAAATAATTTGAATTCAATTTATTATTTTCGATTCCAAACCTATTAAGTAAGTCAGGTATATATTTACTTTGATTAATCACAATCTGAGAGTCCTTTTAATAAATTTTAAAACCCATAAAATAATTTAACTCACCCCTAATTCTTATTTAAAATTATTTTATAGGTGTTTTGAAATTCATTAAATAATTTCTTATTTGTAGAACCAGAAATCACATAATCAACATATATCTAAAGTAAAGGAATATTTAATGATAATTTTTTCTTGAAAACTAAAAAATCTGCTACTCCAACTAAAAATCCATTTGATAAAATAAAAGAACGTAAACTTTCATACAAAGAACTATGTGCTTGTTCAAGGCTATATAGATATTTGGTATGTTTGTAAACTAAATTTGAAAAATTAGGATTTTCAAAACCAGGAGGTTGTTCAATATAAAATTCCTATATAATAAAACCAATTAAAAATAATATTTTACATCCATATGATATAATTTAAAATTCATGTGTGATTCATATTCTAATATAATCCTAATAGCTTCTAATATAGACAATAGTGAAAAAATCTCTTTATAAAATATAACTTCTTATTGGTTATAGACATTATCTTCTAATATATAAATATTCTAACTAATCAAACCATGATCATCCTTTTTATTCCTAAAAACACATTTTTTTCTTATAATAGGATAGTAAGAGGGTCTATAAACTAATTCTTATACCTTGTTCATATTGAACTAGTTTAATTATTCTTGAATTAGTAACCCTCGTATATCATCAACTAAGGACTCATTTGTAGTCTTAATTTCTCATGGAGAAAAAACTGGAAAATCATAAATGATTTCCTAAACTCTTTTTAGTCCTATTCCCTCCCTATAGACTTTCTATATATATTTATAAGTAGTGGTTATTAATGGTTGTAGGATGTTCTGGGAGAACACATTATTTTTCACTATTATCCATCCTTTTAGTATTTGGTTCACAAAAACCAAGTTCCAAATCACTATCCTTTTTATTATCAAGTAGAGGTTTAGTTATCATTTTTTCAAAATAAGTTGTTATCTCATTAAATTGAGACATTTTTTTCTTAAAATTATCCCTTTTATCAAATTTCACATGAGTTGATTCTTCAAAAATTATTAACCTTATATTAAAAAATATATAAGTCTTGGAATTAGTAGAATAACCAAGGAATACTCCTTCATTAGACATTAGATAAAATTTACCATGATTCTACATAGTGTTTATAATATAAACTTTGCATCCAAACACTTTTAAGTATCCAACTTTTAGATTTCAATTATTCCATAGTGTATAGTATTTTTTATTTAAGATAGGTCTAATTAGAACTCTATTTATGAAATAACATGTTGTATTCACAAATTCATCCCAAAAATGAGTGGGCATGTTATATTCACATAACATTGTGCTATAAATTTCCTTCAATTTCATATTCTTCCATTTAAAAACAATATTCCATTGAGATGTCCTAGGGGTAGAAAACACATCCTTAATACCTTGTTTTGAACAATATAAATTGAACTCATGGTATAAAAATTATCCTCCATGGTCACTTATTAAAGTAATAATTTCGGTATCGTTATATTATTGAACAAATTTACAAAAATTTATAAAAATATAAAAATATTCACTCTTAACACTTAAAAACTAAAACCTAAGTAAATATTCATAAATCATCAACTAACACATAAAACAAATATTTTAATCTTAAGCTTATAGATAAAGATGGCTGTAAAGAAATTAATATGAATAAGATATAGGGGTTTAGAAGTATAAGCCTATTCAATTTGTTTAAAATATGACTTTTTTAATTTCTCATTTGGCATGAATCCCATAGTTTATTTTTATTAAATTTATGTTGAGTTAAATCAAAAACTAAATATTTTTAGGAAAATTTTCTCAAAGAATAGACAATAAAATGTACCAGTATTCTATTCCAAATCTAATATTTATTTATTTAAACATGTAAGAAATTAACTATTTTTCTAATCAAATAATTTAGATCTAGAGTATAAACATTATTCATTCTAGGTGCCTTAAATTTAAGAATTTTATCATTGAAAAAATAATATACATTAATAAAAAATCAATAAAATAAAATTCATCACAAAGTTATAAAATACTTATCAGATTTTGGTTACATCATTACACATAAAGAAATTTTTTATTTAGTATTTATCTTGGATTACTAGCTATTACAAATCCTATTATATTTCCTTTTTCAATGTCACAAAAAGTGACATAACCCACAAAAAATATTAATAGCGTATAAATTAGGGAAATATCCATTCATAGTTATTGAGAATCTATTTCCCTTATACCATTTATTATTGATTCTCTTGGACCTTTTTCACATCATATTAAAATTAACCAAAAAAATTGTGTTGTTTTGGTAACCAAGTTCTCTTGGGTCAAAAAATGATAGAAACTAAAATTTTAGAACCCAAATATTTTTGTGTTGCCCATAAAATACAGCATTGAATTTTGAAAAAACATTTTCTAAGAAAATCATGTTTTATTCCAAAAACATTATGGTTTATTAAACTAAAATGAAAATAATATTTCCATATATCTTCACTATGAAAACATGTGAATTTGTAAAAACATTTATTCATAAAATTGGGGAAAATAGTTTTTATAAAAACTTGGTTTCTCTCTTTTTCTTATGATTCCAAATTTATTTCTATGATCTTTATTGTCTCTAATAATTTGATTCTAGAAATTTTATCCTTTAATTAAAATACCCTTAGTATATTTAAAGTCTTGAACTTAATTTTGTATGCTTCTAATATTGTTACTGGGTTCAGCACTGAAAATAATTGAATTTATGAGCTTGGTTTCCAAAAAAAAATTATTTAAGTCCTCTCTTTATTAATAACATTCTCATAGGATTTGTTGAATGATTTTTTAAATTTTCAATCTTTCATATTTTTTTCCAGAATATTGAAATAATCACATAATTATTCATAAGAGAAATTTTTATTTTCATATTTAAATTAATCCCTTGAAGAATAATAAAGATTCAACTCATGTGAGTTTTAAATAAATCATTTATTATCCTTTTGATTATAAATTTCATCATCTAGATTTGAAGATGTATCATCACTAGAATTTTGAGAATCACTCCATGTTGATTTCTTGTATTTCTTGTATTTCTTATTATAGTAAAAATTCTTAAAATACTTTTTTTCCAATTTTCAATTTCCATGCATATATGGATAGTCTAGCTTGATATCTATGAGATTCTTACACTCATAGCATCTAAAGTTTTAGAATTTACCTCATTTTTATTATACTTATTGAATAGTTTTTTGAAATCTCATCTCTTAGTATAGAAAATTTTAACTTTATTACAAATTAAGAAAGTTTATAGTCTGAAGTAGAACTATTTGATTTATCTTCATTAGATGAATTATCTAATGGTATTTATTTGATTTTCATGTCTTTTTTGAAGTCACGGATTTCAAGGAAACATTATTTTCTTAACAAATCTATGCTCTCTGGCTTCAGATTACATCTCATCCTCATACATCATAAGACTTCCAATAAGATATTTTATTTTAAAAATTTTGACTTATGCTATTTTCTAATGGTATCCAAGATTACAATCCATTTAGGTGGTGTAATTATGAGGAATTTCAAGTATTGATCTTGTTTGGGAGTGGGTGTTCCAAAAAAAGAAATATTATTTATAACTTCAATTAGTCCCTCATTTAGTTGTGTGATAATTTCCCCTTCCATAATTCTGAAATTTTCAAATATAAGATTTTTAGTTTCATATCTAATATCCCTCACATTTTTTATTCCTTCATAATCTATTAATATTGTAGTTCCCATTTCATTACCTATTTTACATTGAAAAAAAAATTGAACACATCAAGAGCTAGTTCACATAATATAATATTCATATCTTTGTATTTTAGATCATATCTATATTTAGTGTCAACATCCTTAGTTTTTAATGGAGTTTTTGTAATTTTATAAGGCTTCATGTATTTGAAATAAACCTTGGGACCAAGGTTATTCAAGTAAATTATCTTCCATTACTTCCAGTAATTATAATTTTCACTATTAAAGTATAGAGATCTGACCATTTACATTCCTTCTCTATTTTTAGTCATAATATCCATATTAAATATGATATTTATACTTTAACCTTTTAAATATGATAACTCCAATGTCACACCCTATGATACCAATTTTTTGTATAAGACTGACTATACTAAAACTGAAGAGGGGAGTAGTGAATTGAGTTCTTGAAAATTTCTTCACATAAAAAAACTAACATCTTTAAAGAAATGAATACTTCTAATCTTTACATAACATATTAATTCATTGATAATAAACTAAAAAGAAAATAGATCAAACACCAAATATTTATAATGGTTCATGAAACATAAATCCCATAGTACAATCCATCAATTCTCAACTCCAAGATCTTGGTGATTTTCAATATACCGTTCTTTTTTTCTAGTACTACCTTTCCTTTTCTCAGGGATTTAAAAACCCGAGTGAAAGAATTAAATACATAGTATACTTTCATTAGGTTTTTACTGGGATCTTACAAGTATTTATAAACACAATACTTCATGTTTATTTTAGAAAGAACCTTTACAAAAAGTGAGAGAATAAATAAAGAGTATACAGATGAGGCTCGCAGTTTTAAGATACAACTGATAGAAGAGAATAAATCTCTAGGATATATGATAAGAAAGAAAAAATAGCTCAATGAGAGTCTTAAAAAACCCATCAAAGATGATATTTTATAGCACAACTATAGAGTTATATCTTCTTCTTCTTTTTCATATAAAAATATTGTATCACAAAAAAAAAATATTGTATAAAGTTAATAGATGATAATGTAAGAACATCTATTATTAACTATAATATCTTTTATAATAACACTCAAAAAATAATAATAAAACTCAAATTTTTAACCATAAATCATCAGATCCATAAAATCTAGTCTTGGAATTAAATTCATCACATACTTTTCTTGTAAATACCTAAGCAATAGTAATGAAAATTAAATTATCCTTGTACTTGAAAATTTTTATAATCAGTTTACCATAAATAGGTAATATAACATTTAATTCATTCATGATAGCATTAATTTCCACAAAAGGTACACCAAAGTTAAAAACTAGTAGTTTTCAAATTGACTTGGTGGATTCTGGATCACCACATAGCCAAATTCCACAAATTTGAATTCACATAGCTAAATAGATCAATGTAGCTGAATTTTATAGGCGTTTGATATACATAGAAAAATTACTTCACATAGGATTATTTCTCACATAGATGAAATATAGATAGATAAATAATTTACATAATCATTTGGAACCATGTAGTCATTTTCACTGCATATCAAAATCACATAGTTTATTTCCCCATGGAACCAATTCACATAGCCATTTGATTGATGTATAAGATTTATCATGTAGATTATATATCAACATAAGTTATTTCCATATATCCAATTTCATGATGTAGAAATTTTACATAGGCATTTCCTTCACGTAGTCTATTAACATAGTTGAATGCTCATTTAAGTAGTTTTTACACATAGTCAAATGACTCTCCTAACTGATTTTATATGCTTAGGAGAATTTTCAGAAAACTTCTATAAATTTTAGATTTAAATAGAATTGACTAAAACAAATATAAAACATAATTAAAACACTTAAAAAAACAAAAACATAAGTAATATATTAAGGTTATATTAGATCATAAAAACCTAAAGTATATGGGATATGTTGGAACAACATTAGTATTCTAAAAATTATTATTTTTGGAACTATTTATTTGATATGCATGGATGTACAATGTATGGATTTATCATTTCAGATTTATAAATGATTATGATAATAATTTATTATTATACAGTTGTAAACCATTCCCACTGGTTTTTCTATTTGATTCCTTGACACTAGTTTTCAGCCCATGGAAATCAAGAATTCACTTTGGGACTTATATCAAAGTTGTCAGGGTGGAATGTTAGGTAATCCAAAGCCAATACATTAAAATATGGTATAAATGTTCCCTATAACTATTTAGGTGTGTGTTGGTAATAATGATTTAGGAATTTGTCATGATTTGGTACCCCAAGAGTGAGGTATCAGGTTACTCTATCATTTAACTTTCGATCCATGGTCAGCTCCCATGTTTTTTTAGGAATAGTTTTAGTTGATATATCCATTTTATCTTGTTTATAGGAGATTAATATAGATATATTGACTATATTTTATACCCTTTTTTGATATATTTATGGTTTTTATTTACTTTTTGGTAATTCTGAACTGATTCATAGGTGATGGGTTTTGATTGTTATATGATTAATATTCGTTTTGGTATTTTGTAGAGACATGTTTATCTTTGGTTATTATTTCATCTTGGGAGTGTCTCTATTGTATCTCACCAATTTGTATTAATTTTAAATGGTGGGATGGCCTATTATAGGTCACTTTGTTCTTAGGTATTATACCATTCAATTTCAATTTGAGTTATGTTTGGTGATGTTTTAGAATTATCTTTATGGATTTTAAGGATTTGTGAGTTTATATAATTCTTTGTTCGCACTAGACCTAGCTCTATTTTCCCCGACCCACCCACCACCTATGTTGGGTGTTGATATTTTTAATTTTATATTACTTATACTTTTCTAATAACATTTTTGGGGTAAAAAGGGGCATGGTGGGGAGAATTCTGACACCCACATGTCATTGATTTATTAAATATTATTCATTTATGGGTTTTTTTTAAAATGTACTAATTGTGTTTTAAAGGATTAAAAACATGAAATTTTTATTTTTTTTGTATGGGTGCATGATTAATGTTAACCTTTCTTCCAAACTATGTAATGGGGAAGTGATCCTTCTAATTTGGCATGTACGATTAGGGTAGGTTCGTCTAAACTATGTGACTTCCTAAGGGAATCGTTTGGATTTTTTTGATAGGTGAGTGGAAGTTCATACTTAATAGAAACCATAGTGATGAATTATGTGAGGTATGGATTTTATTCATAGTTCCGCACCCATTATTGGTGTGCTATTTCCCAAACTGTGTATCCAAACCATGTGTCCTTCATAGGTTTATTAAAAATTGTAATTCTATTTTCCCCTTGCTCAATTTATGTTTTTTAGGACTCCCACCACTCTTATTCATAAATTTTTGGTAAAGAGGGATCTCATGTGGGATATTCCATCTCTTCTTACATGGTTCCAAGTTTCTAATCAATGGATTCCAAGTAGTTTTTAAATGTAAACCCCCTCTTATTTCATTCTTCCTCTTCTATTCTCCCTACATCCATTTCCCCTAGACTTTATTTTATACTATAAACCCTAAAGGTTTTTTTGATAAATTCTAGGGTTAATTATGGTTCTAATCATGGGGATCGGTTTTTTAGGTTTATTAGATGTCTTTAACTTGTGAGGTTTTACTTCTACCATCAAAGATGAGTGTTTTCCTCTTGGATTAAGGTATTTTTCTGGTGAAATTAATTTATATTTCATGTCCTCAGACTATTTTTCTTTCAAAATTCATTATATATCAAATAATATATATATATATATGTGATAATATTTTAGGTTTTATAAAATGATTTCAATGATTTTTACACTTGTAATAAAAAGGTTTTATTTAGATTTCTAGTTATTGAATTCCAAAATAAATATGTATACATTCCGAGTGTTTTTTGAAATTCCAAAAAGGAACTTTTAAATGAATTTATATATAAATACTATCCATCATTGGTTTTTTATTCTAATTTTTATTTTGTGTATTCAAAGGGTTTCTTTATAAAAAGGTGTGTGTTTATCAATTTTTTAATTTTTATTAAAATTCATTGGTTCTTTATGGTTTTTTTAAATTCATTCAAAGTGAAGAGTTTTTTATAATTGATTATCATATAATGTTTCAATATATGATTTTAAAGTGGTGGTATTATGGATTGGTATCCCGTGTTTTTTTCAATTTATTTTTTGGTAATTTATAAAAGTTTTTCTCAAAATGTGTGAAATCATCATTCATGTGATGTCATGTACATTATTTTTCCATAGGTGGTATGAGATTTATTTGTGTGTGATTATTTAATGATTATAGAAATTGAATTTTTATTAAGAGGGTTTTCTAGGTATGGTTAGGTTCACTTAATGAGTTTTATAATTGACTTTTGTGATGTCCATTTGGCTTTATTGTTTTCTCACCTCTGTTAAGAAATATCATTGTAACTCTATGTAAAAAAAGAGAATGTTTGGATGAGTATTACACTAGAATATATTTTGTGTTAGCTAGTTCCCCCGATAGATTGTTATCTTTCTAATAGTGTGTCACTGCAAGGCCTAAATAGGAATCCAAATGAATTATTTGATATGATGCATATATTTTCCTAGTGATTTGAGATCCATATCTAGTATCATTTCGGTTAGAACCTACTTAGTATCCCATAATTCATTGTTATTATTAATAACAATATTAAGGGATTTCCAGTCCTTTCTTTATTTATATCCCCTTGTTATCATTCGGTTGTTGAAACCATTTTTATTGTTAATTGTTTAGTTATGTTATTCCTCCTTGATATTACAGTCCCTACATGAGTTAATGTTTTCTTTATTTCATGGTTGGGATTATCTTTTGAATTTATTTTCTAATAATAATTTTAAAAAATATTTTTAAAGAACTAATGATATATGTAAGAGGATTAAATGTTTAAAATCATTATTTTTAAGGATCATTAGTGTTTTCACTTTCCATATGTTTTTCCAAGGGTGGTATATGATATTTTTAAAAAGTTTTAAAAAAGGGGGAAAGGGGGTGTTTTTTCATAAAATTATAATTCCAATTTTGGTTTTCAAAATTATTTCTTTTAAGGTCTTTGTTTAATCTATGTCATGTATAAAAATTGTGGTAGTTTTATCAAAATGGATACAAGCACGTTACTTTTTTCCCTCGCACTTACACATGTGAAAAAATATTTCCCAAATGTATTTGAAACGAATATTTATGGATTATTTTATTAAATTAATTTCGTAGAATATTTATTGAAATACTACTGATATTTTTTAGATCATAGTCTACATACACAATTTTTTATGTGTTTATAAAACCTTTATATTTTATATCAGTTCCCAAGTTGTGACCCTATTATGGATTTGGTTTGTATTTATCTGTTGAGAGATGTGTTGGGATTTTGTGAGTGACCATGTGGCACATGGGGATGTGAAAACAATGGATTAGGGTTTTCATTTATTTTTATATGTTTTTGTATAGATCATTTTGTTCATATCTTTATTTTTACCTTCATTTATTTTTTGTTGATACCTTGTCATGTTTTACTCTAATGTTTTAATTTAAATATTAGTTAGTTTATTAAATTAATTAAGACTCATTGTGAATTTTCATTATGTTATTACCACATTGGATTATTATTTTATTTTGAACTATTTAATAATATTCATGAAAGTAGAATATATAGGTTTACTATTCCAAAATGTTATTATATTATATTGCATATTTTTTTATTATTCAAGGGTGAAACTATTCCCATTGGTTGTTCTATTTGATAACCTGGTACTAGTTACCATCTTATGGTGATCAGAAATTCACTTTGAGTCGTCTATCGAAGAATCTCTGGTGAGATTTCTGGAATATCCATTACATGTAACATAAGGCGAATGTGTTTTAATTATATGATATTTTAGTGAAACTAGGATATTGATGGAGTTTTAAACTAAAATTGGAATTACCACAGTATATTGTATGTCATGGTTTGTCCCAAGGTTATCCTTGACATTGTGAAAGTCATTATATCATGGTTCTTTGTTCATAGTCATTGTCTCATAATTCAATGAGGTGTTGGATCCTTTTAACATCTAATCTGAATTTTATCATGATTAGTTATTCATCATGTGATGATGAATGTGAGTAGTTAATATATCATACATGATTGTTTAAATGTTAAATGATAAATGATGGGTTTAATTGAGAATTTAAAAGTGTTGAAATGTGAGAAAAGAATATGAAATTATCTAATCAATATTTACTAAATTTTTTGAGTTCTTAATGGAAAATATAAGTCAATTAAATCCCATGAAATTCTATCGCTATCCATTTTGTTGAAATGATTTTTATAGATCCTCAAAACTGAGATCATTCTATAGCACTATTATCTCCACTACCTTTTAATGTAAATTTATATAAAAATATGGTGTTGGGAGAGATTATAACAAATAATTGGTTGATTCCCATGATCTATGGATACTTCCTAAGGAAGGAGTCTATCAACTTTTTCTCGGTGATCATAATCAAATGCTTGGGAAAAGATTCAACCAGTTGGATCAACATTGTGAAAGGTATGTTTTATTTATTCTTTAATTTGTTTATTTTAAACATATAAATATATTATAGGTTTAATGAGGTTTTTTATTTGTTCTTCCTATGTGTTTAGATGTTATACATCCCTCTGAAACCCATCAGTGTGTATTTTCACTCAAAAGGATCTTGAATTTTAAAGGGGAGTCAAAATAAATTATAACCTAGATTTTTCTATTATAAAAACAATCTCAATAACATCAACTTTTTATTAGGTTGCATAACCAATTACAACCAAAAAATTTAAGAAGTTGTAACTTATTATTGTAAAAATTATTTTATGTGTGAATGTAGTGTGCCACCCGAATCCCACCTCCAATAGTCCAGGGGATGGTGAATAGAACTGATTAGGTATATCACACAATATAGGAGGTTTTAGCCTATATTAACCTACAATAGAAAAATATCTTCAATGCATAAAATAACAAAAAAACACTAAAAGAATGTATATATGTAACCACTGAAATGTATAAAATACATGCATGGTCCATTAAAAATAATCATAGTTCCACATGGTCAAATACTAAAGAAACTTTACATTTGACAAGACTCCAAATATGAAAGACACAAGGCACTAAATATTTCATCCTCACAATGTGTACTCTTGGATCAATCACCAACCACAATGGCCACCTCCACCAAATAGAACCACTTTTCCCCATCATGAATATAAATAATCACTAGGAAACATATTCAAATAATCAATTCTAGTTTCACATATACTAATACCAATCACGATCCCCACATCATCTGTACAAACACAACATGTTTGAGCACAAATCCCATGTATGGTTGAGTATAAACGTACTCATTATAATGCCCTATAATAAAAAAGGAAATGTGGGAAAGAATTCATATCATAATTTATAATAATAAGGTATTCAATAGTAAGATAATAAATGATCCAGATATTCTCTATAACTAGAAGTCTCAGGGATATAGAGAAGTATCAATCAGCTCAACCTTAATACTCAAAGGTTTCATCTCTTGAGCATGTAGGGATAATCATTGTATTGAAAAGGCAACATGTTATGAATTTTATATCCCATCAATATACCATATCTTGTAGGAAACCAAGGGGTTCTCGCGGAGTCACAAGAGTTGAAGGATCTGATATTCTAATCCTTTATTACCCACATAGTGGAAAAAATAAAGAAATAATTACAATGAAATATAGAAAGAACCTGTAGAATAAAACTATCTCATTTGTTTCTAATTTTAGAGATTAATTTTCATATAAAATTTTATACATCTTTAAATCATCAATTTAGTACCCATTTATTCTTTTCCTTCTTCATTTATAAGAGGAGTCCTTACTGAGGGGTTTCAAAAGGATTTAATAACACTTAGTAGATATAAAATAAATGATCAAGAAACCCAAAAAAATATTTCTATTCTAAAATAAAGAAACTGTATTAAACTAAAAATAAAGAAAACCATAAATGTGCATACGTTACACCAAAGCTACCACTGATTCATCTTGATACATGTATAAGTTTGAGGAATCTTATAATAGGGGAAATAAAATTAATCCCACCTACATATATATCCTTAGGATTTGTTGAATCATTTGATACATGAAAGGGAATAATTATCCTCCATTTTTTGGTAGAACTGTGTGATGTAAAAAGGGTAATAGAAATAGAGTTTCACGTAAAAGGGATCTTGAACTGAGCAAGAATCACAACCATGCACACCCACTACTACATAGTGGTAGGAATTATAAATCCTTCTATATTTATCTTCAATAGTAAATGTATTGAATCATGTTTTATAATTCATGAGTTATTTCCTTGGATAACGCATTTATCTAATGCATGATTACATATAAATCCTAATAATTGCATCTTATTTAATTATTCTTAAATGATATCATATGTGGAATAATTCCATAAAATAATAATGAATATCATTTAGATTCTAAAAAATAACAAAGATAATAGCATGAAAATGTCATATTATTTGGTAATAGTACCCTACTACAAGCATGGGAAACACCTTATGATATAATCTAATCATACTATATGTAATGAACAACCCTATTTATAGTAAATAGTCCAGTTAACCATGAGACTAAAATCATGCCTTCCTGTATTCTAGAGGCTTCTAACTAGTAATGAGGTTCCATGGTGTTACCATGAAAAGACTATACAAACATATCATAGTATAATAAATAGAAAAAAAATAATTAAACATCATCAATAAAAAATAATCATAGTACATAGAATAAATAAATATTCCTGAAATATAACATTAAATGTGTAATCACACCGTAAAAAATCCCAACCTGATCACCTACAAGACCTATCCCATATATATAATAACTAAAATAAATAAAATTAAAATAGGATTTATTAGTATCTATGATCCTAACCTTATTTTGGTATCCAAACAACAATAGATATTATCTAGCATGGTCCTAAAATACTAGGCCATTTCCCTACCTAAACTTATGATAAATGAGTCCTACTCAGGTACCCACGTTCCATGGCAACCTGAGAAAGGTGTGAGTACGACTCAATAATCCACCACTAACAGAAACCCTAATATAACTAGTATTGTAGTGTATGAACACATGGTATTCTTAGAAAATAAATAGATATTTGAATATAATAAAATAAATACCAATTATGATTAGGTTCTAAGGTGACAATTGGGATCGATCATACCAAATTCAGCTTATGTAAAAAAAATTAGCACGATACATAAACCTCAAAGAGATACATGTCCTACTTCAAAATATCATATATAAATAAATATATACAATCACTCAAGGGGAACACCCCCTACATGGATTGACTCATATATATAACACATGTGCAAGGTGAGAATATTCCACCAAGGGATCTTAGATAAAAAAACACATAGAGATCTCAGATATAAAACACACTCATAGGGGAAGAGTTTCCAACCTTGTGATTTCATTTAAAATGTTTCTAAGAGAAGATCAGATAACTCTGTGATCTTAGATAAAATGTTCATGGGGGGGATCAACCCACCCGATGATATCTAATAAAATTTCCATGGGGAAAGATCATCCCACCCAGTGATCTGGTATATGTAACACATGAATAAGGGAAGAGAAGCCCCACATATATCTAATATAATGAAATTAAAGGAGAGATACCAACCCAAAAATCTTAGGAATATAGTTGCGTTAAAGGGAGTCCGACAAGTAATATATCACATGAACATCTAGGACTACTTTCCACCTAATAATATCTCATGTAATAAAATGGGGAATAAAATCCAACCCATAAAAAAATATGCATTCATTACTACATGCATGGAGGGCGACCATTGGGCTTTACCTCTATACTAACCCTCCATGGGGTAATCATAAGGATAGGGTACACGCTGAGGTTACCCTAGACCACATTAAATACTGGAAACCCTACAAAGATTCCCCTGCATCATTTCCAAATATAGGGTCACAACCCATCACTTATAAGTCATAGTGTGCCTCATCATCATCATGCTCATATCCCAACCTCACCAAACTTACTAAAAATTTCACATTGACATCATATTAGAGAGATGGATTAATTCCCATATCACATCCCTAGTCATCATAGGTTGGTCCTCTCATACACAACCTATATAAAAATAATACCCAGTGTATAACCCCCAAGTATCTCAAATACTAGTAGGGGAGGAACACTTATCCCACTCACTAATAAACTAGACCAAAGGCTATAATGTATGCCAAGGTTTCTTTATGACCTACTCAGACCAATAACTCCTAGTCCACACTCTCCTATATAAGGGAACCTATTAAAAGGGCAACTAAACTCATCAACTTCATTTAGACACTTATATGGTTTTTATATCGCATGTAATATATTTATTATCAAGACATCAAACATTGTAATCAGAGAAACCAAACTAATTCCTAGGGTACATCATGGCCCCAGACACTTGGGATATACTTATAGAAGTTAAAGGGAAACAATTCATTTAAAATTAAAATTTTATCAATAAAAAGTGGAATAATTGTATATCTGATTATATATATATAATCATATATAAAGGCAGTTGTTTGAGGTAAAACGTGCCTCATTTAAATTTAATTTTTTTTAAATGAAGCTCGTTCATCTTTTCCTAAGCTCATACATGTCTCATACCATCTCATGAGATACTACCTCAATACATAACATCAAGATAATTAATTATCAACAATTTAATAATTATTTATTGAATTTAATAAAAATAATAGTTTCTTAAAAATTCATAGAGTGGAATAATGGTGTCAAAACTATGATAAACGTGGTGATGTCCACTCCCAACACACACTCGGATTTAAACCAAAAAAATAACTAATTAAATAACTCAAACCAATAGTCAATTGAATCCAATTTCACAAAAACTAATAGAATTATTTTAGGGAAAAAACCTAAAAATTTAATGGTATGAAATCATCCTCCAAAAAGATCCTCTATAGATTTTGATTAAAATTACCATCATTTGGGATGATTTCCACAATGCTTTGGCAGAGATCACCACCAAATCCCTAGTCTAAATCATGATTAAATTATAGGATATAAATGGGAAACAAAAATGGAAGGAATAGAGGAGTAACATAAATTTAATCTTAATAATAACTTCCAAGAAACCATACCAGGTCAAGTGGAACAAATTTGGGTGATGAATGGGGAAATAGGAGATCATCCTTCCATTATTCATATATCCAAATGAAGAAATCCTAAGTTTTTTTTATTTTAAAAACCCTAACAATAGTATCCTACCCCTTTTAAAAATAATTTCCCAACATCGACATCATAGTACGACCAGGGGTGGTGTTGTATGATGCCTCTCCCTTGAGACTCCTTCCCTCATGACACCCCATTTTCCAGCAATTCTCCCTCATAGCACAACGAGTGCCCCCATGATGGTTCCCTCTTTTTTTGGGGACTCAATATGGTGTGACCCTCTCACCTTTTATAACGAGATCCTCATGGACCCACTTCCATTACATATACCTCGTGCTTCTCGGGGTGTCCTATCAAGATCCACATTATGAATCCCCATAAATCACTCATGATAGGTCTTTGTGGAATTACCAAAGGGTCGCAACAAGACATGGCTCCCATTCCTAAACATTTTTAATGGAAAACAATATGTTTTGTCACCCTACATTATAAAGAAACCCATCAAAGTGAGAAAACTCCCTTCATAGAATTACCACATTTGAAGATTCATTTAATTTTCCAAAATTTACAACCCCGTCATGCCTTGATGCCCTCGTCCATATAATGGCCATCCATTTTCCTCAAAAAACACAAAGGCAATACGTATTATGTCCTAAAATAATATGTATAAAGAACCTTCAAGGAGATATTCCCTTCACCTTAGTGAGACCATAAATAAGTTATTTTACAATATTAAAAACTCACAAAAAATTATAATGTGAAACCCTTATCCATAGTATAACCAACCTTAATGTAAAAAAATTAGGCCCATATAAGGGCCTATCACGATGCAACCAATGGTTCATGATGTGATCTATTGTCAGCTAAAAAAATAGTTACAAGGGAAACATAAACCCACTTAATTATTAATTTGATCACCTATAATATATATTCAACCTCATTAAATATCCAAAAACATATCCCCAATATATTTCAACCGTTTTAATTTCTATTTGAATCTAGTTTCTAAGAATGTACCCTATTTTGGGACCAAAAGCTCAAATTTCCCTAACAAATTACATCCCGTAAGGAAAATGGATTTTAAAACCTCCACTCTATCACACTTATCATCTTCAATAAGTCTCTAAGTCCCTCTAACCATAAATATTGTACAAAATGGGTTGTTAATTTATCACAAACTCCCTAATTTCTACCCCTAGAACTTCAAATAGGATTCTGTTATGCAACTCCAAAAAACAAGAGCACGCTATCCATCAAAGCTCATATATCTTCTCATATCAATCACCTACACTGAGATGGTACTGAACAAAACACTTATATCCTAATAAACTAAGGTTTAATCAACCAATTACCTCTAGTAATATATTTCTCCCCACCACAAAATCCCACTCATATGGGTAAATCTCAGACCATGGTGCTCCCCACCATAAGAATCAGCTACTGGAACACACTTTTAGTGGTCCATCATCATACCCAATGTATTTTTGACCTCACTATATCCAATTTCATATCAAAACATCATTGATACCTCTTCTAGCTTACCTTTCTTGAAAACACTCAACCACACCCACTGATGTGCAATCACGTATCTCAATCATGATGCATAAATTACTGAAGGTATCTTGAGATCATTCAAATTCCCAAAATAATTTCCAAACCCAACACTCAATATGACTCAATGTTTGAATAACCAAACACCTACACCACCACCATGCTCACACCTGATCACCTATGCAACTCCTATATGAATCACCCTCAGATCATGAAAATCCATGTTGATATCGATGTCACAAAAAGACACCATTCAATACCACATCTGAATATAAATTATGGTATATTCAATGGAACTGTATAAAAAATTATGTCGAAGTTCTAACTAGAATCCTAACACAATATCAACACTCCAAAAGTTTTTCTGATCACACCAACAATCTTAAAAATATAGGGGTTATACATCCACAATTAATAAGATTCTTCACACCATAGGGGTGTACTGATCTCCATTATACAAATCCGAAAACCCATTTGCACTGACTATCCTCCATATATTATTAAAAATAATGTGTGGACATGTTTTCCTACTCACACCCAACATTAAGCACAAAACATAAATCCATACCCATTTCTAACTCACGTGGAATTTCATCCTCAACATCTACTAGATTTCCATCTATAATGAGGGTTACACCCTCCAACCACCAATGGTGAGATCCCAAATTTATAGATTCCCTTCATATTTCTCATCAATAAAAACCATAGTAGGTTCTATCATCACCTCCTAAAAATCTATTTTTTTTTATTTTAAAATAATCTATTTTTAGGGATAAATGAGATCCCTTACAACAGAAACTATCCCTGAAATAAGAAAACTTCAAAAAAATGAAAACTGTAAAACCAACCCATAATTTAAAATTAAAACTTTAAATTGAAAAGTAAAAAATCTAAAATCAATCCCAGTGTCCTCTTTCAACTCATTAGGTTTTGTGAAAACTTGGGTCACAAACCCTATAGTCTGTCACCTCATCACTATCCTCACATCATCTCCACCTTGAAAATATCTCCATTTAAAAGAAGACAATCGAACAAAACTAGAAACATCACCATTAATGAGCCTTGAAACAAAACAGATCCAACTAGAAGACACACCAATGCATCAAAAGGGGAAAGAACCCATCCAAAAATACCACAGAATTCCATCACCAACATATCCCAAACTACTAGGTCATTGTCATCATCATAGCACATCAATACATTACTACCGCTCATCATCAAAAACATCATCGTCCTTGAAAGCCTGCACAATTTGACCAGAATAAAAAATACGATAATCATTGATGGAAAACCCCCATGAAAATATATTATTGTACCAAATCCATCTCGAAACACACCACCTTTAAATGATTCACCAAATAATAACCACATACCTCATCAGAATCTCCACCCAAATAAACACTATTAATCCAGAGCCAAACCATCGAGATGCTCCATTGATGTTGAATGTATCAACCAACACCTTCCCAAAACTGCCACAAACACCTTCATACCAGATAGATATGAATTCCAATACAATGGGATAGGTAAAAATTGAAAAGGTGGGTGAAAGGATCAATTGTAAGATCCATCGATCATCATTTGCAACTTAATCCCAAAGCAATAAAACACCTTATATTCAAAACAAAGTGGGGTTTGGAATGAAGGATTAGGTGATAAGAGAATATAAGCAACATTTAGGGGAAACGAATCGACAATGATCAAATAAGAAACACATAACAAAAACAGAAATAAAAACACAAAGAAAATAGAATAAAGAACCCCAAAATGATAAGAATCCCTTCAAAAGTGAAGATAAAAATGGTGAACCAACCTCCTCAAATTATGGAGAAATGTGTTTCAGGGAGAAGGAATTGGAATAACACTAGAAGTGAGGAAAAGGGAGAGAGATGAGAGGAAACAAGAGTGACTTCAAGTAAAACCATGTGTTTATCTTTCAAAAATGTGCTCACTCATCCTACCAGCCCCTATTGTGAAACAATCTTGCATCAATAATACCATAGTATTCTAATCCACCTATGATATCACCTCTCACTATGAAGGGGAATTTATCATTCCCATAAAAACTTTAATAAACCATTCCCACACTAACCATCTAAAAAACCCATCTCCACAAGTCATTTTTACTGAAACCGGCTTATAAAACAATTTACACACACCTTGTGACATTGTATAATACATCCTCAACAATGTTACAAAAAGAGCCCCCATTTCCCAAATAAATCATACCTAAGAAGTCATGGACCCTAATGCCACCATTTCATATCATCTAACTCAGACCACCTCAAGTCTTTTATCAATAGGATCAGGCATCCAATCAATCCCTCATTCTAAAACCAAACCTCGATACCAAAGAAACTCATGTGATTTACATCACAAAATACCAAGGTATCTATGTACCTTTCCTTCACTCTCACTAGGGTATCCATGCCCATGGTGAATAAGACATACCTATACCTATATCATATATATTTATTCACTTCTCCTGAATTAATTATAAAACAAAAGGCATCTACATATGCCTCATGTATCTAAGGGAGCTCACAAGTCTCTGATAAATCCTCTCTTGGGTTACCCTAACATATCATAGCTCATCTTAACAACTACAGAAAAACATTCTTCTTCTTCACCATAATTCTCAACTCATCAATATCCTAAGTAATATCTCAATAGTTTTAGGCTCTCCCAACTAGACCACAAATCATGTATCATAAAGGTCACAAATAATGGGGAAACATCTGTACTCACATCTCAAATATCATAAGGAAAATCATGTTACAAAACACCCACTCTTAGGTTATCATATACATATACATATCATGAATCACATTACAATTCATTATCCCACTCTAGGGAACTAATCCTTACTAGTAATATATATACAAGACTACCCCCTTGAGAACTATGATCTCATCCCTTTACACATAAAAAAATCATCAAATAATGATTCATATTGAGTAACCCATATTCATAGGGTTTTGTAATGTATAATTACACCAAAAAGATATATGGAAAACACTATATAGGTTATTACTAACAATTTAGATAACTAAATCACCCACAAGGCATCCATCGCTAATACATAAAATGCATGTATCGACCCACTAGGGGTCATTATACATCCCTTGCATGGAGGTATCGTATAGTTCTCATTGAAGAAACTCCCATGATATGATCCACATTACATTTCATTAGAATAAAATTAAATGGATCATATGAGTATTGTTAACCAAAAAATATTTAGGAAAAGGCTATATATGTTTTGGTTCACACTTTAAATAGTAAAACCCTCTATCATAGTGATATTAATCACATGAAAGAAAATCTATTTCATGGTAATCCTATGTGATGAAAATGATGTATGTAAAAAGGCCTCAATAAATCAGGCCAAGATCCATAAATATAAATATTAATCTCAAATATTCACATCATACTTGAATAAATATTTCAACTATGATCGAAAAACCTAAGAACAGTAATCTCATATCCCTAATCATCAGGAATTTCTCCAATAAAGTTGTTTGTGACTTACCAATTTGAGGTCCATCATAAACTCCAACATCTAAATAGTCCATGTTTACCATAAACAAAATAACAAGACTCAAAAGGTCACTCTAACTCCACTTTATAACTTTACTCCTTGATTCAATCTATAGTTATAAAAACTAGTTCTCCACGAGCCCTTAGGCAAACCTCCCCATACGCCAAATGCTATCGACTATCAGTGGGGACCTAAGGTGTTAGGATGCGGAGATTATACCCTCATATAATGGAATATAAAATTGAGTTAAATAATCAATAATCATTCATAAAAAAATAATCAAAGTATATAGAATAAATAATAATCCATTCTATATCAAATGAAATTTAGAATCACACCGTCAGAAATTCCTAAATGATTTATCACCCTTCCAATCATACATATAGAATGACTAAAAGAAATAAATTATATACAATATTCAAGGCTCAACTTCTCTAAGACTACAAACCTAGGACGATATTTTTCTCCCAATAATTCAATACTATGTGTCTTACCCACCTAAAAATATGAATGATAATGTTTTCTCATGTACTCTATTGTCAGGGATGCTTGAGCAGGGTGTGAGTACAACTCAGAAGGCTACCACCAATAACGTCCCTAACATAACCAATACATAAATTTATACACAAGTGAAATTATCAAAAAAAAATAGATATCAAAACATAATAAAATAAATATTAGTGATCATTGGGTTCTAAGGAAACACCAAAGATAGATCATTCTTGCTTCAACCAATACTGGATGTTTCTGAGCATGATACTTAAACATTTGGGGGAAACATTTCATGAAACATAATATCATATATAAATAAATTTTTATAATAACTCAAGGGGAAAACCACCCCACCCAAATCATCATTTATTTATATATAACATGTCCATGGGGTAGATCATCCCACACAATAATCTTATATAAATGACATAGGCATGGGGGGGAGAGAGACCCACATGGGGATCTCAGATATATAACATATGCATGGGGAAATTTTGACCCACTTGATGATCTTGAATATGAAACACATGAATAGGAAAATATTTCCCATCTAGAGATCTGAAATAAATTGTTTATTGGAAACGGAATGGAACATTCTTATAGGGAAGGGAGCCCCACCTCGTGAGCACAAATATAAAATAAATACACATAGGAAGAGTGAACCACTCATAAATATATAATATAATGTTCATGAGGGAATATCGGAAAACCATTCGATCTTAGTAATGTAACACATGAATGGGGGAAGAGATATCCACCTAGAGATCTGAGATATCTAACACATGAATGAGAGTAGAGAGACCAACATAGAGATCTCATGTATATAACACATACATAGAGGAAGAGTATCCCCACTCAAATATAATATAATATAGTCAAGTGGAAGAGTTTAACACCCTATAATCTCAAGTAAATAACACTTTGGATAAAATATTCCCACCATAAAATCACTTGAATATAGTCAGGGGAAGTGCACCCACTATGTAATATTTCATATCAACATTTGGGGTTATCTTTCAATTAATAATATCTCATGTAATAATAGGAGGATATTTCACACCCTATGATCACAATATAAGTTCATCACCAAATTCATAAATGGTTATTGTTGTTTTGATGTTCTGGACGATGATGGATGAAAACTCATTTTCAGGGTAGTGGTTTATTCCCATGCAGCTTCACCTTGTGATTTATCCCTTGAAGATTTTTTTTATTTCTTTTCTAGTGGTTAATCTATATTATTTGGGTAACATTTTGATGTTTTTTCAGTTCTTAGTGATGATATTAAAGTGGAATGGTTGGACCTATTATATTGATTCTTCTGTGATCCCTACAAGGGGACATTGGTTGGTTCATTCGATGAAGGTTAGATGAGTTTCATATGGTGAGACAATGGTCTGTGGGTTATCTCCAATGAAGGTGAGATGACAATGGTTCAAGGGGAATAGCTCGAGTTGGATTGCGAGTTGTGATATCACGTCCTAAGGAAATTAGGTGGTTCTAGGATTTATGATTTGAGTTTGATTGAATTTTGAATATTTGAATCCATGGTTTTTGTTTGTTTTTTTGTTTTAAATTTTAAATTAGAATTTGGAAATCTTGGTGTTTCTAGTTTATATGTCATTTAATGTGAGGTCACCAGTAAACCATAATGTGGATTTTAAAATAAAAAATAAAAAATTGGATTTGGAGAGTGGGGGGTTTCTATTATGATATTCATTTACACTAACCCTCCCTGGGTTCATCATAAGGCTAGGGAACCCCCAAAGGTTTCCCTCGGACACGTTATAATCCAAACACCCTAGTTTATTCCTCTATCTCATTTCCAACTTTAGTGCTTAATACCATCACTCTGAGGGAATAACAACCCATTGAATTATCATATTCTTATCATGGATTTGTATGAAAATCCACAATAGCATCACTCTAAAGATATGTATTCATGTACATATTACTTCCCAAGTCATGCTAGGTAAGACCATTCATTCTCAACCATTACATAAATCTTATCCAAGGTATACCCACTTGGGTTACCACATACTATTGGGGGAGGAAAACATGAACCACTCTCTAATAAACTATCCTAAAGGATATATGGTATGTTATGGTTCTATCATGGCCTACTCAGGCCAATCATTCCTAGTCCACACTAACCTCTATAACGAGGGGTCTAAGGGAACCTATACCAAGGACCGTGATGCTCATTCACTTTATTTAGATCCCTATATGGTTTGTATATTACGTTGAATCAATTTATGATTAATCCCTTGTCCATTAGTATCCAAGGCACAAAACTAGTGTTAAGGGACTATCATGGACATAGACACTTTGAATATCCAATAAAAAGGTAAAGGAAAGTAATTCATTTTTAAATTAATGTTCTATCTCTCAAAAGTGTCGAGACCACATGTCACATACTATATAAAAATATCATATACATATGGAGATTTTAAAAATACCACCTACATTATTCGATGTTATTTCCTTTAACTAAATCTTGAAAATACCTACCTTATCTCATCCAAGTCTTATACCATCTCTCAAGATCCCATATTAATCCATAACATCAAGATAATTGTCTATAAAAAAATTTATAATTAATTATTGAATTTAACAAAATAGGAATACTTTCCTAAAAACACACTAAGAGATATAACAACAATCAAACTATTTGTAATAGGGTTTGGTCCACCCCCAACACTTACATGAAAAAAATCCATAAAAAATACCCAATTAAATCACCTGAATAAATGGTTAATTAAAACCAATTAATATAAAATACCTAGAAAAAATCATTGGGTAACACACCTCTAATGAAATGGTGATAAATTGAATGCAATCATCCTTTCAGAACATACTCTATACATGTCAATCAAAAGTGTCATCATTCATGATGATTTCCTCTATGATGTAGTTTAAATCGTCACTAAATCCTCCATTGAGATCACAAAAAAATAAATGCCTATGAAATGGAAACCAAAATGAAAGGAATAAAGGATAAATATAACCCCAAATTTATACCAAAAACACCAAGAAACCATAAAAAATTAGGAGAATGAAGAGGGGGATAAAATGGGGAATGAGGTACTCAGAACTCTCCCATTCCCATCTCTTCATGATGAAATATAAAGTGGTTTATATTTTAGAAACCCTTTAAATACCATCCCCCCACCCTTTAGAAATCATCCTAGCATCGGCATCATGATAAAACCTGGTGGGTTTTGATGTGATTCCTCACCAATAGGCCCCTTCCCACATGATACCCTAGTGCACTTTGGTTCTTCCTCATGTTAGGACCAACACCCCATGATGGTCCCCTCTCCTTCAAAGGGATCGTCATGGTGAAAAAAATAATTCCTTATAGAACGAGATCCTCATATCCCCTATTCCATATTAGAGGCCTCATGGTTTATAGTGTGGCCCCTCTCACTCTACTTCCTGTTGTAAAGTGACCCATACTTTTCATACATAAATAATACATCTTATTAAAAGAATTTTCATAAAATATTAATATAATTCACACCATAACCATAATGTTTTAATTTATTTAGAAACTTAGTTACATAAACAACTGATACGAAAAATATCTACATCATTTCGCATTATGTTCTTCACAACTAGAACTATTATCAGACATATCTTACTTAAAACATATCTTTATAATCTAGGGATGAGAATCATATAAAAGGGTGAGATTAGATACTTAGTAAGGGTAAACATAAGAGATATCAATAATTGATCAAATGTTATCATAATATAATAATAAGGGTATGAGAAAATGATCATAACTTATAGAAATCATACGCAATCAGTCATACATCATTAATCTAGAAACACGACATAAAGTTTTCTCAAACATTCTATTCCATGGTTAACTACCTCCTCTTATCTTCTCACTTTATATTTTAAGATAGATAAACCAATAATATGAATTATAGTTCATTAAAATGAAAAATATGTTTAATAATCAACACACTAAATATATAGAGATTTTTCTCTTAATCTTCATCTTCATGAGTACATCTCAATATCAATGATTAACTCCAAAACTTTAATAACATTTTCTTTTGAAAAAAAAACAAAAAACTCTCTAGGACACAAAATTGAAATAATCTCTTCTCTATTTCTATGTTTATATATTCTAAATTATTCTAAGAATATTTAAAAATAACTTTTAATACTTTAAAAAAACTCAAACATGTTGTTCTACATGTCACCTGTTTATTAGTATTCAATTCCATCTGTAATGGTCTGGTAAAATCCCTCATTAATCAAGAAAATATTCCTCCTTTTGAAAAATATTCAAAATTTTAAAATATTTTAATAACTTGTAAATTATAGTGAAACAGACCTCCTTATGGTGTAAGGAATTATGATTCCCAAATCCATCTAAAAAACATCACTCAGCGGTTATTTTATATACCTAAAATCACAACATTTGAAATTTAAAAATATATCCAAATAAAACAATTATGGTAAAAAAATCTATTATGGAACCATTATTTCTTCCTCTCAAATTACATCATCGGGTTATGGAATAGATCATTATACTATAGATTAGATCTATGAATACTCTTTTAAAAAATATTTATCACACAACACGATCTTAAATTGAAACATGATTCAAAAATCTCAAAATCACAGTCTTTAATTACGACAGAGTCATATTTCACAACCAACAACCTAGACTCATTTATAATTATGACTTCATGGTATATAGTAATGTCTAAACTATAAATAATATATCTTCACCAATTAAAAATCCTTTAATACTTCTTGGACACAAATAATTAATATATATATATATATATATATATAATTTATAGTGTAATATTTATTACATAATTTAAAAAATATATTTATAAGTAATTATTTTATGACCATAAAAATTGCAATGTTCCTTTTTTAATTTTCACCAAATTAACACCAAATCTCCTCAAAACATCTCTAAATTTCTTCTAAAATTTTCCATAGATATATTTCATCAAATAGGTCTTATTTCCCACAAACAAAACCACTTATAAAATTATTCGATCAATATCCTCACTAGATCAACCTTAAGCTATAGTATTATCCTCATCTAGGTTTATTGTAATTTTATATGTTAATTCCTATGTTATTGGGTGTTATTTATAGGTTCTTAAACTTCAAAAGATTAAAATAGTAATATAATATCTTATTTAGTACTCTAATTCTATATGATCCATGATTGATATAAAAATAAGAGTTATAGAAGTAATTTTATGCTTACCTTGAACATTCATCTCTATAAACTACTATAATGAAATAACTCCTACTGTCTTCATCTTTACTAAATTGTATTCCCCATAGATTGTATCTCCCCCTATATTCACATATCAACATAACTCCCCCTCAATATTAGATTTATATCCCTTGTAATGAGAGTACGAATATACTCTATTACAAATTATTAAACTACAAATTATTTTTTATAACAATGGCCAATGTTATTTTCTTTTCACTTTCTAGGAATTCTCCCCATTTGAAAATAAACCCAAATGTTATAAGACCTTCATGAATTATAATACATGTTAACAATTAAAATATTATAGGGATAGATGATATGAAAAATTTCCATAATATTTGGGATGTGGTTGAACATTAAAATTCAATATATGTTTTTCAATATTTGGTATGGATAATGGTTTCATGAATATATTGGATACTTGTTTATTTTTTCAATGATATCTATTTTAACTACTCTATGTTCCACCTATGAAAAAAAAATTGTCTCAAAACTCCTAATTCATTGATTTTATATTAAATTATTATTATCACCAATGATATTAGGATCATCAATTTTGACTCACTTTTTTCTTCTTTTTTAAGATTTACTCATTGTACCACTTATTGTTTCCCATGATACAACTTCAGATTATTCCTCATGTTTTTTCCTTTTAGGTTCTCCTGAATTTTTTTTATTATCATCCCATTACTAAAAACTTTACTCTATATTTTAACTTTACAATTTTTTTATATTTTTCTTCAATGAATTTAACATAATTTCTTTCCATTATGTTTTTCATCCTTTCATAAAATCCCTTTAATTTATTTCCTTTGGTTGAAAAGTAAAAAAATATACTTCCATCCACTTAATCATCATATTTACCTTGACTGACTTCTTTATTTTGAATATAAACATTACTTTTAAAAACTATAAAGTGTTTTAAATTTATATTCATTCTATTACACATCTTGTTTTTCATTATCTTCTCATAGGGACTAAATAAAGCATTGTTTTGATTCAGTATACACTGAAAATTACCCTTCCTCCTTCCAATTATTTTTTATCTCTCAATCATATATTTTAATAAAGAAAACTTGTGTGTCTTAAGTGGGAACTTATACAAATAGAGAGAATTTTCTAAGTATCTTAACCCTAGTACAATTGATTCAAAGCTTTTTTGAGTAGCCCAACCTAGGAGACATCTAATTAGAAAATAAAAAATGGATATTTTTCAATTAATTTATTTTTCCTTTTATTGAACATATAGTTAAACTTTATCAAAATTTCATTCTGCTATAGAGTTATTGTCAAAGAAACCACATGTTTGATTCCATATTTCTTAATATGTTTCTCAATTTCAATATAAATTTACTCTATTCCAATATTCAGTAATAAATGTTGATCATCCTTTATATTTTACTTTCAATACATATATGATATCTTTTAATACACTTAATCACTTTTTTATTCATTTTCACTAACATTATTCATCCCATATATATATAATTATTCATAATAATGAAATTAATTTCACCTTATGTTCCTGTATATTTCATGGGAAAACATATATTGGTGTGAACAAAAATGAGTAAATTTGATGCTCTCTTATTGTTTATATAGTAAGTATGTTTCACCATGTTACCTTTCATATTTGAATAACACATCTTTTCAATGAAATATAATTTCACTTTGAGTCTTGAATCCTAAATTTAACCCACACTAAGGAGGCTCTATCAAAGTCCATTTATATAAATTATACTAGTATTTTTCAAATCATCACCATAAAACCTTATTTTAACATTAAATTTAATCATTCAAACTACATTATTTACAAAAAAAATCATTCTATCCAAATAACTCTTCATGTTCTTTAGGAATCTTACATTTCATATTATGTAGGATGAAAAACCACTATAGTGTATCCAT
Organism: Viscum album; assembly: GCA_963277665.1. Lineage (NCBI taxonomy): Eukaryota > Viridiplantae > Streptophyta > Magnoliopsida > Santalales > Viscaceae > Viscum > Viscum album. Next base: position 204,187,159 of record OY728132.1, on the reverse strand, counting down.
ATACTATTATTTTCACTCACATTGAGTATGATTTTGGTTAAGATAGTCTTATCCTTATTCTTAATTTAATTTCATAAACTCTAGGTTAACTTGAGAAATGATTGAATCTATCATCATTTTATTCAGCATAAGTAGAAATTCAATAATCCTCTTCTAAAAAGAGGGAAAATCTATTTTCTAATGGGATAATGTTCATCATTTTCCTTTCCATTCTTCTTGATCCATAATTGATTTTTTCATGTTCTTATAATCATGAAATCATATAATTTATGGATAAAATTAAATCAATGAAAATAATATAAGAAAAGTTATTAATTGAGGTGTAGGATATTTTTTCCATCCTCCATTATTTACTTCTATGTTATCATACATGAAAATAAAACCATTACTTATTATAAAAGTTAATGGTGTTACCCAAGAAACCAAAGAATTAACACTTCATTAATGGGAACCTCTTATTGTTTCACTTTTAATATTCATATCATCTAAATAACTCTAAATTTTCACTATTGTGAATGACTTTTGAGACTTGGATGATTCTCCCTCATATCCAACTTCGATCTTTACCATCTTATTAGATTATTGATCATTTAATAAATTCTCCAGGCTTATTATACATCTTTCAGATATATTTTTTCCATTTATTTGAAAAATATATAAACCAAAACTAATTTTTCATAGAATTTTTATATTATAATTTAAATTAAATATTCCACTTCAAGAACTATTATAGATTCAGCCTTTAAAAGCTCTAGGCTTTATCAGTGCAAGATAAAAGCACTAACAAAGGAGGTCTCTATCAGTCCTCAAAAATCACTGATAAAGTCCCCTTTTATCAGTGATAATAAAAAAGTAATGATAAATGGGTTGCCTTTATCTGTGAATATATAAAATAGTTGATAAAGGCCCCCTATTTATCAGTCCAAGAAAAAAATCGCTGATAAATGGCGTCTTTATCATCGCTACTAAAAAAATACTGATAAATGGGGAATTTATCAGTGTTTTATATTGTTTTGATAAAGGGTATATTTCCAAAAAAATATATTTCATTAAAAATATTATATTAATATATAAATATATTTATATTGATATGAATATAATATAACGTTTTTCAAATCTGTTTTAGATAAGGCTAAATAGGAATTTACACTTAATACATAATATATTTAGTGAAAATTGCTTATAAAATAATTAAAAAAATATTATTATTTCATAATTTACTAATTATTATCATGTAATAATAATCTAACAATAGTTGGATGACATTAAAATTAAATGATTTAATGAACAGTCTAAAATAAGTTGAAACCATGACTCGAACTTCAAAAATTCATAACTTTTGATCCAAGTGTCTATTTGGTCTCTACCACATGTCAAATTGAATCTTGTACTGATCTTTACAGCCTATTTACTTAGGTTCTACGACATACACATTTTTCAAGGCCAAAAAAAGCCTATAAGTCCTCAATAACTGAGTTTTTAGTCGGGGTATCCTGATTTTTTAATATTCAATGGAATTTCATCCTCATTTAAGGGGGTATTATTTTCTTTTTTTAGTGTGGACTAAATTTATTCCCAGATAATACATTCTTATAGATATTATGGTTTTGAAATTTTATCATTTTTCATAATGTAGTATTTTTATAATTAACTATATGCATATTTTCTTATATGTACTTATAATAAATGAATTGTATAAATAAATTTTTAAACATATTTACAAAAAAATGTATTTTAAATTATATAAAATAAATATTTAATATTAATTTTATTTAAAATAAAAAAATTATGAATTTTATTTACATTATAAAAATGCATTAATATGTATATATAATGCTTATATATACATATGTATGTGTATTAATAAACATATATTTATATTTATATTTATATTATAATATATGTAAATGAATATTAATATATTATATATTTATCAGACATTTCTAAATATATACAAATAAATATAAATATTGTAAAATATAAAACAAAACACGCATGACAGAGTGGTGAACATCATCCAATCACAAAAAGAAGGTCCTGGGATCAAATCCCTACATGCACAGGTATTTGGAGGATCCTTCTAGCACTGAAGAAGTGGGGTTCATGAGGGAATGGTTGGGGAGTGGAAAGTGTTGAGAAAGGGGGCCATAAGCGCTGAGAAAGAAAGTTTTGGGGGTGCGTGAAAACATTAAATTTTTTCAAATTATTAAACAACACTTAAAAAATATGGTAAAGGGTGGATTTATTAGTTATTTTTTAGTAATATTAAAGTCACCCTTTAAGAGTTATTTTTTAGTGCTGATAAACAGTTCCTTTAATAGTGCTAAAAAACATTATTAAATTCACCATTTATCAACACTAAAAAAAGCACTGATAAAGGTTGCCTTTAAAACCAATTTTTTAAGTTCCCTTAAAGGAACCATTTATCAGTACTTTTTTATCACTAAAAATGGTGGATTTAAATATCACCTGAAATATCATCACTTTTTAAGTGCTGATAAATCCCCTTAACTAATTTTGTTAAAGGCCCGATTTGTAGTAGTGAAGGTATGCACTTCTTATCAAAGTTTTTTTATCATTTTCCCTCATTATTCAATAAAATAGTAAATTTTATTGATCAACTTAGTTTGAAGTTAATTTTCATTATATATATGGATACTTCAACAAAATTTTCTTTTACATCAACCTAATCTTAAATAACCTTCTCTAATCAAGTGATTTAAACTTTGAGTTAGCTAAAATACTCTGAGGATTTCTTCAAAAGTCTACCTATATTTCTATTATTTTTTCCTTATTGCAATCAAAGGGCCCCAAATCACCATTAGAGGGGATTAGATTAGGGTGAGAAAATTTTATAATTTAATAGATCATGTTTCTACATTATCGAGAGAATTAAATTCTTTTAAATCAAGAGAAATAAACATGAAATCCAATTATCTACTGTAAAATATAAGGATAAAATGATGTTTACATGGTTTACCCATAAAGAGATATTCCCAAAGAGAATACACCGATCTTGTATCAATGTATCAAGAAATTACTAAATCGCTATTGTGATTATAAATTTTATAATCAACTAAACGTTTAATTCATAGTCTACTACCTATGCCAATATATTCACTCGCTATTTTAATATAAGGACAAAATGAATATGAATTGTGGGTTATTAAAATGAAATATATAGGTGAGAATTAAAACATAAAATTAGTAAAGGTGTTCCCCTCCATCCTTATTTGCATGAGTATATTTTGGTATTCAATAAAATGTATGTTATTTAGTCACAATATAGAAAAGTCTCTAGCATTATAGATTAACAGGACTTATTCTATCTCTTTTTGTGTTATATATTTCATTTTCTCCTGTAAATCATTAAAAAATTCTTATAATGACTTCACAAAAAACTATAAAATGTTTCAACAATGTCACCTATTAGTTGTCTTAAAAACCATCCATGATAATCAAGTTAAATCTCTCATTAATCAAAATAATATTTCTATATTCAAAAAATAATAAAACATTTGGAATATTTTGATATCTAAAAAATCACGGTGTAACATTATTCATTAAAATATAATGAATAATGATTAGAATATCTCTCCAAAAACCTAATTTCTTAGTTTTTATATCACTAAAATTATAGTTTCTGAAATTTAAAAATATCACCAAACAAAATGATTATAACATAAAAAATTACATTACGGTGAAATAATCTATTCCTCTCAAAATTAAAACCTTTATTTATGATCTATATCACCATAATATAAATTACAACCATTCATGTCATGACATGACCTCCTTTGTCCATGAACCTAGTCAACTAATTCCATGGATCTCTAGTAACACTCTGGTTTCTATCCCAATATACCATAGGTTGTTACCCATTGAGGTCACCTATAAACTAATGAACATCCCCATAGGCCAACACATTTTATTTCAGTGTGCTTTTTCTTTACTCATACACACCCTTGGAAACATCCCAAGAGGTCACCCATCCGAATACTAATCTAGTTCAATAATTATTAATTGTAAATTTCTAATTGGGTAGGCTTCAAAAAATAAAGGCGCACTCTTTAAACATAGATAGTAACATTTATAATTTTAAGTCTCAATTTTCTTAGGGTGTTACATTCTCTACCCATTTAAAACACAACATCCTTATTTTGGACCCTATAAATCAAAAGATGGTAGTTCCACATCACATCTAGTTGGGTATTCGATATGATACCATTTTTCATGACCAGAAATCCCTAGTCCATGAACCTAGTTATCTGATCTCATTAGTCTCCTATAATACCTTGGTTTCCTTACCAATACATCACATTCTATTACCCACTAGGGTAACTTATCAAACTAATAACTATCCCCATAGTCCAATGCATTTTTTTAATTTACTTTTTCTTTACTTACACACACCCTTGGAAACATCCCAGGAGGTCACCCATTGTAACATTACTCTAAAAAAATTGTTCCTAATTACAGAGTTTAGATTAGGCAAGATTCCAAAAATAAAGTTTCACCATGTTGAAATGGGTAGTAATATGAAATATTTTAAGTATCACTTTTCTTAGGGAGATACAATGCAAAGTCCTTGGAAACATATTCTACACACATCACAACCTTCTATTATGAAGTAATTTATAAATATCTAGTTTTTTTAAAAATAAATTATAGCCCATAAATAACAGAAACAACTTTACTCATTTCTTATTTCATATTTATGTTAAAACATGATTTTTAAGTCATAAATACCAATATTGTACCAATTATTCAGATTTCAACCTTATTAAACAAAAATCATAGTGTAATAAATATAATTTATAGTGAAATATTTCTTCCTACATTCAGAATAAATCTCCAAAAAATTTATGGCATTTCCACATTAATTACAGCATGGTTTACACCTCTTCAAATAAATAAACTATAAATATCTTCAAATATTCTCCAAATTTATTCTAGAAAATTACATGGATATATTTTATCCAATAATACCTATTTTCAACAAACACATGCACTTTAAAAACTCATTGCATCATTCTTCCAACTTGATCAACTGAGGTTCTAATATTTATACTAGAAAAATACTTAAATGTAATTCAATTTCAGTCAATTAAAGTTCAAGAAATAGTTTCCAAATCAATACATTGAGAGAAATTGAAGAAATAAAGTAACTTAATCAAGTTCCAGGTGAACTTAATCAACAATTTACAATTTAATATATAAATAAATTAAAATAAACATTTAATATTTTTGAATGATTATATTATCCTTAAATATTATTTCTATTATGTAACACATATTATTTACCATTTTTTCTTTCATTAAATAGGAAATAAATCTTAATAAACATTCATGAATAGTTTTATTTAGAAAATGGTTGAGTTAGAAATTAAAAATTATTAATTGATCGATTTTGAGTTCATTATTGAGCTCAAGATCAGGTATTATACTTCTTTGACTCAATTATATTACATCATAATCCATATGGATCAAGTGGGATATAATTTACCTAAGATAAATTATACATAATATTTTTTCGCATTTTCCCAATTACAGTTAATATGGTTTTCAAGAGGCCGAATGAATTGATATTTATATAAATTAAAATTGATTAAAACGTAAAAGTAAAAAAACATTAAAATATATAGTTTTTTATATCAATAAGACCCTATTATACTCTTCACACATCCTCTAAACCCTTAATATAAGTGGGTATACACTCAATAAGGTTATTAATTTTAAAGGGGATTTAAAACTCATTATATCCTTCTTTTTTATATTTGAGTCAAAATCAAAACAACTCTTCCATTTGATCCTATGGAAAACCTAATTTTCACTTATTTATTAAGAAGGTATAACCTAGTATAGTAACCTTGATTTTATATAAAAAATAAAAAACAAATATATATTAATAGTAAGTATAAGATAAAGAAAAGAATAATTGAAATTAAATAAATAAATAACTAAAACAATATATGTAACTCATGTGTTTCTATGTTTTTTATTAATTTCCACATCCAATTTCAATCATAAGTGAATCATTTATTCATTTCTCAGTCTTTAATTATCAAAATTTCTCTTTTATATGTAGATTATTTTCAATGAAAATATGTTTTTTTTCATGTAAATATTTTCCCATTTTTTCACAACTATTAAGGATGATTATTTCCAAAACACGAATTTCTCATTACAATGTCGAGTTACGTATACATCTCACATATTTAAATAGTTAATTCTTATATATAGTTGTCTTTTTTCATTGAGTCTTGGAACAACATCATCATAACTACATTATTTGAGTCTTCTATCCTCACATAGTTTTAAATTCATGCCTTTGACTACATCCACTTATCATTACAAATTCTTCAAATTCACTATTACAATTACATTTTAGTTCAATGTTAAGTCAATGAAAGTATCCAAAATTAAATTAAAATTGTAATAAGAAGAAGTCTTTCCTGGAATTTTTCTAACACTAATCTCAGTCATGATGCAATTAACTTTATAATATTTTTATTTAAACTACGATTATTATTCTTCTTCTTTAGATATGTATAATTCTAAAACATATAGGGTTTTTAATGGGACCCATTTTCACAACACATAAATATATCTCAAGTATCAAATGGATTAAAGTTAAAATATGGTAACAAGATATATGGATAAAAAATCTAATGTGGAAAAATCTAATTAAATAGAAAATTGTGATAGATTTAGAATCACACTATTGATGTTGTCTTACATCGCCATAAAATAAAGATGCCACTTGGGTAGAATTCTCACAATGGTGTTATCTTGAGTTTTTATGCATATGGAATTATTATCATGAAGTATCCCTCTATTGAAAAATTTATAAATAAAAAACAAAACAATATTAATTAAATAATTAATTTTAATATCATTTACTTATCAAAACAAATAGAAAATGGATTATGGATCCAACAATCTTACAATTTTGATAATAAAAACTCAATTAATCATATAAATATTAATACCAAACAATGATAATAAAGACCTATATAGAATTTAATAAAAACATCCTAGAGTAAACAATATACAAACATTATTCATAATTTATAGTAAACATTTAAAAATAAAGTAAATTGCTAGTAAAATTATAAAATTTACCCCTGTATATATGATTCATGTCCTCCTTTGGACTTATAAAAAATATAATAAATGATTAAAAATATTCAGTATTTGGGGGAACATTCATTTGAAATATATTATAAAAAATCAATATATGATATTTTAGTAGAATAAAATCATTAAAAATAAGTAAATATTTACACAGATGTTATTCTTTCTCAAATTCTTGCACAATATTTTTCTTCTATTTCAAAATAAAAGTGTTCTCTCATATATTTATATATACTTCAGCCATTACCAATTCTATATTCTTCGATAAATATAATAAAAATTCTCTACTTTTAATAATAGGAGGTACTGATTTAATATATGATTGATATATACTTACAATACCATTGGTTTTATTCATGATACATTACAATGATGAAGAAGTAAATATTATAGTAGATACTAGAAATTGATGTTATAAAACTATCTCATCCTCATATTAATCAATAATAGACACTCTTTGCCACTTTTTCTAGAAGGAAGATTTGTTATGGGTCTAGACTTCTTTCCACTTGACCCCTTTTTAGATGGTATAGATTGTGAAGTTTCATTATTTGTTTTTACTTCTACAAATTTATTATTATATTTATATTATAAATCTTTTATCAAAGATGTAATTTCAATAACCTAGAAGTAAATAAATTACATTCCCTTTAGAATGACAAAATGATTTATTATGTAATATAGTGATAAATAAACACATGCACAATATTTCATTTGTTATTTTGGACTGTTATAAAATATATCCATAATTTTATTTTTGAGATAAAAATATACTTAATCATCATAACTATTGTTTGAATATCTATTTTACAGTGACCATTAAAAATATTATATATTAAAGGTTATAATAAAATATAATTAACACAAAAGTAAGAAATGATGACCTCGAATTGTAGGATCGAACTCTTTGAATCCAATTTTTTGAAGCTTTTGACGGAGATAGAATCAATTGTATTTTTCCTTGACTAATCCTAATTCATGATTCAAAAATTGAAACTTGAGTGAAAATTTTTACTGTAGAAGTTCAGTATTATATAGATCACCACCCAACACATGTTCTTCGAACCACACCAAGAAATTACTACAATCCTACACCTTACCCTTTGGGCATGTGATGGTGTAATAAGGGGTTTTGTATCATGAACCTAGTATTAATAATTTTTATATTCTTATTTTAATGATAATATAAAAGTTAAATTAATTCATTTTTCATCATTATTTTATACATGTGATTGTAGAATGTGTATGATAAAAAATATATTTTAATACTAAGAAACCATAATTTTATTTTTTTAAAATATATAATTTCAATTAAAACACTTTTTTATGATAAAATATATAATTTGAAATAATTTTTTTTCATGAAATATTTTTATAAATAAATTTTATTTTTATATTAATGGTAATATAATTTAATTAAGTCACATGTAGTTTTTTTAAGGGTTAAAAAGTTAATTGTGTTGCAATGAATAGTATTTATTCAATAAATAATATCTTTTAAAAAACTAAAATTATTTTATTTATAAGATTTTTTTCTAAAATAAATATCTTTTTGAAATCAACACATTGAAATTATCTGATAATAAATTTTCCATAATTGTAACGTCCCGGTTCCAGAAGCCACCCAGAGGCACCCCGTGCCTGGTTGGTCACATGGCCTAAAGCACATTTCCCCGAATTCCAGAGGCTGCTGACTAGCAGTGAGGACCTTGGGTGTGATAGTGGGAAAACTATGTCCTCATTGGAAGAATAACACAACGGAAGATAAACAAATATACAATAGTGGAAGCAGTAAATATCCAACAACATTAATTAGTATAAGACGGAAATAATAACAACTGGAGCACATATATATAAAATGATGCATGGTACAAATGTATAGGAAAACAGCCAAACAAGTCACAATGATGAATACAACCAGTACTAAACCAAAGTAAAAAAAGAAACAGATAAACAGCTCCTCAGCATTGCAAGCCTGATTTTGGTCCCATGCTCTCAAGCTCCACAACAAGTTAAGTACCTAAAGTTGAAGGTCACTTTCCATTATCTATACATGCAGCAATATAATCTGTTTTGGGCCCAAAAGTATGGTCCAAACGGGGTGTGAGACTAAATCCTAGTAGGCAACCACCCGAAGATATATGCCTAACAGTCAGTGAAAATATGGCAGGTAAAAGTAAATAAAGTAGTAAATAGGAAAGTACTCAGTAGTAAACAATCCACAGTCCAATATCAAGCAACATCTAACCAAGAAACTAAAGACACACAGGTAACCCTCTGGGAAGTACTCACAGCCATCCCCTCTGGTCCTACCTAATAAGTAAAAGAAGCCCTTTAGAAATTACACTCAGTTTAACCCCTCTAGTTCTATCATAAGAATTCATAAATAGACTCTTTAAGGAAGCTCACACAGTAAATTCCCCTTATAGTCTAAGGTATTCAATGACTCTCTGGGGAAGCTCACACGGTCAATTCCCCTTATAGCCACAAGGTTAAGGACTCTCTGAGGAAGCTCACTCGGTCAATTCCCCTTATATTCTAGAGTAATTCAAGGTAATTCAAGGTAAAAATAAATAACTAAAGACTCTCTAAGTAAGATCGCATGGTCAATTCCCCTTATAGTCTAAAGTAGTCAAGGACTCTCTGAATAAGCTCACACGGTCAATTCCCCTTATAGTCTACTACACCAGGTTCTCCCAGCCTTGTGTAAGTCAATGAGCATAGCAATGCAATCTGGCCAATGAAAACCTACAGAACTACTTGGCTAACAAAACTACAACATATCAATCATGTCATAATACAAATATTCTACCCTACAGCACTAGGCATGGAAAACAAGCAAGGCGGCCAAATAGGCTAAACAATACCCAACAGTCGTAAACAGAACTGCATGGGTAAAACATCCAAATCATAGAAATTCAACCCTATTCATGTCCAATTATCTTCTACACAAGCATACAAGCATGGAAAGAAAATAAAAAGGGTAAAACGATAAACACCCAATACCCCATTCAAGGGTATTGGAGGAATTTTCACATAATACTCAAAGACTTTGAACAAAAAGGCACAAACCACCTAATTCAGTGTTGAGAGATCAAGATACTTGAGCCTCATGGCTAAAATTTTCTTATAACACTACAGATCTACAAAAATGTACAAAACATTCAACCAACGATAACTTGGAAAAGAGGAGGAAATGGGAAACTATGCACTATGATAAGGAAGAACTTACCGATGCGATTCTAACGCAACCAAAGGTGTTTGATTCAGAGGACGGATTCATGCTCGGGGTTTCGTCGAAGATCTACGGTCGTACGGTGCTCTCTATCGAATGGGACCTAAAATAAGATCATTCTGGTGATTAGAGGCAACCCCGGTGCGTTTAATGAGAAAAAAAGTACATGGAGTGTACTTTTGAAGTGCATGGCATGTACTCGGCTTTTCCATACTCTGCTTTAGGTGGCCTCCAAAACACCCCCACAAGGCCGTGTGTGTGGCCACTACACAGCCAGCACATGGCCTCCTACGACAAGGATGTACATGGAGAGTACTCATAAAGTACATGGTGTGTAGTTAGAAAATTCCCATAAAATACTCTTTTCTCCAAAAACGACCAGAAAATAAAAACATACCTGAAAAGAAGATTCGGGTTCTTAAAAACTTCCCTCCTTAAATAAATTCGTCACCAAATTTCCCTACCGCTGCATAGAAGAAGAAACCCCAAATATTTCTGGCCACTGATCACGTACATCAGCCTCCCTCTCCCAAGTCTCGTTATGTACTTGCATGTGCTGCCATAGCACCCATACTAGAGGAACAGACCGGCCACGGAGAACCTTTGTACTGCAATCAACAATTCGGATAGGATGCCCCTTGAACGACACATCCACTTCGAGCTCAATCTCTTTAGGTTGGAAAACATGAGACAGGTCTGAAAAGTAACGTTGGAGGTGAGAAATGTGGAAAATGTCATTCATATCATGGTACCTCTGAGGTAACTGCAACCGATAGGCAACTGGCCCAACTCTCTCCAGCACCTCAAACGGACCGATGTACCTCGTATAAATCTTACCATATCTTCTAATCCTCCTGTTCTCCAACCTCATTATGACACCCAGGAAAACCTGGTCCCTGACCTTGAACTCCAGAGGTCGTATCCATTGATCTGCATAAGACTTCTGATGAGACTGTGTAGTAGTCATCCTCTTCTGAATCAAATTTATCTGCTCTGTGGTCTCCTGAACAAGACAAGGTCCCAGCATAGCTACCTCTCCTGCCTCCAGCCAACATAAGGGTGACTGGCATGGCCTACCGTACTAGTCCTCATAATATTCCATCTAAATAGTTGCTTGAAAACTATTATTATAGGAAAACTCCGCAAGAGTTATGTGCTTCTCCCAAGAACCTCAAAAATCCAAGATTCATGCTCAGAGCATGTCCTCAATCACCTGAATCATATGCTCGGATTGGCCATCTGTTTGGGGATGGTATGTTTTATCAAAAGTACCTGTGTACCCAAAGCCTTTTGAATCCCCTTCCAAACTCGAGAAGTAAAACGTGCATCCCTGTCTGAAACAATGGACTATAGAACTCCATGCAGACATACAATCTCACAGATGTACAACCGTCTCAGATCATAAACATTGAAGTTATCCTTGATTGGAAATAAGTGAGAGACCTTCATAATCCTGTCAATGACAACCCAAAATGCATCATTTCCTCGATGTGACCTTGGTAAACCTGTCACGAAATCCATTGCGACATCGTTCCACTTCCACTCGGGAATGGGTAACTGGTGTAAAATCTATGCTGGTCGCTGATGCTCTGCCTTCACCTGATGACAAGGGGAACACCTCATGACGAAACCAGCAACTTCTCTCTTCATACCTGTCCACCAATATTGACAGTGTAGATCATGATACATCTTGTTGACGCCAGGACGAACTGCCCAAACTGAGGAATGAAAGTCCTGCATCAGCTCCTCGCGTATATCAGCTGGCACCCATATGCACCCCTAGAAATGTAAGATCTCATCCTCACCTATGGTCCATCCAGGAATAGGGTCCTCTCCTAACACACTCTTCCTTAGGACTAGGCCTTCAGAATCTGATAGATGCCTCATTCGAACTCGATCAAGAAGCATAGAGGTAACAACTACATAAGATATAAAGGTATGACCCTGTCTTTCGTGCACCTCCAGATGCATCTCATAGAATAGATCCATAAACTTCCACTCACTGCTGGCCTCCTGAACTGCATGTATATAAGTCCTCATGATCAACTCATCAGCCACTGCGTTTCCTTTCCCAGGCGTATAGGCAAGTTCAAAGTCAAAGGATTTTAGGTACTCAACCCACATCTCCTGTCTCAAATTTAGATCACGCTGAGTGAATATGTACTTGATACTTTCTTGGTCGGTGAAAACCACAAAATTATCTCCCAGAAGATAATGTATCCAATAGTGTAAGTCATGAACAATAGCTTCTATCTCCAGATCATGCGTCGAGTAGTTCCTCTCATGCAGCCTCAACTGCCGAGACCCGTATGAAACGACTCTTTCTCCCAATATAAGCACAGCTCCTAGCCCGATACCTGATGCATCACAATAAATAGTGTAGCACTTTCCCATCTCTCGTAAGACCAGTATCAGAACTGAAGTCAACCTCTATTTCATCTACTAAAAGGCTGACTCACAAGAATATGACCACATGAACTTCGCACCCTTCTTAGTCAGACGCTTCAGCGGTGCTGCTAAATGTGAAAAGTCCTATATGAAATGCCTATAGTATCCATCTAGCCCTAGAAAACTCTGCACCTCAAATACGTTCTTCAGATACTCCCAGGAAACTACATCTATCACCTTCTATAGGTCTATTGATACTCCTGTATCTGAGATAACATGACCCAAGAAGTGAATATGGTCCATCCAAAAGTGTCATTTTGAGAGTTTAGCATATAACGGATGCCCTCTCAGTGTACTCAGAACAATATCAAGATGTGTATCATGGTCGTGTTGAGTGTGAGAGTACACCAAGATATTGTCCATGAAAACAACCATGAAGGAATCCAAGTATGGATGGAACACTCGGTTCATCACTTCCATGAAAAATGCAGGTGCGTTCGTGAGACCGAACGTCATAACCATATACTCGTATAGACCATACCTACTTCGGAAGGCTATAAGAGGTATATCTGATGGTCTAACGTGCAACTGATGGTAACTGGACCTCAAGTCAATCTTTGAGAACACCCAGGCTCCTTGAAGCTGATCAAAAAAGATCATCAATCCTGGGAAATGGATATCTTTTCTTAACCATCAACTGGTTCAACTTCCGATAATCCACAAAAAATCTTGAGGGCACTGTCTGCCTTCTTCAAAAATCGGACTGGCGAACCCCAAGGAGAATTACTGGGTTGGATGAAACCCTTTTCGTGCAACTCCTCCAACTGCTTCTTGAGCTCTTGCAAATTAGGTGTAGCCATCCTATAAGGGGTAATGGACACCGGTGCCACTCCTGGAACAAGATCAATTGAAAAATCTACCTCTCGATCCAGAGGTAAACCTAAAAATTCCTCTAGAAAGACATCCCTGAATCGATCCAACACTGGAGGAAGGTCTAACTGTGAAGTCCCTTGGTCATCCAGATATAGAATAGAAATATGGGCTATTACTCCTCCTAACCCATGATGCTCTGATCCCACTATGCTCGCCTGTACATCCCACTCTCCCCTATGAAGAAACGATCCACCCTCTGGTGATATGAAACTCACCCTTTGGTGGTAACAATTGACGAATTCATGGATGGGAACTAACCAGTCCATTCTGAGAATGACATCATAGCTTGTCATCTCTATGACATATAGGTCCAAAAGAAAGTGACACCCACTAACCTCAAAATTTCACTCCTTGCACTGACATACACTAGCCATTCTAGTCCTCAACGGAGTGTCTAGCGTCAAGATATCGGTAGAGGAAAAGATGCAGAGCCCAAGGCTCTCCAGATAGAAGTAATCGTAGAAGATGCACTGAAACTCATCCCAAGACATACTCTGTTGGCAACCCACCTACGAGATCACATCCCACCACCTCTTTCCGGAGTCCCGAAGCATTTAGGTAGTGAGCTTCATCCTTATATATATAGGTATCTCCAGATTCTTGAAAATTGACAGCATGGCTTCTGGCCATGACTCTACAGCTTGGGGTCCCCCATCCCCTCATAAAGTGGAAGTATGTTTCTACTGAAAGACCCGCGTCAATTCTGCCATCGATGGGGTAGGAGATGGCGCTCCCTGAGAAGTCTGTATCATCCTCATAAATCCCTCTTTGAACTGAGCATCAGCTCCTGTGTCAGGTATAATGGTTGGTTCCATGACTGGAACAACAGGAAGATCTGCTGGAAGTCCCTGATCAGCCATATCCGGCGTCTGATCACCGTCCGATAACTGGTGGACAACTGGAGGACGTCTCGGTGGCATGAATCTGCAAGGTCAAATGCACACCTTATTTCAAGATTATTAAGGACCGAAAACTAGAAGTGTGAGAGGGGAACATGAGAAATAAAGCATTCAAGTTTAAAAAAACACGACTACATGGTGTGTACAGTTACTACACGACGTTTTCTCTTAAGTAATTAACATGGGTGTGTACTTCGTCCAAAACTGGTCAGGAAATAACCAAACCACACAGCATGTTTTCCTAATACATGATGTGTACTTGAATCCTCTTCTGCTTCCCAAGTCCTTCTACACGTCCAAGCCACATGGACCTCCCAAGACAATACTACACGACGTGTTCTGGGTAGACACGGAGTGTACTAGACAAGCCTTACCTGTACCGTGTTGTTAGTGACACGGCCTAACACACGGCTCACACTACACAGTGTGTGCAAGGCGGACACGGTGTGTACGTGAAAGGATAACACTGACCCATGTTGTTAGTGACACGGTCGGGTACCTGGATCAGACTACATGGCGTGTTCGAGGTGGACACGGCGTGTATAAGAAGTGACTCCACCAACCCATGTTGTAAGATACATGGATATTTTCCTAGGATTACACTACACATAGTGTTCAATCCTGAAACGGAGTGTTTAGCTTAAGGTTTATCCATCCGTGTTGTTAATTGCACGAGCGGACACAAGGTCAGCACCACACGGCGTGTACAACTCATACACGGCGTGTTCCCGCAAGAGATCCCCTATCCCGTGTCTCTTCCCACACGGCCTATGACATGGTTAGAGACCACACAGCGTGTACATAATGTATACAACGTGTACTTAAGAAAAACAGTTTCTTCCTGAATAGAAGAACACATGGCATGTATTCAAAACTGCACGGCATGTATTCTGGGTTTTTCCAGACAATAAGCCTCAGAAACTACTCCAGAGCCCAAAAAACACTAAAACACACATTGAAAGTTCCAAATTCTGATCCGTGAGGGCCCATACTCCTCGCGCATCAAAGTTTGGCATCTTATACATGTTATAACTAGGGTAAGTAAGTCAATGATCCACCAAATTCCAGTCCATGTGGGCCCATAAAACCTCAGGAACCAAAGATTGGTGTTAATTAAAAGAAAACATCACACAAACAATACCCTATCAAATAGCAGGTATTTATCAAGACATCTATCACAACATCATGCATATTCTACACAACATCTATCACAACAACATGCAATCGCTAATGCATCCTAGATGACATGGCAAGAATTCAAGACATGTGATTTCTAAGAAAGTGCCTATATGATTCAGTCGATGGAATACCCTCGTCTCATTGGGTTGAGATAGAAATAGAACCTCAATAACATCAATGATAACAGCACAAAACATGTGAATCACCCAACAGTGAAATCAAATCAACTGTAAAATTGTAAACTAGAAAAATTTCAATATGAGGTAAATTGGTTTTTCCCTTTACATGGGTTAGCTACTCCCGGGCATAGCTTATTACCAAGTACCTATTTCATCCTATCCCTGGCTAAAGTCTCCAAATATTAAATCAAGAGAAAAGAATCCTCTAATACCACTTTGTAACGTCCCAGTTCCAGATGCCACCCAGAGGTTCCCCGTACCTGGTTGGTCACATGGCCTCAAGCGCATTTCCATGAATTCCAAAGGCTGCCGACTAGCAGTGAGGGCCTTGGGTGTGATAGTGGGGAAACTATTCCCTCATTGGCAGGGTAACATAGTGGAAGATAAAAAAATATACAATAGCGGAAGTAGTAAATATCCAACAACAGTAATCAGCAGAAGACTGAAATAATAACAACTAGAGAACATATATATAAAATGATGTATGGTACATATGTCTAGGAAAACATCCAAACAAGTCACAATACTGAATACAAAAAGTACTAAAACAAATTACAAAAGAAATAGATAAACAAATCCTCAGCATCGCAAGCTTGAGCTTGGTCCCATACTCTCCAGCTCCACAGCAAGTCAAGTACCTAAAGTAGAAGGGCGCTTGCCCTTATCTATACCTGCAGCAATATAATATGTTTGGGCCCAAAAGCATGGCCCAAGTAGGGTGTGAGAATAAATCCCAATAGGCAACCACTTGAAGATATATGCCTAACAGTCAGTGAATATATGGCAGGTAAAAGTACAGGAAGCAGTAAATAGGAAAGTACTCAGCAATAAACAATCCACAATCCATTATCAAGAAACAGCTAACCAAGAAACTAAACTCACATAGGTAACCCTCTGGGAAGTACCCACAGCCATCCCCTCTGATCCTACCTAAGAAGTACAAGAAACCCTCTGTACAGTAAACTCAGTCTAACCCCTCTGGTTCTGTCATAAGAATTCATAAATAGACTCTCTAAGGAAGCTCAAATAGTCAATTCCCATTATAGTATAAGGTAGTCAAGGACTCTCTGAGTAAGATCACACAGTCAGTTCCCCTTATAGCCCCAGGGTCAAGGACTCTCTAAGGAAGCTCACTCAGTCAATTCCCCTTATAGCTCAGGTCATTCACAGACTCTCTGAGGAAGCTCACTCAGTCAATTACCATTATATTCTAGAGTAATTCAAGGTAATTCAAGGTAAAAATAAATAAATAAAGACTCTCTGAGAAATATTGCACTGTCAATTACCCTTATAGTCTAAAGTAGTCAAGGACTCTCTGAGGAAGGTCACATGGTCAATTCCCTTTATAGTCTACTACACCAGGTTCTCATGGCCATGTGCAGGTCAACGAGCATAGCAATGAAATCTGTACAAATAAAACCTACAGAACTACTTGGATAACCAAACAACAACATATCAATAATTTTAGAATATAAACATTCCACCCTACAGCACTAGGCATGGAAAACAGGCAAGGTGTCCAAACGTGCTAAACAGGGCCCACCAGTCATAAACAGAACATGCATTGTCAAAACATCCAAAGCATATAAATTCAACCCTATTCATGTCCAATTATTCTCTACACAAGAATACAAGAATGGAAGGCAAATAACAAGGGTAAAGTGATAAACACGCATTACCCCGTTCAAGGGTATTGGTGGAATTTGCACATAATACTCAAAGACATTAAACGGAAAGGAAAAAACTACCTACCTTTGTGTTGAGATATCAAGATACTTGAACCTCGAGGCTAGAATCGCCTTAGAATGTTGTAGATCTACAACAACATACAAAATGTTCAACCCACGATAACTTGGAAAATAGGAGGAATTGGAAAACGATGCTCTAGGAGAAGGAAGAAATTACCGATGCAATTCGAACACAACCAATGGTGTTTTATTTGGAGGATGGACACACGCTCGGGGGTTCGTCGAAGATCCACGGCTGTACAGTGCTCTCGGTCGAATGAGACCTAAAAGAAGACAGTTATTTTGATTAGACGTGACCACAGTGCGTTTAATGAAAAAAAAGTACATGGAATATACTTTTGAAGTACATGGAGTGTACACTCCTTTTCCATACTTCTCTTTAGGTGGCCTCCAAAATGCCCCCACACGACCGTGTGTGTGGCCACTACAAGGTCAGCACACGGCCTCATGCGGCAAGGCAGTACACGACGTGTACTCATAAAGTACATGGCGTATACTTAGAAAATTTACAAAAAAACCTCATTTCTCCAAAAACGACCAGAAAAGGAAAACATGCCTGAAAAGAAGATCCAGGTTCTTAAAATAATCAACCAAGATAGTCAAATTTTAAGATAAAAATTAAATACAGAATAAGTATATTAGAGGTATTATAAAATCATAAGGGTATAAAAGTGATTTAATAAATATTACAAAATTAATACTAAACCAAAAATAGTTTTTCCCCTTAAATAATGTTTTTATTGTAATTTGATTAATTTTAAAAACCTATAATGAATCCTCAAAAAACCTATATTATATTTTAATTTTTTAAAAATAATTCTTTATGAACATGACTCACTTCGAATTCATGAGTGGAATTATTTTAGTGGTTTCGGTTCTTAACCAAATAAAATATTAAAAGACACACTTATTTTGAGAAACCATGTGAAATAACCATGGGAAGGTTTTTGGTTTTGATTATTTTATTATAGTGTCCAAAACCTATGTTTAGAAATTAATAAAGATTCACCCACTCTTTT
This sequence comes from Viscum album, assembly GCA_963277665.1. NCBI lineage: Eukaryota > Viridiplantae > Streptophyta > Magnoliopsida > Santalales > Viscaceae > Viscum > Viscum album. The sequence continues at coordinate 204,168,442 of OY728132.1, read as the reverse complement.
TCTATAAAAACTCACCCAAACATCCTTTGATATTCACCCCAAATCATTTAGGCACTAATTTCTTCTACCTATCCCTCTATAAATCTATCCCAATGTGTTCCCAAGCTCTTAATAATATCTTGCCAGGATTTTAGAAGTAGCATATCATGTAAGGGATTCTCTTCCTCGTCTTATTCATTCAAGTACTTCCTTTGTATTTAGATTTTTGAGTCTCCTTTGATTATGCTTTCATGTGTTTATAAATATACCTTTAATATAAAATTTATGTTTGAATATTTAGACATTATATATCCCCTATCATTATATATATTACCAAATTCATTACTATGTGGAAGAAAGGGATCTCCCTTCCCATTTACCGTTCAATAACTTTCTTTTCATTAATACTTTTGATTTCCTATTTTCTATTTTTGACACTAGTTTTTATACATAGTGTTACTATCCTTATTATTCGCACCTTTAAATATCATTAATCTCTTCTATAAACCCTTATGTACCCCCACTATAATGCCAAAATTATTCCAGGATTTTCCAGGAAAAACTTTTGTGTTAGGAATTCCCATCCCCATTTCCACTCAAGGGTATTCACCTAATTGTGCATATGATTCATTGAGTTGGTACTTCCTTGTATACAACCAAAACTCTTTAATCATGGGATTAAAATTTATAAAATATATTCATATATTGTATGATCTATGTGGGACACAATTTCATGTACATGATATGAATATGACAGGTGTCCTAAAACCACATAATTATTTAGTTAAATTATTTCTATAATTAGTATACTTATCATTTTCAAAGCTATAGGTCTTTTTATAAAAAAATAATAATAAATAGACCCATTTAAAAATTAAGCTTTAACGACCATTTGATAATACATAAAGTTCATATTAAAAACAAAAGATATGAGGACCTGAATGGTCCCTGATTTAGAAACTAGATTCAAATATTCTTAATATTTTATTCCTTCTCCTTGATCACATCCTTATGCTACTAGTCTTGATTTATTCGTCATAATCTATCTAGAATCATAATTATTATTATTTACAACCCATTTAGTTCCAATCACATTTTGATCATCTAGAGGATTTACTAATTCTCATAACATGTTCCTAGAAAACTAGTTCAGATCCTCTAATATAGAAATGACCCAATTGGTATCTTTTAATGCTTCAGATATTACTTTTTGAAAATATATAAAGTAAATAAATTATTATAAAAATTTTTTTAAAATAATTTCATTTCTTAATTTAGATTCTATGTGTCAAATGAATTTATCAATGGGATAATCCTTAATATTTCTCTATACTTTGGGTTGAGATGTCTCATGATTCCCCTTAGTTTTAGAAACCTTTCTATCAATATCTCACACAATATGGTGACAATCATTCATGTTTATTTCCCTAAAATCTTCTTCTATCTGATCCAAGATATTAATTTTGTCAAAGGAACACTTCTCATAAAACTTAACATGAATAGACTCATCAACATAAAAATTTCCCTTATTTTAAACTCTATTAGACTTATTGTTAATAGAATATCCCAAATAAATCCCTTTTTTTACAAGGTTCCAAAATAAATCCTTTATCATCCACAGAAATGAATTTTTCTAAATAGTCCCTTGTGTTTAAGATAAAAACTTTTCAAACCAAAAAAAATCAAGAATATCCAATATTTATATTACTTCATTTCATTAATTCTTAAGGTTATTCATTTATAAAATGCCTCTCAAAAATTTAATTCATAGTATAATATAAATTATTGATATACTTTTCCACAAAAAATTAATATAGTTATACTAATTAAGAATTATTTGTTATATATTATGAATAATACAATTTCTTTTTCTGACTACTTTATCATGTTGTGGGGGTTCATGGAGAATAGTAGTTTTGAAAATATCTATTATCATTTTAAAATCTTCTAAACTCGTGATTTTTTAATTTTCCTTCATGTTCACTTATTATAGGTAAAGTCATAAAACCTTTATCAAATTAAACTAAATTATAGTATGCCAAAAACATAGAAAAAGTTTCAATATTATAAGATGATAAATAAAACCCATTGAAATAGGTATAGTTATCAATAACAGTAATGGAATATCTTTTTCCATAAAAATAGGTTACTTGGGTTGGTCCAAATGATTCCAAATGAATATTTTTTAAGTTAATGGTTTTAATAAACTCATTTATAAACATAAAAGTCCCCTTATGTTACTTAACTTTCATACTTAGATCGTAAAACATGTTCCAATACAGTTTAGACCATAAAAATGAAAAATGATCTTCTCATTAGAAATTTTAAACAATAATATGAATTTGATGTGACCCAATATTTAATGTCATGAATAAAAATCATTATGTAAAGAATTTAATATTTCTATATTGTTCATGTAAAGCTTATCTAGATTGATATCGCAGACATTATATTTCATAAGAGCTATAATCATAAGAAAATAATTCTTAAAAACCAGGTATTTATTTATACTAAATTATATAAGAAAAATATCATCACATAAATACCAAATACTAATAATGTTTTTTTAAAACCATCATCATAAATTACTCTACTTATTATATTATAATTAATAAATCCCACCTTAATGGAACCTTTTATCCTAACTTTCAAATTCTCTTCAAATGTTACATGTATTCCATCACATTTAAAAAAATAATAATTTTAATGGGTCCCATGTCATGTGCCTTAAGAACCCACTATTGATGTACCAAATTTAATGATTTATACTTCTAATCCATCAATCATTTAATTATAAACTAGATGAAATTTTTGATACGCATGTTATTTTGGAACCAACTATATTTATTACAAATCCTTTTTGAACCCATATATATTTAAAAAAATAAATAAATAGGATTGTTTATAATAAAAATTCTAAAATAAAAGTTTTAGTATGTTTAAAATATCGAGGATACCTTAGTGAAAACTCATTTAAATAATGAATTATCATGCAAAAAGTGAAACAATTAATAGTATAAATACTTATATTTGTGTATTTCAACAATATATTCCTATATATTTTAAGGTCTTTACCACTGTATCCCATTTCATTTCTACTTTCTGGTCCTTTATAGCTTCATCATTTTATCCAAATTCTCCCTTTCATTAGTAAAATTAGATAGTGCTTCTTTAATATGTCAATATCAATTTTTAATTAACTATATCAACTACTTTATAGGTTTTACTAATAGATATATCACTATAAATACTTTTAATCATATAAATTCTTATTTTTATCCACCTCCATCTTATGGTTTTCTTTTAGTTTCTCACACAATTAATTGACATATTCCACTTATTCTTAAATCTTGTATAAAACAACACTAATAAATTTTATATAAGGGGTTTTAAGTTTATATTAATTATTGGAAAAACTAACATGGTCAAATTATTCCATTAGAAAATAATTTGTAGATTCCTTCTCTTACTCAGATTCTTTACTGGAGGAACTATCTTCATTGTAACTTTATATAGCATTCATGGATTTTATTATTTAATTTGAAAATTATTTCCATATTATTTTTGAGTTTAGAATAGTGATAATTTTTGTTCTATATCTTTTAGAAGACATAATAGGTTACATCACTAGTATTAAAATTGAGTAATATGGGTTATCTTTCATTTATTTCATCTTTCCATGTCTCTTTGGATATTTTTTAAACATTCCATTTTATTGAAAATATTCTTCATTAATTTATAACTCTAGGATAGTTCATCATCACTCATATATACTTCACCAAAAACAAAATAGTAAATAGAGAAGATATTAAAATAGATTTAAAATAAGCTACCTTTTTTGGAATAGTATTCTTTAAACATGTTCTTTAACTCAATATCATATTATAGTAGGGAACCAATACGTTCTTCCATTTGTTATTATATGAAATTATTTCTTTTAGAAATGTATACCTTCTTGTAATCTCATTTATTTGGAAATAATATTAAGATTCTTTCTACCAGTACTAAATTATTTAATACATATATCAATCCAATAATCTCATTTACTATCTTAGTTAAATGATGGTATATTTGATCAAAAATTTCATTCACATATATTATAAAGTCATGATACATTTATCTCAATATCCTAAAAATTTTTCATTTAGAGTTTTATCATTCTTTTATGTGTAACGTGAAAAATAATTCATCTTTAATATGTTGAACTATATGCTAAATTTAGATAAAACCATTTCTACAAGATAATAAATATATAAAATCTATAGATTTATAATTAAAAACATATTCTAGAGAATAATTACCAACAAGAGTATTTAAATCAACCTTTAGTAGTTTAAATACTTTTACAATAGAATTTCAGTAATCAATGGTCAGGTTCTCCATATATCCCTTTATTCTAGTTTTCTAGTAATTATAACTATTCTCTTCAAAGTATTATGGTTATTATTGAATCTATCCATATAACATTCCATTAACATCCATAATATTTATTTATTTAGAAATTTAACAGTCTAGGATAAGCATCAGTGTTATAAATATATCAATTAGAGCTAACAATTTTATATTAATTGTTTTCCTATTTACAATTAATATGGTAGTAAATAAGTGTGGTTTAAAAAAAATTATAAATTAAAATTCTTTAAAAAATAAAAAACATAGGGATTTATAGTGGTTCAGTTCAACATGATATCACTCCTCTCTTATATATTTTCTAACTCCATGAGAAGTGTGTGGTGGAGTTGTGCAAAAAACAGGGAATGGTTACGACATAGTGTATGTCATGGTCTTTTCCAAGGTTCTATATAGAATAGTAAAATTCATTATTCAATGGTGTTATGAGAATAGCCATTATTTTATAATGTGATAACATACTGGATCCTTTGAACTTCTAATCAAAATTTTATCATGATTTTTTTTCATCAATTGATAATTAATGAGAGGAGTTAGAATGTATTTCATGATTATTTAAATGTTAAACAAACAATGAGGTGTTTAAATGAAGATTTAAAAGAATTTAAATGCATGGAAAATTTATCAAATGCTCCAATCAATATTATCCAAATATTTTGAGTTATTTATGTACTATTTAACTCAATTTAATCTCATTAAAGTGTGTAGTTATTAATTATGTCAAGATATAGTGTATAAATTCTCAAAACAAAGATCATTCCTTAGCTCTCATATCTCCCCCACCATTAAACTCAAATTTCTATTATACCATAGTTTTTAGAGATATTTTACCGAATAATTAAGTGATTCCCACAATCAATGGATGCCTTTATAGGAAGGAGTCTTTCAGATACTTCTTAGTGATCATGATCAAACCCAAGTGAAAAGATTTAACAGGACAAATATTTATGGTGAAATTTATGTCATTATTGTTCTTTATATTTTTCATTACAAACCTATAGATAGATTTTGGGTTTAATTATGTATTAAATTTTTCTTTTTACTATGTTTAGATATTAGAGATCCCTCTGAAACCCTTTAGTTATATTAGAGAAAATCTATCAACATTTGGTTTGATTTTTGAATGGATGAAAAAATTATAAAATATATCATATATGTTACATACTAAAAGTGTTTTGTGGGAGGATTTAATTATATGTTCACATATATATGTGGTATTAATTATATAGAGATTTAATTAGTATAAAAAATTCAAAAAATTGGGTGAAACATAATGTTAACCTAGTATTATATTATAAGTGATATTTTAGAAAGGTAATTATGTATGGTTTAGTAAAATATTCTTAATAGAGTTTAATAATATAAAATGTATTATGATGTATAAAAATTAAATCCACAGTTTATCAATATTTTAATCTATATATCGATGGAGTATTATATGTTTTTATGAAATGTTATGAATAGAATGAGTATGATTCATTTATCTGGATATAGAATATTCTTATGAACCACAAAATGGGTTTTCTTTAAATGGATTACCCATGAAGTATGCCACATGGAGTATCACACACTATGTATTTAGTATACTAGGGGTTATTGGTTCATATTTAGTGTCCCTAACACATAAGTTTGGTGAGATACCTAGTATGAGAATATTTATAATTTGATACTTTTCTTATATAAGCCTTGAGTATGAGCTAATCAGGAGGCGGTTGGTTATATTGAAAATCATTTAATCAGCTGGGGTATGACCTAGTTGGGATTTTTCCTCTAATGTGAAGATTATAATATCAGGTCCCTTGATTAATATGGACAGAGGAAGTTTATAGTTTTACCTATCTAACACATATAATTTGCTTATCTATTAGAGTGAGGATCATGTGATGTGATCATACAAAAAAGGTGAATGACATGTGATTTATTCATTGACCTAGTTATTATATACTTATAGAATCAAGAAAATATGATTTGGATATATGGTATTGATATAATTTGTTTCCCATGGTCACTTTATGTTTTGGACAAAGGGATCATATGAAAATTCATAATTTAATATTCTATAAAAGGTGGATATAGGTATAAAGATAAATGTGTTTGATAGAGGTCATTAAATATCTCCTTTTTGGCTTAGGATCATTGGTACTCTTCTAGAGTCCAATATTTTATTACATTTATGAATTTAGTAATTTAGAATTATTTTCATTTCTACAAAGGCCCTTGGGGTTACACTTTGTGGTTTTTTGAATGAGGATAAAGTTTATAAACCATTGAGAGATACTCCAAAAGTTTTTTTGGATGATATATGGAAGATTATAAAGACGAATATTCACAAGTCATTTAATATGGTGTGATATGTGGGGAATTATTTATAGCCTTTACAAAATAAGTTTGAGAAATATCCAAAATTAATTTGGGATATGGTTTTAGAAGTTATTTCATATGATGTAATGTGACACACCCATGTCACTATTGTATTAAACATTATTCATTAATTAGTTAATTTTTAAAATTTGTATGTTTACAAGTGTTTAAGGATTGGAAAAAAATAAATTTTTTATTCTATGTTTGGGAACACTAACAGTGTATAGTTAATGTTAACTATGTTCCGAAACTATTCAAGGAGGAGGGGAGTCTTCCAGTGTAGTTTATATAGTTATCTCACAATTCTACAAGCATTATGTCTTCCCAGGTAAACTATAAAACTTGTTTTAATTGGTGGGTGGAGGTTAATGGAAGGAATATATTTAGGAGAAACCATTAAGAAAACCCATGTGATGTGTAAGGTTCCTTCACAGCACCACCCACACAGTTGATGCATTGTTTCTAAAACTATATATCCAAACCATGCATCTTGTTCGGGTTTTTTAAAAAGTGAAATCCCATTTTTTTTCCATCTAATTTTAATTTTTTTTATCCCTCCCCCTATTTTTAGTTCATATTCAGTAAAGGGGGAGTTCATGGGTTCTTCTCTGCCTCTTATTCCATGGTTCCAATCTTCTCTTACTTGGATTCCAAGCATCTTTCAATATTAAACCCCTCTCATTCAATAATTATTCCCCTTATTTCAGCCTCTATTTCTACTTGATTTTCCTTTAACCTATGAACCATAACAACTTTGTGGGTCAAACCAAGGGTTTATGATGGGTTTAATCATTTGTATTTGGTTGTTTAGGGTTATTAGATGGTGTGATTCCTCCATCAAAACTGATTTTTTTCTTCTTGTATTGAGCTATTTGTTTCTGGGAAATTAATTTATTTGAAAATTCATGAGATTATTTCACTTTAAAAACTCCTTTTTATCAAATAATATCAATATGTGATAATCTTGGTGAGTATAGAAAATTATTTACACACTTGGTATAAATTGGATGTATTTAGATTTATAGTTTTTGTATTATAGAATCAATATTTATTCATTCCAAATGTCTGTTTAATTTCCATGTAGTCCCCTTAAAAAATAAAATATAAATAGTATTAAACATTAGTTTTGTTTTTACAAGGGATTTTTAGTGTTTTTGAAGGTTTTCTTTATAAAATTTTTTGTGTTTTTCCCTTGTTTAAATTTTTTTGAGACCATTTGGTCTTTATGGTGTTTAATGATGTTTTTAAAGGAATGTGATGTTTTATAAGTGACTATAATAGATTGTTTCAACAGTTTAATTTAAACATTGTTATTGTGTCTTCACATCTCAAGTTGATTTCTAAAATTCCCATTATTAACTTTCTGAAATGTTTTATCAAAATTAGTGATGCCCTAATTCTTGTTCCCCTTGTGTTATGAATTATAGAAGATTTTTCCCAATATGGGATGGGTTATATTATTATGTGATTGTAAAATTATTGTAAAATAAGGATTTTTATTGAGAGTTTGGAGGTGAGATTACATTAACTTAATGAGTTTTATTATTAATTTATTTGATAGTCAACTAGCTTACTTGTTTCTAACCTCCATTGAGATATATCATGGGAACCATAGGTGTCTAATTAGAAGGTCTAGATGAGTACTACACTATCATAGATTACGTGTTGGCTATTACTCTAGTTATATTGTGATCTATCTACGGGTATGGTATGGTGAGACCTAAATGGGAGGCCAAATGGGGTATTTTTCAAGATTCACATAGGGACACAATGATCTGTGAGTCATGTATGGTGTCATTTGGGTTAGAACCTAGTGAGATTCCCATGATACCTAGTTATTATTGATGACCATATTAGGGTATTTTTACTCCTTTTTTTGTATCACATTGTTTTTAGTAAGGTTGTAATAACCATTTTTATTTTTTATTATTTATATATCTTATGCCTCCTTTATATTATATTTAATTCATGAGTTAATATATCTTTTATTTCATGGTTATGTTTATCTTTTGAATTTATATTTCAAATTCGGATTTGGAAAAATAATTAAAGAACAAATTATCTCAGTTGAAGGTTTAAATTTTTAAAAACCTTTTTTTTAATGATATTTTGTGTTTTCACTTCATAATTTTTTTTCATCTCATGGATTTTATATGAGGTGTGATAAATGTTTTAAAAATGTGGAGGGGACTTGTTTTATTTTTCATAAACACAAAAGTGATCTTTGGGGTTTTAAATATATTTCATTGAAGTTCACGGTTCCTTCCAAGCCTTATATAAAAGGGTGGGAGTTTTATCAAAAAAAACATGTAAGCATGTTACTTATTTTCCTCATGATTTTTCATGTGAACACTTATTTATTAAATGTATATAAAAAAATTATTGATATATTTTAATAATTTAATTGAATTTACTATTTTTTTAAATCATACTAGGAATGTTTAGATTACAACTTGTATACACACTTATGTTTGTGTGTGTAGGAATTTTATGTTCTATACGGGTTTCTAGGTTGTGAGGTGATTATGGATTTGGTTTGGTATTTTCATATTAATGAATGCACTGTGATTTAGTGAGGGAATATGGATCACACCGAGATGTGTGGGTGATATCTAAGGGTGATCATTTATTTTTTGACATTCATGTATCGGTTATTTCATCCATATCATTATTTATATCTTAGTTTCCTTTATATTTGGAACTCTATTCATTTTAATTTGATCCTGATTTTTAAAATATATTTTTGGTTTGTTATATTTATTTAGTTTCAATGATATTTTTATTTAAGTTATTCATTTTTTGAATCATTATTGTTTATTGAAAACTAATTTCACTAATACTCAAGAGGGGGGGATTGTGTTCATGAAAGTTTCATCACATATAAAAGTTCCTTCTTTAAATATATGATTACATCTAATATTTACTTAAAACATGAATTTTTTGGAAATAAAATTAAAAATAAAGAAGTTCATACAATGAAGATTTATAGTGGTTCATAGACTAAAAATCCCCTAGTCCACTCCACCAATTCTCAACTCCAAGAGCTTAGTGAGTTTTACTAGAAAAGTCATTTTTATGGGGACTAAAAGTCCTTTTTCTAGAGATTTAATGACTGAGTGAAAGTAGTCAACACTTGTTATAATATTAGGAGATTTTAGCTGGGTTCTTATATGGATTTACAAACAAATTCCTTTAAGGTTATTTTACCAAGAACATTCACAAAAAGTGAGAGAATAAAAAAACATTTATAAATGAGGCTCATAGTTATAAGAAAAAACTGTTATAAGAGAATAAATCTCTAGGAAATATGATAATAAAGAAAAAAAACTATAGGAGAGTCTTTTGAAACAAATAAAAGATGATCTTTGATACCATTACTATAAATTTGAAGCTTCTTATTCATTTTCATGTTAAAACATAGTATCACGCCAATATCTTTTAGAGACTTGATAGATGATAGTTCAATTTCCTTTATTCTTAACAATATTCTCTTCTTCAAACACACTCTAAAGAGTATAAAAAACTTCTCTTTTAATCATAAAGCATTGTATCCATAAAATCCATGCTTCAAATTAAATTCCAAACATATTTTTCTTGGATATAACTTGAAAATAGTATTAACCATTATATTATCTTTATAATTTTTATTTTCTTGGTAATTGAAACTTTTTATAATCAGTTTTTCCATATAGAGGTAATCCAATATTTAATACATGCATGGAAGCATTAATTTCCACTAAAAGTTTTTTAATGTTAATAAATAGCATGTTGTAGATTGATGTGGCTGATTCTAGATAACTACATAACTAAATTACACTAATTTTAATTCACCTAGCCAATTTGTTCCTTATAGATGAATTAAATCAGTTTTTTATCTACATAATATAATTTATTTGCATATCCTTCTTGCTCACACAGTTGAATTTGATGTAGTCGAATGAATTATATATCCCTTTGGAATCATGTATCAATTTTCACTACCTATCAAAATCATGTAGCTAATTACTCCACATAACCAATTCATGTAGTCATTTCATCGATATAGTCATTTCATTGATGTATTCGATTTCTCACATGGACAATTGATCAATGTAGGTAGTTTATAAGTAGCATATTTCACAACGTATTTATTTCACATTGGTGTTTCCTTCATTTAGCATATTAACATATTCAATTATTCAATATAATTGTTTCTCTACATAGTTGAATGGATCATGTAGTTGATTTTCTATAATAGGTAAAATTTTCAGAAAAAAAACATAAATTGAATATTTCAATAGAATAAACTAAAACAAAGATAAAACATAATGAAACACATAAAAATTAGTAACATATAAAGGTTATTTGTGATCGTCAAAATATATGGTATGTGGAATATGTTGTAACAACATTATTATTCCAACAATTTACCCCTTTTTGATTATCCCAAAACCCAAAAGAAATTAAACATTAAAGATTTAAATGGTTTTTTAGGATTTCATAGAAAACTAATTAATATTGATAGTGATTTTAAAATCTTTTGGCTATATTTTTCTTCTCCACCTTAATTGAACATTTCTTTCACTTTAGAGGAATTCTCCCGCATTTTTGAATTTTATCCTCCTTTTTTCATTAAATTGAGGTTAAGGTGGGGACAAATAGTTAATTATCCCTTAGAGTTATGAACTGATTAAGTATAATGATGAAAATGAATGAAAATTATGGGAAGACTTGAAATTTATAAATTCAGAAAATAACACATAATTAATTGAATAAAACTTTAAATTAAAAAAATATCTAACAAATAAATAAAAAATTAATAATTAATAATTTTATTAATTATCAATTTTGATACACAAATATATTTACTAAACACCCACAAATATTACATGTATAGCACACTATCTAGAAGAATCGGGATTATGGATAAGGTCAAACTGAGAAGTTGGTTGGGCTGGAGGTTTCTTGAAAGAAAGATAGGAGTGAGAGGTAGTACGAGGGTCCATCACAAGGGGTAACACTGCTCAACCAATTTCTATAGTATCATAATCTACCAATCTAACTACAGATCTATCTCTTAGATCCTTAGAAGGCATTTTGATAACTCATTCAATATTTTTAATAGAAATATTGAAATAATACGAACCAATATGAAAAAATACAACTTCTTTGGCAGTCCCAAAGATGCATCTCCTTGAGAAGGTCTTTCTAAAGCTTAAGAAGCATCCACCTTGTATTTTTATTTCATATAAATTCAATTTCGATCATAGGAAATAACTAATTTTTATATGGTACATAAAAAGGTATCTGGAGGAGCTGGACTAAGAGTAATTCTACCCCTAAGATAGAACATAAAATCTACACACATGGTAATCATGTTAATTATATATGACTTTCAAAACTCCAGAATAGTGGTGGAGGCCTATATATGAATCTAGGAAACTATTTATAAACTATTATTTAAAAACCTCATGAAATATTCATACTAACCCAAGAAAAAACTTTAAGGTGTGCGGAATAAGGAAGTAGGATATGAAATTTATGAAGTATCTAGGAGCTCTAAAATAAACTTCTACATTTTTTGGTCAATAGATTATTCACTCTAATCAGTTTTCATTCATAGATTACAACTTCTATTCTACTTGGATAGCTTCTCTACTAAGTATTGAGCTACCTCCTGAACAACACTATAAGAAGGTTTAGAAACTGAGGTACTTCCATTGTAAATAGGTACAATAGAAATAGTTACAATAGGAGCATGTAAAGTATCTTGTTGCACTAAAGGAATAATCTTGACAGGCTTATAGAAAATAATCTATCTTCCTATAAGAGAAACTAGAATATTTGGTGTTACCTTAGAGTATAAGGAACAAGAATCCTATTCTGAAGATTCAAAGTATAACCCTTTAACTTCTTCGTAAATATATACCAACAAGTCTATAATTTTCTCATGATTCTTGGTTACTAGACCAATTGAAATAGAAATCATTACTGAAAATTTTTAGAAACTTCCAATATTTCCTATAGCTTTATACCCATGGATTCTTCAATATAACCCACCATTTCATTTAAATATAGGTAAACTATATCTTTAAGTTTTCTAACAGATTCTTTGGGGGCATATAATTATTCAAAAAGATATTTCTTGAAATATTACATCAGGTTTGGTGTGTATATATCACACTAAAGAAATTGAATTTGAGAAGAAAATAAACTGAGATATGAAAAAACTTGATCAAAATAATCTTTTTAATCTAGATAAATTGAAGGTACATAAGTAGAAACCATTGTAGTTGGTTGAAACCTCTTAAGGAATAAAAAATGTCTTACCGTAACACTCTTCAGGGTTTAAAGGATCTTCTTTATTTAGACGAAAAATTCTGAATTTTATCAACTTCATCCTGATACATTTTATATTTAATCATTGGAATAATTTGAATCATGTCTCTTTGAGATTCAATACGGACACCAGGTTCATTGATATCTAACCATGTAGCATATAAATTTCTAATCCCACTCACTTGTTATTTCATCTCCTATAGATAATTTTCACTTATCTTATAAACAACTTCATGCATAGGAGGAACTATCTATATATTCTTGATCAAATATTTTTTTCTTCATTATCCAAAAAAAATATCAAAATCATCTCTCAAAACTAACATTTCATTGATTTGTATAATCTCATCTATAGAGTATATTATCTCTTTCTTAGTCTAATTATAATCACCTATGAAATTATCAAACATAGTATTGATAGAGGAAGAAAAGATATGCATATCATAACTGCATGAAGTCTTACTAACCAAAGGTGAATCCTCTTTCACATAAGTAGGTGATGGTATGGCTGGTAGAGTGTGATAAAAATCAGAAAACTCTATAAGCACATATCCAGTGTGCTCACCCTAAGGTTGTTCTCTTTATTCATCTTCTATTATTCATTTATCTAATTTCATAATAGGAAAAAATTAAACTATCCTTCCCTCATGAGAAAAACAACTATATCAATAGTTGGATCAATATGCTAAATAGATTCAACAGCTTCAACAACCAATTCTTCTCGACTCTAAACTAGATCTATTAAAACATGTATGATTTCTTTAAATTGAGACTCTAGTCTTGCAGCTACTGACTCCTTCACCTCCCGTGTAGGAACTATATCAGTAGGTGTTGTATCCCAAAGTGTTGAGGTTTGGGATAGCTACCCCTATGTTATGTCATCATATCCAACAAGTCTCAGGGAGTTTAAAGAAGTGGCCAATAGACTTTAAGAGAACAGATGAAAGAGTATTACTTTTATAGAATTTCCTAACCTCTCCCTCATTGAGATCGACCTATTTCTTCTTTAATACATGGGAAAGAAGCCTACCAAAAGATTAATAGTTCATATTTTCCTTCCCTTTATTATATTGATGCATAAATCTCATAATATACCTTGAAATATTCAGCTTAAAACTATTAATCATGAAATATAAGAGGTTCATGTCCTGAAATAATTTTTTTTATTTCTCTAGATCTTTAAGAAATGCCATTCTAGATAAACTTACAAATAACCTTCCATTAAGCTTCTATGTCCTTTAATAGATTCTTATCAAAAGTAGATGTTCTGAGAATTAAAATATAAAATGCTATTGGTCCCACCAAACTCACACCAACTAGATTTTAGACGAATATGAACTCCCCTCTTGGGGAAAATGAAATATTTCATCCATTTCTACTAACTAAATAAGTAATGTGTTGGCTTTGAAATTCAATGATGGAATATCCTCTACTTTTATGAATTAAAACCCTATATTCTTCATGAACCCATTCACTTCTTACTAAAAAATAAATCCTGACTTATTTTAACAAAAAATTAACTCACAACCTTGAAACTAAATTACTTTCTTTATAAATATATCGGTACTCTTTAACCATCTATATTTGTGGATTTTTTAGCTAGTACCATGCACAAGGCACTGCCTAACATATCTTTCAACAAAGAACTATAACTTCCATAATCTCCACACTTGGATTTTCCTATAGAAGAAGGTAGGGATAAATTCAAGGTGGAATTGAGAGATATGAGTGAGGTAAGGGGTGATGGTTCAACTGCTGAAGAAATAAATGTACAAAAAAGTTAAAAGGTTCTAGATGTGATTGGAATTTTAGGTCACAAACCTAATTTACAAAATGGGTACATATTCGATTTAATATTTGGGTCCTTTATAACATAAAATAAATAAATAAAATAAAATTATATGAAAATTAAAAATATGCATTCTATTTTCAGAAATTAGATTTAATTTAAATAAAAATATTTTTTAATTAAATAGAATAGATTCCCAAAATTTTTATAAATCATTAAAATAATAACAAATTGATATCTAATATTGGAATTGAAATTCAAATAAATAAAATAAACTAAACTGATTTAAATTAAAATCACCAATATTTTCTTTTAACAAGATCAAAATGATCACAAGAAAGGGTCTTAGTAAAAATATCCTCTAATTGGTTATCATAAGAGATAAATTCCAAAGTAATATCACCTTACTGATCATGATGTATCCAGAAATGATTCCTTAGATCTATTGCCTCTATTGTTTAAAGATTTATCAGATTATTTGAAAGTTTTATAGCATTGTTTTTATCACATTTTATTGATACTTGATTAAAATTGAATTAAAAATCCATCAAGGTGTTTTTCAACCATAACACTTGTGTACACAAACTACCAATAACTATATATTTTTCTTCATAAGTGGATAATAAAACTTACTGTTGTTTCTTACAAGAATAGGATACTAAGGATTTACCTAGAAAATTTAAGGTTCCTAAAGTACTCTTCATATCAATAATATGACCACCAAATTCTATATCCAAATATAAAGTTAAATTAAATTCATAACATTTTGAAAAAATAAAGGAATGAGAAATTGTTACATTTAAATGTATTAAAATTATTTTGAAAACTTTCAAATGAGATTCCTTCAGATTTTTTTGGAATATAGGAAAAAATAATACTGAAAACATAATTTCATCTCTACTAGAAGTAAAATTCAATAGCCTCTCAATTATTCCTCTATATAAATTGTTTTCAACATGTTTCTCGGTTTCATCCAAGTCAATATTTTCATTGAAACTCAAAGGACTTGAATTCACATTACTATGTTTGAGCCTAAACCTCTTAAGTAAGTAAATTATGTGTTTAATTTGGTTTATCACAATCCTAAATTCCTTTTGATAAAAATGAAATCCCAAATAATAATTTAACTCACGCATCATTATCAATTGAAATTTTTTTAAGTGTTTAGAAAATTAATTACATAATTTTTTATTTGTAGAACCAAATATCACACCATCAACATATATATAAACTAAAATAATATCTAAAGATAATTTTTTATTAAATTTTGTATGATCTTAAACTACTACTAAAATAAATTTGATAAAATAAAAGAATTTAAATATTCATACCAATTTCTAAGTGCTTCTTTAAGGATATAAAGAGTTTTGGTAAGTTTGAGAACAGAATTTGAAAATGAGGACTTTCAAAACCAGGAGGTTTTTCAACATAAAATTCATATATAATAAAACCATTTAAATATTTATATTTCTCGTCCATAAGATATAATTTGAAATTCATGTGTGATTCATAGTATAGAAGAGTCATAATTTCTTCAAATATGGCTATCAGTGCAAAGGACTCTTTATAATCTATACCTTATTCTTGGTTATAAAAATTAGCTACCAGTATTGAGTTATTTCCTGTAATCACACCATGATCTTCCTATCTATTCCAAAAAACACATTTTTTTTCTTATAATAGGATAGTTATATAGTCTATCAACTAATTCTCAGACCTTGTTTTGCTTGAATTGGTTTAATTATTTTTTCATTAGAAAATCCAAGATTTAATCAACTAAGGCCTCCCCTATAGTTTAATTTTCTAGTTTGGATAAAATGATGGAAAATTATAAATGATTTCCTACACTATTTCTAATCATAATACCTTTATATAAACTTCTTATAAATTTTTCTATGGATGTATCTTAAGGGCTCTAGGCTTTTTAGGGAGAAATATTTCTTGTTCACTATTATCCATCCTTTTAGGATTTGGCTAACCAAAATCAAGTTCCAAATCATTATATTTTTAATTATCAAATAAAAGTTCATGTTACATGTTTTCAAAATAATTTTTGAACTCATAAAATTGAGTCATTTTGTGATTAAAAGGATCATTTTTATAAAGTTCCATATGATTTGATTATTCAAAAAACATTGACCTTATATTAAAAAAATTATTTGTATTAAAAGTAGTAGAATGGACATGGAATATTACTTCATCATCCTTTGGATCAAATTGACCAAGATTATACTTGGTTTCTATAATGTAATCTTTTCATACAAACACTTTGAAGTATTCAACTTTTATATTTCTATTCTTCCATAGGTCATAGGTTATTTTCTTAAAAATAGGTCTAATTAGAATTCTATGTATGAAATAGAATGTTGTATGGATTTCTTTATCCCAAAAATATGGGGGAATATTTTATTCACATATCATTTTTCTATAAATATATTATAAATTGATATTCCTCCTTTTCAACAACACTATTCAATTGAGGTTTCATGGGGGTAGAAAATTTATGCTTGATACCATGTTTTAAAAAATATGATTTAAACTCGTGGTTTTCAAATTATCCTCCATGGTCACTTCTAGAAAAATAATTTTATAAAGTTTCTATTTTTGAACTAATTTTAAAAATCTATATATATAAGAAAATAATATTCAATATTAAAAATTAAAAATAAAACCAAATTAAATCTAGAGAGATCATCAACTAACACATAAACAAAGGTTTTTCTTCTTAGTCTTGTTGTTCTAGAGGGACCAAAAAATTCATATGAATACGTTCTTGGGGTTTATAAGTAGTAACCTCTTTAATTTTTTTAAAACATTTTTTGCATTTCTTTCCCAATTTGCATGCATCACAAAGTATTTTTATTCATTTTAAGTTAAGGTAAATTTGAAACTAAATTATTTTCAGAAATTTTTCTCAAGTATATAAAATAATATCTACCAGTATTCTACTAAAAATCCAAGATTTATTTGTTTAAAATTATAATAAATTCACTTATTTGTCTACTAAAATAATTAAGATCTATAGTATTTTCATTCTTCATTTTATGAACCTTAAATTTAATAATTTTATCTTAAAAAATAAATCATACATGAAAAAAACAAAATAAACTTCATCAAAAATGTTTGAAATTATTATCATATTCTGCTTCAACCCTTCAACATAAATAAATTTGTTTATGAGTAATGATCTTGGATTACAAACTTTTTCAGCTCTCATGATCTTTCCTTTGTCATTATCACCAAAAGTGACATAGCCTCCATCAATTTTTAATAAGGATTATAAATTAGGGAAATAAACACTCACATATATTGAGCATATTCTATCTATATACCATTTATCATTGGTGATATTGTAATTATTTCCCTACAAATAAAAATTAAACAAAAAAATTTTGGTACCCATATTCTCTTACATCCAGCAATATTAGCAGCTAATAATTTTCAAACCCAAATCAGTTTTTTTTCTATAAAAAACTTCACTAAATTTTGAAATAACATTTTGAATGAAAATAATGTTTGATTCCAAAAAAATAGGGGTTTATTAAAATAAAATTATTAGAAAAGTTTTATAACTCTTTATAGTGAAAACAAGTAACTTTAGAAAAGTTTTTATTCTTAGAACTAGGAATGAAATAGTTTTTATGAAACTTTTGTTTCTCATATTTGATTCCTATTCTAAATTTATTTTTTTGAACTTTATTGCTTTCAATAATTTTTATCAATAAATTTTATCCTTTCATGAAAACGAATTCATTATAATTAATTAATTAAAATTCATTTTTTATTCTTTCAATATTTTTACCACATTCTGCATTGGAAAAAAATCTACTTTGTTTTCAAAACTAAAATTTGTTTATCGACATCCAATTTTTCATTAAAAACATTCTCATCGAATTTTTTGAGATTTTGTTTTATTTTTAACTATATCATATTTTTCTAGAATATAAAAATATTCATTTCATTCATCATAAAAACAATTTTAAATTTCACATTTATATTCATCCCCAAATGAATAATAAAAATGTTTCTCATTTGAGCATGCCATAAATCACATAATAACATTTTGATTAGAAATTTAAGCTTCTAAATTTGTTGATATATCATCACTTGAATATTTAGAAGAACTTTATATTTATTTCATAGATTTATTACCTTTATTATTATATCCAACAATATTTAAATACTTTTTCTCATATTTTTTATTGTCTTTTAACTAAGGGAAATACGTCTTGTTGATCCCGAGCTTCTTAAACTCATAACAGATAAATTCTTCAGAATTTACCTCACGCTTCTCAAACTTGTTGAATGGATTTTGGAAACATAATATCTTGGTATAGAACTATATAGATTAAATTTTTCCCTTGTAAGACTTTGAAATATATCATGAAATATTTTTGAAGCCTGATGCTAAGATAACATGAGATTTCATGGCTTGGTTCTCCCAAAACTAATTTTATAAAAATATTAAATATATTTTATTTAAATATTTAAAAAATTTCAATAATGATGGAATATATCATAAAAAATTATGGAATCAAAAATCTAAGACCAAGAATGAATCTGGACCATAGGATTTACCCTAGGAGTGACCTAAAGATATATAGGTTCAAACATTTTGATAAAGAGGTTTTTGGTGGGTATGTTAAGTGAATTAGTTCATTCATTCATTAAATTACATAAAACATATTCTCTATATATATACACTATTGTAGATAATTTTCAGAGTTTCCCTCATAACCATGGGACCATTGAGAGGATAATTCTATTGTTCTTTGTTGGAGGATTAAGATCAGATGAAGACCGTCATCATGATCATGGTGGATGGAGGTGTAGAGAATGTAATGGATATTCCCCATAATTGGTGAATGAATTATTCACCAACAAGAGATCCAATCTCGAGGTAGGTCTTTTCAATTGTGGTTTTTCCTTGATTAAAATATTGAGCATGATCAAAGTTGTTATTCTTTGATCTAAATCTGAATTAAACCTTCCCATGATATTGTGTATTGAAATAAATTATTCATTTGATTTATTTCATCTATTATTTCAATAAATAACCCCTAAAAATCGCTAGTTCTATGATCATGGGCCAATAATAATTGGACAATGATGATATCACCTTTGTTTGTA
Source organism: Viscum album (assembly GCA_963277665.1). Taxonomy (NCBI): domain Eukaryota; kingdom Viridiplantae; phylum Streptophyta; class Magnoliopsida; order Santalales; family Viscaceae; genus Viscum; species Viscum album. The sequence continues at coordinate 204,148,455 of OY728132.1, read as the reverse complement.
TGCCTTTCCCCAACCTATTCTTCGTGTTCTTCATCATTGGACCATGGGGTAATGATTCAACTATTTTTGGCCAGGTCCAAGCATGATTAGACCCCCATATACATGGTGGATATGTGCATAAAAACTATATAATAGTTTCAAGGATGAATTGGAGTGGATTTTGGGTAAAGGTTATGGATTCATGGATCTATGTTCTGAAGTTGATAAGGAAGTAGCATAGAAGGTGCATTGGGCACGTGGTGGCTTCGAGCAGAGGAACCAAATTCTGATTTCTGGGAACTGGAGGCTATGAAATTGATGGTAGGAATGAATATCCATAGTTTTAGTGGCATTCAAGGTATAATTGGACATATTCAATAGTGTCATAAATGGATATAGAATACATGGTGCATTTCTATCTTTATATTAAAATCCTGACTACACAGTGTGTATTGGTCTGAAGGCTCACCGTGTAGTAACCCAGTTATGGTGTCTAGGGTTTTCAAGTGAGTTTAGTATCACACGTCGTGTGGGAAACCCACATGTTGTGTGAAAAAATGTTGGAAACCTGAAATGTACTCCAGGATTACATATACAAGGACACGACTAAGAACACATCATAAACCGATACATGGCTAGTGTATATAGGCACGGCTTGGAGTGCACAACTCAGCCCCGGGTGGCCAAAACATGTCACTTAGTCCCCTTACATATTTTTCTAGTCTAAATGGTTATAAACTCTCGTATTGTTGGGGAATCATCTAGTAAAAGGATCGGGACCACACACCGTGTGGACCCCCTTACATGTTGTGTACTTTCTTTTTGAGGAAACATATACCTCTCATATCTCCTTCATATGGAATCAGATTTTGGCCCATGAGTATTCTATCCTGAATGATTTTATACAGAGAACATGATGGTTTCCTTTTTAGTGTATTTTGAGATTTTATGATACATGTTATTAGTGTGAAACTTTTTTAAAAGATGCTCGATGATGGGGGCGATTGAACTGGATCAACAAAGTGGAACCCTCCTACTAGAACAGGGCATAGTTACTCTATCTACAAAGTGGAACCCCTTAATGGAAAAGGTTTGGGTCCTCTATCTATCCAAAGATTGTAAACATCCTTCTGGTATGGGGTATGGGTCCTTTATCTATAGAGTGAAACTCCCCTAATGGACTAGGTCATGGGTCCTCCATCTATCCAGTGAGTTGAATCCTCCCATTGGGATAAGGCATGGGTCCACTAATTATACAATGGAACACCCTAACGGACTAGGGAATGGGTCCTCTATCTATCCACAATGTGAAACCCTTCTACTGGGACAAGTTATAGGTACTCTATCTACTAATATGAACCCTCATGTAATATTAGGGAAGGGGTCCTCTATCTAGAGATTATGTCCCCTTAGCTGTGTGGAATAGTGGTGAGGTGTGGATCCACATGGTTAATTATTTTGTAGACATGTGAGATGCTGGGAATTGATGATGTACTCTTGGAACTAATAGAAAACTCATTGTCCTATAAAGGTCTACGAGATAGAGATCCCCTTTTTCTCTCATCTGGGATTTTTTTTATTGTCATATATATGTATTATATGATTAATAGATTTAGTTTCTATCTTGTAATAGATTGAGATGCCTATTTTTAGATTGTATCTTGTTTATCCCCCTCCTATCTTCAGGATGTCCTAATGGGTATGTATATACTCACCCCTACATGGGTTTTTTCCGCACATGTCATGATTTATACAGATGACAGACAAGTTAGTGGTGATTTCAGAGGACTATTGGGATAACTCGGTAAATTTGACCACATACGGTGGTTGGCGATAGGAGATCTAGATCTTCTCTCTCTCAGCATTTAATTTTCTATTTATCTTTAGGTTGGAGCAACTTTTTTAGTTGGCACGATCTCACTTTTTGTATTACCTAGAAATTTTCTACATGCATGGTTATTACTCTGTATGTTCCTGTATTATCTTTTTATTCCTCTGAACATATGCATAGAGATGGTTGGGTGCATGAATACAGGTGAATTAGGAAAATTCCTCCCATATTATTTATGCCTTTCAGTGCTTATTGTCTTCCAATGGCCTATGGAGGTAGGCATGGGGTAGTTGCGGCTCATCCTTCCACTGTCCAGGCAGATCTTGGTGGGTCAGGTTGTGACAGATTAGTATCAAAGGTTGTTAGACCTTGGGATAATGTTTTAATTTTTTCCCACAATATTTTGGAACTTAGGAAAACATTTTTAAAGTGTATCTAGTGTAGATTTCAGTCCTATGAACTTGGTGTTGGTGTGGTGTCCAATGTATCTATTCACCAAGACTCTGACTACCTACTTGTCAACTCCTTATACCGAGACATTGGTATTAGGAAACTTTGGTATATTCTTTATATAATATTGAGTATTTTGTATATCCTTCTTGAGTCAGATCCCCATATATATATTCTTATCAAACCTTAGTATTTCTTAGTTAAATTTCTATAATTCCCCCATGAAGATAGCTAGATAGGTTACCAATTCATAATTGTAATGACAATCTGATTAGTGATGACGCCTCGGTTTAGAGCCATCATGAAGGATTTTTCCTCCGAGGAGATAGGTATTAGTACCCCCTTCAATCGAGCATCAGATTATAATAGTATAGTAGGAGGAGGAAGGGAATAGGATTAGATCACTCCATGAGTTCTAGTTACATAGGACAATAAGGTTTTGCAGTGAGTCAGATCCCCCAGAAGTGGATAATTTTCAAGATTCAGTGGTCTAAATTTTCAAACTTTTGCATACCTGAACTGATCAGATGGTTGTGCAACTAGAAATCCTTTTCCATGGAGTAGTAGGATACTGGTGGATCTTGGTCACATATACACTTGTTGAGTCGTAACTCTCTTGGTATGACTTCCAGTAGATATTTCAAAATAAATATTACCCCTTATTCTTACAATCATTCCAAATTCATAAGATTATAGATCTATAGTATGGATTTATTAATGTTTTTGAGTGTGATTCAAGGTTCAATAACCTTATGTGGAAATCCCTTGACATGATTTGGGATGGATACTCCTAGGCACTGAATCTTGATTTGGGTCTCTAAAGAGAAATTCATGGTAGTCTGGTGCCCCTATGAATTACCAAATATGGTGGATTGTTAGATCAATAACTGGTGATGGACAAATTCTTATCTAGGGGATGCCTTGCAGTTGGAGTGGGTAGTGGGTATCATAGGGCTGATTCATTTGTAGTAGCTAGTAGGAACTATTTAGAAGGACTTGGAATAAGATATCTTATCATGACCAGACTCAGACATGTGGTTCTATGGAATAGAGGCTAGGGAATCCTAGATAGGGGAGATTTTATGCATGTGATGTGAAATTACGCATGGAATGTGATTCCCCAACCTAATGTGTTTAGGAGGGCAGATAGATAAAGGATGGACTGCCACAATAGAGGTAGTACCATGATCATGGATCTCCCAGGTGTGTCTAGTTTGACCCCTAGGGAGGTAGTGCTGGAAGGGGAGTAGGTGAGGATCCCACAGGAGGAGGTGGTGATGGTGGTTGACATTATAATCTCATTCCACCTCTACCACCAGGCATCCCACATCGGGCTGAGGGAGTTGGAAGATGGGTTTGTGGGAAGTTTTATGTTATGGAGGCATGTGAATTAACAACTTATGAGATGATTCAAGGTATGATGCGCCTTTATTCTACTCTTTATTTAGTACTATTAGACATATGTGTGAGTCATTCTCGTATATATTTACTCCCAGTGCAATATCTAGAGATCTCTTTTGAGAATTTATCCCATCATCTTTTCCTTGAGGTTTCTATAGTTAACACTTCTTCAATATTGTTTATCTTCTAGAATTTTGAGTTATATCTGGGAAGATACAACTTATCATGGGACCTCTTGGTCATCATGAATATTCCTTATGACGTCATCTTGGATATGGACTAGTTCTCCATGGTCTGAGCCTAGATTGAATGTCACTGAAAATGATTCAGATGTCATTAGACTGATAGAATGATATTATCCTTTGTGGGAGATAGAGTTATCATTGTGGATCGAGTGGGTCTTGTGAGTAGGAATCTCAAAAACATCACCCATTAGTTGTTGAGTTTAGACCTTGGTGCAGTGGGATCTCTAGGCATCTGGATTACTTCAGTCATGGAGGTTTATATGGACTTCTTCTCTAAGGATGTTTTAAGACTACCTATGATGTGGTAGATGAAGTTTTGCATCGAATTTCTCCCTAGGATCACTATGATATCTTTTATGGAATATCAGATGGCCCCTACCAAGGTGTAGAAGATACAATTGTAGTTAGGGAATTTTAAGAGAAGGGGTTCAACAGAACTAATGTATCCCCCTAGGTAGCTCTAGTTTTTTTCATGAAAAAGTCAGATAGGACCTTGTGGATTTATAGATATTATCATTTCCTAAAATAGGTCAAGATAATAAACAAGTAACCCTTTTAGGGGATTAATGGACTCTTTGATCAGTTTTAAGGTATGATATGGTTCTTAAAGATCGATCTCTAGTTCAGAAACCACTAGTTGAGATTTTGTGAGGCTGATATTCCTAATATGTAATTTCAATGTCACTATAGACATGATGAGTTCTTGATGATTCCCTTCATGAGGAAAAATATCCCCACTATATTTATGGAAATGATGAACCATATCTTCTAACCTAATTGGACTATTTTTTAGTTTCATTGATGACATACTCATATAATCTACATCAGAGGAGGAGCATGTAGATCCCCTGAGGATTGTCTTATACTTTGGGAGAAACATCTTTAAGTTAATCTATTTATGTTCTAGTTCTGGATTCATGAGGTTCACTTTATATGTAATTTCATTTCTAATCATTGATTAGTTGTGGACCCATCGATGATCGATGTAGTGATTTCTTGTGAACCAACCAAGAACATGTAAGATGTGTGAATTTTTCTTGTCTAGTAGGGGCATTGCATTAGGTTTTGAGAATAATTCTCTAGGATTGAATCCCATTTGGATGTGCTAAGGTGGATAGGTAATTTGTTTACGAAGACTGAGAAGTGTTAAAGATCCTTTGTATATTTGAGGGTGAGGCTGATGAGTTCTCATGTTTTGAGACTACCAGAGGAGGGCATGGAGTATGCAGTACATTGCGATGCCTCTGGAGCTGGGCTCAGATGCATGTTGATGTAGAGGCTGATAGAGATCAAATATTGGTTGATGTATTTGAAACCCCATGAGCAGAACTATGTGACTCACAACCTAGACTTGGTAGTGGTCATCCTAGTTCTGAAGATGTGGAAGCACTATCTTCAGGGAGAGCACTTTATTTTTTACCCAGACCATTAGAGTCTCAGGTATGTCTTCATGTAGAGATAAAATAACCTAATACATAGGTTCTGGTTGGATTTTCTATAATAATATTCCTTTTAGATATTCTATACTCCTAAGAAGGGAAATGTGGTGATAGATGCCCTTAGTTGGAAGTCTCGGGTTCTCCTGGTGGAGGAAGTGTCTCAATAGTTAGCTTCATTATAGTTGGCCCTGGTAGAGGATGAGGGGTGTATTTTCTTCAATAAATGTTGTTGACCCCTCCACTTCTATAGTGTTTGAGGGAGGCTTGATTGGGATACATAAACTGGGAGATCTTATGTGACTATATATCCTTAGTAGATTCCCTAGATGGATTTTAAAAGGAGGGAATCACATCATCATATTCCAAGGATGAATGGTAGTCTTAGTCATGATGCAAGTGGAGGTGATGATTGATTTTCACATATCTTTTTTGGATATACATCCTAGCATAGGGAAGATGTACAGAGACCTTAAGTGGTATTTTTTGGTGGGCTGGCATCAGTCGGAGCATGGTCGAGTTTGGTATCTCATTTATCTGTAGGTGAAGGATGAGAACAAGGTTTCAGTAGGTTTTTTGTATCCTCTAAAGATCCCATAGTGGTAATGGGATGTAATATCCACGGACTTTATAATAGGGCATCCATTGGCCATGAGAGTCCATGATTCCATCTGGGTGATAGTTGAATGACTAACAAAGTCAGTGCACTTCCTTGTTATTAAGACGAGTTCAATGGAGATGTTGGGGCAATTTTACATATGGGAGATAATACACCTTATTGGGGTTCCCTTGATGATTTTATTTGACCATGATGCATGGTTCATATCACGGTTGTGGATATTCCTGCTGAAGGAATTTATGACCCATATGAGGATGAGTACATCCGTTCACCCCCAAATGGATGGGAAGACTAGGCTCACTATCTAGGTGTTGGAGGATATGTATAGGGATTGTGTGTTAGACTTTTTATGGATCTGGTAGGATCACTTAACCTTGGTCTAGTTTGTTTATAATAATATCTATCACTCTAATATTGGCATGGAACCTTTCTGGGCCCTGTACGGGAGACCCTTTAGGTCACCCTTACATTGGACTGAGATTAGTGATGCATCACTTGTTGGGATATATAAGGTGTAGGTGACGATGGAGAAGGACCAAGCGATTTGCACACATATGTGTGTAGATAGAGTAGGAAGAAATCAAATATATATTGACATCGTTAGCCCTTGGATGTAGATCAAGGAGACCATGTTATCTTGAGAGTCTCCCTGTGAAGAGGATTGTGGAGATGTGGTCAGGGAGGAAAGTTATCCCTAAGGATCATTAGGATATTTATATCTTGTAGAGGGTTTGTGAGGATTCCTACCACCTCACCTTAACCCAATATTTTGAGTGGGTTCACGAAATATTCCATTTTTCATAGATGAGGAGATACAGGCATGATCCCACACATTTTATTGATAAGAGAAAGCTGGGCATCGAGGATAGAGATGTAACACCCCAACCACTCTAGACCGGATTCGGTGCATTAATAAGTACATTGGCATGGTTAGAAAGAATGTAATCCCGAAGGAATGATCAGTTTAGTAGTCTTGAAAAAACTAGATACATAGATGTAACTCAAATTACATTTGAAAGGTAACAAAATGCAATACCTAACAAAAACTAAAAAAACTGCATCCACATAAACTCAATAAGTGATCTCCTCTTCATAACCTGCTGAAGGTAAACAAATGAAAGGGGTGATCTTGAATTCTCAGTAAGTGTTACAAATAGCGGAATCATGAATCAATATTAACTGAATCATAAACAACTGGGCATAGTCAATATGTCATGGTGAATAAATGAAAAACGCATTCCATTAATAAACTGAGAATGAACCTACATCCATAGATTTTTCAATAGTGAACCCCTTATGAATAGTAATAACTAATAATGAATAAAGAGAATTATTATTAATTGGACGTCATGTATCTAAAACATGATACCATAATACCATTATAATGGTTTAGTTTTGTGGGTAGAAACCCGTCTGATTTTTGAAAACAAACTCGAAGGGTTTGTCGCCAAACTAATTGTTTCATGAGACATGTCCATGCATCGAGGGGCTATAGAGGGCCCCACCTATCACTGAATGTCCAAAAAATTATTTATAAATATATTAAATAAAATATAAATATGCATTTACATTATCCGTATAGAATATAGGATATGGATTCATCAACACTTCCACTATTAAAACAACATTCAAAATAAATACCGTATGTAAATGGTTTACGACTTAGACAATAATCATATCCATGATATGAGAATATGGATATTTAATAGAATTATAATTTCAAATGGGCAGTAGGTACATCACATAATAATTATTAGGTTCACAATACAAAGTAAGTCACAACGAAATAGAAAATTGAGACAAAGTCCCTTACCGCAATGTAATCAGTCGAATCATATGACCAAAACATAATAACCATAAAATAAATCATTTAATACCATGAATATAAAGAGGATAATTATATTATTTGAAAAATGGTAGTACACATACACCACATTCAAGAAATAAGTGGTGAACATTAGAAATCTTCTAGAAATGAAGGTGAGATGAGAAAACCCCTTACAATCATTTCGGCATGGTAATAGGTGTTATTATGAAGGATTAATGAGAGGTTAAGGGGTATAAAATTATTTATATATCATCATGGAAGTATGGGGGGTTATAAAACAAACCTCATCATTTGGAATTTAAAATAAAAGGGCACAATATAGGGTAAATTCTTGAAAAAAAGTGAGAGAGAGGATCCCTTACCAAGAACGTATCATTAGATTGAGGACAAATCAATGACATAATTATGTGTGAAAAACATAAACTCACACAATAAAAGTGGATATACAGAATAAAACAATCATAGGTCATTCACACATATTTTGGGAAAATAAAAAACCAATGACATTGATGTTTAACTCAACGAATGGAAATTGAGTTAAGATATCCCTTACAAAGATTATGTCATTAGAGTGACGATAAATCAATGAAATATTTATGTGTGACAAATAATAATCCAAAAAATATAATTTTTTATACAGTATAAAACAATCATATGTCATTCACACATATTCTTGGAACAATGTAACCAATGAAATAGATGTTTAACTCAAAGAATGAAAATTGAGTTAAGTAATCCCTTACAAAGAATGTGTCATTAGAGTGTTGATAAATCAATGAAATATTTATTTATGACAAATAAAAATCCAAAAAATATAAGTTTATATACATTATAAAATAATCATAGGTCATTCACACATATTCTTTGAACAATGTAACCAATGAAATAGATGTTTAACTTAAAGAGTGCAAATTGAGTTAAGCAATCCCTTACAAAGATTGTGTCATTAGGATGACAATAAATCAAAGATATATTTATGTGTGAAAAATAAAAATACACAAAATATAATTGGATATAAATTATAAAAAAATCATAGTTCATTCACACATATTCTTGCAACAATGTAACCAATGAAATAGATGTTTAACTCAAAGAATGAAAACTGAGTTAAGCAATCCCTTAGCTTAATCTTGGAGGTGTTGTTGATTGTTCTTAACGACCTGAATAATCAAATTTAGCTTCATTAATTAATTAGTCCAAAACCTCATAAATATTTAATTGAAATTTTATAACTTTATTAGGTTATGAACTTTTTTATGGGTTTAGGAGATTCAATTTTATTATTTTGGAAGCATTTTCTTCCTTGGTTTTCATGGTCCATTTACTTGTACTAATGAATGAAAGTTCCTTTGAAATGTGGTTAAACATCCAGAATTGTTAATATATATTATTAGTTACGTTAAATAGATATAAATGATCTTATAATGATTCTGGTTATATACCATGAGGATGACTCATTCAATGAGTTAATGATAAATGCTTGGATTTGGCTTGGTGGTTTTGTGCACAATAAACTTGTTTTGTATTATTATTTCATATTATGAGTGTGTAAAGATTCAAGAACATTAAAAAAGATAAAATACATATATTATGATCTGTTTCAAACATTGAAAACGTTTCATGACCAGTCTTGAATATAGTAATGAAAATTGAAAACCCATCTTCTTTGAGTGTGATAAATTAACACATCTCATACGGTGTTTTCATTTATAGTATAAAAGGAAAGGAAAAAAGATATATTATGATGAAATATTCCATTATCATAATAAAAATCTATTAAATGTATGGTACTAGAATTATCATGGCATTTGGATGAGGTTAGGTGAGAATAGAGAACAAAATAATGGAACTTGTAAAAAGAATTGAAAGAAAAAGGAAGAGAGGTTCACTTCTTGAGTACTCCTCTTTGAGAAACTCCTTAAGGCCTTTTTTTCCCTTTTGGTGAGACCAGAAGGTCTTGGATGGGGGGGAGGAGGTTAGGGAGCTATTTGAGTAGAATTTATGCCAGTAATGAATCTTGAGTGGTGTGGGAGGAAGAGGGGGTGAGGGGTGGTTTATATAGTGGAGGGGAGAGGGGATTTCTCAATATTATATTCATTAATTAATTATTTCTCCACAAGACAAGGAATAGTGAGTCCTACATGACCAAGAACAGTAATTTTATTATGTGAATTATAATAAATTGGGATTACATAATCATAAAATCATACATGACTATATAATTAGTGTATTTATCTTATTTTGTAAATTATGGAATTTCACTATTCATCAAAAATTCAAGTATTTCAGAAAAATAATAAAAATTCACCCTAACCATTTTTTGACGTGTATAATCCAAAAAAGAATTCCATTTTTCAAAAATAATTTTCTAAATATTATTTATTAAATATTTAATTAAAATCATTATTTAATCGAAAAATATAAACACTTAAAATATTTATCTTCATTTTTAAGGTGCCTAAATTTATTTATACATTCATGGCTATGGATACCATTCATAATATTCATATTACTATTAATAAGGGTATGTTATTATTTATAAGGGTATGTTACTATTCATAACAGGAGGTTCTTATTCACCGAAAATTGAGTTTTTCTTATCAGACTCCAAATAACTTACTGATCGCATTGGCGTATGTCATATTTTCGAAATTCACATCATTGAAGAGACAAAATTATGTTTACTTGGATAGGTTATAAAAATTGGTGTTTGTAGAGACTTAGTGATCTATGAATTCTATAATAAATCTATTTCTAAATTCTTGGGGTGTTATATTATTCCCACCTTCGGAAATTTCATCCTTGAAATTTTATTTACTTATTAAAAATTGAGGTTACTTTGATCATGGTGTCCATTTGGTTTCATCATCATCTTTCTCGTGTAAATAGAAGATCCATGCATTTTAGAAATTATTTAGAGATCCTTCAAAATAATTTGCTTCCTTCATCTAGATACACCTTGTACAACTTGGGTCATATGGGTGTTCATGGAAAAATAGTTTCAAAAAATAATCATGTATGACATATAATTTCAAAACATCTGATAAAAATTGATTTTTATAAAACAGTCAGACTGAGTTTGAGTTGAAAATTTTAATCAATGGTTCTTTTAAAATTACATAAGTATGTTCTGGAAGAATATATTTTAAAATAAAATATAAATAGGTTGCGCAAGGGGCTCCTTCTTCAGCACCATTTTCATTGTCATAATATTCTTCAAAATCATGTAATAAGGTTAAATATTTAAAAATTACTTGATAATATTTACCTTTATTGGAAATATGATAATATTGAGAAAATTTTATTTGATTAAATACAACCCATGATCCACGATGGTATCGAGTAATAGTGGAGGTGTTTGATATCTCAAACAATTGCTTGCAAGTGAGTTGTATGTTAGAAAATGTTTCAGAATTCTCAGGACATGACTTTTCAATAATTATTGCAATCAAGTCATCAGGAAGGGATAGTAATGTCATTTTATATCCCCCTACTTCCATTTGTAACTGACGTTCCTTGATCTGAAAAGTTATAAAACAAGGATTTAACTTAATGAATTAACATAGCGACTAACCATATGTTTAATGAAAACTCATAATCCCTAAAGTTATATACAAGTATTGATTCCACTTATTCTATTAGGTGCCATTTATAAATAATTTCATATACTATATTAGGTTATGAATCATAATTTATACTCTCAATTTGAAAAGTACTTAGAAAAAATTAAAATTCTATGCATAGTTAATCTCATAGACATGGTTCCTCTGAGGAAAAATTTACATTAAAATCTTTCATAATGGATTGTAAAGAAAATATGAATTATCCTAAGAATATACTCCAGGAGTGTCAATACTAGTAGTTCTTCAAGGCTCGTTGTTGTGTACTATGATACCCCGGGTCATGCCCAAAACTCTTTATTGGAGTTTTCACCCCTAGGTATATCTGGGTCAGAGCTACCTATACCTTTTTGTATCTAGATAGGGATGTATTTGCTAGAAATATCCATATAATCTATTCCTTACCAAAATACTAGGATGTTATTGTATTTTTATACTCAAATACTAACTTATGTACTCTTCTCTAATCTACGTCTTCTAAATCTAGTTTCCACGTTTTCTACTAAACTTCATCTGATACCAACTGTAACACCCTGACCCTTCTAAACCAGAGCCGGTGAATTACTAAGTACATTGGCATGGTTAGAAGGAATTAAATCCTAAAGGAACAATCAATTTAGTAGTCTTGAAGAAACTAGATATATATATGTAACTCAAATTGCATTGTAAAGGTAACAAAATACAATACGTTGCAAAAACTAAAAAAACTGCATCTACATAAACTCAATAAGTGATCTCCTCTTCATAACCTGCTGAAGGTAAAAAAAAATGAAAGGGGTGAGCTAGAATGATTAGTAAATGTTAAAACTAGAGGAAGCTTGAATAAATATTAACTGAATCATAAACAAATGGACATATTCAATATGGCATGGTAAATAAATGAAAAACACATGCCATTAATAAACTAAGAATAAACCTACATCCATAGATTTTGTCATAGTGAAAATCTCATGGATAGTAATAACTAATAATGAATAAACATAATTATTATTAATTTAATTTCATGTATCTATCACATTATACCATAATACTATTAAAATAGTTTAGTTCTGTGGGTAGAAACTCGTCTGGTTTTTGGAAACAAACTCGAAGGGTCTGTCGCCAAACTGATTCTCTCATGAGACCTGTCAATGAATCGAGGGTCTATAGCAGGACCCACCCATCACTTCAGTTCCAAATAATTCTTTATACATAGATTCAATAAAATAGTAGTATGCATTTACATTATCTGTATAGAATAGAGGACATTGATTCATCAACACTTCCACAGTTAAAACAACGTTAAAAATAAATATCGTATATAAAAAGGTATACGGCCTAGAAAATAATAATATACATGATATGAGAATATTAATATTTAATATAATTATAATTTCATGTTAAATATGATCTAAAATGGGCAGTAGGTACACCACGTAAGAATTATTAGGTGCATAATAGAAAGTAAGTCACAGCGAAATAGAAACTTGAGACAAAGTCCCTTACTGCAATGTAATTAGTCGAATCATATGACCAAAACATAATAAACATAAAATTAATAATTTAATACCCTGAATATAAATATTTTAATTATTTTATATGACAAATTTTATTACAAATAAACCACATTCATGAAATATGTGTAAAACATTAGAAATCTCACGGAAATGATCGTGAGATGAGAAAACCCCTTACAAACATTTAGGCATGGTAACAGGAGTTCTTGTGAGGTAGTAATGAGAGGTAAAGGGGTATTCCATTATTTATATATCATAAGGTCAGTATGGGGGAGGTGTGAAAACAAACCCCATCATTAGGAATTAAAAATAAAAGGGCACAACATAGGGGAAATTCTTGAACAAAAGTGAGAGAGAGGATCCCTTACCAAGAACGTATCATTAGATTCAGGAAAAATCAAGGAAATAATTATGTGTGAGAAACATAAACCCACAAAACAAAAGTTGGTATACATAATAAAACAATCATAGGTCATTCACACATATTATGGTAAAATAAAAAACCAATGACATTGATGTTTAACTCAACGAATGAAAATTGAGTTAAGATATCCCTTACAAAGATTGGGTCATTAGAGTGATAATAAATCAATGAAATATTTATGTGTGACAAATAAAAATCCAAAACATATAAGTGGATATATATTATAAAACAATCTTATGTCATTCACACATATTCTTTGAACAATGTAACCAATGAAATAGATGTCTAACTCAAAGAATGAAAATTGAGTTAAGAAACTCCTTACAAAGATTGTGTCGTTAGAGCGATGATAAATCAATTAAATATTTATGTGTGACAAATAAAAATCCAAAATATATAAGTTTATATACATTATAAAACAATCATAGTTCATTCACATATATTCTTGGAACAATGTAACCAATGAAATAGATTTTTAACTCAAGGAATGAAAATTGAGTTAAGCAGTCCCTTAAAAAGATTGTGCTATTAGAGTGATGATAAATCAAAGAAATATTTATGTGTCACAAATAAAAATACACAAAATAAAATTGGATATAAATTATTAAAAAATCATAGGTCATTCAAATATATTCTTGGAACAATGTAACCCATGATATACATGTTTAACTCAAAAAATGAAAATTGAGTTAAGCAATCCCTTACCTTAAGATAGAAGGTGTTCTTGATTGTTCTTAACGACTGGAATAATAAAATTTAGCTTCATTAATTAATAATTACAGAACCTCATAAACATGTAATTGATATTTTATAACCTTGTTAGGTTCATCCATGGCCTTTTTGATGGGTTTATAAGATTCAATTTTATTGTTTTGGAAGTATTTTCTTCCTTAGTTTTCATGATCCATTTACTTGTATTAATGAATGGAAATTCATTTGAAATGTGGTTAAACATCCAGAATTGTTAATATATATTATTATTTAAATTAAATATATATAAATGATCTTATAAGATTCGGTTTATATACCATGAGGATGACTTATTCTATGACTTAATGATAAACGCTTGGATTTGTCTTGGTGGTTTTATGCACAATGAACTTGTTTTGTATTATTATTCCATATTATGAATGTGTAAGGATTACAGATCATTAAACAAAATAAAATACATATATTATGATGTTTTAAACCACTGAAAAGGTTTCATGACTAGTCTTTAATATATTAATGCAAATTGAAAACTCGTCTTCCTTGAGTGTGATAAATTAACACATCTCGGATGGTGTTTGCATTTATAGTATAAAAGGAAAGGAAAAAAGAGAGATTATGATGAAATATTCCATTATAATAATGAAAATCCATAACATATTTGGTACTAGAATTATCATGTCATTTTCATGAGGTGAGGTGAGAAGAGAGAAAAAAATAATGGAACTTGTAAAAGGAATTGAAAGAAAAAGGAATAGAGGTTCACCTCTTGAGTACTCCTCTTTGAGAAACTCCTTATGGCCTTGTTTTGGCCTTTTGGTGAGACCAAAAGGTCTTGGAAGTGGGGGGAGGTTAGGGATCTATTTGAGAAGAATTTAGGCAAGTCTTTAAGCCTTAGTGGTGTGGGAGGAAGTGGGGGTGAGGGGTGGTTTATATAATGGAGGGAAGAGGGTATTTCTCTATTTTATATTCATTGACTTATTATTTCTCCACAATACAAGGAATAGTGAGTATTACATGACCAAGAAGAGTAATTTTATCATGTGAATCTGAATCAATTGGTCTTACATCAGAATAACATCATACATGACTCTATAATTAGTGTATTTAGCTTATTTTATAAATTATGGTATTTCACTATTCATAAAAAATTCAAGTATTTGAGAAAAATTCCAAAAATTCACCCTAACCATTTTTTGACATGTAGAATCCTAAAATGAATTCCATTTTTGAGAAATAATTTTCTAAATATTATTAATTAAATATTTAATTAAAATCATTATTTAATCCAAAAATATAAACACTTAAAATATCCATCTCTATTTTATGGGTAGAGTTGTCTATTTCTAGCATGTCTCTTATTTATCCCTCACCAGTTTTGGGGGTGTACTACTATATGTGTATATAATCACCCCTATATGGTATTTACCTGCACATGGAATGTCTTATTAACATGAAGGAAAGATCGACAGTGATTTCATAGAATCATTAGGATACCCAGGTGCATTTGAATACATACTGTGGTCGGGGCATGGAGATCTGGAGTTAGTCTCTCTCAGCATTTACTTTTCCAGTTATTTTCATTTCGGGAAATATTTTTTGGTTGGATGTATATTTTTTCATTTACTTTTTATATTTCACTATCGCGCTATTTTTTATTGCCTATAGGTTTTTACATGCATGGTTATAACTCTATATTTTATGGTCTTATATTTTTATTCCTCTGCACTTCTATATGGAGATGGTTGTATGTGTGCATATAGGTACATTACATAAAGGTATCCCAAACTAGTTATGTATTTTTGTTCTTGTCCCTATCCCATGGTCTATGAAGGTGGGCCTGGGGTGGTTATGGCTTGGCCTTCTGTTAGATAGGTGGGTCCCGGTGGGTCGGGTCGTGACAAGAAATTTTTTAACATTCTTACAAAATGAGAAATTTTACTCTTTGAATCATAACTATTTGAGGTATCTACATTATAAGAATTTTCCAATGGTATTTCTTTTCTTTTATTATCATTTTTTAGGTCAAATATTTCAGAGAAACATTTTCCTTCTCAACTAATTTGTTCTCTCTATATTCTATTTCTATATCAGCCTCATACATCATAAGAGTTCCAATAAGATATTTTTTTTATAAGTTTTTGACATTTGTATATTTTCTAATGGAATCCAAGATTAAAATCTATATAGTTGGTAGAATTATGAGGATTTTCCAGGCTTGATCTGGTTCAGGATTGCATGTTCCTAAAGTAGAAACATTTTTTACAACCACAATGAGTCTTCTATTCAGTTGGGTAATTATGTCCTCTTCCATCAATCTAAAATTTTCAAACTTAATCTTCATAGTATTATATCAAAAATCCCTCACATTTTTTATTCCATCATAATCCACTGATATAAAAGTTAACATTTTATGAGTTGTTTCACATTGAAAAACATGATTTAACACATCAAGACCTTGTTCAAATATTATACAATTCATAGCTTTGATGTTTATATTGTAGATAGATTCAGTATCAATATTCCATGTTTTAGGTTGAGTTTTCAGAATTTTGTAAGACTTGATAGATTTTAAATAAACCATGAGACCAAGGTTCTTCAAATAAATTGCCACCCATGCCTTTTAATAACCATAATTTTCACCACTAAAGTAGATATCGATGACCATTGACATACCTTCTCTTTGGTTAGTCATAACAACCACTTCAAAGATGATATTTCGACTTCAAACTTTAAAAGATGATAACTCAAACACCTCACCCTTTGATAAAAAAAAATTTCCGATAATTACTTCACTAAGACTCAAAAGGGTGATTGAATTGAATTCTCAAAATTTTATTCACATAGAAAACAACCCTATTTAAAGATATGATTACTTCTGATCTTTACCTAACCTATTCATGTATTATGGATAAAATCATAAATAAGAGAGATCAAACACCAGATATTTATAGTGGTTCTGAGAATAGAAAACCCATAGTCCACTTGTCAAATTCTCAACTCCTAGATCTTGGTGATTTTTAATAGAACAACCCTTTTTTTAGAGACTTATTGTCCTTTTCCCAGGGACTTCATGATTGGGTGCAACAATTCGAAACAAGGTATAATATAGGGATCTTTTAAGTAGGATCCTACAAGGATTTATAAACATGATACTTTAAGGATATTTTAGCGAGAACCTTTATAGAAAGTGAGAGAATAAATAGAGAGTTTACCAATGAGACTCATAGTTTCAAGATATAATTTATAGAAGAGAATAAATTTCTAGGAAATATGATCACAAAGAAAAAATACCTCATGGATAGTCCTTTAAAACATAGAAAATATTCTCTTTGATATCATAACTTTAGAGTTAAAACTTCTTCTTCTCTTTTATGTAAAAATAGAGCAACACACAGAGATCTTTTACAAACATGATAGATGATAGTGAAAACACCTCTATTATTAACTATATTCTATTATTCATACATACTATAAAAAACATTAAAAAAATATTTTAATCATGAAGAATAAAATCCATAAAATCTAATCTCTGAATTAAATTCTATATGTACTTTTATTGAAAATACATCAGCAACAGTATTGAAAATTAAATTATACTTACACTTATTTCTTTCCACGAATCTTGTAAGTTTTTATAATTGGTTTTAACATAAAGAGGTAATATAACATTTAATGCATAGAATGAAGTGTTAATTTCTACTAAAAGTACACTAATGGTAATAAATTGTAGTTTTTAGATCGAATTAGCCTATTCTACATCACCACATTACTAAATTCCATTAATTTGGATTCATGTAATTGAATTGATCCATGTAGATGATTTGTGTAGGTGTTTGATCTATGTATCCAAATTTTTCTATGTAGGAATATAGATTATTTAGATGAATTTGACATAGTTAAATGAATTACATATCCATTTGGAATAATATAGTCATTTTCACCACATATTCAAACCATATAGTTGATCACTTCGTGTAATTGATTCACATAGTCATTTGATCCGTGTAGTCAATTTATCACATAGATGATTGATCAATGTAGTTTATTTACACCTAGAAAATTTCCTGATGAAGCCATTTCACATAGGAAAACCCTTCACGTAGGCAATTAACATATCTGAATTGTCTTCGTAGTAGTTTCTCCACATAATTGAATGCCTCACCTAGCTGATTTTATATACTTAAGAAAAAATTCATAAAACATCCATAAATTGTAGATTTTAATATAATTTTCTTAAAAACATAAAACCTAATTAACTAACATAAAAAACATTAGTAACATAAGAATCGTATTTCAGATCATCAAAACCTTAATTATATGGGATATGTTGGAACAAAATTAGTCACCTGAAAATTATTTTATTTGGGACTATTAATTTGATATTCATGGAAGTCCAATGTATAGATATAACATGTTGGATTTCTAGAAGATTATTCTAATTATTAATTATTATTCAGTTGTGAAAAAATTTCCACTAGTTGTTCCATTTGATTCCTAGACACTAGTTTTCAGCCTATGGAAATCAATAATACACTTTTGGCCTTATATCAAAGTGGTCAGGGTGGCGTGTCAAGTCAACCTAGGTCAGTTCATTACAAAATGGTATCAAATTTCACTCTTATTATTTGGGTGTGTGTTGGTAATATAGAGATTGTAATTAATCATGAGTCGATGTCCCAAGACAAACGTATCGGGTTACTATCTCTTTTATCTTTTTACTCAGGGTTAGATCCCATGTTGTTATTTTTTGAAAAATGGTTTTAGTTGATATATCCATTTTATCTTGGTTATATGAGATGATTATGGATTTATTGACCTAATTGTGTACACTTTTTGTATATCCTTATGTGTTTTATTTCCTTTTTTGGAATTATGAATTGGTTCCTAAGTAATGGGTTGTGATTTCAAGAGTGTTAATATTCCTTTTGTATTTATTAGAGACAAGTTTTTCTTTGGTGATTATTTTCTCTTGGGTGTGTCTATATTGTATCACACCATTTTGTATTAATTTTAAATGGTGTGCTGGAATTTTATATGGCTTTCTATTCTTAGACCTTGTAACATTAAATGGTAATTTGGGTTGTGTTTGGTGATGTAAGGAGATTCTTTAGTATTATCTCTATGGATTTTAATGTGTTGTGTGTTTATTTTATTCTTAGATTTCACTATACCTCATTTCATTTTCTCTGATTCACCCACCACCTATATTGGGTGTTCAGGTTTTCAATTTTTTATCCATTCAAATTTTATAATAAAATTATAGGGGTATAAAGTATCATGGTAGGGAGAATCCTAACACCCACATGTCACTGTTGTACTAAATACTATACTTTTATGGGTTATTTTTAAAAATTTTGAATTTTTTTGAGTTTATGGATTAGAAAAATGAGATTTGGAATTGTAGGTATAAGCACATGATTAATTCTAAACATGAATCCAAACCATGTGAGGGGAGGGGATTCTTCTAATGTGGCTTGTATGATTAATGCAAGGTCCTCTAAACTATGTGAATTCCCAAGGGAACCATTCATATTATTTTGATGTTTGAGTGGAGGTTCATGATTGAGAGAAACCATACGAATGAATTGTGTGAGGTATGGGGTTTCATATTTCCATACTCATGATTAGTGAATTGTTTCCCACATCATACATCCAAACCCTGTAGCCTACTCAGGTGTATTAAAAATTGAAATTATATTTTTTCCCTTTATCATGTTAAGTTGTTTTGGACCTCCCCCTCTCTTATTTGTACATTTTTTTTCAGGAGGGATCTCGTGAGATCTATTCCTCCTCATCTTCTATGTTTCCAAGTTTTTAATCCATGGATTCCAAGTAGTTTTTATATGGTAAAATCCTCCTATTATTTCACACTTCTTCTTCTCTTCTCCATACCTCTATTTCCCCTAGATTTTATTATCTCCCTTGAACCCTAATGGTTATGTGAAACAAAAATAGGGTTAAGTGTGATTCTAATCATGTGGATTTGGTTTTTTAGGGTTATTATAGGTTATTTCCTTGTGAGGTTTTACTTATAGAATCAAAAATTAGTGTTTTAATCTTGTATTGGGGTAGTTGATTCCATAAAATTACATTATTTGGCATGTTATAAGATACTTTTTATTTAAAAATTTACTCTAAATAAACTAATAAATATATGTGATATTCATTAAGTCTTTAGAAAAATATTTTAATGATTTATGAACTTGTAGTAAGTAGGTTTTATTTGGGTTTCTAGTTTCTAAATTCCAAAATTAATATTTATAGATGCCAGGTGTTTTTTGAAATTCCATAAATGTTCTTTTAAATGAATTCAAAGATAAATAAAGTTTTATAAATTGGTACTATTATTCCATTGTAAATTTGGTGTTTTAAAAGGGTTACTTTATAAAAATGGGTTTCTTTATCCCTTTTTTAAAAAAATTGGTCATTTTTTCTTTTTTGTGTTTTGAAATGTTTTCAAAGTAATTTTTTTTTTCTAAGGTATTTTCATATAATGTTTCAATGGATGATTTTCAAATGGTGGTATTATATATTGGAATCCCAAGTTAGTTTTTTTAATGTTTTTGTTGGAACTTTATAAAAGGCTTCTCAAAATGAGTTATATCCCCATGAATGTGATGTCATGTATAAACTTTTTCCTATATGGGATGAAAAATATTGTTGTGTGATTCTTCAATTTTTGTAAAAAAAATGGATGTTTCTAGAGAGGGTGTTGTAGGTGAGGTGAGGTTCACTTAATGAGTTTTATTATTGACTTATGTGATGGTCATCTGGCTTTCTTGTTTGTTCAACTCCATTAAGATATATCATAGTAACCCTAAGTAGCTAAGTAGAAGGTCTCCATGGGTGATATACTAGAATAGATTGTGTGTTTTCTGGTGTCTTGGTGAGATAGTTCTCTCTCTAATGGTGTGGATCAGTGAGGTCGAAATGGGAATCCAAATGAGGTATTTTTTAGGATGCACATAGGTTCCTAGTGATCTTAAATCTAGATCCAATATCATTTATTTAAGAACCAAATGAGTATCCTATAATTCCTAGTTCTTATTAATGACCATATTAGAGTATTCAATCTCCCTTCATTGTTTATATACCCTTGTTATCATTGTGGTTGGTGGAACCATTTTTATTTTTTATTTTTTAGTTATGTTAGGCCTTCTTGATATTATAGTTCTTTCTTGATTTAATGTTTCCTTTATTTCATGGTTGGGTTTATCTTTTGAATTTATATTCAAATAAAAAATTAAAAAAAATATTTTTAAATAAATAATGATCTTTGTTAAAATACTAAATGTTTTAATCACTTTTTTAAAGGATATTTAGTGTTTTCACATTCCAAGTTGATTTTTATTTCATGGGTTTTATATGAGATGTGTGAAATGTTTTGAAAAGGGTGAAGGGAATTATTTTGTTTTTTATAAACTTATAAGTCCTATTTTCAGTTTTAAAATGATTTCTTTTAATTTCTTCATTCCATCCATGTATTGTATAAAAATTATGGAAGTTTTATTATAAAGGATATAATAATGTTACTTATTTTCCTCACACTTTAATATGTGAAAAAATATTTTCCAAATGTATTTAAAACTAATATTTATGAAATATTTTATTAATAATATTGGGATTTTTTAGATCACACTCTGTATACACACGTGTGTATGTGTGTGTGCAGCCTTTATATTTTATGTAGGATCCCCAGTTGAAAATCTATTGTGGATTTGGTTCATATTTAACCTTTGATGGATGTGTTGGGATTTGGTGAGTGACCATGGGTCACAAGGATATTTGAAAGCGATAGATTGGGGTGTTCATTTATTTTTAGGTTTCTATGTATATACCATTTTGGTCATCTCTTTATTTGTATCTTGTTTCCTTTGTGTTGATAATTTGTCATTTTTTACTCAAATGATGTATTTTAAATATTATTTCGTTTATTATATTTATTATATCTCATTATGAAGTTTATTTTTTGTTATACCCTCATTGGATTATTCTTTTATTTGGGACTATTTATTAATATGCATGGAATTCCAACATATAGATATGTAATGCCAGAATCTAGGTAGATTCCACTACTTATTTATTATTATTCATGGGTGAAAATTTTCCAAATAGTTATTCCATTTGATATCCTAGAACTAGTTATTATCCTATGGTGATTGGAAATACACTTTGGGACCTATATCGAAGTAACTTGTGAGACATGTCAGGATAATCCATTACATGTAACATAAGATAAAAGTGTTTTAAGACTACTACAAAACAGGCCTTTAACAGTGCTAGAATAGGCCTTTTTCAATGCTAGAAAAGAGATAACTACCTCAGTGTGGTTAAAATTACAAGGCTTTTATCAATGCTAGAAAAGTGATAATAATGTACTGGTAAATATTCTTTTATTGATGATTTAAAATGTGCTGATAAAGGTGCCTTTATTGGTGCTTATACAAGCACTAATAAATTATATCTTTATCAGCACATTTTGTAGCACTGATAAAGGTGAAAACTATAGTGTGGTGCTACAACACACTACAGCACTAGAAATTGGTGCAGTGTGCTGTAACAACAAATTGAATCACTAGAAAAAACTACCAAACTTACCAAAATAAGATACAAATACTGAATTTAAATGAAATAAAATTTCTAATGCAAATACAAGAAAAACACTATTATAGAATATATCCATTTTTTACTAAAATTAATTTAAATTTTGAATAAAAAGACACACCTTAAGTTATACCAGTCACACCAAGAGTCGAATTGAGGTGTGACTAATTCCTACACATCACAAATGACTTATGGATTTATTTTCTTAAATTATCAAAACAATCGGAATGTGTTTTCTCAGTTTTGAGTCTCTCACTTGTTTTTTTATTAAAATTAATATTATTTTTGAATAAAAAAGACACACTTGGAGTTATACAACCCAAACCATGTGTCGTATTAAGATGAGTATGATTCTGACACATCAAAAATGACTTATGGATTGTTTTGATAAAGTACTAAAACAATCCAAATGTGTTTTCTCTATTTTGAGTATGTTATTTGTTATTTTCACTAAAATTAATGTCAATTTTGAAAAAACAAAGATGCAATTGGAGCCATACTGATCACACCATGCATCATATTGAGGTGAAGCTAATTTATAAACATCTCAAATGACTGAGGGATCGTTTTCCTAATGTATCAAAGAAATCAGAATGTGTTTCCTCTACTTTGAGTATGCCACTTTTGTTTTTTACTAAAATGTCATTTTAAACTAAAGACACTCACTTTGAGCCATAAAGGTGGAATCATGAGTGTGTTTGACATGAGACTGATTAATAAATGTCAAAAATTAATTATGAATCATTTACCAAATTATCAAGACAATCCGATCAAGTTTTCTCAGTTTTCATTGAGTGCCATTTTTTGTATTAAAATGTCAATTTAAAACTGATAATGGACACTTAGAGTGATACCAGTCACACAGTGCATTGGATTGATGTGAGGATGATTCACAAATGTCATAAATTACTTTTAGATCATTTTAAAAAATTACCAAAACAATCCAAATTAATTTTCTCAGTTTTGAGTATGTCAGTTGTTTTTTTCACTAAAATTAATGTCAATTTCAAATAAAAAGATGTACTTGGAATCATACCGGTCACACCATGCATTGGATTGAGGTGTGAATTATTTATACACATAAAAAATGAATTGTGGATTGTTTTCTTAAATTATTAAAATAATCAGAATGTGTTTCCTCAGTTTTGAGTACACCACTTGTGTTTTTTACTGAAATGTCATTTTAGACTGGAAACACACACTATGAGCCATACAGGTGGCATTGTGTGTGGGTTTTAAATAAGACTGATTTAAAAAAGTTATAAATGAATTATGAATCATTTTACTAAATTATTAAGACAATCCAAGCACATTTTATTGGTTTTCAATGAGTGAATTTTTTTATTAAAATGTTCGTTTTAAAGTGATAATAGAAACTTGGAGTCATACCAATCACACCGTGCTTCGGATTGAGGTATGTCTGATTTATACAAGTGAAAAATGACTTATGGATCATTTTCATAAATTACCAAAACAATATGAATGTATTTTATTTGTTTTAAGTATGTCATTTGTTTCTTTCACTAAAATTAATGTCAATTTTGAAAAAAAAGATGCACTTGGAGCCATATCGGTCACACTTTGCATCAGATTGAGGTAAAAATGATTCTTATATGTCCCAAATGACTTATGTATCATTTTATTAAAGTATATGAACAATTATAATGCATTTAAATGGTTTTTAGTTTGTCACTTTTGTGTTTTACTAAAATGTCATTTCAAAATAGAAACATGCACTTTAAACCATACAGGTGAAATCATGTGTGGGATTGACATGAGACTAATTTATACATGTAACAAATGAATTATTAATCATTGTACCAAATCATTAAGGCAATCCGAACATGTTTTCCTAGTTTTCAATGAGTGAGACTTTTTTGTATTACAATGTAAATTTTAAAATGATAATGGACACTTGGAGTCATACCTTTCACACTATGCATAGGATTGAGGTACAGCTGATTACTACATGTTAAAAATGAATTTGGATCATTTTAATAAA
Source organism: Viscum album (assembly GCA_963277665.1). Classification (NCBI taxonomy): domain Eukaryota; kingdom Viridiplantae; phylum Streptophyta; class Magnoliopsida; order Santalales; family Viscaceae; genus Viscum; species Viscum album. The sequence goes on along the minus strand of OY728132.1, from coordinate 204,123,809 downwards.
GTAAAAAAAACAATACAAATACATTTTCTTGGTTTTGAGTGTGTCAGTTGTTTTATTTACTAAAATTAATGTAAATTTTGAATAAAAAGACACACTCAGAGTCATGTTGGTCGCATCATTTTTTGGATTGAGGTGAGTGCAATACATACATATCCCAAATGAATTATGGATAGTTTTAATAATTTATCAAAACAATCATAATTTTTTTCCTTGGTTTTTATTATGCCACTTATTTTTTTCACAAAAATGTCATATTAAACTAGAAACACACACTTTGAACCATAAAAGAGGCATCGTGTGTGGGTTTTAAATGAGAATAATTCATAAACCTAAAAAATGAATTATGAATCATTTTCCAAAATTATCAAGACCAAATGAGTGTGTTTTCTCATTTTTCAGTGAGTGACACTTTTTTTTATTAAAATTTCAATTATAAACTGATAACGGACACTTGGAGTCATACCAGTCACACCATGCATCAGATTGAGGTTTGGATGATTCCTACACATCAAAATGACTTATGCATCATTTCTTAATATACAAAAACAATATGAATGTTTTTTCTCAGTTTTGAGTATGTTTGTTGTTTTTTTCACTAAAATTAATCTCAATTTTGAATAAAAAAGATGAACTTGGAGTTTTAACAGTCCCACCATGTGTTGGATTGAGTTGAGGTTGATTCCTACATGTACCAAATTACTTATGGATCATTGTAATAAAGTATCAAAATAATAAGAATGTATTTTTACAATTTTGAGTATGCCTCTTGTGTTTTTTACTAAAATGTCATTTTAAACTAGAAACACAAACTTTGATCCATACAGGTGGAATCCTGGGTGGGTTTGACATGAGACTGATTCATACACATCAAAAATGAATTATTAATCATTTTACCTAATTATCAAGTTAATACAATCATTTTTTCTTGGTTTTTAGTGAGTGACACTTTTTTGTGTTAAAATGTCAATTTTAAAATGATAACGGACACTTTGACATAATCCATCTTCGATGAAAATTATATATCAATGTTGGTTTTCCTCCAATAGTTCTTTAAAACAGCTGATGACTTTATTGTTTGATTACACACATATTTATTCAAACATTTAAGTGGGATTATATACATGTTCTATGATTGGGAGTTTTACATATGTTGCTTCAATAACACTAGTGTAGAAATTGAAGCTTCCAACACTGAATGGTCTTACAGGTGGATTACTACCCTGTATAAAATCACTTGAACAACTGGTGAAAAACATTATTTCAATAATTCACCCGAAACACATGCACAATGGATATTATCATAAGTTGAAAGTGTTGTGTGCACTTTTAAATAATTTTCTAAAACAGAATCATTTTATGGTCCTCAATATACTTCATTTCCCAATAATTTTATATTTCTTAAGAAAGTGCTTCTTATCCTCCTTTTACTTGGCCTCCACCTTGGTCTTCACATATTACTGATCATCCACATTAGTCTCTTAATCTAACTTTACCTATGGATTTGCCTCTACCTCTGCCTATACCTCCACCTCCACCACCACCTCCACCTCTACCTTTGCCTCCACATATTCCTACACCTCTATCTCCACCTCTTCCTCCATGATTTCCCAACAATTTTATTGTTTGTAGGTTAGTGCTTCTAAAAATATTGATTTCATCCATTATACTTATCCTTGAGAAAGAGATAAAAAATAATATATAACCATTCTAACACTAATGATTCACACCCTAAATATCTTTTTAAAGGTCATAACTTATACTAGATCACAAACATAGAAGGTAATCAGCTAAATTTTTTATCGTCATGCATTCTAAAAAAAGTGTGTTTCTCACTCGTCTCTAAAAAAATTGATGTATTCTTTTAAGTGACTTGGTTATTGGATATCTTGATATTACTTAGAAAATATTGACAAACAAATGATTATGAAATATATTTAATGAAATTGTAATTAACTTTAGAAATTACCTATTGGGGGATGTTGGTCTTTTTCATGATTTATGATTTCTCTCAAAAATTTGAAAACATAATATCCTCAATTGAGGTCATTATCCTATTTCAGACACTATTGAAACATTAACCAAAATATATAAATTTCTTTGAACTTTTTTGATAGATAAATAATTCTATATATATGTTACTTTTTTCCATTTGTAGTAATTTGTGGGTTTTGTGCCTTTAGACACTGAATTCATGCCATGATCTATCCTGTATTGAGCGACCTACCTATCATAAAAAATTATTTTCAAAAACCAGGTGATCTCTCCAAGGTATATGTTCTTTTAGTAATTGAATTTAGTTTTCTCAAACACAGTAAAGATGAAGAGTAGAAATAACTGAAGAATGGATGTCTTAAATTAATTATCCAATTAACAACAATCCGTTCATAAAATAACATTCAATCCAGCCTTTGCATCCTTCTAATATCAACCCATTAAAGGGTTATCCCTCCATTGATGGTATACACTCAATGGTAGGCTGAATATGGATAACAAGAATTGGATTGAATAAATTAAAACCACGGAAATAACGAGCACTCCTCTGTGTGTGTGAATGAAATTCACACCTATGTGTGAACTAATTCACAAAAACATAGAGATATCACTGTGCTTTGTGATAATAAAGTTTTAATAAATTAAATGGAAAATATAGAAGAGAAATAATTTTATTAAGAACATAAGGATACAAAAAATAAACTTACATGTAAATGGAAAATATTAAAAAGGAAATTTGGAAGCATAACCTTACAATGAAACAAGCAATAAAAGATGATAAGAAAAATATCTGCCCTTTTCCCTTCACCATAGGCTCCTTATATAGGCATATTAGGAGCCTTAGTTCCACCCCCCAATAATTAATTCACCCCCAAAAATTAATTTACCCCCAACAGTTAATAGAGTCAAAAGGAGGGTGAATAATCAAAAGGAAATTGACGTTTCGAATTTGATCCAGAAAACCTTCCAGATTCGTCCACCATTTTTATGTGTGAATTTGGAATTGAAGAAGGCCGAATCCTGAGGGGTCGTAGAATCAAAATATTCTCTTACTTCTGTTCTCTATGAGCTGTAAAAATTTCAGGAATTTTGGCAAAGCCGTTTGTATTTTATGGTTGAAAGTGTGGGATGGATTTATGTGCGTTAATGTCGAGTCCACCATTTAAATCTCAACTTCAGATCCCTTTATCATCATGAAAACTTCAGAACTATCTCCGACCACAGTTGAATAAAATTATTCTCATATTTTTATCTTTCTATTGTATAAATTTGAGCTTCATTGGGATTGGTTTGTGGGCCCCACATTTGTTTGATGGGCCTTAGGCCCGTTATGCATTTTCCAGCAAGTTTCTACATTCAGGTGAAAAAATCTCAATCTTCCCTTGTGATTCATCCATCAGACCTAAAATAAAAAATGTTCCAAATAAAGTGTTGAATCATATACCAAAATATGAAATTAAAATGATAAATATTGTAATTTCCAAAAGAAATTTATTTTGTGGGCCCAAATTGGAACTTTAAGCATGAATTGCACAATGATGGGAAATGAAGTTTAATTTCTGAATTGGAATAAAATTGATGTTTATGAACTTTTAAACACATTAATATTAAGATATTAACAATGAATATTATCCACTTTAAGTGACTAATCACACCCCCCAACTTGAGTTTTTCTAGTCCCGAGCAAAATATATTACAAATGTGAAAATCAAATCCCCTTTTCCAAAAACATTTAAATACACATTGATCACCCAGACCTCATACCAAAAAAATTATGGAACCCATCAAAATAATTTAAAACAAGCTAGGTCCATAAGCATATCCCAAGCCCAAGCCCATTACTTTGTTCAAATTCATCGCCATATTTCATCCAATTTCAATTAAGCATGATAAAGTGTTGTGCATCACAAAATATATGGGGCCTATTTTATAGTTCAAGGGGAAAAATGGTAGCGCTAGGTGGGAATCACATTAAACCTTAATATGAGTATCCTTTTTTTATTTTATTTTTTTGATTTTTTTTTGATGATTTTTTTTAAACCACAATAGATATGAAAAGACTAAATCTGAGAAAGACAACTATGGAGTCACGATCCCCAAGTGCCAGACGCCACACATATTGTCAATTTCATTCTCTACAACAGAGATAAATCCTAACTCTGGGCAAGACAACTATGGAGTCACGATCCCCAAGTGTCGGACGCCACACATTTGGACAAAACATTTCTCTATGTGGTCATAATTTTTTTTTGTTTTTTTTTTGTTTTTTTTGATACTCAAATTAAACTAAAAGTGACCCCAGAACCCTATGCTATAATAAAAGGGACCCAAGAACTCAAATTTACACCCACGATCTAGTAGACGTGCATTGTGGCATTTTTATTAAGAGGATGAAAATGTAAACTTTAAAAATCACATCGGACAACCACACTTTCCAAAAACTATGCTCATGAACTTAAACTTGCATTAAAATCATAATCAAGGCATGCAAACTTTATTTGATATCCAATTTTAGAGTTTGCAATGTGTGTTATCATGTTTAAGGTTAATGGAATTTTTCTTTTCATGCATGTTTTTATTCAAAAAATATAAAAAAATCATTTTTTATCTCCCCCCAACTTAGAATAACAATGTCCCCGGTGGTTAAAGAAAAGAAAAGTTAGAAGGGGGTAGGAGAGGAGTTAAAAGAGGAAACTAAAAATGATAAACTTGGAACAAATTCACCTGGTTTTTGAAGTTGAAGTTCATGATGCTCTAGATTACTCCTTTGATTTCTTGGGGGATGTAGGCACCTCCTTGATTCAACATGTATCACCCAAAATAGTTCATGAACCATACAAAGAAGAAAAAAGCATAAAAAATAAACAACACAACGATTTATTTAATTCCAAGTACCATCATTTTTATGGTTTTCCATGTTTTTTTTAAATCAAACTAATGATACATTGTCTTCTTTTAAATTTCTGGGTAAGGTATTACTCAGTGATCACTCCGTGTGACACAGATGAATACGGTGCTCCCCTTTCATACCCATCCATACTCATAAAAGAAGAATAGGTCAAGAGTCTAATTTTTTTTAACCTATAAAACCATAAATAAAATAAAATAAACTGGTGATATATTGTCTTCTTTTAAATTTCTGGGTAAGGTATTACTCAGGGATCACACCACGTGACACGGATGAATATGGCACTCCCCTTTGATACCCATCCTTACTCATAAAAGAAGAACAGTTCAACAGCTTATGGTAATTTTTTTAAATGCTAAAAAATGATTGAAAATGATTGGAAACATAAAATCAATGGGTTGCCTCCCATGCAGTGCTTTTTTTTAATGTCGTTAGCTCGACTTGAACCCCCAAAATTATCCAATTCCCACTTTCAAAATTTTTAGGACCCCATTTTTATACACCTCAACAAGATTTAGATTAAGTCTTTTTTTATAATTTTTTCCATGTGAAATCCCATGTTTAACAATTAGTGTGGAAGTCCAAGGAATTTCGGTAATGGTTGATTGAGTTTCATTTGGAGTATTTCCTAAGATTTCAAGGTTCATTCCTAATTTGTGAAATTCTTGATGAAAATGGATTATAATTGAATGGTCTAGGTTTTCATAAATAGAGGGATTATTGAGTGGGGAAGGAAGGATTATAATGTTGAGTTTAGTTTCATTGAATTTTTCCAAATATTAATAGAAATTTGAATCCAAATTTGTTTCTTCTAAAAAATATTTTGAAAGAATTTGTTCCTTTTGAAAATATGATTCATCCCCAAAATTTTCCATTTGAATTTCATGAGTGGCCATGGACTCACTATTCTTTATATCTCCCAATGGTTCAATGATTGGTGATTCTAAAAAAATGTTATTTGAGCAATATTTTTAACACTCAATCCATGAAGACAAATTTTCTCCTTGTGAATCCAAAAAATTTATTTCCTCCTGATTTAAATACCCTTCTACATTTCCTTGATATTGTTTAGTTATCCCATATCCAAAGGTTAGTTCTTTTTTCAATTCATGGGAGGTTTTTTGGATAAAAGATTCATCTATAAATGACGAGGAAAGAACATCTTGAGTGGGAATGGGTTCCTCAAAAGTCTTAAATCTTTTTAATTCTAATATGAAAGATGAAACTTATGAATTCATTTTATCCATTTGTTCACACAATTGTTCAAGAATTTTTTCAGGATTAGGGTTGATATATGTTTGTACATCATGGAATTCTTCATTATTTATCTTTTCAATCATTCTTGATAGGTATGGAAATTGATCTTTTAAATATTCATCATTCCATTGATTGTACATATCATCTGGTGTGGTGTATTCAATTAAGGTTTGGTCAATGAAATTCCCTATGTGAGGTGTTTCTAAATATTGATTTCTTAATTGATTATAACATTGGTTTATTAATGGGTATTTTGGAGTATAATCCATTGGAATTGATTGAAAATTGGTTTGGGATTTTTTTTGGACACACAGAAATAGAAAGGGGAAAAGAGAAGAGAAATTGTGGTGAGAATAGAGAATTTGGGGTGAGAAAAGAAGACGAGGGTCTAAGGTACTTACTTGGGTCCCCAGAAACGGTGCCAAAATTTTGTTGCGCCAAAATTTACCCTACAGGTATGTGGTCGATGTAGTACATGTAGGGGTCGAATCCACAGGGACCAAAGAAGTAACCTTGAGACACTATGATTTGGTGGAGGATGGGTTGTGAAGTGGCCAACTTTGGTTTTGATTTTGGATGTTTTTTAATAAACTCTAATAAACCTAATTGAATTCAATTAAATAGAAATGGTCTGATCTTAGGATTATGCTCAGGGTGGATTGAATGAATTTTACTTCATTAGAAAATTTTGGTTTTATTAATTTCTGATGAATCCATTCTTCAAAAATAATACTACCTTCATCATTTTCTGGTTTGGTGCTTACTAAACACAATTACTAATACCCTATACACATAGAGAACCAAATTCATGATCTCTCCAAGGTATATGGTCATTTAGTAATTGAATTTAGTTTGCTCAAACACAGTAAAGATGAAGAGTAGAAATAACTAAAGAATGGATGTCTTAAATTAATTATCCAATTAACAACAATTCGTTCATAAAATAACATTCAATCCAGCCTTTTCATCCTCCTAAGATCAACCCAATAAAGGGTTATGCCTCCATTGATGGTATACTTTCAATGGTGGGCGTAATATGGCTAACAAGAATTGGATTGAAGAAATTAAAACCACGGAAATAACGAGCACTCCTCCGTGTGTGTGAATGAAATTCACACCTATGTGTGAACTAATTCACAAAAACACAGAGATATCACTATGCTTTGTGATAATAAGGTTTTAATAAATGAAATGGAAAATATATAAGAGAAATAAGTTGATTAATAACATAAATATACAAAAAATAAACTTACATGGAAATGGAAAACATTACAAAGGAAATTTGGAAGCATAACCTTACAATGAAACAAGCAAGAAAAGATGATAAGAAAAATATCTGACCTTTTCCCTTCACCACCAGCTCCTAATATAGGCATATTATGAGCCTTTGTTCCACCCCCCAATAATTAATTCACCCCCCAACAATTAATTCACCCCCAACAATTAATAGAGTCAAAAGGAGGGTGAATAATCAAAAGGAAATTGACGTTTCAAATTTGACCCGGAAAATCGTCCATATTCGTCCACCATTTTGATGTGTGAATTTGGAATTGAAGGAGGCCGAATCCTGAGGGGTTATAGAAGCGAAATATTCTCTTACTTCTGTTCTCTATGATATTTAAAAATTTCAGGAATTTTGGAAAATCCGTTTGGAAGTTATGGTCGAAATTGTGGGACGGATTTATGTGCATTAAAGTCGAGTCCACCATTTAAATATCAAATTCAGATCCCTTTATCATCATGAAAACTTCAGAATTAGCTCTGTCCACAGTTTAATAAAATTATCCTCATATTTTTATATTTCTATTTTATAAATATTAGATTCATTGGGCTTGGTTTGTGGGCCCCACATTTGTTTGATGGGCCTTAGGCCCATTATGATTTTTCCAGCAAGTTTCTGCATTCAGGTGCAAAAATCTCTATCTTCCCTTGTGATTAATCCATCAAGACTAAAAGAAAAAATGTTCCAAATAAAGTGATGAATCATATACCAAAATATAAAATTAAAATTATGAATATTTTATTTTTCACAAGAAAATTATTGAGTGGGCCCAAATTGACACTTTAAGCATGAATTGCACAATGATGGGAAATGAAGTTTAATTTCTGAATTGGTCTAAAATTGATGTTTATGCACTTTTAAACACATTAATATTAAGAAATTAAAAATTAATATTAGCCACTTTCAGTGACTAATCAACAGGCTAGACATTTAATTATAATTTTATCTATAAAATGTTTATTTCAGTGTATTACATATTCACAATACACATCATGTGTGGTCAGTTGGTTTAATATCCATGCATTGGATCCAAAAAATAAATATTAGGGGTGTCCATATTGATTTCTATCAGCATCCAGTGCTTCCTAAAAAATAAAAACAATTAAGTAATGAAATAATTAAAAATATATTTTATGTGATTAGATTGTAGAGTTTTACCTTTTCATTATAGGCATCAAAAATAGTTTGTCGTAGGATTATTTTTTATTAAACGCTTCAAGTAATGAGTCTTTTTTCTTATTAATAGCTTCCCCATTAATAGTAAGTTCAAGCATAGAAATGATACAAGGATTATTGAATCCAATCATGATTCACACGATAATCCCTTTATATATTTTTGATATAAACTCTTGTAAAAAAAATTGAATAGTTATACACTTTAATAAACATATTAGCTCACTATTTTTATAGAAATATTATGAAAATTACCCTTATTTATGTATTCACAACAAAGACGCCTAATCATTCATGCTTGAGAATCTCAGTTAGAGTATCTTGGAAAATTATGTATGTGGAAGAATATCTATATATTTTTACATCATATTCAATGAATGAAATGGTTTTATCTTTAGAAGTTTTATCTGCATGAATTTGTAATGATAATAAATTTTGATCTAGAACTGAAGGGGAGAAGGTACTCTTGGATGGTCATTTTGTTTTCTTGGATGATTCACTAGATTTTCATGATACATCCTTCTATTTCTCCACCACATTATCCATATTTAATTTCATACCTCACTTCAGAAATTTTATCATCAACGGTTACATGTTTTTCATATGAAAAAATTTGTTAAAGATTTACCTCATGTATCTTTATAATATTAGATGACCATGTTATGAAAGCTCTAATAATATCCTTGACTGTTGTAATATCTGGACCATCTAGTGGAACAAGAAACTCTATAATCATCTCATAAGCTACTTCAATCCCCACTCTCATGTGATCTTTTGGGATGAATTTATTGTGTATCTAGTATCATGGGATATTATACATTGTACCCATCATAGCACGACAGTACGTGGGTGTTGATAGATATAAAGCATATACAATTGTACCCTATAGAATTTTAGTAATATAAAGTTATTAGAAGTTGTTTCATTCTCATTTAGGTGAAAGAGTAATGAAAAAAATTATTACCCCAAGTAAGGTATGTAGTTGGGGGGAATGACTAGCCTCAAATATAGTCAGATCATTTGGTTCATGTGCAGATCTTTCCTACACCACTGGTTCGCTTTGATGCATTCTTATACATTGGTCTGTCAAACCAAACCGAAAAATAATATATTGCGGTGATTTTGTTTGTGTTTGAAATCGTCTCACCATATTATATGTATCTTCATGTTTTTTTAGCTTTTCAAAATATGTTTGAGGAGAGACTCCAAAACCTAATCCTCTAACGCAACCATATTGTTTGGGCTGCTACAAAGCTACTAAAAGTAGCTTTTATGGTATGATCGTTGCCAATTATTGTGTCCAAACCATATAAAAATATATGAACATAAATGAATATTTTTATTTAATATTTTTATAAATCATAACGAATTATAATTATGTCATACTTACACATGTTTCCCATACTAATTTTGTGTTTTCATCAATTAATTTACTATCCTTATTTACATGATCCTCCTTCCATAGCACGTGACATGTGATGGATGTGGCTTTAGATTTTGACTCATCAATATTCATATAAACAAAGAAATATATTCTATTTCATATCACATAATTTAACTTTTATTTTTTATTTAAAATACATACCAACTTCTTCTATAATGAAGTGTACCCCATACTTACTTTGCGATAGGGGTACGTAGGTTTTGATGCACGTTATTTATTTTCATCACACTTTTTCTATTTCATAAATTATCAATTTTGAATCAAGTTGGATAAAATAAATAATGTAAAATAATATATTATTGACTCCAATGCACGTAAAAAAATTTCTCATTGCAACGATTAATGAAATAAGTCCATGTTTTCTGCTTCATAATGTGTGCATAACTAAGTGGTCGGTGGGACTTCATTTTCCCCTCAGCATCACTAAGATGTAACTTCATAAGAAGAGTCTGAAATCCTATATGGGATTTTATAGTGGGCATTAAGACAAATTTCTTATATAAATATTCTAAAATAAACAAAGTTTGAAATTAATAATTAAAAATAAATCAATGTTTCATTATATAATTTTTTATTAAAATAGAGAAAATATATTATAACATTACCATTATATATTTCCAAAGGATTTCCTTCATCACAGGTTGGATGTGGTTCCATGAATCAATATCAATTGAAAAATTAATCCTTGTTGTGACCCTAAGATAATTAATGAACATTGACTTTTTAGGGTCAATAGTTTGGTCGTGTTGATTCTAACCAACCTCAAATTTTATAACATGACTTATTACCTTGATAATTTTATTCACCACTATGATTTTGCATCATTGTTGTTTTTTTATTAACATGTTGTTGATCCCCTAATAATTCTGTAATTTTATCATCAAAAATCTATACTTCCTCAATATTGGTAACATCATCATGTGTAGAAGACATTGTCTACACGAGTATTCAAACATTTAATTTGTCTCTAATAACAACAATACAATACACTCCATGCATAAAAGTCCACATTTTCATACATATTTCATTAAAATTTTTACTATCATGAATACAGATATAATACATCAATAATCCAGTAAAACTAACCTTCACAAGTTTTATTTAATTAATTTATAGAAGTTTATTGTCTTCCATATCTTGATGATGGATTGGACTTCCTCTTTCAAACTACTCTTCCTCCCGTCATTGTGGTTCCAAATTTACTTGATGACATACCTCCCGAAAAATTATTAATTCATTTTTTTAGATATTTATCTCCCATATTTTGTGGAAATCCACCTATGCTACTTGAACTACTCTAAAAAAAATTCATCCCATACCGTGTACTTGTGATCATTTTGGATGACTACTGCTCAGAGTAGTTTAGGATACATAGAAGAGATGGGGGATGATTCTTAAGGAAAAAAATTCAATAATAACTATTTGGGAGATGAAATTCAACATTCTACTATTGTTAAAAAATAACTTAAATTCATTTTTAATTATGGATTCTAACATATTACATTACGAAAATTAAGGAATGAACATTAAAATTCACATGACTTACACTCGCAGTCATTTACTTCCACTCACAAACATTTATTATTTTCTACTTCCTCTTAAATGTTTATTTTTTTTGGTAGGCCTTACAGGAGACACGAAATTGTGGTGGTATTGATTTGAGCTGGATGGGAGATCTTGAAAACTGGACATTTCTACAATCTGAAAATAGAAAGTATCTTGAAGATGAAGCCAAAAATAGGGTCAAGTAGATCTACTCATTGTGAGAGGAATGCCTTCGATATTTAGATTAGATGAATCATTTTAGTAGTATTCTCATCTAAGTACGGTTAACTGTGGAGTTCTAATAGAATACAATGTGACCTAAATGAAAATAAAAGTAGTTTTTTATGAAGTGTTTTCAAAAGTAACTGGGTGAGTTGTATAAGAAAATGAATTCCATGAAACCTAACAAATCCATTCATTATGTTTTGATTAATTTTTTTGTGTCATTTTTTGTGTTCCCATGACATAGTAAATGAGGAGGATGAAAGGATAAAAGAGTTTAAGAATGATTTTGGATATGTGGTATTCAAATCCATGGAAATGGATTTGATGGAGAATAATTAACATAATCTGAGCGGGAGGTATGTCATCAAGGAACTTTGGAACCATAATAATGGGAGGAAATCTAGTTTGAAAGAGGGATTCCAATACACCATCAAGAGATGGAAGGTAATCAAGAGCCTCAGGACTTATTAAATAAAGGTAGTGAATTTTAGTTGTACTGCAGTATTGAAGTATTATTTCTATGTTCAAGATAGTAACAATTTTTATGAAATATTCATGAATTTGTGGACTTTTATACATGGATTGTATTTTATTCTATATCTATCTTACCAAAATGAATCTTTATTTACACAAAAATATTTGTGAAATCCCTAGTCCTTTTTTATGAAAAGTTATTTATGTTTCATACAAATATTATGTGTTGTATAATTATTTCACAATAGTGGATGGAGATGTGGTTCGCAGTGGTCTCGTACGAAGCTGGAATGAGTTTACTGAGTACGGGTGGCATTTTGTAGTTATAGGTAAGGGATATATATATATATATAAGATACTCATAATTAAAATTGACACTGATTACACTTTTTCTATATGTTTACTTATAGAGAATATTGATGTTAATAAAATTATGAATAATTTCTAATATCAATCCTACATGAAATATAAGATGCTCATAAATAAAGAATAGGAAGATTTTGTGTCCTAAGACCCTCAACAATAGTATAATATACTAGTATTGTACCTATCACTATGGAAGAACCATTTCTTGAATCATCCATAGACTAATCAACCATAAATAATTTACCAATCATATCTAATGGCCCTTCCTAGAAGGAATAGCTCAAAAGTAACATTGGAGGTTCCCCAACTAACTAAATCGATAAAAATGTTTCACATCAAAGAGGCAATTTTCCTAGGAACATACACTAATAGAATCACTCAAAAATTCTCCTTAAATAAAGAGTAATTGGAATAACTCCACTCTAATGGTATTGAAGAATTGAAACTCACCCCACCTACATTTGACGTCAATTCTGTCTACTCAAAGATTCATCACCTTCCAATTTTGGATATTTTTTTAATCCACCATAATATCCATCTAATAACATAAATCCCTTTAAAGGGTGAATTTTCCAACTTATTCTCACTATTGATCTGGAATTTGTTTACTCTTATAAATGAAATGAATATATTCAATGAAATACTAGATTTATTATTATGATATATTACTATAAAATCCTTGAGGAACCATAGATACTATATGTTACTACCATTATAAATTATACCAGAAATCTTGAAGTAGATCTATAATTACCTCTAACATATGAGGATCAATATAAGTTCTAGCATACATAGGATGTTCATTGGATTTTTTCTATAGAGATATAGGGGTTAGAGTAGTGAAATATTCTATCTTAATGTAGATATTAACATAATTTTCCCCTTACAAAAACAATAATATTTTATAAATTAGAAAAAATATTCTATATTAAATGTTAACCCCCTTCCCCTCTCTCTCATTCATTTCATTTTAATAATTATTTTCATACATTAAATATAATTCCAAATATGTTAGAATCATTCCTTTAAATATAAGTATGAAAAAAAATAGTATCAATAAATGGGTTACTAAATAAACTCAATAAATTAATAAGTTATATAAACATAATCATCACTAACATGTAAATAAGAATACACTATTTATTTATTATTTATGTTTCTATTAATATAAATTTATAATTGAATATATAAAAAATTAAACAATGACACATAAGAATAGAACATTTCATATATTCTTATTGATTATTACCTATCAAATCCTAAATAAGAGTCATGATACACAAGAAGATAGTTCAAAGAAAAAATAAACAAAAAACAATCTAGACTTCAAATGGTAACTCCAATATCCAACATAATTATGCTATCCAGACATACATTACATTTGTAGTAGCATGTGGTGAAAAATATATTTTATTTATCCATATAGGCCCATACACATATGTTCACTGAACTAACCATATAAAAACATCCTTCTCTTTATTCAAAACCATTGTCTATATAGAAAAAAGATAAAATAGAACCACACATTTTATTTTATTGGTGAGGAGATGAGATGTAGGGTTCATCATGGTTTAGAAAAAGGTAAAAATGCAAAACACAAAACCCAAAAAATAAAATAATGATAGAGGAAAAGTAGAAAATAACATAAAATGTATTCTAGCCTTGATTAATTTGAGGGAATATAGAGGAGTTATTCTGGTAGTAGAGGAGTTCCGTGAGATCTTGAGAATCATGGGTGACTGAGTCACAATTAGGGTTATTTTAAATAGATCAGGTATAATTTTAATAACTCTTTCATAAAATAACTAATAATGATCCATTTTTATCAGTGTTAAATTGATAAGCACTGATAAAATGGATATTTATCAGCATTTTTTAGTTCTGATAAAAGAAATCTTTATCTGCGCTAACATTTTTGTGATGATAAAGATTTTTTTACTGTTCTTTTTTAGCATTGATAACGATTGATCTTTATCGGTTCTAAAAAGAACAGATAAATGTCCCTTTTATCATGCCACTTATCCTTGGACATTTAGGCTATGTAATGGGTCTCCCTCTACCTAGTCAAAAAGAGGTCATTGCTTTAATTATAAAATGAGGCTTCAGCCCCAACCTTTAAATGTATGAATTTTAAAAATGAGTGAAATTGAATAATTCAAAATGAGTAAACTTTAAAAATATTGAAAAAAAGATAAGTTTTATTTATTAAATTTAAATTATTAAAAAATATGGATATATATATATTGAAGTAAAGATGAATACATATTGAAAATACTAAAACATAGTAAATAAATATATATAAATAAATAAAATGAAATTATGAAATTCAAAAAAAAATATTAAAAATGAATACCCTAACTATAATAATATTAAAATAAATAAATAAAATTGACCAATTAAAAAAATATTAAATGTATCATGTTATAATGAAATTATAAAATAAACTAAAATTTGAATAAATTTCATAAATATTAGTTGTATGTGTTTCTATATATTGCGTAAATATATTTGTGTGGGTGTTTGTATATAAAAATGCATTAATTTCATATATATATGTACGTGAAATAAATGTAACAGAGGGCATTTGATATATGTTAAATTGAAAAATAAAAAAACGTTAAAAATTAATAAGACATTAATATATTTTTAATTAACATTATATTCAGGTTATATATATATATATTACTTATTCATTTTTATTAATAATTTTTTCATTAATAATTTTTTAAATAATTTTCTAATTTATTCTTTTTTATTTTATTTTTTGTTTAATTATTATAATTTATTCATTTTTTATGTCTATATTTAATATATAATATTTATTAATATTTATAATATATATATATATATATGTATGTATGTATGTATTTTGAATTTATTCATTTTTATCAATAACTATTTAATTAATAAAATGTTTAATGTTTTTATTAATTTAATCATTTTAAATTATTATTTGTTTAATTATTTCATTTTATTTATTTTACATATATATATATATACATTTAATATATTCTATTTATTAATTTTTAAAATGTATATATATGTATATTTAGTTTCTTCATTTTTAACAATAATTATTTAATTAATGAGATTGTTAAAAAAATTGTTTTATTTGTTTAATTATTTCATTTTATTGTGAACCTTTATCAACCCTTTTTTAGCGTTGATAAAGATATAATTTATCATCATATTTTTCTAGAGCTGATAAATTCCAGTATTGTTAAAGGCATGTTTTGTAGTAGTGTAAGTCTATGAGGTTTTAGTGAAAGTGGGAGATTGATGAAGTTGTGCACTAAAATCGGCATGACCACAGTACAGTGCATGTCGTGGTTTGTTCCAGGATAATCCATGACACATTGAAAGTCATTATGTCATGGTTCTTTATTCATAGTCGTTAGTGAATAATTTGATAATGTGTTAGATTTTTTAAACATATAATCTAAATGTTATCATTTTAAATAATTCATTATGTTATGATGCATGTGAGATATTAAAATACTATACAGGATTTTTTAAATGTTAAATGATCAATGAGGAGTTTAACAGAGAATTTAAAAGTATTGAAATGTGTAAAATGATTATGAAATTATCCAATCTATATTTTCTAAATGTTTTGAGTTTTTGATGGATGATATAATTCAATTGAATTTCATAAAGGTGTGTGGATATCCATTTTTTTGAAATTATGTGTATAGAACCTAAAAACTGATATCATTCTTTAGATCTCTTATCTCTACTACCTTTGAACATAAGGTTTTATGAAAACATCATGTTGGGAGAGATTCTACCCAAGTGTTGGATCATTCTGATGATCTATGGATACCTCTAAATGAAGTAATCTATCAACTATTTCTTAATGAAATGATTGGGAAAATATTTGAAAGGTTGGAACAACATTGTGAAAGGTATATTTTTTCCATCATCAATTTATTTATTCTAAACGAATAAATACATTATTGGTTTAATCAAGTTTTTAGATGTTCTTAT
This sequence comes from Viscum album, assembly GCA_963277665.1. Lineage (NCBI taxonomy): Eukaryota > Viridiplantae > Streptophyta > Magnoliopsida > Santalales > Viscaceae > Viscum > Viscum album. The sequence continues at coordinate 204,107,156 of OY728132.1, read as the reverse complement.
GATGTGTTTAGATGTTATAAGTCCATGTAGAACCCTTCAATGTGTCTATTCACTCAAAAAGATCTTTAATTTTAAAGGGTATTCACAATCAATTGCAACTTACCTTTTTCGATTATAGGCATAGTTGTAATAACACCACCTTTTTATTAGGTGGAATAACCAATTACAACCAAAATTTTAAGAAGGTTTAACTTATTATAGTAACAATTATTTTGTGTGTGAAAGTAGTGTGTAACCCCAAGACCATCTTCAATATTCCAAAGGATGGTGACTAGCACCAAGTAGGTATATCACGTAATATGGGAGGCCTTAGCCTATATCAACCTACAACAAACACATATCTCAAATGAATAAAATAACCAGAAACACCAATAGTATGTATATATATATATATAATAACTAAAATGTATAAAATACATGAATGAGACATTAAAAATAATCACAGTGTCACATGGTCAAATACTAAAGAAACTATATATCTAAAAGGACTCTAAATCTGACAAATTTGAGAAACAGGAAAGATCATCCTTGCTATGTGTACTCATGAATCGATTTCCAACTACAACGGTCACCACCACTATCAAGAACCACCTTACTCCACTATGAATCTCCATGTGTCACTAGGAATTATCTTCAAACAATAAATACCAATTCCACATCCACTAATACCATCCATGAGAATCGCATCATCTTCAGAGACACAACATGTTTGATCATTAATCCCTTTCAGGGTTGAGTATAGACTTACTTTGTATGATGCCTTGAAATCGAAAAGGAAAGGTGGGAAACACATCAGATCAAACTATGAAACAATAAGGTAGTTAAGAGTATATTGATTCTGAATTTTGGATAGTTCCAGGATTGGGATGATAAAGAACAAAAAAAGGTATTTGGAGAGGAAGGATAATATTCTGTGACCTGAGAAGAAGTTGCCCGCAAGATTCAGGGGATACGTGCAAGATTCCCTCTGGTGCGTAAACTCTTGTGTGCCCTATGCGACGTCAAGGGTAGGCTTCCATGGAAACCCACCAGAAACTGCCAAAGGAACTGGTGCGCAAGTACCCAACAGCGCATAAACCCTTCCACGTCTAATGCAATGTCAACCCCCCCCCCCCCCCCTGCACGCAGCTCCTCTTGCAAGCAGCCTCTGGGGGTTTTGGCTATAAATTGAAACAAACCACCGACCCTTCGGGAAGGTTACAGAAGAAGAAATGAAATTTTTCTTTATGAAAAACACATCTTTCGTGGTCGTGTGAAAAACATTATGGCCTTAGAGTATTGGATTGTGCACGATAGGTTACCAAGGGTCCTCCTTCAGGTGGTCCCTCTTGGGCATGATCCTCTTCCATTTCCTTTTACCCAAAGTTATTTGCATGCAAAATATACCTCTTGCATGAAAGGTTCCCCCTACATCGGGTCTATTTTGTGCACATCCTTCTGGTTTTCACGCAACCATTTCATCATGCATGCATCCTTTCGATTTGCTCGCAACCATTCCACTCTGTGTGCATCCTTCCGGTTTGTGCGCAACCATTCCATCTTTCACGCCCCCCCCCCATCTTGCATGTGGCTTTTCTTTTGTTATCCACGTGTCTTCCTTACCCTAAGGCACCATATCCTAACCCCTCTTACATGCGACATATCTATTTCACACACCTTTCTCTTGTATGAACCTCCAGGTTCATATGAAGTGACTTTAAATTCCCTTGGGCGGTGCTTTATGTGGATTTTCTTAGACTTATGCTTCTTCACATAGGCACGCTAATGGCTATTGATTCTTCGCATAGCCATGATAACGTGGGACCCTCAGTGGATCACTCCATGACACCCCCTCATCATGGCATTGTTGATGCCTTCCCTTCCCCAAGGGCGGGCGAGTATCAATTATGTAAGTCCTAGGTGTGTGGAGTGAACCTGCCTCATTCGAGCTACATGAAGTTAAACTGCAAAGCATCGTCGTCCTCAACACATGATGTTAAAATATGGCCCCACATTGTGCCTTCTACACAGGTATCCCCATCACGGACATTCTCTATGCTCGCTCGTCTCCACAGGAGTGAGATCTTAAACACATGGAATGAGATCCTCTTTTCGAGAGTGGCATATGTCCACAGAGAAGGAAAACCATCTTGGTGTAAGACCCTAGCCTTTCATGTAGGAGGTAGTACCCTTACTCCTCCTTTCATCTTCTATTCCAAAGACTAATAGGAGAGATGGGCATTGGGGCCTTCGTTCTCCCATCCCTCTCCCTCTGGGTTTTTTTGCCACTCGGGACTCCATCCTAGAGTAAGTCCCAATCTCCATCTCCCTGGGCCGCTAACCACGCATAAACCTATGTTTCTTCTTTGGGCTACTAACCACGTGTAAGCCCCATTCCACCTCCCATAGATGCACTTTTCACAATGTGGTCATCAAGTATTTGTTTCCTCTTGTTTCTCACACCGAGCATGACTCACGTGGGCTTAGAGTAAGCATTGACCATGGAATCCTCTTTGGTCAACCCTAGAGTGTAAGCCGAACACCATCCTGGACTATGAGTACTTTGATCCTTTCCAAGGAAATGTATGTATGAAGCCTCCCTGAGGTTCAAGCCCAGCAACCATTGGTCCCAACCACTTCACTTTAGTTTACCAACACCTCTCCCAAACTATGTGGACTTTGATCCTTTCCAAGTCAAGGTACGTAGGAAGCCTCCCTAAGGTTCAAGACCAGAAACCATTGGTCCCAACCACTTCTAGTTGGTTCACCAAAACCTCTCCCTAACTACACGGACTTTGATCCTTGCCAAGGTAGGGTACGTAGGAAGCCTCCCTGAGGTTCAAACCAGAAACCATTTTCTCCCAAAAACTTCACGTCGATTCACCAACACCTCTCCTGAACTACGTGGACTTTGATACTTGCCAAGGGAAGGAACATAGGAAGCCTCCCTGAGGTTCAAGCACAGCAACCATTGGTCCCGACCACTTCACGTCGGTTCACCAACACCTCTTCCGAACTACGTAGACTTTGATCCTTTCCAAGTCAAGGTACGTAGGACACCTCCCCGAGGTTTAATCCCAACTCCCATCAGTCCCAACTACTTCACGTTGGTCCACCCCCATCCTGCTGTAAGATTGGTATAGAGTAAGAGGTTTCCAACCTCTGATACCAATTGTAGGATCGAAATAGTGATGTAGATGCTCAATATACAAGAGGGGGGTGAATTTTATACTTTAAAAATTCCTTTGGAACCTTTAAAGTTAGTTAAGAATAACTATGTTTTCCTTAAGCAAAGGAAAAGGCTAAGTTTAACAAAGTTAAACTAAGAAAATTCACAACACCTCTAACACCGAATACAAACTTGGAAAGAGATTCCGAAAGTAGGTTCCGGAAATATGGTTCTAGAAATTGAAACTTAACAAAAGGTTACAATATGAGATTCTACCTTAAAGCGTATAGAATCTAAATTAAACAGAGTACAAGTAAGGAAGTATAAGAAAGTTATACTTTCCTTATAATACAAAATGCAGTGGAATAAACACAAGTAGTAAAACTACAAGTAACAAGATATAAGTCTTTTAACCCAAAGAGAAGGGTATCCAACAACCTTGGATAAAGGTCCCTTGATTTATACTTTCAAGCAAGTCTGTCTTACCCACACCAGGGTAAGCCCTCAATACGAAGATCGGAGTCTCTGTCTTGCTATCCCCTCAAGCCCTCAACTTCAAGGTAGTTGGAAACCTCTGTCTTCCTCAGCAAGAAAGCCCTCGAATTTTAAGGTAGTCGGCACCTCTGTCTTCCTATTCCCGGAAGCCCTCGAATGTAATCACCAACATTCGGAGTCGCACGAAGCTTTGAGAGTTAATAAGAGTCTCTCTCTCTAGAAATCACTTCAACAGCATGTATGCACAAAACCAAGTTGTTCATCTGTCATCCGTATTGAACTCTTTCAAATGAGCTCCTATTTATAGGTACGGTCGGCTCCTTCTCCAACGGTCATATTTTCCTTAAAGATCGGAGAGACCTGTACACGTGTCACTTAGACAACGGTTAGTTTGTAACAAAACAGACGACATCGTTTTATAACAAAACAAATGTAACAGAATGTACGACATCGTTTTAAACTCTAACATAAAAGTTCAGAATGAAAACTTCGGAGTGAAGGTTAGGAGTGTAAGGAACAATAGTAAAGAGTAGACAAATTTTAGAAGTGTAAGAAATATAAAAGTTCGGAGTCTAACAAAGGTAAATTTCGGAGTCTGAATTAATTCAGAGTGTATAAAACAAAGATACTCAAATTCTGTTTAATAGGTGAATTCGGAATGCGAATTCGGAATAAGAATTCATCATCATAAATCGTAATGAGAATTCATCATCAGGATTCGTAATGAGAATTCGTCATCAGAATTCGTAATGAGAATTCGTCATCAGAATTCGTCATCAGAATTCGTAATGAGAATTCATCATCAGAATTCGTAATGAGAATTCTTCATCAGAATTCGTAATGGAATTCGTCATCAGAATTCGTAATGAGAATTCGTCATCAGAATTCGTAATGAGATTTCTTCATTAGAATTCGTAATGGGAATTCGGAATGAGATTTCTTCATTAGAACTCGTAATGAGAATTCTTCATTAGAATTCGTATCCTGAATCTGGAATAGAACTTAGTCAGAGTTCATATCCGGAATTCGGAATGAAACTTCCTTGTAGTTCTTATCCAGAATTCGAATCCTAAAACAGAATGCTTTATATCAAAGTTTCAATGATTCCGAGAAAAATGAATCTGAATCTCATACTTAAGAAAAATATGGATGAAAATATGATAAGGATAATTTTTCTTATAAAAGTGATTTTCCTTATAAAAGCAAATTTTACTTATAAAAGCAATTTTACTTAAAGATAAGATGTTTGTGATTTTCAAAACAAGAAGGAATGGAAAAGTCATAAGGAAAACCTTATTGACTCAACAATCTCCCCCTTTTTGGAAGGCACAAACATCCTTACGAAAAAGAAATTCTAAGAAGAAAGAAACATATAAATGCTTATCTCCCTTGTTTTAGGGATATAGATGAATACGACTAACTCCCCCTTAGGCTTTGAAACTCTAAGGATCGTATTCATATTTCCGGAGTGATATTTCATAAGAAGGTCTTCTTTAAGAAAAACTCCCCCTTAAACAAACTCTTATTAGAGTTCTTTTTCTTTGGGTATTTTTTCTTTCTCCCCCTTTGATAAACTCTTATTAGAGTTCCTCTTTTTCTTAAGGATCTTTTCCTTCTCTCCCTTTGTGATTTTCAAAAAGAATTGGAGGGAATGGAAAAAAAATAACAAAGTACCTGAAAGATTAGTAATGACAACAATGGAAACGAGATACACAATTTTCATTAGATTTGGAATGTCAGTAACAAAAAGAATACAACAAAAAGATCGGATTAGGTTATTTCGGATCTTTTTCCTTTGACATGAGCCCCTTTAGAATAGTCTTGATCTTCTTTAAGTCTTTATGATCTTCTTCATCTTGCTTCTCTAAGACCACTATTCTTGCGGATTGAGCTTCAATTTTTTCTTCCTGGGCTTTCAGCTTTTCTTCCTGAGCTTTGATCTTTTCGTCCTGAGCCTTCATCCTTTCTTCAAAAATGATCCGATGATCCCTTTCAAATTTCCAGTTCTGAGAAACAGAATTCAGTTTCCCATTCAGATCCCTGACTTCTTGGATCCGGAAGTTCTTTTCTTCTGTCAACTTCTCTTCAAAGGATGCAGTTAACTCATTAATCTTCTTGTCCTCGGTCTCAAAGGCATCTCTAACATTGTCTTGAAACTCATCAAGCAACCTCATTTCTTCCACAGTCTTCTTTGACCAACTTTGCATCCTCTTGCAAGACCTTTTATGAGCTTCGTAACCAACAAAGAAGGTTTTGAACTGAGCCTCAATATCAACACACTTATCCATAACCATAGATACGGAGTCTGTTTTCTGATTCAACGCATGTTGGAGCATCTGGCATCTTGAGTCGATACTAGATAAGGTCGGAATGGATCCTACCAACTTCTTTAAATACTGGATAACAAAATCATGCCCCAACGAGGATGACTCCGAATCTGAAATCTTTCTTGGAGAGTTTTCTTCCTCAATAAGCTCCAACTTTCTCTTTGAAGAACTACCAGCTTCCTTTCTCTTCCTTTCTTCTGAGCTCGGAGTATCAGCAAGAATTTGTTTCCCCTTATCTTTTTTTGGAATTGAATCATGTTTCGGAGTTCTCTTATCACTATCAGAAACTTGAACAACATTATCTTCCTCATCAGCAACTTCCTGAATACCATCCTCTATGTTTTTCATCTGAGAAATATCATGTAAAAGTTGTTCTTCTTCTCCATGATAGGCAACTTCTTCTTCTCCTTTATCTTCTTCCATTGCTGGAGTAACTAGCTTCGAAGATTCTGCTTCAGAAGTTCAGAGTGATAAGTGTTCCGAAGGTGTTCCCTTGTAATCATCTACTTGTTTCAGCACATCTCTGGTTTCACCACTTCCTTCAGCACCCTCTTCTACTTGTTCTACTTGCTCTACTTCCTCAGTATTCGTAGCAATAGCTTCTTCTGGAGCAACGAGATTTCTTCCTGGAGTCTCAGGTAGAGATTCTAAGGAGAATGATCTCGGAACAGGAATGCTTCCGGATACCATCTCATTAAACTTTAACAACGCTTGGACTGCCTCGGCTTCTGACATATTCTTCTTATGCTTCTTTTCCTTTGCTTGTTTTTCAAGCTCATCAGCAGTTCACTACTTTAATGCCTTAGCTTCCGCAGGGTCCAATCCGAACTGCGGATCCCCTTCTTTCCTTTTTTCTTTATCAGCTCTCCACTTTGTAACTACCTCATCAGGATAGGATTTCTTCTTCTTTGGCTTTGGAGGTGCGGAGTGGACTTCCTTAGACTTGGGATTCTTTGCTTCTACTAGCACTTCTTTTAGCTTTCTCTTCCTTACCGGCTTATAGGATTCCGGATCAGCAGCTTTCGGAGCCACTTCTTCTTGAGCAGGTAGATCAATAAACTTTCCAGACTTCTTGTCAAAAGCTACATCCATTCTTTTAAGAGTGTCATCACTAACCAACAAAATTTTTCATACCCTCGGCTTAGATCTGCAAGCCTCGTTGAAAGATTCAAGGCACCGAACTATCAACTTTGATAATATTGCTGGGTACATTACGATCTGTGCTCTGAGATTTCCTTTCTTAAGATTCTCAATTGTTATAAGAATATGCCTCATGAAATTGAACATCCTTAGATTTATCAGGAAATCTAGGATATAGATATCACTCTTCTTCAGGCTGCCTTTATCACCTTTCCTCGGTACGATAAGTCCTTGCACCCATAACTCCAGAATCTGGAAGTTTGTAGATAGACTTGCAATCTTCGGAGCCTTGTCATCAGCCAGTACGAGAGTTTCTAAGGCTTTTTCCTTGTCAAAGCTACCCTTAGAGTCCGGTAAAACGTGCGAAATAAATTTGGCTTCTCCTTCATAAGACAATCCTACCAAGCTTGCAGCCTTGGTGTAAGAAAGTTTGTAGGTCTTACCATACGACTTGAAAGAAAACTTCTCCCTCTCATCTTCCTTAAAGAAGGAAACTGATTCATAGAACTCAACAAGTAAGTCTGAGTACACTTCATCTTGGTTCCCAGTTTTTGATACCGCAACATCTTCCCAGCCATTCAACTTAATGTTCTTTGAGATAAAAGAATCATAGTTGTTGAAGAAATCCGGATGGAGTAACCTTTCTCTGTAAACTAACCATTGCGAAATAGGCTTAGTGGATGACATTTCTTGAGATGCTAACTCCGCAGACATTCGGATCTGAAGTCCTCTAGGAAGTTCGGAACGGAGAAGACTGAAGTTCGGAACGGCCTTAAATCAGAGAGATAGAGATTCGGGACGCGAGAGCTTGAGAATGATGTGGGACGAGAATTTGGATCCCCTTTATATAGGCAACGAGATGACGGTTCACCTTCCATAGTTGATCTAATGGTTAGAATGAGCTGAGATCAGATCTGACGGTTGAAAGCTTGAATCCGATCTTTTTGAGGTTTTTATTAAAACAAGGAATTAAGAAAACTATAATCCGATAACATAATACAAGAAAATGCCAGCAAGTAAAATATGACTACGAAAACTTGAGTAAGGTAATCATACCTTTCGGATTGGCTTAGGAGGATTATTCGTAATGGGTAATATAACACAGACTAGAAAAAACTTTATTAAGAGAAGACAGATTTCGCAAAAATTTTACTATGAAAAATAAACTTAGTACGAAAAACGCATTACGGAACATTCATTACGGAAAACTCAGTACGAAAAACGAACTTAGTAGAAAAAAAATCAGTATGAAAAACTTAGTACGAAAAATACATTACGAAGAATTCGGTATGAAAATTCCTTTATGAAAATTCTGGTACGAAAATTTTCATTCTGGAAATTTTTAATACAAACACTTCCATTCCAGAAGTATTCTGTACGAGAATGTCCATTTTGTAAAATTTTAGTTCCATAAGTTCCATTCTGGAAATCTTCGTTCCGAAAAGTTTTGAAAACAAATTTTGAAAAACTTTGTTAAACAAACAATCAAATGTACTCCCCCTATGAAAAGGAGTTTATTACTGTAAGGAGACTTTTTGAACAGAAAGTTAATTAAGAAATATTACCTTACGGTTATCATTCCTAACTTCTGTTTAATATATTCGAATCTATCAGAAGGCAAAGATTTTGTGAAAATATCAGCAAGTTGATCTTGCGTTCCGATAAACTGAAGAATAATATCTCCTTTGAGTGTGCGATCTCTAAGAAAGTGATGCCTAATATCTATGTGTTTTTCACGGGAGTGATGTGCAGGGTTCTTACTGAGGGAAATTGAACTTGTGTTATCACACAAAATTTGAGTTTTAGTAAAACTCAGGCCATAGTCTGTGAGTGTGTGTTGCATCCACAACACTTGTGCACAACAACTTCCAGCTGCTACATATTCAACTTCAGCAGTGGAAAGTGCTACAGAATGTTGCTTCTTGCAGGACCAAGAAACTAGAGAATCTCCTAAGAAATGACAAGTTCCGGATGTACTCTTTCTATCCATTCTACATCCACAAAAGTCAGCATCAGAAAAGCTTTTTTGAAAAAAATCATTTCCAGAAGTATAAAATAATCCTAGATCCATGGTTCCCTTAAGGTAGCGAAAAATTCTTTTTACTGCCTTTAAGTGAGACTCCTTTGGATTGGATTGATATCTTGCACATAAGCATACTGAAAACATTAAGTCTGGTCGACTAGCTGTTAAGTAAAGTAGACTTCCTATCATACCTCTAAAAGATGTTTGATCTACTGGTTTCCCAGCTTCGTCAAGATCTAAAGAGTTTGAGGTACCAATGAGAGTACTTATACTTTTAGTGTTGTCATAACCATACTTTTTAAGAAGATTTTTAATATACTTATGTTGAGATATGTAAGTTCCTTCTGGTTTTTGAGAAATTTGAAAACCAAGGAAAAATGTTAACTCACCCATCATACACATTTCAAACTCAGATTTCATTAGACTAGAAAAAGAGTCAGTCAAAGATTGCTGAGTTGAACCAAATATAATGTCATCAAAATAAATTTTAACAATCAAAACATTTTTCTTATCTTTCTTTATAAAAAGGGTTGGATCTGCATTTCCCTTAACATAGTTATTTTGAAGCAAAAATCCAGTGAGTCTATCATACCATGCTCGTGGGGCTTGTTTAAGGCCATACAAAGCTTTGGTAAGTCTAAAAACATGATCAGGATGTTTTGTATCTTTAAATCCAGGAGGTTGTTCAACAAAAACTTCCTCTTGAACATAACCATTAAGAAAAGCACATTTCACATCCATTTGGAAAAGTTTGAAATTAAAGAATGCTGCAAAGGAAAGTAGAATACGGATAGATTCAAGTCTAGCTACTAGAGCATAGGTTTCTTCATAGTCTATTCCTTCTTGCTGATTATAGCCTTTAGCAACAAGTCTAGCTTTATTTCTAACAATGACTTCATTTTCATCACATTTATTTCTGAAAACCCATTTTACTCCAATAACAGAAGTTTCCTTAGGTCTTTCAACCAAGGTCCAGACTTTATTCCTTTCGAATTCATTTAGTTCATCTTGCATGGCTTTAATCCAATCATCATCACCTAAAGCTTCATTATTGCTTTTAGGTTCTAATTGGGAAAGAAATGCTAGATGTTCTACTTCATTTCTTAAGGAACTTCTAGTCCTTACAGGTTGATTTACATCTCCAATGATACTATCACTAGGATTATTCTTAAGAAACACCTGATTTGGGTTTTGTAAAACCTGTTCATCAACATAAGGTAGAATGTCTTCTGGGGTAAATGTTTCAGAAGTATCTTCTAGAATAATTTCCTTATCAGAAGGTTCTTCTATCAAAGGTTGACAATCAGTTTTTGAAAACACATCTGAAGATGTAAGTTGAGATGGTTTAAAAACAAAAGGATCTGACTCATCAAATTTTACATGTACTGTTTCCTTAACAGTACAAGTATTTTTATTAAAAACTCTATAAGCCTTAGAGGTTGTGGAATAACCTAAGAAAAACCCTTCATCTAATTTTGGTGTGAATTTATGTAGATTATCTTTAGTATTCAAAATGAATACTTTGCAACCAAAAACCTTGAATTAGGAAAGTCTTGGTTTTCTACCATTCCATAACTCATAAGGAGTTTTATTAAGAAAAGGTCTAATCAAAACTCTATTTATAGTATAGCAAGCAGTACTTACAGCTTCAGCCCAGAAATGTCTAGCAATAGAATATTCACTCAGCATGGTTCTAGTTATTTCTTGAAGAATTCTATTTCTTCTTTCAACTACACCATTCTGTTGAGGAGTTCTAGGTGCCGAAAAATTGTGAGTAATGCCTTTCTTACTAAAAAAAGTTTCAAAATCTGAATTTTGAAATTCTCCTCCATGATCACTATGAATAGTTTCCAATGGAAGGTTTTTCTCATTTTTAACTTGAGCTCTAAAACTTTTGAAATAAGAAAAAGCTTCAGATTTCTTTGCTAGAAAATAGACCCAAGTAAATCTAGTGTAATAATCAACTAGAACAAACACATAGTATTTGCCTCCAATACTTCCAGTTTGTGTTGGACCAAAAATATCCATGTGCACTAACTGCAATGCATCAGTTGTTGAGACTTCACCGATTGATTTAAAACTAGATTTATGTTGCTTGCCATATTGACAAGGATCACAAACTTTAGAAGAATCAAATCTAAGCTCCGGTAGATCCTTAACTAGTTTCTTCTTAGAGAGTTTACATAGGTTCCTAAGATTACAATGTCCTAATCTTCTATGCCATAACCAAGAAAGATCTTCCATTGCACTTAGGCAAGGTAAATCTTGGCTCCTGAGGTCTTCTAGGTTCAAAGTGTAGACATTCTCTTGCCTATTGTCTGAGAGAATAAACTCTTCCTTGGAATTGTGAACTAAGCATTTATCATTCCTAAAATTCACAAGGTAACCTTCATCACATAACTGACTTATGATAATGAGGTTGTGCTTAAGACCTTTAACAAAAAGAACATTTTAAATCAAGGTTTTACCAAGAAAAACAATATTACCAATACCAACAATCTCTCCCTTAGCATTATCTCTGAAAGTTACCTTTCCTCCTTTCGTTTTGATAATCTTTTCAAAATAAATTTTGTTACCAGTCATGTGCCGGGAACATCCACTATCCATGTACCATGTATTGTTGCTGGTACTTTCTTTATTTTCCTGAAATCAAGAAGAAAATTAGACTTTCGGAATCCAAACTTGTTTGGATCCGAGATTTCCAGACAATAAAATTTTAGGAACCCACATTTTCTTAGAAAAGTAGGCTTTGTGAAATCCTAGAGATTTGGTTTTGTTTAAGGAACAATTCTTTGCCCAGTGACCACCACATTGACACTTGGTACAAAATGGGTCACTTTGAGGAACAGAATAATTGTTACTAAAAATAGGTTTTTCATGGGTATAACCAAATCCGGATTTATTTCTTAAAGGTCGTATTTGGGAATACATCTTATCAAAATTTTCCTTACCATGGGTAAAGTTTGATAAACACTTCTTTAAGGAAAAAATTTCGGACTTGAGTTTTACAACCAAGTTTTTATCCTCAAAATCATTAGTTTTAGAACTAGAGTTAGGCTCAAAAACATTTTTCTTAGAAATTAGTTTTTCTAATTCTTTAGAAAGTTTGTTCTTCTCAGAACTTACTTCCTCAAGATTTTTTGAAATTCTTTCAAAATCAGCATTTCTCTTATCAAGATCTTTAGAAAGATCTGATATCTCTTTTGTAAGAATAGAATTCCTAGAATTTGCCTTATCATGTTTCTTGTTGAGTTTGGAATTCTCAATCTCAAGAAGTTCAGAAAACCTAGAGACTTCTTCATAAGTAGGTAAAGTATTTTCCTCATTAGAAGATGATTCTTCATCAGAAGAGTTATAATACTTACTATCATTAGAATTTAAAGAAACATTGGTCAATGATTCAGCATTTCATACCTTAGCCATAAGACAATGATTATCAATAGGTAATCTGGCTATAAAACCAAGATTCTTCTGTCCTGAAGATTCATAATCAGAAGATTCATCTGAAGAGTCACCACCACTGGCACTCCAGGTGTCATTAGCTTTCAGAACGTTCTTAGCTTTAGTTTTATAATACTTCTTTATGTTCCTGTCTGAATGTCTTTCCTTCCTTTCTTTCTTTTTGAGCATAGGGAAATCTGGTCTAACATGTCCAGCTCTTTTACATTCATAACAAGTAACTTCTCCATCTTTCTTATCCTTCATGTCCTTCTTCTTATACTTAGATTGAAAATTTCTCTGTCCAGCTATCTTGTTCATCCTTCGAGCAAGATTTGCTAATTCATTTTCTGAGACTTCACTCTCACTAGATTCGGATTGAAAAACAACTTTCTTAGACTTGGATCTGGTTACTCTCTCAGGAGTCTTAGCTTTCATCTGATTTGAAGTTGTAGTAAAAGCAACAGTACCATTTCCATTCTTCTTCTTGATGTTGTCAGCATCTCTCTTCATTCTGGTTTCATGTTGTAGAAGAGTTCCAAATAATTCATCAAGAGTAATTTGAGTGACCTTCCTGTTCTCATCTATAGCTGTTCTCTTGGATTCCCACTCATTGGGCATAATGTCAATTATCTTTTCCACAAGAGCTTCATCATCTAAACCTTTCTCTCCCATGGATTGTAGACTGTTGACGATAGTCATAAATCTCTGTTGAACTTTACAGATAGGTTCTCCATAAGGAAAATTGAAGCCATGATATTCAGCTCTAAGCATAGCTCTTCTAGTCTCAATCACCTTAGAAGTTCCAAAGTGTGTGACCTCTAACTTCTTCCATATACAATTAGCTGCTTCACAAGAAGAAATTTGGCTATATATATTTCTGGTCATTGAACATAATAAAGTGTTGCATACCTTATAGTTGAGTTGATATTCTTGCTTTTCCTGGTTAGTAAAAGTTCTGACTTCCTTGTCAGGAATTTTATAATCACCAGTAAGCCTAACAAAGTTGTCTACTCCGGTATTGATAACAAAAGTATTCATACGATCTCTCCAGTACTCATAGTCATTACCAACAAATATAGGTGGTCTTGTCGGATTTAGATTGTCAATTGAACCAACATTAACTCCTGCCATACTTAATATAACTTTGCACACAAACTTGTTAGTAGCAAAGAATCGTAATAACAAAGTTCAGAATGGGAAAAGTTCGGAATGAGAAAAGTGAGAAAGAAAAACTTGTATGTGAGTACAAGTATTTCAGAGACCTTCTCTGATACCAAATGTAAGATTGGTATAGAGTAAGAGGTTTCCAACATCTGATACCAATTGTAGGATCGAAATAGTGATGTAGATGCTCAATATACAAGAGGGGGGTGAATTGTATACTTTAAAAATTCCTTTGGAACCTTTAAAGTTAGTTAAGAATAACTATGTTTTCCTTAAGAAAAGGAAAAGGCTAAGTTTAACAAAGTTAAACTAAGCAAATTCACAACACCTCTAACACCGAATACAAACTTGGAAAGAGATTCCGAAAGTAGGTTCCGGAAATATGGTTCTGGAAATTGAAACTTAACAAAAGGTTACAATATGAGATTCTACCTTAAAGCGTATAGAATCTAAATTAAACATAGTACAAGTAAGGAAGTATAAGAAAGTTATACTTTCCTTATAATACAAAATGCAGCCGAATAAACACAAGTAGTAAAACTACAAGTAACAAGATATAAGTCTTTTAACCCAAAGAGAAGGGTATCCAACAACCTTGGATAAAGGTCCCTTGATTTATACTTTCAAGCAAGTCTGTCTTACCCACACTAGGGTAAGCCCTCGATACGAAGATCGGAGTCTCTGTCTTGCTATCCCCGCAATCCCTCAACTTCAAGGTAGTTGGAAACCTCTGTCTTCCTCAGCAAGAAAGCCCTCGAACTTTAAGGTAGTCGGCACCTCTGTCTTCCTATTCCCGGAAGCCCTCGAATGTAATCACCAACATTCGGAGTCGCACGAAGCTTTGAGAGTTAATAAGAGCCTCTCTCTCTAGAAATCACTTCAACAGAATGTATGCACAAAACCAAGTTGTTCATCTGTCATCCGTATTGAACTCTTTCAAATGAGCTCCTATTTATAGGTAAGGTCGGCTCCTTCTCCAACGGTCATATTTTCCTTAAAGATCGGAGGGACCTGTACACGTGTCACTTAGACAACGGTTAGTTTATAACAAAACAGACGACATCGTTTTATAACAAAACAAATGTAACAGAATGTACGACATTGTTTTAAACTCTAACATAAAAGTTCGGAATGAAAACTTCGGAGTGAAGGTTAGGAGTGTAAGGAACAATAGTAAAGAGTAGACAAATTTTAGAAGTGTAAGCAATATAAAAGTTCGGAGTCTAACAAAGGTAACTTTCAGAGTCTGAATTAATTCAGAGTGTATAAAACAAAGATACTCAAATTCTGTTTAATAGGTGAATTCGGAATGCGAATTCGGAATAGGAATTCTTCATCAGAAATCGTAATGAGAATTCATCATCAGGATTCGTAATGAGAATTCATCATCAGAATTCGTAATGAGAATTCGTCATCAGAATTCGTAATGAGAATTCGTCATCAGAATTCGTAATGAGAATTCATCATCAGAATTTGTAATGGAATTCGTCATCAGAATTCGTAATGAGAATTCGTCATCAGAATTCGTAATGAGAGTTCTTCATTAGAATTCGTAATGGGAATTCGGAATGAGATTTCTTCATTAGAACTCGTAATGAGAATTCTTCATTAGAATTCGTATCCTGAATCTGGAATAGAACTTAGTCAGAGTTCATATCCGTAATTCGGAATGAAACTTCCTTGTAGTTCTTATCCAGAATCCAAATCCTAAAACAGAATGCTTTATATCAATGTTTCAATGATTCCGAGAAAATGAATCTGAATCTCATACTTAAGAAAAATATGGATGAAAATATGATAAGGATAATTTTTCTTATAAAAGCGATTTTCCTTATAAAAGAAAATTTTCCTTATAAAATCAATTTTACTTAAAGATAAGATGTTTGTGATTTTCAAAACAAGAAGGAATGGAAAAGTCATAAGGAAAACCTTATTGACTCAACACCTGCATGACGTTAAACTGTACACCCCTTTTTGTCCCGCATGACACTAAAATGTCCCCCAATATGCAATAAGTCATTGTCAACCTCAATCAGCAGTAAGACATTGTCAACCTCAACCAACAATGATCCATAGTGTTCCCCAATCGACGGTAATACATTGTAGTCCCCTTTTTTGGGACCCAAATCTCCGGTCCTCCCTTGAGCGTCAGACCACCCTTGGGATGCTAACCACACGTAAGCCCCAACATGTCATTGGGCCACTGTTCCCTGTGCACACCCTGATTCTATGCCTTGTTCTAAACTATGTGTACTTGGATCCTTGCCAAGGAGAGGTACGTTGGAAGCCTCTTTGATGTTCAATCCCATTACCCATGTATCATCTTATACTTTCCCTTGAGCCTATGTGTTTCAGGAAGGTGATGCCCAAACCGAAGGTTCCACTTCCTTTGGGTCTCATCCATACGAGTTGCCTCCTTAGGTGTCCCATCACCCCACTAAACTATGTGGACTTTGATTCCCTACCACGGGGATATGTAGGAAGTATCTTCGAGGCTCAAGCCCAATATCATCATCGCTCTTACGGTGGTTCCACATCATTATCCATCCACACTCAACAACCCATATCCATCCTGATTCTTACCCGGGCTACCACATCCCAGCGAGATCATGCCAATTAACCTCTTTACTACTCTTAGCATCACTCAGGTAACTAACCATGCATTATCCCTAGCATCAGTGTTCCATCTAGGGGTTTTACCCATCTGATCCACTCCTGTTAGTGTTCCAATCAGTCTGATCCATCTCTGATAGATGTTAACCTCATGGCATACCCTATATTAAACATGGTAAGTAGAGGAAAACCTCAGAGAGATTCCTATTTCATATAATTCCTCGCATTTAACGTGTGATTCTGTGGGCTTTCGTGCCCTCGAGAAGCCCTATCATAAGGGGAAGAAACTTATATGCATTAGTGTTCCAGCATCCAGACACTCTAGGGATGTCCAACATGACTACTCCCCCAACCGAAGGTTGCTTCCCTAACCGGACCCCTCGGAATGTCTTGACAGAAGTAGTTTAATTAACCGGCGTCCAAGGAGACATGGAATTGGGAAGAGTTTCATGAAAAATGTATTAATCTATAAGGGAGACTCGGACTGGGTAACGAGTTCCGAGGAGGTATACACAGAAAGAGATGCCAAAATACCATCATCTCGTTTTGATCAAGAAGAAAACGTCTCTGAATAGGCGATGGATGCCTCCTGCCTTTGGAAAGTGGGAATGAGGGGCAACAACAGCACGTCCTCTGAAACAGATGGATGTACGCGTCCCAGAAAAAGATTTGGAAACAGAAATGGTGAACCTGATGTGAAATTCTCCTCCTTAATGTGGATATTAGTAGCATTTGAGACATTAGTAGACTAGCGTGTCACCGGATCTAGTTATCTGGCACCAGGTCCTGCCAAGAAAATAGTGGGCTTGGCGTAAAACTCACCAAAATTCGGGGTAGTTAAAATGTTGGACATCTCGATCTTTGACGTTGTCAACATGGATCCTTCTTACCATCCATGGAAGACAGCATGGTGATGGGGCACTGGGCATCAATTTCCTAGTTTCGGCACTAATGGTTTAATCTCCCTGCCTTTCAGGACCCAAGATGTCGTAATAGGAAACCGATCACCGCCCATCCACCAATGCAGGGGCAGGGGAAATGTCAATGCGGAAACCCCGAATGGCTCCACTTCTTCTGCAACCATCTCCACATCCACAACTATTGGGAACCCATGCCCCATATCCCCGTCTAAATTCGTTCAGCAAAGGAGGATAAACGACCTCATCTGCCGATACGAGGAAGAAGGGATTATCCCGACTCGGGATATGGCCCGCCAAGATTTAGAGGCATTTGCGCCTCATCGCCACCGCCACCCCCAAGGGTCGCATAGGGAGACACTACTCCCCACCTCAATGTAAAATTGTTTCGGGACCCTCTCCTTAGAATTCATTGATGACTCCCTGCCCTGTGCTGATGAGGTGGGGGATGTCCGGGCGAGCCCGACCGGGATCCCGTTCTAGTGGCTCCCAAGGAAGGCCCTCACCAGGTCATGTCAGTGCCGCCACCCAGCCCCACGAGCTAAGAAATAGGTAAGCTATGCACATGCACCACTAAACCTAGTCCGATTGACCGGACGCCAGTGTCTGGCACAGGCCTAGGAGGACACTCTCCAAGCGGTGTCAACGTCAACAACTATAGTGGCTCATGCCACCATCGACGTATACACTCAGTTCCACGTCTATTCCAAGAAAGGGCATGCAGATGCCCGACTCGGATCGAGGCCCCAACCGCCCCACAGGAAAGCTGGGTCAACTCTCCTGGTTGTCGGTGTAGGGAGTGCCTGCCGCGGACCAACCCACGACAACGACACCCAGTATAGAGGTCATCACCATACCACCACCATTGGGAATGCGGGTCCTCTCCACTTCCAAGATCAGTGTGGAGGTCTGCCCCATGCCACCTTCAATCTAAATGAGGGTCCTCCCCGTGGTAGTGACACTCAGTATGGAAGCCTCTTCTGCACTTATGACATCAGGCATGGAGTTGTTCCTCCTACCACAGGCCACTAGCGTGGAGATGTTACACATCCGGTCAATCTTCAGTGTGGGGGCCTCCCCATGTCTTTATAGTGGTCGATGAAGGTCCTCCTCACCCCAGAAGTCAAGGGAGTGAAGTTTATCCTCACTTCATTGACACCCAGCATGGAGATCATACACATGTTCATCTTGAAAACTATGAGGAACCTCCTCACACTAACGCTACCCTGGGAAGTAAGTATAGAGGCCCTACCCATGCTCCTACCCACTTCAGCACTTCCTGTGGGGATCCTCTTCGCACATCAGCATGTGGACACGGAGGTCCTCCCCATGTTCCTTTTGAAATATGTTCAGGTGCTCCTCACACCCTGGATCATTCAGGAGGAATCCCTCTCTGTCCCAGCACCAGTTCGGCTGAAGGACCTCCCCGATCTAGAAATCCACCCTATCCTGAAGATCCATCCTAGGGAAGAAAGGAAGGTCATCACTAGCATAAAAATAATGATGGTAAGATTCATACTGATATTAATCCTATCTGCTTCTCATATTCTAAGGCAGAATACAACTCAGCAATGGAACCCTCACCTTGATCCTCCGTGTTGAGGTCCGGGGCAAGAACGAGGCACATCAGCCTCGTACTTCCAGAATGTTAGGTTCATTGGATCCCTGCCTCCTTCCGTATATACATCCAGGAGGATGAGGATTTGGCGTCTCCCTAGTGACCAGCCATGAAATCTCCACCATCATCACCAGGAACATTCTCTACCTTGACCATAGATCATAGAGAGTTATTCCGGGGACCGATGGTGAACGAGAAACAGCATGGTCCATCACCATCTTCCATAGTCCCTACTCTAGAAACTGCGGTCACAAGCCCTTCTTATCATGATGTGGTGGCCAAGTCACTGCACTCTTCGGATGATAGCTTGAGATGTTGCGGCCTGTCAGCCCACTCATTGTATTCTTCATTGGCTAGCCTTCTATCTCAACAGTCTACTTTAGTAACACTACCGGTTCCTCAGTCGCCTCTAGTTGAGGAGCGGGGAAATGAAGAGCCAGACCCTGAGTCTGAGATGAGGAGCTTGTAGGAAATTCTTGTAGAAGACCATTTCTTGGATATGTTTTGTCCAGTTGTAGCACCGAATTTCAGTGCACCAGAAACACTCACCCAGGAGTAGGTTGGATGATTTCTCCAAACCCTCTGGGAGAAACACTTCTGACTTCGTCATCAGCGAGTGGCTTACCCCAAAAGAAAATAAAATTTCGAAGACATCGGCCAACAATGTCGTCTGGTTGACTTGGCCACACTTCCTATAGCTCAGCGCCCCAAGTCACCAGGCTACCATAGGACCCTCCAACAACGATGCATTCAAAGTTTTAAAATTCTCTTTAGGATTATCAAGGAGGCTTCTCCCCACGTGCAGATCTATGTATGGGGGCAGTATGCTGCCCTCCACTTTAGTTCCATCCGGCACCAGCCAAGATTTCCAGGAAATATCAAGGAAATGCCTCTAGGCAGAGTCGCAGTTAACATGGTTGATTTATTGAAGGAAGAGATGGAAAAATAACTCCTTGGGGACAACTTACCCCATGAGGGAGTGACACAACTTTTGGAACCATCAAGAAGGGTTACTCTCCGGTAGAGAAATATATTGGTTCTTCTCATACCCATTGAGGCATTGGTTCTCAGTCAAAATCTCAACAAGGGTAAGAAGCACCTTGGAGCTATCAAACCCTCCAAACCATCTGGATCAGTACAAAATATGGAGGATGATTTTGAGAAAGTCGTGTTGCACCAATAGCTCAAAAAGCACAAGAAGATGGTCGATGACCTCCTTGTCGAGCGTGCCATAGAGAGACGGCTAGATTACGGTGATCTATGGCTGGGGTAGTAGGGTCAGGCACAACTTCCCCCAAGAGAATTGGCTTCAGGTGACCCTGACCATCTTGCCCATACAGACAGGATTCACACTGGAACTTATGGTATGATGGCATGGTTTGTGTCCCCAAATACATCGGAGTGGTGGGATAATCCTTGGGATGCATCTCAGATTCCCCCATCTCCTCTGCAAGTCATCCCAGCAGCCGCTCCATGATCCGTTGGGCCTGTTTATGATGTTGATGAACCTTCCAATGCATTGGTGGTCAGGGATCCCCGTCAATACAATATACCCCTCCAAGATGATCCTATGGTGGTGCTCATTGCTCACCTTGAGGCATTGGAAATGTGACAAGTGGTCATCCTACCTAATGGAAAGCCATATCTGGCATGGGTGGATGATATGCTAGCACCCTTAGGTTTTTTAAATCCCACCTTATCCCCCTTTAATGGGATGGGGGATCCACTCCATCATCTGGCCCACTTCATTTCAAGGTGCGGACCCATGATGGGAACTCCAGTACAGTATGAGGCTTCCAAACTCTGATGCTTCATACAGACATTGGAAGGACCTGCATTTGTCTAGTATAGCCAGCTACCCATCAGGTTAGTAGCCGGTTGGGAAGATCTTCGTAGGAAATTTCTTTTCCAGTTCAGTTCCACTACTCAGAAGATGAGTATTGTAGACCTCTTCAAGTGGAAATAGAGGCTTGAGGAGCACATCACAAAATTTGTCTCCTAATGGAAAGTGCTCACATACTCTCTTGACATGTTGTTGACTCATGAAAAGCTACTAAAAATGTGTGTGGGGAATGTCAACACGGAACTGATCCCCTTTATGATCACCCAAAACTACCTCGGAGGATTCTGAGACATCTCTAATAAGACCCAGCTCCTAGAAGAAGACTTACAGTAGGCCAAGCATGGACAACCGTTGCCTCCTGCAATTTCCACAAGAAGGGCCACTAAGGTCGATCCCACCACGATTTCCCAAATATAGGCCCTCAAAAAGATGTAATTATTATCGGTGGAGCTTCCTCCGCAGGCTCGCAGAGTTCTTCCACCGTAGGCACAACCTACGACCCAGCAGCACCCACCTCTGAACCGGCAGGCACCCCCATGCAATGCGCTGCCACTGCCCAGGTGAGATAACCATGCTCCACCTCCTTGACAGGCTCATCCAGCCCCTCGTCAGGGTTAGGCTCCGATATCCCCCTTCCAAGATAGGAGAAACCATACCTACTCATTTAATGAGGATCGAGTCCCCGACTATTTCTGAAGTTCTTTGGAACAGGGGATTGTACATTTTCTTGAATGCAAGAGGCCAGAGGAGGTAAATCTCACTGATCACCCCAATTAATGGCCATATCACCAGATCCTAGGGAACACCCTCAAATAGTTCTATGTGTTTAAATACTGGATTCAAGACCAAGTCAATAACAACGTAGTCAGGTTGGGCCCAGCTTTAACACATGTATCATGTGTATTTGTGAAGCCCGATAGCAGCAATGACTGCGAAGGTGAGTGGCATCAGGTTTCTAAACATGGGACCCATAAGTTCAATGATTGGATGGCTCATAAGGCAGTCACCCATGCCCATGGTATTATCTGTGCATGCCTGAATTGACCAGAATCTTCATAAGATGCCGCGTCACCCGTAGCTAGTACCTCTACGTCAACGGCTCAGCCTCCCTCTTCCCCGAAGAGAAAGCACTGGGTGTGCAAGGGAAAACAAATTCCCCCACCAATGTCATCTCCATCCCATACTCTCGATGACTTCATGCCCCCAGAGATGGATATTCCCTTAGAATCCATCCAGTAGTGGATGATTCTTCAAGTGACAGTCAAGGGTACACCTTGGTTAACACCATAGATTTGGTAAACCCCTCCATGATTTCTGACAATGAGGAGCACCAGGAGGATCCTCCCAATGTTCCCAGTCATTGCCAGCATTGATGGGGCCATGGAAATATGGTTCATTAGAGTGCCTCAGTCAGTACTTTTAGTTAGGATGTGCGTTCCACTGAAACCATAAAAAATGCCCAGCGCAGAGCTCAGCACACATAGCCTTCTCATCTGGTGTCATCAGGACCACCTTCGCCATCATTTGTGCTTCTTGATTAGGTGGATCCACATTGACTATGTCGTGATCAGTCGTGCTCTGCTGCAGACTGGTCTCATTCATCTGGACCTCATCCAGTGGTCACTCCATAGGCTTTGACTAGTGAGCAGCGGAATATTCCCAGCACCAGTTAGCCGCCAGTCCAGCCGACAGGGCCCGCCATACCCCCTGTCACAGAGTGACCTATTGTAAGTAGAAGCTCATGCCTGGCA
This sequence comes from Viscum album, assembly GCA_963277665.1. Taxonomy (NCBI): domain Eukaryota; kingdom Viridiplantae; phylum Streptophyta; class Magnoliopsida; order Santalales; family Viscaceae; genus Viscum; species Viscum album. The sequence continues at coordinate 204,084,676 of OY728132.1, read as the reverse complement.
CAGAAGTATGATGTCCTAAAACATATTGACAGAATTCCAGAAATGATATCCTTCCTTGAAGCCCTTCTCCTATCAGAAGATATTCATGAATCCCTCACTGAGGCTTTAAGAAGCCCCCTCCAGTTCGAGACAGAGGTAGCAGTCGCAGAAGCCTTCCATGATAAGGTGGTCGAGCATGCTGAATGCTAGGCCAGAATCTCATTCTCTGGAGAAGATGAAGGCCCTACCATATAGGGGCACATTATCCCACTATACATCACTATCCAGTTTAACGGCATGGAGGTTCATCATGGTCTTGTCGACACAGGATCTGGGATTAACTTAATCCTGACTCTGACACTGCAAAAACTGGGGTTGTTTGAGGATGATCTGAGTCCCTATGACCTGAAAATCCAAGGCTATGATAGGACAGAACAGACCCTAGTCGAAAAAATATGCATAAAGACCCAGTTCGGTGGTCTGGTAGCTAGCACCGAGTTCATGGTTATCTCCCAGGACATCGCCTACAATGCGTTGATGGGTAGGTCATGGCTCCACCTGCATGTGGTGGTCCCTTCATCGTACCACTGGTGCCTCAAGTACTTCCTTAATGGTCGAGTGGGCATACTCCAAGGTGACACGTCTCCCTTTTCCTCTTGTTAAATCTGCTACATAGATGCTGAATATTACAAGAGTAAGGACAAGTAGATTCAGGCTAATGTGGTTGATCATGCTACGGCTACGACCGACCCGTGGACAGATCTGGATGATGGCTACATCTTTCCAATCCATCGATTAGAGGATACAACCCCGAACATGGTACAATGATTTTTTGTTTCTGGAAAGAGGGGAGAGCACATTCCCAAGTCTAAGCAACGCTGTAAGATCACCTCATACTCCTACATGAATCAGGCTCAGGTAATCCCGTAGCCCCCTACTCCCATAAGGTATAAAGATTTCTGCCCCATGGAAACAGAAATATGGCATACTTTCTTGTTTTTCCGGGCTGGGATAAACTGGATCAAGTCAAAATTCCACTTTTTCTTCGATATCATCAAGTATGGCTCCTTGAGCCAAAGATCATATGGGATCGGATCGACAGATTTCATCACTATGGTTTTGGCAGCACAGGAGTCCCCCGATGCAGTGTCCACCACCGCTCAGGCTGGTACTAGTCTCCCATCGGGGTCTTTTGACTTATAGGATACTCCTCCCATTGAGGATCCCTCCTCCATGAGTGAAAAAGAGGATTTAGAGTATGATCCTCCCAATTTTGAAGATGGTGTCTCCACCACAGTCGATGAATTGGTACAGGTGAACCACGGTTGCAAGGTGGATCTGAAACCAGCATTGATTAGTGTCACTATGCCTATCGAGGGGGAAAAAATACGTGGACTTCCTAAAATAGCGTCATGATGTATTCTCTTGTAGTTATGATGATATTCCAAGACTAGACCCTTAGGTATCCATCCAATGCCTCGGCCTCCCAGCAAATTATTGTGGGTTTAAGTAGAATCCCAAAAAGATTCACCCTTCCCATAGTGCATTGGTCAAGGTCAAAGTTGATAATCTCATCAAATACAAATTCATTAAGGAGGTACAGTACCCTAGATGGCTAACCAACATTATGCCAGTTAGGAAGAAGAATGAAAAAATCAGAGTCTGTATCAACTTTTGAGATCTTAAATGCCAATGTCCAAAGGATGATTTTTCCCTTTCTGTGATGGAATTGTTGATCGACGCTACAGTTGGGTTCCAAGCCCTCTCCTTCATGGATGGGTACTCCAGGTATAATCAGATCTTAATGGATCCCATGGATGAGGAGTCTACAGCCTTGATGTCACCACAAGGTACTTTCTTTTACCAAGTCATTCCCTTCGGTTTAAAGAATCCAGGTTCCACCTATCAACGGGCTATGCATCACATATTTAAGCCAATCCTCGGGACACTGGTGGAATGATATGTGGGCGATCTAGTGGTCAAATATCACCAGTGTTAGGACCATCTCAAAGACCTAGAGAAAGTTTTCGGCTTCCTCTATTCTTGCCACCTGAAGATGAATCCATTGAAGTGTGCCTTTGGGGGTCACCTCTGGAAAGTTTCTTGGATTCGTTGTTAGATACCAGGGCATTGAGATCGACCTAAAGAAGATCATGTCCATTAGCCAGATTCCTTCCCCAAGCAACATCTGAGAGCTGTGAGGTTACCAAGGCCACTTATCCTAAATACGCCGATTCATCACGAATTTGAATGGCAAGTGTAAGCCCTTTTCTCGGCTCATGAAGAAAGGCATTTTTTATCAATGGGATGAAGAATGTCAGACTACTTTCGAGGAAATAAAGCAGTATTTTCTCCATCCTCCGGTCTTAATGCCATATTTCTCCAGAAATCCACTGGTCTTTTATGTGACCTCCCTAGAATGATCTATCAGTGATCTTCTCACTCATAATAACAATGAGGGAACAGATAACAGTCTCTACTACCTCATCCGCATGTTCCTCGATGTGGATACCAGATACTCCCCTATCGAGAAGAGTTGCCTTGCACTGGTATTCACAGTACAGAAATTGAGACATTACTTGTAGCATCATGAGGTACAGCTGGTGTCCTGAGTAGATCCGCTAAAGTACATCCTAAACTACCCAATGTCAACAGGACATCTAGCTCGGTGGGTAGTGATTCTCCAACAGTTCGACATCAGGTTTGTTTCTCAAAAGGATATCAAGGGGAAAGCATTGGAATATTTCCTCTCCACTCATCCAACTCCTACGGACCAGTCCCTAGACCTTTTTTCCGATGAGGCAATCCTCTTTGTAGACCAGGCCATTCCATGCTGGAAAATGAACTTTGATGGTGCTTCCTAGACCCCTACCGGCAGAAGGCTCAATGACCCCAGGCTCAACAGAGTGGGAATGGGTGTCATCTTCCTCACTCCATCACAAGTCTTCCTACCGTATTCATTCCTACTATCTGAAGGCTACACCAACAATGAGGCGGAATACCAGGCTCTCATTACGGGTCTCGAGATGGCCCTCGAGATTGATGTTCCCCACTTGCATGTGAAATGGGACTCTGAGCTAGTCATCAAGAAGATCAACGGTGAATTTGTCATCAGAAATCCAGAGCTCATACCACTTTTGGATCGCACACTTCAGCTGATGGCCCAGTTCCCATCTCGGCCAGAAGTTACTCATGTCCCTCAATCCCAGAATGGTCGAGCTGACGCCTTGCCCATCCTAGCTACAACACTTTAAGAGACTGAACATGATGATTTGATTATCAATGTGGAACACTAGAGAGTAATCGATCACATCACTCTAGATGACAATTACATCCCACATGTAATCAAACTTACCATCGGTGCCTCCACATCGGAACCTATAGGTCCCTCGGATGCAGTGATTGAGGTGAATCCCGACTAGAGAACCTCCTTTGTCGAGTACCTCAAAAACTATAATCACCCAGTGGATCGGGTGGAGAGTGAGCGAATATAAGGCCACATGTTACAGTTTACCCTTCAGGGAGGTCTTGGTCTTGAGAAGATCCTTTACAAGAACAGGTTTGATGGAGTTATCCTCTGTTTCATTTAAGGAGTTGATATTTCTCAAGTCATGCAGGAGGTTCATGCCGGTTCCTACGGGGCTCATCAGACTAGGTTGAAACTATCTCACTAGATCCAGAGACTGGGGTATTTTTGGCCATCCATGATCCGTCACTGCATCAATTTTTCCAAGAGGTTACATGCATGCCAAATTCATGCCAACTTTTTTGCATCTGCCACCAGATCCTCTCCACACTACCAAGTACTCTTGGCCATTTTCAGTCTGGGGACTCGATGTCGTGGGACCATATCCACTGGCGACAGCTCGCTAATGCAGGTTCATCCTAACCGCTATGAATTTATTTTCCAAGTGGGAAAAAGTAATTCCTCTCAAAGCGGTCAAGGACTATTCTATCATTTACTTTTTGAGATCCAGAGTCATTTACCGGTTTGGAGTCCCTCACGTCGTCCTCACCGATAATGGCACCAACTTCCAGGAAACAGAGTTGAAGAAATTGCACACCAAGTACAATATCCATTCTAATCATACCACCTTCTACCACATGAAATAAAATGGGTATATCGAGGCTTTTAATAAAACCCTATCTAACATTTTACAGAAAATGGTTGGTCAGAACAAGAAGAGTTGGTCGGACAAGCTCTCCAGTGCCCTCTGGGATTATCGGACGATGAGTCGTAATTCTACACAGGTGACCCCATACTCCCTGGTCTATGGAATAGAGGTTGTCTTTCCCATAGAGATTCAGTTTCCATCATTACGCATAGATTTATATGATCAGTAAGAACCAAATAAAGTAGTTGAAATCCATCTGGCTAAATTGGAAGCACTAGATGAGAACAGGCTTCATTCCCTGCACAATCTGGAAAGGCATCAGAACAAGATAGCTAGAGATTTTAATAAAAAAGCTCTCCTCCACTCTTTATTTCAAGGTGACTTGGTGTTGTCCTTGAGAACAACAATGATACCTGGGAAAAAACCACCCAAATTGGAGCCCAAATGGGAAGGACATTACATAATTCACAAGGTGTATCCCAATCGTGCATACTCCCTGGTTACGATGGATGGTGAGCGTATAACTCCTCCCACCAATGCCACGTTCCTCAAGAAATATTTTCCCTGAGAAAATGAAGTCCTACATGAACTTAAACTATCGGGTCCTATATGACCTTAAACTTTTGGGTCCTACATGACCTTAAACTATCGGGTCCTATATGACCTTAAACTTTTGGGTCCTACATGACCTTAAACTGTTATGTCCCGCATGACATTAAATTGTATGGCGTCCTGAAGAACATTAAACGGTACATGTTACCACATGACCTTAAACTATTCCTTCCATACCACAAGAAGTTAAAATGTGTTGTTCTTCCATACTGAAGGATGTAAAACTATTCAGCACTTGTCCTGCATGACGTTAAACTACGAGTGCCAATTGTACCTCATGTCCCGCATGAAATTAAACTGTATGTCATCCCACAGGATGTTAAACTGTATATGGTCCCACGTGACCTTAAATTGTTATGTCTTGTATGACATTAAACTATATGTCATCCTACAAGATTTTAAATTGCAATAACTATGTATGGCTTGATTCCCATCCTCATGGGATACGTAGGAATGATCATATGCTTCGTCTTGAGTCTATCCCCCATTTTCCTCTTTGACTGTCCCCCCTGGGTATAGTTCTCTTGGAGGATATCTCATGGTATCGTGTAGGCTTCTTTGGCCCCACTCATGTCAGTATTACGATGATTGCACCATGTTCTCCCCTCCTTGTTCTTCTATTCTACCACATCCTCACCGCACGGCGATAAACTGAATGGTCTTCAAGAATTATGTATGGCTTGGTTCCCATCCTTATGGGATATGTAGGAACACCTGAAAATTTTGTCTGTTGGCCTAGCCCCATCATCAAAATCTCCCCTCACGTCAGAAAACAGGGTGTGATGCCAGCTTTTTCCCTCCTTTGTGGCGGGTTCATCATGATCGCACCATATATCCCCTTCTCGGGAGATCTCTACCTCTTTCACCATCCTACTTGATGTTAAATTTCATGGGCACATTTATGCTCCACACACTCCCTGTACTTGGGACTCCATCATCTTTCACATCCAAAACAGCCCCTGAACAGTACAGATACTTATCCTAAGGTCTCTCCTATCATTTTAGGCCAACACCCTCGAGGACCTCAAACGAAAAATTGATAAAAGTCACACGTTGAGAATATGGTCAGTGGTCGACTCTCATATTTTGTTCCCATTTCAGGTCACATGATATGGATTTTGTGTTTCGAACATGGTCAAAAATTATCCTTTGTCGTTGTCACCACCCCCATAGGTCCCAAATATTGAGTGTAGTGGTTCATTATTCATTGTTGTCTCTTCAAGCTTCATTCTACCTCAGGCAGGAGTGTGTGTCTAGCTATCGTGCCCCTATATGTTGGGGAGTTCCCAATCCTAATACTTGTTTCCCACACTGATAATTGCTCATGTGGGCTTAGGAGTTGTGGTAAGGAAATACCCGCATGAGGGTTCATATGGCTACAGTTGGTCAGGACTCCCAGTAGTAGGTCCCTCGACCCTTTCAGCCCCCTGGCCCAAGTTCTCATCTAGGATTGTGTGGTGTGGTATAGACTCATGTCCTCATTCACATAAGGCTATTTTTCCATGCCACACATATCCCCTTGAGACATCCCTCCTTCATCTATAATCCTTTCCACGAGCACAGGCCATGCCATGCTTCGTGTGCCCCATCATTTGGGTTTTCATCATCTTTTATATCCAAAAGGGCCCCCGAACAATGTAGATGCTTGGCCCAATGGCTCTCCTACCATTTTGGGCCAACATCCTTGAGTATTTCAAGTGAAAAATTGATACAAGTACCATGTTTTGAATGCAGTCAATAGTCAATGCTCAATTGTTTGCTCTCAAACTCCAGTCACATAAATATGGATATTGTGTTGTGAACATGGTCAATAGTTATCCTCTACCATTTTTGTCATTTCATGGTTTTTCCATAGGCACAATGATTCTCCCTAAACACTCAGTTATCCCATGCATATGAAATTAAACAAGGAAACTACATTTCGATCCCTATGACCTTAACTTAATGGCACCATCATCCTCACCGCAAGACATTAAACTGTGAACTGGTTGCGGATTCCCATTTCAGGTCCCTCAACCTTTTCAGGCCCTTGTCCCAAGTTTTCATTCAGGATTGTATGATGTGGTATGAGCTTGTGTCCTCGTTCACCTCAAGCTACTCGTCGTGTCGTACATATCTCACATTGGGGTACCTTGCCCCTATTTGTGTCCTTGTTGCATGACGTTAAACTGCACAACATCCTTCCTCAAAACTATGTGTTTCTTGATTACCATCCTTATAGGATACGTAGGATCACTCAAACATCTAGTCTTTGGGTCCAGTCCTATCTCTTAGAAACCTCATTATCATTCTGGCCTCTTGGCCTGAGTACTTCTAGGGTAGGGGTGCGTGGTGTGGTATAGTCTTATATCCTCATTCACATAAGGTTTGTAACAACCACGCCACAAACCTCTTTCTCTTGAGATCCACTTGTTCCCGTATCCTACACTCATCTTTTCAAGTCAGCTACTCTTAAGCTGGGTCCCTCAACTCTCTTCACCAATTCACCAATGTGCCCATGAGTACTCTGGTTCAGAACATAGAGTGTCGGATTCTACTTGGGCATACTTTCACCCATTTTTCAGGCTTTTTGTTTCCCTTCATTTGGGATTTCATTATCTTTCACATCCGAAGGGGCTCCTAAATGGCATAGATTCTCGGCCTAGGGGATCTCCTACCATTACAGCCCAACGTCCTCAAGGTTTTCCTACAAAAAATTGATACAAGTCCCGCATTGTGAATATGGTCAGCGGTTGACGCTCATTTTTTGTTCCCATTTCAGGTCACACAATATGGATGTTGTGTTTCTAAAACTATCAATAGTTATCCTCCATCATCACGCCAACCCCATCAAGCCTTCAATTTCAGTTGCATGATTTACATCATTTTCCACCCTATCATGTCCAAGTAGAATTTCAACACTCTTGGAACTATCTTTCAGTTCACATTCGAATGTTAGGAGGAAAAAACTGTGGTAAGGCATCATTCATGGCTATGCACCGACTCCCCCTTTACGTGTATCCCATTTTTTGCAAAGACCTCTTCCGCCCTTGTTTCCCACACTGAGTTTGACTCACATGGGCTTAGGGATCGGATCGAGGTCTACGCTCACTTGAAAGAGTTTCACTTCTTTATGGTTTGAGCTCTAAGACCTTAAACTAATATCTCCTTATACATCCTATCCTTATAACTATGTCTAGTGTGATTCCCATGCTCGTGGGATAGGTAGGAATGCCCAGACATCTCGTCTTAGGGTCCATCTCAAGTTCCACTAATTATCTCTTCTGTTTAGCCTTTTAGGCCCAAATATTATTGTATTGCATGGTGGGGCATGTGTGGGATTATTTCCTCATTCACATCAGGTTTGAAATAGCCACAACAAGTACCCCCTTTTAGGATCAAGTCCCTCCTACCTCTTGTCCTCCATGACATTAAACTGTATGTCATCTCGCATGACGTTAAACTGTATATGGTTTGATAAAACACATTTTTATCGAATATTTTATTGATAATAAATGATATAATTTCCTCACATTGAGTTAAATTTGTTCATTTATGAAATATTTGGGATTAGATCAATCATTTGGAAATTTGATGAAAATTCAAGTTTTACCCTTTAAAATTTACTGTAGTATTTCGAACATAAATATTTTTATATGTATTATTTGAACTTAACTATTTTAAATATTTTCTTGACTTAATGGTATAAAACTTTCATTCACGACGTTGGAGCTAAATCATGTATTTGGTCGGTGCAAATGGGTCATGAAATCAAAGTTGGGCTGGACTCACCAGAATGGACATGGGTTATGTATTTGGGCCATAACCTCTTCATCTGTTCTTGGATTAGGCCCAAATTTTTAGAGGAGCTCCATATTGTATTTTTTATTAAATAAACCTTCTTTAAGAAGAGCTTATTCACGCGTTTGTGGTCAAATTGGCGGTGCATTTTGGCTTAAAATATTTGTCCGAATTTCCCCATTCACACTTGAATCCACTTGTAACCTAGCCTCCCCTCCACTCTATAAATTGGTATTTTTCTCATTTGGATGGGGTTGGACGTGCCTTAGAGGATTTGGAGCATAGGTTAAGTGGTTCTTTTCCATTTCAATTAACCATTGGAGGAGGTAATCTTTCAAGGTAGGATCTCCTCCAAAATGCTCTTATCTTCCTCTTCTTTGTTGAAATGTTTTTTTTCTTTCAATAAACTTATTATTTTATCTTCCATTTATTTTATTTTGTTAAATTTTATTCTTTTTTTATCTTCTTATTTGGGCTGTAATTATTGAGTAGAAGCGTGATTGAGTTATACCCATTATAAACCGTTGCAAATGCAATTCGCTTCTACGATGATTACACCACCCATGGAAGAGTAGTCTTTTTAGTAATCGATCTATCTATTACCTTCTTCATTCATTTATTTTGAATCAATGAGCTAATGTGATTAACTTAATATGATATATTAATTGATTTTTTAAGATAAATGAAACTAAGAAAGCAATTGAACAATTGATACAAAAAACATGTGAGGTCGAGGTTTCTGTAAATTGTGAGAGTGTGATCTTAATCGGTAATACAAGACCACATTGGATAAATTTATAGAGTTCAAATATAATCCCTAAACTCAATTAATAATCATTTACAGAGTGGATATGTGATCTAATTAACCAATTACCATAATCTAACCTAATAACATCAATTAAAGAAGGGTGCTACGATTTCATGTTCCAAAGCTATCCTAAGGTTTAAGTAATTTCATCTTTGTGGTTATGTTAACTCCTATAGGGTTCGAGGGTTAAAAAATTAGGGGATTATAATTAACTGGATGTTAATTTAAATTATAATGATAAATAATTGAGGTAATAGGTATAGTTAGATCTATTACTCCTTTTAAAATATTTTCTAAAAAAACATCTTCTTGTTCTGTCTTTTTAATCGGACTTCATTTCAAAAATAAAAACAAAAAAATTATAAAATCTTCTTCTAGTAAACTTCTTATAGTTTTATAAATGGTAAACAAAACCCCCACATCCTTTCAAGTAGTGTTATTAATTCATTTTATTTTATTTTCAAAATACCTTCAATATGTTGTTAAATTCACTTCCTCCTTTGAGAGACGACCTTGGTCAGCCACTCTGCTGCACCTAAGTACCCAAAAACCAATAATCATTTGAGGGAACCCACGATAATGCCTTTTATAGTCCTACATGACCTTAATATATTATGTTATGTATGATGTTAAACTGAACACTTAGAACTATGTATGGATTGATTTCATTCCTTATGGGATATGTAGGAACACCTGGATGTTTCGTCCGTAGGTTCAGCCCCATATTTTATGACCTTTGTTGGCCCCTCGTCTTGAGGTTTCTTCCTCGGAATCATGTGTTGTGTGATGAGGACCTCGTACTCATTCACATAGATTATGCTTTATCACGTCATTTTTATTCTCCATATAGTCTCACATGACTTTAAAATCTTGTGTGCGATGTTAAAATGCACTGGTTGGTCCTGTCACACAACCCTAAAACTGTGACATTATCGTCCTGGCCGCACGATGAAAAACAGAACTACATTGTGATGTCCTCACTCAAGGGGACATCATGTTGGGTATTGGTCACCCACCATACCATTTTTCAATTCCTACATGTAGCTTGATTCATGTAGCGATACCAGGATTCTCTATCCTAGGTTTATCGCTCCACAAAAAAACACACATCTAACCTAAAGGACAAACAAGATATATCAAATGCCGCTTATTTAGGTGCGAGGGCTAGACCTACACTACCTTATTATACCTAGAATTGGTACCTTACCATGCTATCTATATAACTACATATGGATTGATTCCCATTCTCATGGGGTATGTAGGAACGCCTAGTCACTTTGCCTTGGGCCCAGCCTAACTTTCACTTTTGGTCCCTTGACCTAAAAGCTTCTTGGGGAGAACATTGTAATATAGGATTATGTAATCATTCACTTCAGGTTTTATACTTACCACACCATGTGTCTCCCTCACTTATTTCCATCTATGGTCTGAGTTCTATGAACATAAACTAAGACCACTCTGCGTCCTTTCTGCAAGACGTTAAACTGCACGACATCTTCCAGAACTAAGTATGACTTGATTCCCATCCTCATGGGATACGTAGGACTACCCAGGAATCTTTTCTTCAGGTCCATCCCCAGGAATCTTAAATCCTACCCCTTATTTTTCAGCCCCTTGGCCCGAACTCTTTTGGGGAACCGTGTAACTGTAGCTCTACCCTGAACAATTTTAGGATTCCCCATAATAATTAAGGGATGCACCAGCTTCTTTGCCATAGAGGATTCCCCCCTACCAGCATTGGTATCTGACCATTTTGTGCTTTAATAACTACGTTGGATTGATTCTCATCTGTATGGGATATGTAACAATGTCTGGAACTTTTTCATCGGGCCCAGCCCCAGGGTTATTTGTCCTTCTGCCCCCTTGGCCCCAACCTCAGTTCAGGTCATATGATGTTGAAATATTCCATTCATCATCCACATACGCATGATGTGTTCCATATTCTCACTAGATATTTCATGTTCGAAAGTATGTTTGATCCCTAATCAGACCTATTCACCCACCTGATGTGTTTAGACCATGGTGGCATAATTTCAAGAGTGTTGGACTCTAGTCGAACAACCGATCACTCCACTCTCCACGCTTTGTGTGCCCTTTATTTGGATCCTCATTTACTTTCACTTCTGAAAGAACCCCCTAACTATAATGATGCTTAGCCTATGGCTTGCCTACTATCCTGGGTCAATGTTCCAGAATACTAATGGATGATATTTTGATTCAGGCCCCATGTTTCGAATATGGTAAGTGGTTAGCCCTCATTTTTTATCCCTATATCGGGCTAACATAGTAGGGATGTTGTGTTTTGAACATGGTCAACAGTTATCCTTCATTATCATGACACCTTTACAATGTTCCAAATTTTGGGTATCATGAATCACACTTTCCAATCCCTATGTTCGGATTGACTCAAACACCCCTCAAGTTACCTCGGTCGTACACCAGAGCACATAGGGAAGACAGCAATTCCTCTATTCTGAGAGATTCATTCTCCGATCAGGCATCCCCCATTCTTCTTGGAGGCCTGCATGGGTCGTTTATACCCCAGATGCCTAAAATTTGGTTGGCATTCCCACAATAAAATAAATTGACTTTACGACCATCCCTTGTTTCTCACATCAGGAAAGACCCATGTGATATTAGGGAGGGGTTGCTAATTAATTTAATATTGTGGTTAGAATGCATCCAATTGAAAAAACAAGTGAATAATCTATTAGTGCATGCGGTTTAGAATAAGAAGCTGTGAAGAAGAATAAGTTTATGAGTTTTTCCAAAACAAGGCCCTTAAGGATTGAAGTTTTGGATGGATTTCTCCAGTGTTTCCACCTTCTGACTTGTAGCCTCCAGCATTTCTTCCTACCCCCTGAGATCCTTCTCTTCATTAGTAGTTGCAGAGTGTAACTCATTATCCATGGCCTGTAGCCGTGATTTTTCAGTTTGGAGCTCAATAATTTGGAGATTTTCTTGCACTATATGCTCCTGATCATCTTCCAAATGGGCCCTAAATTACTCGATGATCTCGAAGGGTTTTGTAATGAATGCCTCCCTTTCTTTCACTTTCTCTTCAAGGAACCAGACCTCCTGATCTGCCTTCAAAAATGCCTAAGTATTTTCTGACTCTTTTTGGCATCGGTAAATATTGGAACATTGTCTATTCTCCTGTATCTTCTCTTCCATGTAATCAAAGATCATTATGTCAATATGGTGAGCATTTACCCCTCCAGTGCAGAGAAATCATAGCCAGGTGCAGAGTGACCCCATCTGTCTTAGCCATTCTACCTATGGCTGAATGAGAAAGCATTTGATGCACTTACACACCTCTCACCGTGTCATATGGATCTCATTAATAGCATTTGAGTTAGAATTATCTATCTTTTAAGGGTCTATAGGCCCGTACTTGGGGAAATAATCCAGGAGTTCAGTGGTAGGGTCCTCTTCTGGAATTCCTTCATATTCAAGGACTTCACCCTCGTCGGGATAGAGGTCCACCCCGGCATAATTTTCACCCATTATCACAACCTACAACTCATTAAGTACTGGGGTGGGACCACCTCTATTAGTTTCTTTTACAAGGTCTAATGTGGTCGAAGACAGGGCTCCTACAGATTATCTAGACCTGATGGTATCTCGAGCCTCCAACCTTGAAATCATTGCATTGGGGATCAGTTTCTTGGTTAACCAAATTTCCCAACAAATAATAGAGCCAGCGAAGATAAAGGCTTATGAGAGCCAAGCACGGCAGGGTCCAGTGCCTGTGTCATAGCGGGAACCGCCAACACAGGAGATCCTTCGGTACATGTTAACTCGATCACCAGCACTGACTCCTCCCAGATCGTGGGGACAGAGAGGAACTCGAGGCTTCCATTTCGTCTCTTCCTTCAGGCTCATCACTACCTATTCTAGCCATAACTGGTTCCCCACTTTGTTTGGTTCTGAGGACAGGTTCCTAAGAAAGTTCCCTTATGTCCATAGGTGCGTCTGCATCCCCTGCAAGGAAGGATTCATGGGCACCCCTGACCATGTATTCATAAACGGGATAGATTTCGGTTGACATATTGGGATTGTGAGAAGATAAAGGTCATTGGAGATAAGAGTAAGACTCGCCTCAAGCTACTTAGCTAGTTATGTGTCAGAGACTACAATTTTTTCACTCTCCCAAGATCTTTGCTAGTGAGAAGGAGCTTCTGAGGGTCCCTCACCACCAAGACCTTCAACTTGGTCCTCCTCCTCCTCTTCTTCATCTCCACCTTCTTCTCCTTCTTACTCTTATTCCTCTTCTTCCTCTTCTTCTTCTTCTTCCTCCCCTATACCTTTATCCTCAGATGGCAGCTTCTCTGGGTCATGTTCCTGGAAAATCATCACTTTCACTAGGAGATGTGGTTCTTCATACCTCCCCCGCTGGCATGCGTACATATCCATAGTTGTCATGTATGCATTCCAGTGATGAAATTTTACCCTATCCGTTATTTGGATGTTCCCTATGTCTGTAAAATCGAGCCCGGTGTGTACCAACCTCTGCCAAAACTCTTCAATGGACATAGATTGCCGTAGTGTTCTCCGTGAAAACTATAGAGTGGGGAAGATAGCATCGGTAGTTGACTTCATGAGGTGCCTGAGTTGATTTCCTGTAAGTTCCTTAGTTGGCCCACGAGGATGCACATGGGACGACCCCTCCTCAGAAGGTAGAGGAGCGTTCTTGGCTTGCAATACTCTTGCCGATGAAGTGTCGACTCGTGCCATGCTAACCACTCGATCCATTATTTATCTCGCCTCTCCTGTGGAACTTATTCTACCTCCCTGCTCTTTGGGCTCTTCACTATCCACCTTCATTTTCCGAATGCATTTCCAAAGAATCCCCTTGGGATACTTTTTATCCAGTGTTCAACATACTCTATTGACAGGCCTGTACTAACATCGGTATGGGGAAGATTGATGATTTAGCCTAATCCTACCATTGTAAACATAAGCCACAATTGGTAGAGAATACATGGAGTTCATTCTTCCTGAACCTATGTATATTCTTTCTTTAGTATTTGTTTCATGCACCCGAACAGCCTGGCGAACTTGGTCGGCACGTATGGTTTGTAAAAGATTTTAACGTCAATCCAGGATACAAGTACACCACCCTGGATGCTTTTCAGGTACTCCCTTTGCTCCAATAGGCCTCGCCCATCATCTACCATTTGACCAACCGGGGTCTGGAATGGTTGGATGTCAAAATGGGTATGGCTATCGATCTTGATCTTGATCCCTTCTTCTTTGAGCATCAGTGGGTGGATTCTGGCTTTGTTCAAGAGGGATGGCCACATACCGTTAATAGGTGTGAACGGAATTCAGGAAGTCATACCCACTACAGTGGGCTACGACCCATCCATGAAGAATCTAGAATGGTCTGTATATCCTCCTGGGTGTACATCTCCTCAAGATACGCCCCAAAATACTGTACAACCTAGCCAACATCAGCACCCCCAGGTTAACCTTGTTCTTCGCCTCCATAATCCTGGCCATCACTAGCCCACATCCTTGTGTCCCTCACTGGAAATAGCCACCCACTCAAGAATGCATCATGAAACCCGACATATCATACATTTGGGTCTCGACTTTTATTTATGCCAAAGCCCCATGATCGGTACTCTCCTGCCTCTAGGACCCTCCTGTATGATCCCACTTTTCCCCTCTGAGATGTGTTCGGGCGTTGCTTCCCTAGACCTGGAATCTTTACAGTCATGTCCTACGTTAGGAAAATACTAAACCATCTTGAATAAGATATTTCCTCCAGAATATATTTTATTTTCATCTCCTCTTTAGCCAGTTCCAGGAGGTTCTATGATAGGATGGGGGTGCACGTCCTATCCCCCCAGACATTCCTCATTGGGAGGAACTCGTCATACCGGTACCCCTCCAAGGGGATTCCCCCAATGTAGTGAATGTCCCACAGACTGATTCCCACCTCCCCAGGGTGGAGGTGGAAGGTGTTGGTGTTTGGAGATCAACGACTGAACAATTCCGGTACCAGGTCCCGCTGCTGATAGATGTAAAATTGGGACGTACAAACAGCTTTGAAGAGACCGATAGATCGTAGATCTGGCCCAAACTCCTCAAATGTATGGCATGCCCAGTACACCCATGCCCATTCACTGGTTAATTTTCCTCTGGATCTGAAATCCCATTCAAGACAACCCATCATCCCGTCAGTAATACTGCTTCTGAAAGAACTTTTATAAAGAGCAGGAGATTCCTCGAGAATCGGATCGCTCCCTACAACAGTCCTAGTCTTTGGATTTAGTGAAAAATGGATGTGTTCTATGTTTCCCTAGTGTTATTTCCATTGTTTGTGATATTGAACTGTGGGAGACTATCCTCGCAGGTCACCCATGATCGTGGTGTATTTGTCTCAAAGCTGGGCATCATTACCTCCTCCAAAAGGTCAAAGTTCCATAACAGCAGACTATCACTCAGGACATAATCTTTTTGATCTTGCATAAGCATGCCAAAAATCATCTAATTATCAGACCCAACCCTCCTCTCATTAATAATTTTGGGGTTCGTGATCATCTGAGTCCTCCTTGCAGCTGTAGTGGCCTCCCTCTTGGCATTAGTCTATTGGGAAGCCATTTTCAAAATCCTAACGGTTGTGTGTGAAATAATGGAGATTCAGCACAAAAAAATAGATGGTGGTGAGAAAGATTTCAATCTACGCGAAAAAGGTTGGGCAGGGTGTAAAACTTAGAGTCGGCCGTGGAAACTTGCACGCGGATCGGGACCGTTTTCGCACACGAGAGAAAAGCATCTGTCATATGAAAAAAATCAGAGTAGGGACCTAGGAGGAGCCTCAACATATGTATAGGTGTGAACCATGTATTCCACATGCACGAAAGAGGTTTTCATGCCCAAACAACTTTTTTGCGTTCACCGCACTGATGCTTCCCTAGTTTTCAGTGTGACCCTCAGAATCCAACCTTTGGGTCCCCCTTCAGCTCTGATTCTAAGGGGGGAATTTTTTGATGCTGAATTTATAATGGGGATAGTATTGGGATGATAATGAATAAATAAAGGTATTTGGATGGGAATATGAAGATTATGTGACCTGAGAGGAAGGTGCGTCCAAGATTCAGGGGATGCAAGCAAGAGTCCCTCCGGCGCGTAAACTCTTGCGCACCCTATGTGACGTCAAAGGCAGGCTTCCACGACAACCCACCAGAAACCACCCAATGCACTAGCGTGCAGGTACCCAGAGGCGCATAAACCCTTATGTGCCCAATGAAACATCAACCCCCCCCCCCCCCCCTTGTGTGCATCTCCTCTTGCTCGTAGCCTCTAGGGGTTTCGGCTATAAATTGAAATGAACCCCCAACCCTTTGGGATGGATATAGAAGATGAAGCGATGCTCTGCTGCATGAAAAACACATCTTCCACGACCACGCAAAAAACACTATGTCCTCAAGGTATTAGATCTTGCACGACAGGTCCTCCAAGGGTCCTCCTTCGGGTGGGAACTCTTGGGCGTGATCCCCGTCAATTTCCTTTTACCCAAAGTCCTTTTCACGCAAAAGATATATCTTGTGTGCAATTTTCCCCCTTCATTGGGTCTATTTTGTGTGCATACTTCTAGTTTGTGCACAAACATTCCACCTTGCATGCATACTTCCGGTTTGTGTGCCACTATTCCACCCTGTGCGCATCCTTCTGGTTTCTGCACAACCATTCCATCTTGCGCGTACCCCCCTCATCTTGTGTGCGGCTTTCTTTCTATGCTCTATGTGTCTTCCTTAACCTAAGGCACCATGTTCGAACCTCTATAACGTGCAACATATCTATTTCACGCACCTTTCTCCCGTACGACCCTCCAGGTTCATACGAAGTGACTTCAAAGTCCCTTGGGCGGTGCTTTACGTGGTGTTTCTTAGCCTTATGCTTCTTTTCAAAGGCATTCTAACGGGAATTGCTTCTCCACATAGCCACGCTAATGTGGGCCCCTCAATGTATCACTCCACGACACCCCCTCACCACAACATTGCTGATGTCTTCCCTTCCCCAAGGATGGGTAGGTATCAGTTATTTAAGTCCTAGGGGTGAAGAGTGAACCTGTCTCGTCCGAGCTGCAGGATGTTAAATTACCAAGCACCATCTTCCCCAGTACATGGCGTTAAACCGTGGCTTCACCCCATGCCTTCTACACGGGGAGCCCCATCTTAGAAATTCTCTACACCTGATCGTCTCCACAGGAGTGAGATCTTCCTCATATGGAATTAGATCCTCTTTGTTGGAGCGGCGTTTGTCTGCGGGGAAGGGAAACCATCTTGGTGTAAGACCCTAGCCTTTCTTGCATGAGGTAGTACCCTTACTCCTCCTTTCTTCTTCTGTGCCAGAGACTAAGAGGAGATATGGGCATCGGAACCTTCGTTCTCCCATCCCTCTCCCTCTGGGCTTTGTCACCACCTAGGCCTCTATCCTAGAGTAAGTCCCAATCTCCATCTCCCTAGGCTGCTAACCACCCATAAGCCTATGTTTCCTCTTTGGGCCGCCAACCACATGTAATCCCCCTTCCACCTCCCATGGATGCACCTTTCATGATGTGATCAAGTCTTTGTTGCCTCTTATTTCTCACATTGAGCATGACTCACGTGGGCTTAGAGTAAGCATTGACCATGGAATCCTCTTTGGGCCACCCTAGAATGTAAGCCCCAACAACATCCCGAACTATGGGGACTTTGATTCTTACTAAGGAAAGGTACGTAGGAAGCCTCCCTGAGGTTAAATCCCAGCAACCATTGGTCCCGACCACTTCACGTCAGTTCACCGACACCTCTCCCGAACTATGTGGACTTTGATCCTTGCCAAGGCAAGGTACGTAGGAAGCCTCCCTGAGGTTCAAGACCAGCAACCATTGGTCTCGACCACTTCACATCGATTCACCAACACCTCTCCCGAACTACATGGACTTTGATCCTTGCCAAGGCAAGGTAGGTAAGAAGCCTCCTTGAGGTTCAAGCCCAGCAACCATTGGTCCTGACCACTTCACGTCGGTTCACCAACACATATCCTAAACTACGTGGACTTTGATCCTTACCAAGGCAAGGTACGTAGGAAGCCTCCCTGAGGTTCAAGCCTGACAACCATTAGTCCCAACCACTTCACGTCGGTTCACCAACACCTCTTCTGAACTACACGGACTTTGATCCTTTCCAAGGCAAGGTACGTTGGATGCCTCCCCGAGGTTCAATCCTAACTCCCATCAATACCAACTACTTAACGTCATTCCACCCCCATCCTGCATGACGTTAAACTATACACCCCTTTTTTCTCACATGACACTAAATTTTCCCCCAATCTGCAGTAAGCCATTGTCAACCTCAATCAGCGGTAAGCCATTGTCAACCCCAATCGACGGTAAGCCATCATGTTACCCAATAGATGCTAAGCTGTTGTAGTCCACTTTGTTGGGACCCACATATTTGGTCTTCCCTTGAGCATCAGACCAACCTCGGTCTGCTAACCACACATAAGCCCCTACATGTCATCAGGTTGTTGTCCCCTATGCACACCCTGATTCCATGCCTCGTTCTGAACTATGTGGACTTTGATCCTTTCCAAGGAGAGTTACATAAGAAGCCTCTTTGATGTTCAAGCCCATTACCCATGTATCGTCCTGGAATTTCGCTCGATCCTATGTGTTTCGGGAAGGTATTTCCCCAACCCAGATGTTACACTTCCTCCGGGTCTCATCCATAGGGGTTGCCTCCTTAGGCATCTCATCACCTCGCTGAACTAGGTGGACTTTGATTCCCTTCCACGGGGATACATAGGAAGTATCTTCAAGGATCAATCCCAACATCACTATTGCTCTTACGGGAGTTCCAAATCATTATCCATTCACTCTCAACAACCCATATCCATCCTGATTCTTACTTGAGCCGCCACATCCCGGTGAGATCATGCCAATTCACCTCTTCACTGCTCTTAGCAGCACTCGGGTAACTAACCTTGCATTATCCCTAACATCAGTGTTCCCTCTAGGGGTTTCACCCATCTGATCAACTCCTGTCAGTGTTTTGATCAGTCTGATCCTTCTCCACTAGATGTTAAACTAACAGAATACCCTATGTTAAACATGTTAAGCTGAGGAAAACCGCAGAGGCATACCTATGGAATATAATTCCCCACATTCGACATGGGATACCTTGGGCTTCTGCTCCCTAGATAAGCCCTATAATAAGGGGAATAAACCTAGACACATCAGTATTCCAGCATCCAGACACGCCAGTGATGTCCAACGTGACTACTCCATCAACTAAAGGTTGTTTCCCTGACCAAACCCTTTGGAATGTCTTGATAGAAGTATTGTAATTAGTCGACGTCCATGAAGACATAGCACTGGGAAGAGTCTCGCGAACAACGCCTTAATCTATAAGGAGACCTGGACTAGGTAACAAGTTTTTAGGAGGAATCCACAGAAGGATAGATCAACATCCCATCATCCCGTTTCAATCAAGGAGAAAACATCCCTGAATAGGCAATGGATTCTTCCCACCTTTGGAAAGTGGGAATGTGGGGCAACAGTTGTGCATCCTCTGAAATAGAGGAATGCGCACACCCAGTAGAAAGCATCGGAAACATAGTAAGGTAAGAAATAACCAATATATTCTTTATAACTACAAGTCTCAAGGATATAGAGAAGTATCCTTCATCCTAAATCTAATACATGGAGGCTGCATCTCATGAGAAACTAGGGATGATCAGAGTATCAAAAGGTATACAAGTTCGGAATTCGATATCCCAGCTAAATACCATATATTGGTGGAAACCAAGGGGTGCTCAAGGAGTCACAAGACATGAAGCATATGATATTCTCATCCTTTATTACCTACAAAGTGGAAGAAAGAATTAAATAATTACAATGAAATATAGAAATAACCAATAGAATAAAATTACCTTGTGTATTTCTAATTTTAGAGATCAATTTGCATGTCAAAGTTTAAACATTAGTAAAGAATCAATTTGATACCCATTCTTTCTTGTTCATCTTCATTTATAAGAAGAGTCCTTACTACTGGGTTTCGTAAGGATTTAATTGTAACATCCTCATCCTGGAATCCATTAAACGGTACCCCGAGGTGAGCCTCCACATGACCTCAAGCACGCGTCCTCGTATTCCATAGGTTTACTGTAACACCCCAAGATTTCTTAGTACGTTATTTCTTCAAAGTAATTCAATAACTTTCACTACACACAACACCGAGTTCAAGCGCACCATGACTTACCAAACTAGCTGTTCAAAAGCGGTTATGAATATTATTAAATGAATTTTTAACTATATATAATCCTTATAATTTTAGAATCCATATTATGAATTTCTTAGACATAATATAAGAACTAATTCATTTTTTCAGATAAAAGAATTATTTTTCAAAAAATGCACTTTTAACGCCTTTTAATGGGGAACCCTTTTTAAATCCAATATTTGAAACTTTTATATATTCAATTTGACAAAATAAAATTCTTATTTAGAATCGGTACATAAAAATTTATTTTCAATAAATATTTGGTGTTTTTCTAATAACTTTCATATTTGGGTGAATAGGGAAAATTACTATATTTTAACTGAAAAAAACTATTTTAATAAAAATAATTTATAGTGTTAAATTATACATTTTAATGGTTTAGAAGTATAAATAGATTATATTTTTACCATTTAATCCAATTCTGGTCATTGTAAGTAATTTCACTTTGAGATTGGACATAAACAAGTGTCAATCTTTTGATAGGTATTGTTTCTTAAAAATACGCCTTTTTGGTTTTGACAACAACAATTAATTTTAAATTAATAAATGAAACTTATATGTTTTTAATCTGGTAAAATATACTTTATTTTTGAATTTAGGATATCAAAATTATCTTAGGGTGAATTTTTGGTATTTTTCTGAAAACTATCAATTTTTGATTAATAGTGAAAACACTAAGTTATTGTTTAAAATTGACTTTTTATTTAAATAATTATTTTTTTATTTAAATTTATTTTAGGTAAAAATAGATAAATAATACCTATATATGTTCAATTTAATTCATTGGAGTCATTTTTTAATAATATTAGATATATGAAATTTCATTAAACTTTTCACCGTCTTTTACCCACCTCCTAGGAGAATTTGCAAATTCACATAAAACTTAATTTTACTGCTTCTGTGGGTGGAATTTCAAAAATCTAAGAGACATGGTTAATATAAGTAAGAAAAATTTGGTTCAATAAGATAAAAATATTTTTTGAATAGTAACGGTTTACTTTTATTTACGACGATTAAAAGTAAAAAGGGTAATTAAGTGTAAAAATGATATTATTCTTACACTAACACATGTCCTAATTTTATTAGATAATTGTAATTAGACAAAAAACAACCTTATTAATAAAATATTATCTTTAGGTCCACTTTGATTAGATTAGAACATTTATTATAATTTAATTGAAAGAAGAGTTAAAAGAGTTAAAATCAAAGTTTAATAACTAAAACATTTTTAATATAGGGTTATACATAAGATAAATTATACTATAAATATTAATTAGAAATAAAAAAAGATTTAATAAATAATTGTATTTTATTTATAATTTTTAGACATTAAATATTTAAATTTATTTATGACACAATGATGATGGAGTAATTACCATATTAATGAAAGATTAAAATAATTGACATTATAAATATCCAAATAAATATAATTTGAGACTTTTTATAAATTACACTAATTTTCTAGGTTATTATGACATGTTAGGGTTGGTTAGATCAATTTTTTTAGAATTAATCATGCTGTTATGATTTTAACAAAAAAAATACCAAATACTGTCAAAATTGACATAAAATAGTTTTTAAAACAAATATTATATTATTAATTGATATAATAGTACAAAAAATCTATTGTTCGGCCAAAAGACTTATATAATAATATATATGACATTAATTAACCAATTGGGGTTCGATTGAAATTTTATAGTAAATTTAATAACCATATAATATAAAAATACAAAGAGACATGGTAAATGTCAAACTATTTAACTAAGAGTTAAATATAAAAGTTAAGGTTAATATGGTGACCTAAATCTGTATAAAACCTATTGGTTGAGTGGTTTTCAACCCATCCCCACCTTAGACTTTAAATAATTCATTTTTTAGGCATTATAAACCGAAAATTAATTTATTATAAAATAATATTTTAATCTTTTTCCTAAGGTTCCCCTCACCCCTCTTATAAAAGGGCACTTCTCCTTCTCTCAAATTCACACCTCCAAAGCTATTTCGCTCGGAAAAACCCTACCCAAATATCCTCCCAACTATCCTACCTTCATCCTAAAGGACTTCCTTTGGTCAAAAATCCAACCTAAGGATCCCTTTTGATCATATCAAAAGGAAGAACCCGAAGAATAGGTAATGATTTCACCACCCTCTTTCAAGTTCTCTTATTCTTCCACTTACTCTTTCTTTATTGTTTCCATTATAAAATAATAAATCCAGTATATTATATATACTATGATGTTATTATATATATGGCACAACTATATTCATTATTCTATCCATCATATGAATGATAATGTCACCATGCGTGCGTACGTACGGCTTGCCGTCTCCACGCTGTGGTGTAATTTGTTATTCAACACTATGTTATTTGGATGGATATAATGACTAGTAATATGTATATAAATAATGAAAATAACATGATAATGTCTCTATAAAATTAATATACCATCCAATTCCACACCTTTAAGTAAATGATATTGTCGCGTGTGCATACGTACGGATTACCGTCTCCACGACGCGCTGAGATTCATTTCCACGTTCACCATTCATCGATGATTATAAAAATATATATTACTAATAAGTATGTAATATATGACATAATAATTCTACTGTAGATATATATATATTTATATATATATATATATATATGTATTTATGTAATTACATATATCTTATTCACTTACATCCGTTCAATACGATATGAAAAGAGAAACAATGTTTATGCGTACGTACGGCCTACCGTCTCCATAAATGGTGTTTTCCATTTCATATATCTACCTATTATAAATATTTATATTATAAATATATATGATATATGAATAAAGGTTTATATTCTAGAAGTATTTAAATCAAGACCTAAATGATACGGTCAAGAATAACAAGTTAAAATACGTACGATAAAGAAAGCGATTATTACCAGAAATGTTAATTTAACATGAAAATCATTATTAAATGGGTAGTATAAAGTCATAAATGAATCATGTGTGATATAATAAATATTAATATGGTCCTGGTATAATCTAATAACATACACTGGTAATTATACGGGAGGTTAAACATACCCAAGACCAAAGGAAAGTGCAAGGTAAGGGGTTTCTTTTCTCACTTTTAATTCCGTGAGATTTCCATTATTCACCACTTATTTATTGCATGTGGTGTATTTTGTAATTCCATTTGATATATATTATCATGATTCTATTTATATTCATGATATTATGTGATTAATTTGGTGGTTATTGATAATTGTTCATACGACTCGATTGATTACAATAAGGTAAGGGTTATTTCTTCAATCTCATTATTATCTGAGGTTGTTTATGTGTAAGTATTTACTAGGACATATTTATCATCGATAAACATATTTCAAAAAAATGTTTTCTAAATGAATATTTGAAGGTTTTATGTGAGGTTCTATTTAACTATATCATCATTTTAAATGTTTTAAAGATTTATCTTTCTAAATCCTTTTAATTAATGTCCATGTTTTCAAAATGATCTTAAGGATTTATTTATATGGACATGAATGTTTTGAAATGATAATTATTTTCAAAATTTTCGAAGTGTTATGGGACACTTTGATTCAAAAATATCTTTTAAATTACTTCCTTTATAAATTTTTGACTTTTAAATGATTTTACAAAAGGGATATTTCTCTCAAAAGGTTTTATTCATCATTTTCAACTATGTCAGCATCCTTTACTGGATATTATTTTTTATTGAGGTTGATTTATTATAATAAAATATTCCATATTGTATTGAATTATTTTGACCATGGATGTTCGATTTTTATACCATCCATGGTTTACAGTAAATGTATTGACATTTCATATTCTAGTTTTAATATGAATGTTTAAGTTATGTTTCAACTTTTTCATATGAGGAATGCAGTGGAGTTAGTGAGTGACGGGTGGAGCCCACTATAGCTTCTCGATGCATCGGTGGGTATCATGAGACAAAATTGTGTCTTGGAACAATTCCTTGACAAAAATTTTATTTGTAGTCATGGCATAAGGCCTTGACTATGTGGTAATGATGTCCGTCATTAGGCATTCCCTCATTATGAAATTAGTTATTACATGTGATTATTTGACTAGTAGAATATCCATGTGCATGTTTATGTGGTAATGTTTGATTTATTTTTTCCATATTATTTTCATGTTTATGTTTAAAATGTATTTTTTCTATTACACATCTTTCCTTAAAAGTTTATATCTTCCGATAAATTATTTACCCTTACTGAGCATCTGAGATCACCCCTTTCATATGTTTTATTTTCCCAGGATCCCAAGACGTGTTTTATGTTTGAGATGCAGGATTAAGATTAGGGAACAATGGAATTCTAGAAGGATTTTTTTTGTATGTTAGAAAGTGTAATGTAACATTCATGTATGTAATTTATTTTCTAAGACTGCTAAACTGATCAGTCTTTCAAGACTTGATACTTGTAATCATGCCAATGTATTAAAATAATGCACCGACTCTGAGAATCTAGGGTCGGGGCGTTACATTTCCAACTAGTAGTGAGGGTCTAGATTAGTCAAGTTGGGAGACTATACCCTCTTTATCAGAGTAATCCATAGTAGATAACAAGCATAAATAGAGAAGAAAAGTGAAATAACCAATAAACATGCATAACTATCTTCTCCCAAAATTGGATACAAACCACAATCAAGATAAAAATGGCATGTCATTCTAATAGTGTTAAAGTGAATAAAACCCAAACTAAAGATAAAGAGTAGAATCCCCAAAATGGTATTGAAACCAAATCTAGAACCTCATCCAGGTATGTCCCATGACCAACTCAACTCCCTAGCACAGAGCCCTTTCCCTTGTCCTAACCTGCAACCATGAAGTCTTCTCAGGTACACAACGACAGCTTGAGGAGGGTTTGAGTAAAACTCAGTAGGCCACCACCAAAAGTTTTTACAAAATATCCAGTCTAACAGATAGTACATGCAAGTATGAAATAAAAGATAAGAAAATAAAATATAGTCCGTGGAAAACAATCCAACAATATCTAATTATCTTTTACTAACCATAGTTCCAAAATTCATTATGTGTGTCTTCTTCAATACTTATTTCATCATTAACATGAAACCTATGGGCTAGGAATTCACACCATTCACACAAGGTTAATGAAATTTATCATTCTAAAAAATGGATTAAGTAAAGTCCATAACTCACTAAGGATAATTCATCAAAACATCACAATATCCACACCTTGAGGACTCGGTCTGGGGGGAATGCAACTGTTAGGGGAATATAGTTATGTCCCCTTCCCTAACTCATGCATTGTAGGTGGAGTTAGAGCATCAGTCCAACTCGACCTATGGGAGGAGACTCATTCCTTTATCCCACACCTAAATACATGTTCACATTCTTATTCATCCATTCATCACAAAAAAACCATATCACAACCAAACACAACCAATAAATATCATAATCATAATCCACAACAATCAATAAGAAAGATAACATTATTCCATAACCCATTAACACGTTTTCCATTTTCATGCCTAGCTCACCAAGAACATTCAATATTTCCCTTAAATCATTCCATTTCACATATTCATAAATTACCTTATGAAATACCATTTATCATATTCTTCATTTTACATACCACTACCAATTAACATGTTCAACGATTCATATGATCTACCCTCTTAGGAATTTCTAATATAAATCATGAGCCACCTGGCTACATCCAAGTTAAAAAAATTAACCCATTTTTGCATCATTCCAAACAAACCTTTAATCCATTATCAACCTATACACATTACCAATATTCCATTTTCACATCCATAAACATATTAACATGCTCAACATGGGATCTACGTCATCACACAATGACCTTTCACTTATTTAATTAATTCTTATGTACGGAAATATTGGTGCCCCCCATGGGTGTCCCTAAATAGGTAAAATAATCCTCAATACATCCCATAGAAACCATGGGGGTTTATATTAATCAATTGGACACCAATTTTACCAAACCTCACCAAGGAAATCAAAATCACTATAAGAGGTGACCAAGAACAATACCCAACATCCACAAATCTAAAATGAAACTATTAAATATTACGTATAGACCACCTACCTTGAATCTGTTGATGTTGGAACTCTTTATCATAGCCTTAGATTCTAATTCAACCATCCTTATAATCCCCAAACTATATTTCCCCATAAAAAGGGGGTTTAGAGCTTTAGATAGAGATAAGAGGGAGATGAAAACCCTAAACCCAAAAGAGAAGCATTGAGGAGATTATACTTACCTGGGAATTCAATCTGCAACTGATGGCACACAAAAAAACCTATACATGAAAGAGAATAACACTTATGAGTTTATGAGAATTATTGGTTATCACTATAGTTCAAAAGAAGAAATGAGAGGAGAAAATCCAATGAAGGTTTAAAATCTCGTAATGGAAATTTTGTAATTTTTCCCAACTTTACTGGGCCATACAGTTTACCCATACAGTTTTCCAAACCGTGTGTAGACTATGTGCAAGACACTATCCAAGGAAGCTTGGTCACATAGTTACCTGGGTAGTCTTCATGGTTTGATAGACCGTTCACTGAACATGAATTAATCATTTGTCCAAGGTTGCACGGTTTCCTGGGAATTCTGTACGATTTGCTTAACCATGCGCCAACCATGTACCTCGCACAGATTGGCCCAGTTTTCCATTATTCCATGTCACGATCCCTCAGAACACCCCTGAGGTCCCTCATACACCCAGGAAATATTTCATTAATAGAAAAAAATAGGTTGAAACAAAATTTTAAAGAAGTACATACCTCTACGGAGTCTGAGATCTTACAACCTCTCCACCTTATGATGGCTCGTCCTCGAGCTTCTCTTCCTGAGAATTATTGAGTTTCTAAATAAAAGAGGTTGGGCCATTGGGTCCACACATCTGATTCCATCTCCCATGTTTCTTCCTAAACATTTCCATGTTTCCACATAACATGAACCAATGGAAAAACATTGCCCCGCAACACCTTCTCGCTAGGATCCACAATATGAACCCGATGCTCCTCAAAGCATGCATCAACCTCAATAAAAACATGCTCAACGTTTATTACATTATATGGATTAGGGTGACACTTCCAAAGCTACAAAACATGAAAACAAATCATGCATTCCACTATACTGTTGTGGAATATCCAATTGCTAAGCCACTAGTTTGATCCTCTCCACAATCTCAAGTGGCCCCACGTATCTGGGCACCAACTTACCCTTCTTCCAAATTTGTTGGTGACCCAACTTTGGAGACACCTGAAAGAACACACTACCACCCACTGCAAACTCAAGAGTTTGACGATGCTGATATTAAAATGACTTATTCCTACTATAATATATTTCCATATGTTTCTGAACCAAATGAACATTTTCTAACATCACCTAAATGAGAATTGGTCCTAAAATCTTGGACTCGCCAGCTTTTAACCAACACAGTGGATATCTATATGATCTCTCATAGAGTTCCTCAAAATGTTTCATCTAAATCTTAGCCTGAAAACTATTGTTATAAGAAAACTCAAAAAATGATAAGTTTTTTTCCCACGAACCAATGAAATCAAGGGAACAAGATCTCAGCATGTCCTCCAACACTTGAATTACAAACTCTGATTTCCCATTTTTCTACGGATGATAAGTCGTATTCAAGAACACTTGAGTCCCAATAACCTCTTGTAATCCCTACCATAAGTGAGATGTGAAATGTGGATCTCGATCTCAAATTATGGTTCATGTTAAACCATGAAACAACACTATCTCTCAAACATATAAGTCACCCAACTGATCAACTGTGTAACTCTCCTAGATCATCAAGAAATGAGCCACTATATTCCGTCGATCCACAACCAACCTTATTGTGTCATTCTTCCATGGAATCCTCAAAATATCCACTGTGAATTCTATTGTTATATCCTTCCACTTCCACTCTAGAATGGGAAATCAATATAACAACCCACCTAGTCCTTGATGTTCGGCCTGCACCTATTAACAAGTAAGGCATCGCGACACAAAATCTGCAACCTCTTTCTTCATCCTTGTCCACCAATACTTCTGACGAAGATCACAATACATTTTAGTAGAACCAATATGTATTGTCTACTTCTATTCATGGAACTCACACATAAACTCTTCTCAGAAACCTTTCATCACCACAAAACGGACCTGAACATAAACAATTCCATTAAAACCAACAGCCCAACTAGAAGGTGACTCCCCACCTTTAAGACATTCCTTCATAGCCAAAAACTTTGGATCCACCAGCTGACTCTCCTTTACCCTACTCAAAATCACAGAATAAACTAATACTGATTCAGGGGTCATTTTCTCATTCCCATTTTATGCCTCCAAGTTCATATCAGCAAACAATTCCATAATTCTCCACTAATATTTGGATTCTGAAATAACTTGATTCTAAGCCTTTTGACTCAGAGAAACTGCAACACTATTCTATTTTTTCTGGAGTATAACCCATATTCAAATCAAAGGATTACAGGTACTCAACCCACCTCCACTTTCAAAGATTCAAATCCTATTTAGAGAATATGTACTTAAGGGTTTTATAATCAGTAAACATTGTGAATCACTCTCCCAAAAAGTACTACCTCGAACACTTTAGGGAATAAACCACATTGGCTAGATCAAGATCATGAGAAGGGTAATTTACTTCATGTGGTATCAACTTTCTTGATTCATATGATAAAACCTAATCATCCTACATAAACACTACCCTGATTCTAGCAGCAGATGCATCATAGAACAAAGTGTACCTCTTACCAGGTTCAGGTAAGATAAAAATTGGTGTGGTAGTCAACCACTTCTTCAGCTCTTGGAAACCATTATCGCATGACTCTAACCACTCAAACTTAACCACTTCTTGGTTAATCTTGAGAGTGGTTCCACCAAATGATAGAAATACCTAATTAACCATCAGTAATAACCATCCAAACCCAGAAAATTCTGAACATCAGTAACATTCTTGGGATGCTCTTAAGAAACCACAACATGCACCATCTCTGGATCCACCAAAACACCTTACTCAAAAATGATGTGTCCTAAGAAATTAAGCCTATAAATCCATAACTGAAATTTTGTTATCTTGCTGTAAATCCTATTCTCTCTTAGTGTACTCAATATTGTGTCAAGATGTTTGGCATGATTGTTAAAAGTTATTTAGTACACCAAGATTTCATCAACATAGACAACTTTTAACATCCTGTTACCTTGATCGGGTTATTTGTACCTCATTCTAAGTTCTCTTTTGGTTATAAAATCCTCTTATATGATTTTTATGGGTTTACTCCATATTGAAGAATAAGTACACGTCGTGTACCCGAATTACACATCATGTACCTGAATTACACATTGTGTACCTGAAGTACACGACATGTACTTGGTGTGGGTTTCATGTCATGGTTTGGGAGACCTTTTTATGAAGGGGTAGGTCACTTTATGAGCTTTTACACATCGTGAATGATGGGTACATGTCGTGTAGGGTAAAAATGTCAGTTTTTAATCTGAGGTGATGGGTTTTTCAATGTAACTTATACATCATAGCATGCACGTCGTGACCAAGGGGTACACGTCATGACCCGACCCGAACCCAGTTTAAAGTCATTCATTCAAGAGTTTTTATCGGTCCTTTTCTCTCCAAACATTGTGTTTCTTGACCCTAGACCCTACCTATAATTTTTCAGAGGTTTCTCACCTTCTGTATCGATTCGATCGGCTTTGGTTCATCATTGTTTCTACAGTGGTTCTCTCTAGGTAAGTGTTCTCTCCAATTCTTCCTTGAAAATTATCATGACAGTGCCCTAGCCTTGCTTTATTGGATCCACTAATCCAAGTTGGATGTTTCTTTTCATCTTCTTCTATATATTTTGTGAGATCTCATTCTGGAGGCCTTTTTCCCTTTGTTGGTTGTGGTGTGGTGGGTGTCCTTCTTCGAGGTATGTGTTTTTCTTCTCTTACCCCAACCTTTTTGGGTTTAGATTTGAATCAATCTTATTATGTATTATATTCTATGGTCTCCATTGGTGTCGTTGGGTTTTATTCTTGGTTTTGGATTTCTTTGCGGGCGTGTGCGGCCCGAACTTTGAGGTAGGTGGTTACATATTTAGCTTATGATAATAAACCTTCTTGTTTTTTGAAAATTGATTTATAAATTGATTTATGAAATTTTCATGATTGATATTTCTGTTGAAAAGGTTTTTGAAAGAAAAATGGTTTTCCTTGGATTTTTATAAATGGATTATAAATGGTTTTTAATGGTTTTCAAGACATTGAAATGGGTTTGTGAAAAATATCACATGGGTTTCCTTGGGTACTTAGGTGGAAGCTTTAGCTTGAGGTCATCATCTGTTTCTTTGTAATTATAAAGAAGGTTTGTATTGGGGATTTCCTTTGTTTCCTAGTCCTATTGTTCTAGGGGGTCGATATTGACATTTTTGGGGGTTTACTCATGGGGTATTCCTCTGCTTCCTAGGCCCATTGTTCTAGGATCAGTTTTGTGCACTTGATTATTTTGGTATGAGTAGTCTGCTTCTTGGACCTATAGTATTCCTTGGTGTTGTGATACATGTGCTTCTAGTTTATACTGATTGGATTTCTGAGTTAGCCTTGATATGCATGTTGATTCTTGTGAAAGATGATATTGGAATATGATATGGAAAATGATATACCTGCTTTTTTTAGAACTATGGAAAACGAAATTATTTACCATGTTTTCTATAAAACTTCTTACTACTTATCATTCCATGTTTTATTTTAAAAACTGAGAATATGGGATTTGTTATATAGAGACTTGTTATAGAAAAACTGGGTGGGATCCTACTGAGCCTGTTTTCTCACACCCTATACACTACTTCGGTGGTGCATAGACCTTTATTTTTATTCCAATGTAGTGAAAGGAAAGGTTCCATAGTGAGGAGGTGAGGTTTGTGTCAGCTAGGATGGGTAGTTGATGGTGTGATGGTTGTAGTTCATCTGTACCATCATTGGAGTAGTTGTTGGTTTTGAGTCCCTTACAATCATACTTGTCTTTTGGAGTTTTTATTTGCTGTTATAGTTGTTTTGTTTCTATTGTTTTCTTACAGTTATGGCATATATATTTTATAATTCTTCCATTTTTTACTTATTTCCTTGTATATATATGCCATGTGGTTATTCAAGTTAGGCAAAATTGTTCCCTTAGTTTTTTCGTTCGATGCCTGAGTGCTTCTCGCCAGCCCAAGGGGGTCGAGAATTCTCTTCAGGTATGTGACAGATCAGGTTGGGAGTTGGGATTGAGGTTAACCCGGGTCAGTTCATTACAGTTTGGTATCATAGGTAGGTTAGTTCTCAATAATCGTTTCTTGTGATTTTTGTTAGATTGGAGATAGAATTTTTGGGACTTGAGAGGTATGTTGTGATGAGTGTCTGGATAGCTCTTGTCATAACGAGACTCAAGTTACCATGGGATGTCAGGATATGTGTCTCTAGTGTTGGTTTTTGGTTTTTGAAATATTCGTTTCTGATTATGGGTTTCCCAGTTTGAAATGATATTTATTCAGTGTCTAATTGTTATTATGCTTTAGTGTACAACAATATGCCTTTGAGACATATTTTTCAGGTTCCTCATAAAGGTTTAGGTGATGCTCCTCAAGGAAATCCACATATGAATCAGAATCTCATCAAGACTATCATACGGTTAGTCCATACTGTCGGTTAGGATGTTCCATGAGTTCAGGATGCAGTGGTTGAAGTACAACCAGGATCTGGAGGAGAATGAGATCGATAGCGAGAGTTCTTGCGTGAGAAGCCACCATCCTTTAAAGAGATGACTAAACCTCAAGTGGTGGAGGATTTGTTGGATAGAATTGATCAAATATTTGACTTCTTGGAGAAACCTAAGAACATCTGGGTGAAGTGCACAACATTCATACTTGAGAGTTCCTACAAGATTTGGTGGGAATCTATGGTATAGGTAGATAGACATGTGGGCTTGGATTAGAAGGGTTTCAAAACCCTGTTCTTTCAGTAGTTTTGTCAAAAGTCTATCGCTATAGCAGGGAGAGCATTCGGTGTCATTATACACCAATTGGTTTTTTTAATTTGTCTGTTTTTCTCTGTACATGGTAAGGAATGACCAATTGAAGGCACAAAAGTACCTATAGGGTTTATGACCAGACTTTAGATCGCAGGTGTTCATGTTAAAGCTTTCTACCTATGGAAAGATAGTGGATAGTGCAATGATGGCAGAAATGGACATGGAATGAAATTTTAGTGCTACTGCCTCATCTCTTACAATTGTTGATAGCTTCAGTGGCATGCATGGGAAGAAGAGGAAGTGGAAGGACCATCACAGAAGTGGTGGAGGTGGGTCTCAGCAGTGAGCCTCCTCCGCATCTCTTGTTGTAGCTGGCAGTGTGCCTCTGACTTGATACCAGTGTGAAAAGTGGGGTTATATCAGACATTCTTGTCCTATTATCGTGAATATGTGCAATAGTTTTGGACATTTTGTTCATCTACAATGTTTCTATTAGGATATGAATACGCCTTATTATGGTCAGGGTTTGTCGGCTCCAAAGGCTAATGTAGTGTATTCAGAGTCTTGAAAGACTATAGGACTCCAGCCATAGGCCTCAGGAGTGAAGAATTTATATGTAGTAGATGAGTTTCCAATGGAAGATAATGTAGGTCCAGAAAGAGTGATATGTACACTTCTTATTGCAGCTTCAGTATCTACTACCATGTTTAATACCGGTGCCTCCCACTTGCATATATCTACAGGTTTTTTTGATATTCTTAAACTTCCAATGGAACGTATTCCCTTTATAATGGAGTTAGTGATACCTATTAGTAAGAGGAAGGAGTAGGGGTTTAGGTGTCCTTCTTGTTCGTTCGCAATAGATGACACGAAGTTGGTCAGGGATTTTCTCATTCTTGATCTGGATTTGTTTGACATCATCATCGGTACAGATTGTCTTGTCTCCCATCAAGCTGAACTTGATTTTTATTATCTGTGTGTTTTGTTTCTTACTACTGATGGTATATCTCGTATGTTTTAGGGAGAGTGGGACCCAAGGTCATGTCATGCCAGACCTTCTCACCCAGAGCTTAGGATTTTTTTTTTTGTTGTTTCGTTTGATCCCGATGGCATTTCTTCTATTGAGGTCCTTCCTGTTGTTGTCCGAGACTTTCCTAAAATTTTCCCAAATGACATCTTTGGTCTCTTCCAGAGATAGAGGTAGATTTCATGATTGACCTAGTTCTAGGTATATATCCGATATCAATTCCCTCTTATCGCATGACACCAGTGGAGTTGAGAGAGCTCAAGATTCAGTTGGACAACCTACTAGAGAAATTTTTCGTTCTCCTTTGTTTTTCTCTTTGGGAATCCCATGTAATTTTTTCCAATAAATAGGATGGTTCACTTAGGTTATGTGTGGACTATCCAAAGTTAAACTGGGTGATAGTTAATAAAAAATATCATTCTCCTTGTGTTAATGATTTGTTTGATCAGTTGAAGTAAGAAAAGTGGTTTTCAAATATTGATCTTTGGTTGGGTTATCATCATCTCAGAGTCCAAGAGTCTGATATACCTAAGACAACGTTCAAGAGAAGTTATGGCCATTATGAATATCTTGTGATGACTTTCGGTCTGACTAATGCTCCAGTAGTTTTTATGGACTTGATGAATCATATATTCCACTAATATCTTGACACTTTTGTGGTAGTGCTCGTGGATGATATTTTTATTTATTCAATGTCTGAGCATGAGCATGATCACCATCTGAGTTTGGTTCTGTAGATTCTAAGAAATCACCATATGTATAGAAAGATTTCAAAATGCATTTTCTAGATTCGAGAAGTGAAATTCTTGGGGTATATAATTTCTGAGCATGGCTTATCAGTTAATCCATAAAAGGTAAAAGTTTTTTATCATAAAAGAAACCATGGAATGTATTTGAAATTCGAATATTGTGTGGTCTTATTA
Source organism: Viscum album (assembly GCA_963277665.1). Lineage (NCBI taxonomy): Eukaryota > Viridiplantae > Streptophyta > Magnoliopsida > Santalales > Viscaceae > Viscum > Viscum album. The sequence goes on along the minus strand of OY728132.1, from coordinate 204,050,106 downwards.
GATACTACCGACGGTTCATCAAGGATTTCTCTAAGCTGGCACCACCTTTGACTGTTCTTACCAAGAAATCTTTGAAATTATCATGGGATTAAAAGTTTTAGTCTTCCTTTGATGAACTGAAATGACTTCTAGCATCCGCACATGTTCTGATCTTACCTGAGCCTTTTAAGGGGTACATGGTGTTCTGTGATGCATCAGGTGTTGTTTTGGTATGTGTACTAATGCAGGATAATCATATGGTAGCTTATGGATCTTGTCAACTCCAACTACAAGATAAGAACTACCCCACTCATGATCTATAGATTTTTGTTGTGATGCATGCGCTTAAATGTTGGTGGAACTATACCTTTGGGTAGAAGTTCATAGTATTCTTTGATAATAAGATTCTGATCTATATCTATTCCCAAAAGGACTTGAATTTTAGACAAAGATGATGGGTATAATACCTTCAGAAATTTGAATTCAACATCACTTACACCCTAAGGAAAGGGAATGTTGTTGTAGACACTCTAATAAGGAAGGTACCATCATAGGCTATTTTGGAATCGAAGGAAGAGTGGAATCTTATGGGAATTTTTGCTCAGTTTCACTTGGATAATCAGGAGGATGTTTTAGGTATGGTTTTGTCCAGTGTTCAATTTTCATCATCTCTTCTGGAGTATATCTTTCAATGTCAACAACAAGATGTTGAGTTTCACAAAATTCGGGAAAACCTTTATGGTGGGGAGATAGTTTCAGGTTGGTCTCTTTCTTTAGATGGCATACTTCACATAGGAGAGTGATTTTTCATCCTCGCATCTGTGAGAAGTTCATTCTTGTTTTATTTTCATAGTTATTCATGGGTTTTTCATCTAGGAGCTACAAATATGTATTATGACATGATAAGATGGTTCTGGTGGCTGGGTATGAAGCGTGACATCATAGATTATGTGTCCTGTTATTACACCTTCCAACGGATAAAGGTAGAGCACTTGAAACCTTATGGTATTCTTTATCCTCTTCCAGTGCCAGTTTGGAATTCGTATGAGGTGTCCATATTTTTTTTTGGGTTTCCATGGACGTCCTAAGGGAAAAATGATATCTGGGTGGTTTTTGATCGGTTGAAGAAGTCTTATCACTTCATTCTGATCAAATACAACACTAAAATTGAATATCTGGGTAAGTTGTATGTGTAAGAGATCATGAGGTTACATGGGAGTATTTCTGTCATTGTTTCAGATAGGGATCCTAGGTTTACCTCAAGGTTATGAAGAATTCTGCAAGAGGCAATGGGGACTCAGGTCAAATTAATCACATCTTACCATACACAGATAAATGGACAGACAGAGTGTGTAATTTAGATCCTAGAGTATATGCTTTGTGTCTGCGTCTTGGATTTTGGTCGATCATGGGATAGCCATCTGATACTGGTTGAGTTTTTTTACAACAAAATTTACCAATCATTGATCAGAATGGCTCCTTTTGAAGTATTTTATGGTCGCCCATGCAGATCACCCCTTTGTTGTGCAGAGGTGGATGAAGTAGCTTTAGTTGGACCAAGTCTAGTTCAGGAGACGTCAGCAAAGATTCAAGAGGTGTGACAATGTCTTTTTCAACCTAGATTCGACCTAATTTTTTATGAAGATCGGAAGTGTTTTCCTTTGGATTTTCCCATTAGTGACTAGGTTTTCTTGAAAGTTTCTCCTCGATTGGGTCGCCATCGACTTGAAAAATAAGGAAAGTTGGATCTGAAATATGTTGTACCGTTTGAGATCACTGAAAGGATTGGAAAATTTTCTTATCAGTTAGAACTTATGGTTCATCTGACAAACATTCATGATGTCTTCCACACATCTCAACTTAGGAAGTATCACCCTGACCCTGATTACATTCTAAGTTTGGAGGAAATTTAGTTAGATCCATATGCTTCTATTCTAGAGAAACCAGTTGAGATCATTGACTCTCAAAAAAAATTCTTTCATGGGAATTCAATTCTATTGGTCAGAGTTATATGGAAACAAGGATCAGATTTTCATGAGACTTGGGAATGTGAGTTGTTGATGAGGGAGTAGTGGCCTCATCTCTTTCCAGAGGATACATCTTCCACATGACTTCCTGGTGATGGAAATTATTTATGGAGGGGAGTTTTTAACACCCTGTTACCTTGATTGGGTTAGTTTTTTTTCATTCTAATTTCCTTATGGTTATAAAATTCTTTTGTGTGATTTTTCTGGGTTTACCCCAGACTGCAGAACAAGTACACATCATGTACCTGATGTACACACCATGTACTTGGTGTGGTTTGCATGTTGTGGAATGGGAGACCATGTCGTGAAGGGGGAGGTCAAATTATGATATTTTACACATCGTGAATGATTGGTACACATTTTTTAGGGTAAAAAATTTAGTTTTTAATCTGAGGCGACATGTTTTTTGGCGTAACTTATCCATCATACCTTTCATTTCATGACCAAGGGATACACGTCATGACCCAGCCCATGCCCAGTTTAAAGTCACGCGTTCTAGATTTTTTTATTAGTCATTTTCTCTCCAAAATTCATGGATCTCAACCCTAGACCCTCCCTAGGCATTTTTCATAGCTGTCTCACCTTCCGGATTGATTTGATCGGCTCTGGTTCAATGTTGTTTCTACAGTGTGTCTCTCTGAGTAACTGTTCTCTCTGATTCTTCCTTGAAAATTATGGTGATAGTTCTCTAACCTTGTGTTATCAGATCCTCTGATTCAATATGTATGTTTCTTGTTATCTTCTTTTAGACCCATTGTAAAATATCATTCCAGATGCCTTTTTACTTTGTTGGTTATGGTGCGGTGGGCATCCTTCTTTGAGGTATGTGGGTTTCCTCTCTTCTACCAACCTTTTGTGTTTAGATTTGAATCAATCTTGTTATGTATTGGATCCTAGGGTCTACTTTGGTGATTTTAGGTTTCATTATTGGTTTTGGATTCTATTGTGGGTGTGTGTGACCCGAACTTTGAGGTAAGTGGTTCCATCTCTATCCTATGATAATGAACCTGCTTTTTTTCTTCGAAAATCACTTTATAAATTTATTTATGAAATTGGAATGATTATTGTGTGTGTTAAAATGGTTTTTTAAAGAAAAATTATTTTCCCTGGATTTTTATAAATGGATTATAAATGGTTTTGAATGGTTTTAAATACATTAAAATAGATTTGTGAAAAAGAGCACATGGGTTACCTTGGGTACTTAGGTGGAAGGTTTAGCTTGAGGCCATCATCCATTGCTTTGTGATTATCAAGGAGTTTTGTCTTGGGGGTTTCATCTATTTCCTAGTTCTATTGTTCTAGGGGACTAATATTGACATTTTGGGGGGTTTACTCATGGGGTATTCCTCTTCTTCCTAGGCCCATTGTTCTAGGATCGGTTTTTTACACTTGATTATTTTGGTACGAGTACCTAGACTTATAGTATTTCTTTGTGTTGTGATACAAGTTCTTCTGGTTTATACTTCTTGGATTTATGAGTTAGCCTTCATATGAATGTTGATTCTTGTGAAATATGATATGGTAATTTTCTTTGGAAAATAATATACAACCTTTTGTTTAGAACTTTGGAAAAGTAAAGTATTTAACATGTTTTCTATAAAACCTCTTACTGCTTATCATGCCATGTTTTATTTTAAAAACTGAGCATACGGGATTTTTTATACAAAGAGTTTTTATGGAACACCTGGGTGGGATCCTACTGATCATGTTAGCTCACACCCTATGCACTACTTCAGTGGTACATAGACCTTTATTTTTCTTCCAGTGTAGGGAAAGGAAAGACACTGTAGTGAGTGAGTGAGGTTTGTGTTAGTTGGGATGGGTAGTTAATGGTGAGATGGTTGGAGTTCATCCATACCATATTTGGAGTAGCTATTGGTTTTGAGTCTCTTGCAGTCGGACTTGTCTTTTGGAGTTTTTAGATGCTGTTATAGTTGTTTTTTTTTTTTTGCTCTTTTTTCTTACATTTATATCATATATATTTTATTAGGCTTTCGATGTTCAATTCTTTCTTTGTATATATATTCGATGTGGTTGTTCATGTTAGGGGAAACTGTTCCCTTGGTTTTGTCGTTCGATGCTCAAGTGCTTGTCGTCAGCCTGTGGGGATCGAGAACTCCCTTCAGGTATGTGAAGGATCGGGTTGGGTGTCGGGATTGAGGGTAACCTAGGTCGGTTCGTTACACAACTACTAAGTGGTCTAGATATGGGTGAAATATTCGATTCATTAAATCCATGAACATAGAATGTGAATTGGTTCATCCAAACGAAATCACCCTAAACTCAAGCAACTCGTACCTACTTTAGAAAGTTGTTCATGGTATGTGAGAAGGTATCACTCTCAAATGATGGTATCCTGATCTCAAATCAATCTTGTATAACACCAAGGAACCCCTTAGTTGGTCAAATAGGTCATCAATTCAAGGAATCAGGTACTGGTTCATAACTGTCATCTGATTAAGCCTCATGTAATCAAATCATAATCTCAACATCCCATTAGCCTTCTTGGAAAAAAGCATGGGATATCCCCGTGGTGATGTACTATGATGGATAAACCCATTTCTCTCCAACTATTCCAACTAATCCTTAAGTTCTTTGAGTTCTATCAGTTCCATTTAGTATGGTGGAATGGAAACCAGCTCTTCCCTAGGAAAAAACTCGATCATGAACTTGACATACCTCTTGGGTGGAAGTCCTTCGAAATCCTCAGGAAACACATGCAGAAACAGATCCACCATAAGAGGAAATACTTTTTTTTCCACTCCTCCATCATCAAGAATAAGGCATTCCACTTGGGTTGTGAGTTCCCCCCAATTGCTGGAAAACTATCCCTATTTGGATTTCCCAAAATTCCCACTCACCACAAAGGAAATAAGTATGTACGTAAAGATATGTGAACATTACCCATATATGATAACAATCGACATGGGATTTCTACAACACCAGTCAATACATACCCAAAATTAGGTCAAAACATAACATCTAAAGAACAAATAGATTCCACAGGAACTGATATCCACTAACTACAAAGAAAAACCCTTACATTGTATGATATCCTCAACTCGAACTCCCAACAAAGTATCAATCGGCATAATACGACATGAAGTTTCCATAGTTAGGACCAACAAAACTATGAATTGTGCATAAATAAAATAATGCATAGAACCTGTGTCAAATAAAGCAGTAGAGAGCATGGAAGCTACAAGAATTGCACCTAGAATGGTATATAGTATAGTCTCACCACCTCTAGGTTTAGACTGAACTACATGATGGTGACCTTCCCCTCTACCATGGGTTCCATCCTAATTACCATGCACTGTACTACCCTACTGGTACAGTCGATCTTTCCCCAAAGTTCTAAATCCACCACCCCTACTAGTACAACCTGTAGAGCTCCAACTACCTTCTTAATATGGGATGATCGACCCCCTACCCGCACTCAGCATCTACCTCTTCCCTCCTTTCATTCCTGTATGTTGAGGTTTCTTACAGAACCTTGGTATATGTCCCAACCTTCCACATGAATAGCACTCAACTAGTGTTTGAGGACACTGACATTGCATGTGGACCGGCCTATCACACTAGTACCAGAATATCAGATCACCTCCCTAAGGTATTTTCCCCCACTTATGACTACTCTGTACACTTTTGCACAATTGGAAATTTCCAAAACAATGCTTCTTACCCTTGAAATTTATACAACATGTCCACCCAGTAGGCACCACAAGCCCAGAACTCCCTTCAAGTTCCCTTCTGAGATAAGAACCTGATCTACTACCTCTAAAAACCTTTTAAGATAAATGATATTCACCAGAGAATTAATCTCATGCCTAATCCCATCTTGAAATCATTTCACCATAGTCTCCTCATCTCCTGCCAATGTCGGAACAAAGCGGAACAGATCAGTGAAATGAATAGAATAATACATCACTGACACAACCCCCTAAGTCAAGATCATAAACTTTGTAGTCTTATTCTGTCTCATGGTTTTTCGGTAGTAATGTTTCAGAAATTTTTCTTGAAGATACTTCCATTCCATTTCTTCAACCTGTTGTGTCTGAACCATAATTTCCCACCAATGCTTTTCCTGGCCCCACAAAATTCATGCTGATAACTTGACTTGCTTCTTTAGAGGAATCTCCAGGTGATCAAGAATCATATAGATTTAAAGTTTCTATAACTCGGACACCTATGGCCCACCCTCTTTGGTATATTATGGAGGGTTCTATAGCTAAGACTCCTTGGTTAGCTCTAACATAATCAGTGCAACCCACAATGGGTCTCATTCTATCATCTAAATAAAATGAGAAAAGTTATCACAGAACTGCTCTTCCCTATTTTCTTGAACCACCGGATCTTCTTACTCCACTACTGGGGGATCATTCTTGGAAATTTCTTCTTGTCACCCAACTGGAACATGTATTTTTGGTGGAATTTCTCTATAATGACAAACGTGAGTTTTAAAACACAAACCATAAATATTTTAAAAGTATAAAGGAAGAATGATCACAATCCATAACAAACCATTCTACATACACCATCCAAATGAGCCGCATCATACCTAGAACACTACCCTCGACCATCCTTACCAAGTTCATGGCTAACACAGTGTAATTAACTCACATGGTTACAAGACTTATAATCTACACCATTTCACAACTATTTTCATATCATAACTTACTCCAATAACACTTTAATTCACTTACCACCCCTTATAAATCATAATAATAAAAAAAATTGAAATCACTATTTAACATTTTCTCCCCTTTTTACCCATTTGTATCACTTTATTAGACACCATTTTCATCATTTTCAAGAAAATCAAATGAATTCTACACTTTATGGCCCACCCGTCTCGTGTGTGTGTGTGCCTACCATGATGCATGTCACTCATATACCTAGGTGCCTAGAATTATGCATGAATGCATAACCTCATTAAATTCAATCCATGAGAAAAATATCACAAAACTATCACATCACACAACAAGTACATCACCCAATGGTAAAATATCATCAAATGTAACAACGCACAAAAAAAATTAATTCCCACCCTGGGTGACTTGGGTTTTCCCTCATGCATGGGTTAGATACTCCCAAGCATGAGCTCATTACCAAGACCTCACACCTTTCTAACCTTCTATCTACCATCCCAAAATATTAAGTCATAAAAATAACCTCACTTTGATACCACTTTGTAATGGCCCTATCCCAGAATCCACTGAACGGTGGTCCAGGCCAAGCCACCACATGACCTCAAGTGTGCCTCATCATACGCTAGAGGTTTATGACTATCTGCAAGGATCTAGATTAGTCACGTGGGGAGACTATACCATTTTTACCATATTAAGCCATAGCACATAACAATCATAAATAGTGGATACAAGTTCAATAACCAATAAACCTGCATACCTATCTTCTCCCAAAATTGGGTACAAACAATAATCAATATAAACATGGAATATCATGATAATAGTGCTAAAGTGAATAAAATCCAAACTAAAGATAAATATTCGAATCCACAAAATGGTCTGGCACCAAGTCTGGAACATCATCCATGCATGTCCCATGCCCAACTCAACTCCCTAGCATAGGGTCCTTGCCCTTGTCCTGCCTTGTAACCATGAAGTCTTCTTGGGTACCCAATGGAGTCCAAAGAAGGGTGTGAGTAAAACTCAGTAGTCCACCACCAATGGTGTCTACAAAATATACAATCTTACAGATAGTTCATGGAAGTATGAAATAAATGAAAAATAAATAAAATATAGTTCAGGGACCCCTAGCCCATAATCTCTACATAGATTTTACTAACCACAGTACCAAAATTCATTATGTATATCTTATTTAATACTTAGTTCACCATCAACATGAGACCTATGGGCTAGGCATTCACACCTTTCACACAAGGCTAATGACATTTATCATTCTGCGTAAGGGAATAATTAAAGTCCCTAACTCACTAGGGATAATGCATCAAAACATCAAAATGTCCTCACTTCAAAGCCTTAGTTTGGTTGGAATGCAACTGTTAGGGGAATAGATCTTTGTCTCATTCCCTAACACGTTCATTATGGGTGGAGTTACAGAATCAGTCCAACTCAACCAATGGGAGGAGCCTCAGTCCTTTACCCCACACCTCAATCCATGTGCACATGATTATTCTTCCATTCATCACACACAAACCATATCACAACCAAACACAATCAATATATATCATAATCATAATCCACAATAATCAATAAGAGAGCTAATATTATTCCATAAACCATTAACACATTTTTCCATTTTCATGCCTAGCTCACCAACCACATTCAATATTTCCCTTAAATCATTCCATTTAACATATTCATCAATTCCATTACGAAATAAAATTTAACATATTCTTCATTTCACATACCAATACTAATTAACATGTTAAATGATTCATATGATCTACTCTCTTAGGAATTTCTAATATAAATCATGAGCCACGTGGAACCATCCTAGTTAAACAAATTAACACATTTCTACATCATTCCAAACTACTATTTAAGCCATTATAAAACTAGACACATTACCAAAATTACATTTCTACATCCATCAACATATAAACATCCTCAACATGGGATCTACATTATCACACAAAGACCATGAACTTATTTAATTAATTTCTAGGTTTGTAAATATCAGTACACCCCATGGGTGGCGCTAAATAGGTCAAATCATCATCAATATGTCCCATGAGAACCATGAGGGTTTACATTCATCAATTGGACACCCATTTTACCAAACCTCGCCAAGGGAATCAAATTCATAATAAGAGGTGACCAAGAAAAATAACCAACAAACACAAATCTTAAACCAAACTGTGGGATATAACTTGTAGACCACCTACCATGAATCTGTTGATGTTATCACTATTTATCATAGCCTTAGATCTAGATTCAACCACCCTTAAAAGACTAAAGCTAGATCTCATTGTAAAAAGGGGGTTTTAGATCTTCGTATGGAGATAAGAAGGAGATGAAAACCCTAAACCCAAAAGAGAAGAAAATAGGATATTAGACTTATCTGGGGCTTCGATCCATAACCAACAACACTCCAAACGACTTAGAGATGAAGGATAATCGGCCTTCGGATCCACTTTGAGTTCTTGTCCATCTCTAAGGTTCAAAGGAGGAAATAAGGGGAGAAAATTGAGTGAAGGTTTAAAATCTCATAATGTCGTTTTTTTAATTTTTCCCAACTTTACTAGGTCGCACGGTTTACGCACACGGTTTGACAAGCCATATGCATACCATGTGAAAGCCACTATCTATGGAATCTAGGTCACAAAATTACCTGGGTAGTCAGCATGATTTGATAGATTGTGTACCGACTATTCCTTAATCCTCTTTTCAATGTTGTATGGTTACTTGGGAATTCTGCATGGTTTTCTTAACCATGCACCAATTGTGCCCCTTACACAGATTGCCCTTGTTTTTCTTTATTCTGTGCCCCAAACCCTAGAACACCCTAAAGGTCCCTCATACACCCAAGAAACATCTCATTAACAAAAAAATTTGGTTGAAACCAATATTTAAACAAGTGCATACCTCCATGGAGTCTGAGATCATACATTAATAACACTTATTAGATGTGAAAGAAATGATTAATGAACACAAACCAATATTTCCATTACAGAATAAATGAAACCATATGAATCTGAATATAAATAAAACCATAAATGTGCATATGTTACACCAAATCTACAACTGCTTCATATTTATCTTTGTATAAGTTTGAGGAATTTTAAAGGAGGAGAAATAAAAGGACTCTTGCTTCTAGATGTATCCATGGGTTTGGATGAATCATTTGATGCTCGAAATGGATTATCTATCCTCCATGGATAGTGTAACCTTATGATGTAAAGAAGGTAATAAAAAGATAGCTTCATGTAAAGGGTAGCTTCAACCAAGCAGGAGTTTCAACCATAAACACCCATTATTGCATGGTATTATGCATTATAAAGCCTTCTAAATTGATCCTCGGTAGTGCCTGCATTATCTCATGAGTTATAACACATGATTTAGTTCCTTGGATAACTCATGTATCTAATGAATAAATTCATCTAAATCATAACGATTACATCTTATGTAATGGTTCTTAAATGATATCATACATGTAAGACTTCCATCAAATAGTAATGACAAACATTCAATTTCCCAAACTATCAAAGATAATAGCCTGAAAATGTAATATGTTATGGGTAATGGTACCCTAATACATGAATGGAAAACACCTTAATATATAATATAATAATAAAATATGTAATGACCCACCCTGGTTATAGTAATTAGACCAATTCACCATGAGACTGAAAGTGTGCCTCACTGTATTCCAGAGGCTTCCAACAAGTAATAAGGGCCCAAGGTGTTACCATTGGGAGAAAATACCATCATATTAGGGAATAATAAATAGTTTAAAATAATGATACATCATCAAAAACAAAATAATTATAGTATTTATAATAAATAAATAGTCATGCTATATAAAATGAAATGTGTAAGCGCACAGGAAGACATCCTAAACTGATCACCCACCTAGCCTATCACATATACAGAATAACCAAAATAAATTAAATGAAATGTGTATCTATTAACATATCTAAGCATCACCTTATCCTATTATACAAAAACTTATATATATATATATATACTCCATCCCAATCATGAAATATGAGGCTTTATCCCTACCAGAACCTATGAACAATGAGGTCTACTCAGGTACTCATGCTTCATGGCCACTAGAGAAAGGAGTGAGTACAAATCAATAATCCACCACTAATGGAATCCCTAATATAACCAGTAATGTAGTGTATGGAAAAATTTTATGATTAGAAAGTAAATAGAAATTAGAGCATAATAAAATAAATAAAAAATATCATTGGTTTTAAGGTTACACTAAGGATCGATCTTTCCTACTTCATCCATTGTCAAATGTTTTTAGCATGATATGTAAACATCAAGGAGATACATGTCCTAAATCCAAATATAATATAAATATATATATATATATATAATCACCCATGGGGAATACCCCCTTTGGGATCATCTCATATATATAACACATGCATAAGGGAAGAGAATCCCACTATGAAATCTTAGATACAAAAAACATGCATAGAGAAAGAGATAACCTCCCAACGATCTCAGATATAAAAAAAATTCATAGAGGAAGAGTCACCAACCTTGTAATTTTATAAAAAAATCTTGAGGGGAGAGTAGATAACCAGGTTATCTAAGAGAAAATTTTCATGGGGGAGGATCATCCCACCCAGTGATCTCAAATAAAATGTGCATGGGGGAAGATCAGTCCACCCAAAAATCTAAAATATGTAACAAATGAAAAAGGGAATATCATCCCCACCCAGATATCATATAATTAAATCAATAGAGAGTGACCAGTCCTGAAATATTAGGAATATTGTAAGGGAAAATGGAATCCACCTAGTAATATATCATATGAACATCTAGGACTAGTGTCCACCTAGTAATATCTCATGTAATAAAAGGGAGAATAACATCCACCCCATAATAAAAATATACATTCATCACTACACTCATGGAGGGTTACCACTGGTATTTCCCTCTACATTAACCCTCCATGGGGTCATTGTAATTCTAGGGAACCCACTTAGGTTTCCCTAGGCCAAATTATAGTCTGGAAACCCTACTTGGATTCCCCTATCTCATTTCCAACTCTATGGGTCAAATCCTATCACCTATATTGAATTGTGTCCCTCGGCATTATCATGTTCATATCACAACCTCAGAATCCTTATAGAAAAATCACACTGACATCACACTAGAGAGATGGATTAATTCTTATCTCACTTCCCAAGTCATCCTAGGTTGGTCCTCTCACACCCAAACTGTATAAAAATCTTACATATGGTATACCCACCTGGGTTGTCACAAACTAGTATGGTAGGAACACTTAGGCCACTCACTAATCAACTATCCTGAAGGATATAAGATATGTCAAGGTTTCTTTATAACCTACTCAGACCAATCATTCCTATTCTATACTATACTATATAAGGTCACCTGTAACAAGTGAAACTACGCTCATACACTTTATTTAGACCCTTATAGGGTTTTTATATCACATGGAATATATTTATGATCAAGTCCTCAACCATCGATGGTTGAGAAACAAAACTATTGTTGAGGGTCCATCTATCCTAAGACACTTTGGATCTCCTCACAGAAGTTAATGGGAAAAAATTAATTTTAAATTAAAATTTGATCACTCAAAAGTGGAACGACCATATATCATATTCTACATAAAAAATAATATATATAGGGATATGATCAAGGAACAACAAACCTCATTCAAATTTATTTTCTTGAAATGAAGTTCATTCATCCTTTCGTAAGCTTATCCATGCCTCATACCATATCCCGAGATCTTTCCTCAATATAGAACATCAATATAATTATTTATCAAAAAAATTATAATTAATTATTGAATTTAACAGAAAAGAAATATTTTTTAAAAAACTCACCGAGTGGAATTACAGTGTCGAGACTATGAGAAATGGGGTATGGTACACTCTCAACACACACATTTATATTATCCACACAAAATCAACAATTAAATAACTCAAATAAAAGATCAATTAAATTCAATTTCACAAAAAAACATTGATAAATTTTATATAAACACACCTACAATAAAATAAAAAACAATGATATGTGATCATCCTCTCAGATCATCCTCTATAAATTATGAGTAAAATCCCCATAATTCACAAATTTTATAGTCTAAATCACTATTAAATCTATGTATATGAAAGAGAAAACAAAATAAAATAAATAATGGATGAAAATACTTTGAATAGAAACAATAATTCCCAAGAAACCATCCCAGGTAAAGAGGAAAAATAGGGTAGAATAATAGGTAAGGAGGAGATCATCCCTCCCTCATTTGCATATCCAAATGAAGAAATTCTAAAGGGGTTTATATTTTAGAAACCCTAAAAACACTATACTACCCATTTTTAAAAAATGGATCAACAACTATGTGGTACCATGGCCAGGGGTGGTGTGGTATGTTTCCTCACCAATGATGCTCCTTCCCTAATGACACCCTAGTTCCCAATGCTAATCCCTCATAGTATAGCCAATGGCCCGCAATGGTCCTCTCATCTTTAAGGGATTCATCAAGGCATGACCCTCATGCCTTTTGGAATGAGATACCTACATACCCTTTTCTAATGCATGCGCCTCATACTTCTCGTGGTGGCCCCTCATTATAAAAATAATGATTCCCCCATGAATAACTCATAGTGGGTCTTCATGGAATGACTAAAGGGTCACAACATGACTAGGATCTCATGACTAAACATTTTCAAAGGAAAAAAACATAATTTTTATCACCCGACATCATAAATAAAAACATCACATCATGAAACCTACCTTCATTGAACTACCACTTTAGAATATTGCTTTACTTTTCCAAAATTTACAACCTTTTCATGGAGTGATACCCCCATCCATGGAATGACCATCCATTTTCATTTAAAAACACAAAGTCAATATGTATGATGTCCTAAATTAATATATATGAATATCCTTCAAGGTGTGATGTCATATACCTATATACAACCATACATTAGGTGTTTTAATATATTAAAAATATCAAAAACAATTCAATATGTGAAACCCTCATCAATAGTATTACCACCCTTCACATAAAAAAAATTAAGCCCATATATGGGCATGTCACGGTGCGACCTATGGGTCACAATGAAACCTGCTATCATCTGCCAAAATTTTAGTTATAGGAGAACCCTAAACTAGTTTCATCATTCATTTAAGCACCTAAAATATATCTTATTCCTAATTTAATACCCTAAAACATCTCCCCAAGATGTTCTATCCTTTGTAATTTCTATTTGAATCCCATTTCTCAGAATATCCCTGATTTTAGGAACAAAATTTCAAATTTTCCCTAAATTTTACAACCTATGATGAAAAAGGGTTTCAAAACCTCCCCACCATAAAAATTATTATCCTTAAGAAGTCTCTATTCCCCTATAACCATCAATATTGACCTACCTGGGTTGTTAATTTATCTCCAACTCAGTGATTTCTACCCCTAGAATGTTGAATCTTCTTTTATTGTAAAACTCCTAACATGAGAGCACATTATCCATACAATTTGATCCATATTATCATAGACATCACCATCACTAAAATAATACTTAACCACAACCTTATATCCTAATACACTAAGGTTTCATCAACCAATTCATCTCTAGGATTATGGTTCTCCCCACCACAGGATTCCACTCATAAAGAAAAATCTAAAACCATGGTTCTCCCCACCATAGGAATTGGCTACTGGAACATAATTTGAGTAGTCCATAAAAATTATCAACAAATTTTTGACCTCAATGTAACAAATTTCATATAAAAACATCATTCCTACATCCTTGGGATGAACTTTTTTGAAAAACCTTGGCCACACCCACTGATGCGTTATTACATCTCCCAGTCACGATGCCAAAATTACCAAAGGTATCCCTTGATCATTCAAACACCCAAAATAAATTCCAACCCAACACTCTGTGAGATTCAATGGTTGAATCACTAACCACCTTCACCATATTTATGATCACCCCTGAGTACCTATGCAACTCCAATCTGAATCACCCTTGGATCAAGACAATTCAGATTGATCTCAATGTCACATGAAGACTCTATTTAGTACCACATATGAATATCAATTATGGTATTTTTTATATAAATAGATATAAATTAGATATAAATTCTCAATAGGATCCTAAAACCATATCTATTATCCAATAATCAGTCAAATCAAACCCACAGCCATACTAATATGGGGGTTATACCTCTATGAGCAATAAAATTCATCGAACCATCAGGGTATCCTGATCACCACTATACTAAGACAAAACACCCATTTTCAATATCCCATGATCTATATATTAGTACAAAAAATTTCTGTACATGGTCATCCCACTAACACCCAATAACTTCCATGAAACATCAATCCCTACCCCTCACGGAATCACCAATAATTTCATCCTTGGAATCCACTAAATTTTATATATAAAAAGGGTTACACCCTATGACCACCAATTGTGATCTCCGCACTATATAGATTCCCTCATATTTTTCCTCATGTGTAGCCTCAGTAGGTTTCATCATCACACACTTGTTTATCATATAGATTTGTTCTCACCCATCCTATCACTCCCTATCATGACATAATATTTGATCGATCACACCACGGTACAACAATCCACCTATGATATAGCCTCTCACCATAAAAATAAATTTATCGTTCCTATAAAACCCTAGGAAAACATTCACACACCATAACATCTCAAAAAAACATCTCCATAATCCATTTCAATTGAAACCAACTTATAAAACCATTCACATGCACCTCATTCCACTACATGAGACTTCATCTATAATGGTACTCAATAGCTCCCATTTCCAAAATAAATCATACCCCAAAAAGAAACCACCCTGATTCAACCCTATCATATCATCCAACTCAAACCACCTCGAGTCCCATCTCAATAAGATCAGGAATATGACCAAGACTACCCTTTGAAACCAAACCCTGATACCAAAGAACCCCAAGTTCTTTAAATCACAAAATCCCAAGTCGTATCTATTATTTTCCTTCACCCTCACTAGGGTATAGACACCCATGGTGAATAATACATAACTATGTATATATCATAAATCTGTATGCAGTTCCAATGTATCTATCTCAAACATAAGGCATCGACATATCCCTCCCATATCTATGGAAACTCACAAGTTTGAGATTACCCCTCTCTTGGGTTACCCTCAAATATCATAGTTCATATTAATAATAATAGGAAAACATTATTATTATCATCCATAATTCATGACTCATCAATATCCTAAGTATCATATCAATAGTACTAGGCACTCCTAATAAGTCCATAAATCATGTCTCATAATGGTCACAACTAAAAGGGAAACATCCCTACTCCCATATCGAATATCACAAGGAAACTCATGGGTCAAAACATTCACTCTAGGGTTCTCATATAAATATACATATCAAGAATTACATTTAAAGTCATCATCCCACTGTATATAACTAATCCTCACCAAGAATATGTATACAATTCTACTCCCTCAAAGACTATGATCTCATCCCTGTACACATAAAAAAATAATCATATAATAATTAATATAAAGTAACCCATTTTCATATGGTTTGGTTAAGTATAATTCACCAAGAAGATATATGGAAAAACACTATATTGGTTATTTTTTACACTTTAAGGAACTGAATCACCTATAAGGGTTCCATTACTAAGACATCCAATGCATTTACCGACCCACTAAGGATCACTATACATCCCTTGGCTAGAGGGACTATATAGTTTTCATAAAAGAACCTACCATGATAAGATCCACATGAAATTTCATCAGAATAAAATTCCATGGTTCAGCTGAGTAGTGTGAAACCAAAATATTATATAGTAAAAGGTTATATAAGTTGTTGTTCACACTTTAAATAGTTGAACCCTTTATCATCAGTGATATCAATCACATGCAATCACATTTGTATCATGTGAATCCTATGTGATGGAAATGATGCATGTACAAATGCCTATTAAAAATGGGACGATATCCAAAAAAATAAATCTAAATCTAAAATACACACATCATACATGAATAAATATTTCATTTATTATATAAAAAATTGAGAATAATAATCCCATATCCCTGATAACCAGAAATTTCTTTCATAAAGGTGTTTGTGAATTACCAATTTGAGGACCATCACAAACTCTAAAATGTACATATTCCCTATCTACCATACACTAAATAGTAAGACAAAGAAAATACACTCTTATACCACTTCATAACATCACTCCTTGATTTAATCTATAGTAACCAAACTGGTTCTGCATGATACCTCAGGTATAACTCCCCGTATGCCATAGGCTATATGCTATCATAGTATAAAAAATAGTGTAAAATAACCAAACATAATTCATAAAAAATAATCAAAGTATATAGGATAAATAATAATCCATTATATATCAAATGAAATGTATAAGTACATGGTCACACATTCCAAAATTATTTCCCACCCTTCCAATCACATATATAGAATAACCAAAAAAATAAAATTTAAAGAATCTCTACTATAATCATCGAGCCTCACCTTATCCCAATATGAAAACCTAGGTGGAGTTGATCTATACCAATCATGCAATATTGGGGCCCTTTCCTACCTAAACCTATGAATAATGATGTATTCTTAGGTACAATAGTTCCATGGATGCTAGAGAAGGGTGTGAGTAAAACTCAGTAGGCTACCACCAATGGTGTCCCTAACATAACCTTTTCTTCAATGTATACACAAATGATATTAGCATAACATAATAAAATAAATATAAGTGATCCTTGGGTTCTAAAGGTAACACCCAATATTGATCATTCTTGCTTCAACCAGTGCTGGATGTTTCTGATCATGATACTTAAGCATCAGGGGGGAATATTTCATGACCCAGAATCTCATATATAAATAAATTTATATAATTAATCAAGGGTAAAATCACCCAAACTAAATAATATTATATATATAACATGTTCATGGGTGTATATCAAACCACATAATAATATCATATACAAAACACATGCATGGGGGAAGATAGGACCACCTGAGGATCTCATATATATAACATATGCCTGGGGAAAGTGAAAACCACCTGATGATATTGAATATGAAACACAAGCATAGAAAAAGAGTTAAAACCTATAGATATCATATAAAATATGTATTATAAAAGATTAACCCACTCATCGATGTTAGATATGAAACATATGTGTGTGGGAAAAATTATCTCAACTAGAGATCTCGGAAAAAAATCACAGGGGAAGGGAATCCCGCCCAATGATAAAAAATATACAATTCACGCACAAGGGAAGATTGACCCACTAAATAATATCTAATAAATTGTGGATAATGGAATATATTATTACCCATATATCATAGATATGTAACACATGCATGGGTGAATAGTGTCCCACCTAGAGATCTCAGATATCAAACACATGTCAGAGGGGATTGGAGATCTCAGATATATAACACATGTAGAGAGGAAGAGGATACCCAATTAGATATCATATAATATAATAAAGGGGGATATTTTAAAACCCCATAATATTAGGTAAATTATACTTGGGGGGAAATTATCCCACCCCAAAATCACATGAATACATTCAATAGAAAGTGCCCCCACCCAGTAATATATCATTTGAACATCAGGGTTCATCCTTCACTCAATAATATATCATGTAATAAAAGGGTCTAGTGTACATCATACAATCACAATATAAGTTCATAAACACATGTATGTAAGGTTATTATTTCCATGATGTTCTCAATGATGATGGATGAAAACGTGTTTTTCTGGTGGTGGTTCATTCACTAACATCTTTTCTTGGTGATTTATCTCTTGACTATGTTTTGTTTAATTCTTTTCTGGTGGGTTTTCTTATTTTATAGTGTGTAATTTAGATTTTTGGTTTGGTATTAGTGATTTTTTGAAGGTTTCATGGTTGGGTCTATTTCAGTGATTCATCTGTGATGGCTACAAGGGAACATTGTTTGGTTCAATCAATGAAGGTTTGATGGGTTTCTTATGGAAATATGATGGATGGTGGGTTCTCATCGACAAAGTGGAGATGAATATGGTTCAAGGGGCATGGCTCAAGGTGGATCATGATTTGTGGTCTCAAGACCCCAGGTAATTCGGTGGTTTTTCGATCAATGATTTGGAGTTGATTTAATTTCAAATATTTTAATCTGTGGTTTTTTATTTGATGTATTAATTTTCGAATTTTAATTTGGAAATATGGGTGTTTTTTGTTTGTGTCTCATATAATGTAAGGTTACCAATAAACCATAAAGTGTAAATTTTTTTAAAAAAATTGAGTTATATAATGGATGGATACTATTGGGATATGCCTTTACACTAACCCTCCCTACGGTCATCATAAGGCTGGGGAACCCACCAAGTTTTCTCTTGTCCACATCATAATCTGAACACCCTACCAGATTCCTATATCTCATTTCTAGCTTTAGGGATAAAAACCATCACTCTGAGAGAATAACAACCCATACTTTCATCATATTCATAACATTGATTTATAGGAAAATCTACACCATCATCACTCTAAATAAATGGCTTAGTGAACATATCACTTACCATGTCATCCGAGGTTAGTACATTCATGCCCAACTAATACATAAATCTTACACAAGGTATACCCATTTGGGTGTTCACAAACTAGTTGGGAAGGAACACTTTCACCACTCTCTAATCAATTGTCTTCAATTCTATATGGTATGTCAAGGTTATTTCATGGCCTACTCAGGAAAATCATTCCTAGTACACACTCTTCTCTATAAAGAGGGGTCTAAGGGAACCTATATCAAAGACAATGATACACATTCTCTTTTTTTAAACCATTTTTTGGTTCATATATCAAATTGAATCTATTTATGATAAATCCCTTGGCCATGAATGGCTAAGGCACAAAACTAGTGTTGGGGATCTATCGTGGCCAAAGTCACTTTGGATCTCTATGAAAATTCTAAATTAAAATAATTGATTTTTAAATTAATGTTCAATAACTCAAAAGTGGTGAGACTACGTATTTCATTCTATATAAAAAAGAATATACAAAAGGATATTTTTAAGAGACTTCCAAATTCATTCGAAGTTATTTTCTTTAAATGAATCTTGAAATCCCTTCCTATGATCATCCATGTATCATACCATTTATAAAGCTATTATCTCAATCCATAACATCAAGATATTTAGTTATGAAAAATTTTATAAATAAATATTGAATTTATAAAAATATTAATAGTTTCATGAAAACAAACTGAGAGATATAATAATGCTTAAACTATGTGTAATAAGTTGTAGTGAACCCCTAACACATTCCTAGAACAAAGAAATAAAAAATCCCCAATTAAATCACATAAATAAATGATTAATTAAAATCAATTTATTTAAAATAAATATAAAAAATCATAGGGAAACACACATCCAATGAAACACTAATAAAAAAAATATAATCATCCTTTTATGACATCCAATATCCATGTTAAGTAAAATAATCATCATTAAGATTATTTAAGCCATGATCTGGTGGAAATAATCACTAAATAACTCATAGATATCACCAAAAATTGGTGTCAATATAGGGGAAACAAAAATGAAAGGAAAAAAATGAGGAACATTGCCCAAATTTACAAAATAAACACCATAAAACCATATCAAATTGATAGGAATGAATAGGGTATAAGAATATAGAATTAGGTACTTGGACCTCCCCCATTCCCATGTCCAAATGAAGAAATCTCAAGGGGGTTTATATTTTAGAAACCACTAAAATTACATCCTTTACCTTTTAAAAAATGTCTTAGAACCAATATCATGATGTAACCAAGTGTTTTTTGGTGTGATTAGTCTCCCATAGTCACCTTAATTCACAAAACCCCAGTGCACGATGGTTCTTCCTCATGGAATAAACAACACCCCATGATGGTCCCCTACCCTTTAAAGGAATTATCATGGTATAAAACTCATTTCTCATGAAATGATCTCCACATAGACTCACTTCCATAGAATAGGACTCATGGTTCACTGTGTATCCCCTCACACTCTACATCATGGTGTAAATTAACCCATACTTTTCATACAAAAATTATACATCGTATTATCATAATATTCATTATATATCAATATGATCTAAAATATAAATGTATTTTTTTATTGAATTTAGAAACTTGGTTACATAAAAAACAGATACATAAAATATCTACAGCCTTTCCCATTAAGTTATTCACGACTAGAACCCTTCTAAGACATCTTACTGAAAACCTTTATTTATAACCTTGGGAAGGGAAACATTTGAAAGGGTGATCTTAGATTATTATTAAGGTTAAACATAAGAGATATCAATAAATTATCATAATTGATCATAATATTGGTATAAGGGTATGAGAACATGATCATTACTTACAATAATTATACCCAATCAGTTAAAGATCACTAATCATGAAACATGGAGTATGGTTTTTTTAATCAAATGACATAAGGAATAAGGGTGAGGAATCATCACTAATCAATAATGATCTCTGAGAAAAAAAACATTTGAATTATTTCATAATTTTATGGAATAAACATAAGCCTAGAAAATTAATTACTTATTCAAGACTCATTTTCAATAATATCATAGTGGATTGGGTTAACTCTTCATTCTATCATTTCCTTAGTCAAGGTTCACCCCCAAGATTGTATTATTGGAAAATATCCCTTGATGAATTGGGTTTAATACCCATTCCAATACTTACTATATCATAATATATATTTCTTTAAATAATTCATTAGAGGTCTATATTATTCCAGGTCCACCTATCACATAATGAAAATCATACAAATTTGTACCATAAGATCATAAAACATTCATTATCTCATAACCCATGGAAAGGATGATGGTTTTATAAACATTTCTTCATTATAAATATAAACCATATATAGAAAAGATAAATATGGTAAAATTATATAATATCTATAATAAATAATAATAAATAGTAAAGGATGTTTTTTTAGATGAAAATGTCTTTAAAAGAACATTCGATCATTTCTTGAGAAAAATACCCTTTTCATTTTTAAATAACGTATTTAAAATAAAATAATTCAAGGATATTAAGAAAAAAAATTCTTTGAAAATTACCAAGGAAACATGAAAAATAATATTCCAAGAAAAGTTTATTCAATATTGGGTGGAATTTCATTCAAGTGATGTGTGTTAAAACAACAATTCCTTTTATATTTTCTGTAAAAAAACAAAAGTAACTCATTCAAAAAATGATAAGAAGATTCCATTAAAAATTATTGAAGTTCAACCATGGGTAAAAATGAATTTAATAAATATTTGGATAATATTTAAATAATTTTATATTTTTTTAAATAAAATGTATACATTGAATAAAATAGTCTTGACTAAAGAGATAAATAAAGTCAATTTTCCTTAAAAACATTATTTAGGTTTCTCGGGAACCTAAAGAGGGAAAAATTAAAGGAAAAAAATTAATCACTATAAATAACTATAGGATAATAAAATTCATAATATTTTGTGGATATATATTTTATAATTTCATCATCATAAATTTAATCATAAATAATCCCAGTAAAAATGAGATTGTAAAATAAAACTCTTACCTCAAGTCTATCTTGTTTAATGAGAACTCTAAGAACCTATATAATAAATTTAAATTTATTATAAATATAAAAAACCATATTAATTCTAATTATACTATATATATTTTACTTACAGTGTCTTATCACATTTTCATTAATAATAATTCATTATCATTATCATTTTGGATGATAACTACTTTGTTTTTCATGTATATTTTGGTTCAGCATTTATAGTCCTTGAAATTTTATCTTGGTTAATTAATAATCAAAATTTAAATCATGATATAAATATAATATATTTTCAATATATACATATTTATAACCATTCATATAAATTAGTGATGAAATCTTAATTTCATCACTATGTGGAGATGATAGAACATATGTATGCACGAGTGAGTTTCCATTTTTCAATGGATAGAAAAAAAGAATGGTAAATAATAATTAGACTTTATAGAAAAATTATAATATCATAAATATCATATATATATATATATACATTAAATATAACATAATAAATATCCATGAAAATGGGGATAGAAAATGAATCATATCTCTACGTGGAGGCGGTTGTCCACATGTACGCATTTGTGATACTTTCATCTCTAATTTGATAGAGAATATGTGGTAAATGGTTATTAAATAATCATAATAACATATTATTATATTTATTATATTTTATTAATATTTTTTTATTTATAAAACATTCTTATAGGATGTATAATAAGAAATAAAATTGAAATTTCTTGGTTAGGATTTATACCACTTCTTTGAGAGACCTCCTTTGGCTTAAACTTTAATCCTTGAAGAATTGGTATTAAGAGAATACTAGAAGATATAGGGTGAAGGGAAGGAATATAGTATGTTTTTTGAGAAGTTATTTCCCAACAAATAAGTATCAAATGGTATGAATAAGGGAGGATAATAGGTTCCCTTTTGTAAGTGAGGAGGGACACACATGGAATTTCGTAAAAAATCAATGATATAAGGTCACTTTCATGGGAAAGTGCCTCCAAATGAAAAATTATTAAAAGTTAGGATATTATAAGGATTAAATTTCTTCAACCAAAAATTATTATATAGGTGTATGTGTAATTCCTACCCTTACCTCTTGGTTTAACCCCCACCCCCAATAAACTCATTTTAACCTTAACTGTGGTAATGGAATTTTACTATTTTTACTATTAAATATAACCAAAAAGTAATTCAGAACTATTAAATTGTATTAATTATTTTGATTAAAAATATGGAATCCATTTTAACAGATTAAATTTCTTATATGGATATAATTTAATTTTAATTAATCATGCAAACCATAATGAAAGCCCGTTTTAGAAAAAATTCATTTTAAGAATAAAACTTAATTTACTCCTATTAGTTACCTTTTATAAAAATGAATGTTAAAATATATTATTGAATATATATTCAATAAAATTAAATAATACCATTAATAAATATGTATTAATTTAATTTATTAAGATAAAATCACATTGAGCGTATTAAAATAGTTTTTAGAAAAATTCTGTTTAAAGTCCAAAATGAGATTAAACAAAAATAAAGTATAATGATTATTCCTATATAATTAATTATATTAATTATAATTTAATTATAATTATATTAATTTATAATCAAATTAATAATATGGTGGTACTTTTACTTGAAAATAAATGATATATTTTTCAAAAAATCAGTATTTTTTACTATTCATAGAAAATAAATCTTTTTAGAAAAATTGTAAAACTTTACCCTAAAATAATATTTATATGATTATTTAAAAAATGATACAAATTTATTCAAATAAAATTTATATAAATTTCTATAAATTAATTATAATTTTCCTTCCCAAAATGTAATAAAACCACTTTTAAAGAAAACATATTTTTAAAGCATAAAATGACTACTAAAAATTGAGTAATTATTTTTTATGAATTAATCGATAAATTTTCATTATTTAAAACATTTATACACATTTTTTATAATGTGGATATTATTTTTCTTTCCTTCAAATTTAATGGTTATTTTATAAAATTATTACTATATTATAATTCATTTAGACTCAGGGTTGCGTATAAAGAAAAGCATTGAATACTTCATGTTTATTTCAAAGGAAATACACATAAAATATATTAGTGTTATATTCTACCTACTTAAAATTAATTTAACCCTATAAATTCTATTACTATGATGAAAAAAATGAGTATGTATCTTCTTCATCACATCCTCGGGTTTCCATGTAACTTCCTTGAATTTCTAATTCTCTAGGAACTTTAACAAGCTGAGTAGTCTTGTTTTGTAGCTCTTTATCTCTATGTTCCATGATTTATACTAGTTTTTAATCATATTATAGATAATTATTCATCGGTACAACCTCTAGGTTCATTATATGTGAAGGATATGTAATGT
Source organism: Viscum album (assembly GCA_963277665.1). Lineage (NCBI taxonomy): Eukaryota > Viridiplantae > Streptophyta > Magnoliopsida > Santalales > Viscaceae > Viscum > Viscum album. Next base: position 204,025,425 of record OY728132.1, on the reverse strand, counting down.
ACTTCCTCAAGAGAGATACATGAAACATATCATGAACTTGAGAGAGGTTTCGTGGGAGTACCAAGTGATAAGAAACCATCACAATATGATAAATAATATCAAAAGGATCAATATACTTAGGGATAAACTTTATATTAATTACACATCTCATAAAATTATTCCACAGATAAATTCATAAGAATAATTTCTCACTAACATTTAATTTCAGATCTCACTGATGACTATCATCTTAACTCTTCTATTAAATCTAAGATTTTTTGATGTGTTGTTTAATGACTATAACCTTATCTATCATTATAACAGCTAGATTAGGTCCCAATAGATTTCTTTCTCCAACCTCACACCAATATGTTTGATTTCTTTACTTATTTCCAAAGAGGTCTTCATAAGGATCCATATGAATGCTCAAGTGAAAATTATAATTATAAGAAAACTCTACAAGATTAAGGTGTTGATCCCAATCACCATTTAAATCTAGAGAACATGATATAAAAATATCCTCTATGTTTTGAATAGTCCTCTTCGACTAACCATCTATATGAGGATGATAGGAAGTACTTGAACACAACTATGTATTTAGATCCTATTAAATAATTCTCTAGAACATCATTGTAAACCTCAAATTTCATCCCGATATAATAGAATGTGGCACTCAATGATGAATTACAACTTACTTGATGTATATCTTGGAAATATGATCAAGAGAGAAATATTTTCTTGTCACAATTAATTTTTTTTACTTTTTAATGATATTGACTACAACCCAAATAGAATTGGCCTTTATACATTTTGGTTAGTTTCATAATGAAATATGTGGTGATGTTTTCCCATTTCCATTCTGGTATGCGTAATGGTTGTAACATCCCCTTATACTTTTATCTCTTATCCTTAACTTACTAACATACCAATCATCGAGATAAATACTATATAATAACTCTATTCATGTTGTACAATCAAAAATACTCTTTCATATATCTATAAATATTTGTACTTCTAGAATAAATAGAGAATTATAAGCTATGAGATTCTTTCCATAGCTCTATATTTAAGTATAGTATTGATAAGACAGATACTCAGTTCATAAACCTTATCAATCCATTAAAATAAATGTTTAACTCAAGAACATTTCTCACATTCATAAATAGCTACACATCCTCCTTATACACCTCTTTAATCTTTATATAGATAGATGGTTGAACACACATTTGAGAAAGATAAAATTACCACCCCCTATTTACGATTTCAAGTTCCATCCTTTGAAAATCCAGAAATTTTGGATCTTTTATGATCCTCATTGTAGATAATCTATCATGATCCTTTTGGATCAAAGAATTAGCCACCTTGTTCTCTTTACCTAGGTCATAATTTATTGAGCATTCATAATATTTAATCAAGTCCAACCATATTATATATAACATATTCAACTTCTTTTGGGGGAACATATAATTTAAACTTTTATTATCCCTATATATGTCACACCTTTCTCTATAAAGTAATTCATCTATATTGTTAATGCAAAGATTACCGCTGCTAACACAAAATCATGAGTTGGGTAATTTAGCCTTAAACATTCAATTAGTGTGGGGAATAAGATATCAGCATATCATTTTGTATAAGAACACACCCTATACCCTTTCTCGGTTAATCAATGTAAATTAAAAACCCTTCTCTATTTTAGGGTAGTGTGAGAATAGGTGAACTGACCAACCTTCTCTTCAATTCCTTTAAATTTTCTTCATTATTAACTGTCAAAGTAACTTAAATTCCTTCAAATTTAACTTACTAAGTGGATTATATACTCTTGATAATTCATTCAAAAATCACCAATAATATCAAACCAATATAAGAAAAATACATAACTCATTCAAAATGGTTGGTCTATTCTAATGTTCAAAAACTTTTATCATTGATGGATCCACTGATATACCTTCACTTGAGATTATGTGGCCCAAAAATGAAAATTTCTATAGAGAAAATTCACACTTGTAAAATTTTTCATAGGTCTTCTCTTTCTTTAGGATCTTCTGTACAATCCTCAAGTGATATTCATTATATTTATTTATATTAGAATATATAATAATATCACATATAAATAATACCATAAACTCATCAAAGTAATCTCTAAATACTCTATTCATTAAATACATGAATATAATTATGGTGTTAGTAAGACCAAATAGAATAATTATAAATTCATAGTGTGCATACCTTAAATGGAAAGATTTATTGGGTATGTCTTCACTTTTCACCCTCAAAATTTAGTATCCAGATCTCTGATCAATCTTGGAGAAATATTGATATCCTCATAATTGATAAAAACAAATAATTAATATGGGGAAAATGATACTTATTCTTTATCACGATCTTGTTAAGTTATCAATAATAAAAGTAGAGTCACATTGATTTTCCTTTCTTATTAGAAAAAAGAATATGTATACCCTAAGGTGATGAAATTGGCTAAATGAATCCTTTATAAATATTATCTTGGAGTTATTTCTTCAATTCATACCAATCAATATGGGACATTCTATATGGAGTATTTAAGATTTGTGTAGCACTAGGTATGATTTATATTAAAAAACAACTTCATGATTTATAGAAATACTAGAAAAAACATTGGTAAATACATCAAAAAAATCAATTAAAATAGGCATATCTTTGATATTGAGTTTCTACCCAAACATATGTGATAAACACCCCCATTTAAATAGAAATAAATACCCATGAAATGGATGTAATTTCCATTGGAAGTTATTATTTATCCTTACATTGATAGACAACCATAGAATGGTTCATAATGTTAAATGTTACTTCCCTTTATTATAAGTTGATATGGTATTTATAAAAATACATCCCATCAATTCCCAAAATATCATTAAATTCAAATAAAGGGAGAATAACATGATTTGTAGGGAGTACATTCCTAAAAACTTTAATCCAATAAGAATCATGTAATTGATATATAATCATCATACCACTACTATTTTTAACTGATAATTCAATATCTAATCATTTAGTTTATAATGTTTTACCCTTATAAAATTATTTATATATAAAAAATTGGGTAGAACCATAATCAAATAAGACAATATAAATTTTAGGTTGGATGATAAGTGTACCTTTTACCACTTTTTTATCATACCCCACATAATCAATATAAATCACATGAGATTTACCTCTCTATATTCTTGAGAGTTTTCTCGCATCGATCATCATCATTAACCCTTGGTTTTGAGCACTAGTTTTCATAATTTCAATAATCCTTATAATTATAGAATTAGAGTTTGGGTGGTGTATTATGTGGATATTTCTCTCCATTTTCATGATTAGATACCTTCTTCCCATTATTTAAGCATTTGATTTCCCAATGTACTTCTTTTACACACTTGAAACATTTTCTATTCCCCTTAAGAAAACTTCCTCCATGAGTCATTCCACACTTCTATTATAAATAAAAACTCATCTTTTTCGCTCTATAGTTTTGTTATTAAAATTTACTATAAATTCCATTTTTATTTTCTTATCAATACTCTATGTTTTATGTGTGATTAAAATATCCATTTACACCTTGATAGTAAATTGAATGATTTCTTCATAGTTATTTAAGTCTCTTATGGATAGCTCTATTTGGAGGCTTGGTTTTAAGACACTTAATAATAAATCAATTTTACTTTATGGTTCAATTATAATACCAAGAATATACCTTGATAATACTATAAATTTTTATTTATAGGTACTAATAGATTATTAATAATACTCCTATTTAAATTTAAGGAATTCCTTCTCCATCTTTGTATGAATAATACAAGAAAATACTTATTGAAAAATAATCTCCTAAACTCATCTCACTCCATAGATTTAAATTATTCTCATTTCCTTGTATTCTTGATAATATTCCACCATTTATCTACTTCACCTTCCAAATGATAAATAACTAATATAACCTTTTCATGATCTGAGCATTGGAGAATGTAAAATATCTTTTCAATGGTACAGATCCATTTCTCTACAACAAGTGGATTGCCAAGCCCATTAAAGGAAGGTGTGTGTTGCCTCATGAAGGAATTAAAAATACATTATTCCTTACTTTTATCATTTGAAATCTCAACATGATTCATGTCTTGAGAAGTCTTCCTAATAATATAAAATATATTTTTCATTTTAACTCCCTTAACATTTATTTTTTTAGGGGAAAATAATTGAATTGTCTATCACATTCATTATTAACAATATTCCTTATAGTTCCATCCATTTAATGAAAAAACATAGTATGAGAAACAATAATTATCATGGTAAATCATATAATCATGAAAATAATTAATATAATGTCTAAATCATGACACATTTTTTCAATCTATTACACCTTAGGTTTAACCTAGGTCATTAATTTTCAATATCTATTTAAATCTTTCATAATGGATTATAAAGAAAAATGTGAATCAACCTAATAATATTCCTCAGGAATTTTAAACTAGGTGTGTAGTAAGGGCTCATTTATCATGCACTAGAATTATGGTTGAGATATACTTGACCAACTCTTTTTTAGGTTATTACCCTAGATGCATTTGATCCAAAACCATGGTCCCTTCTAGTATCAAGAAAGTTAATTATTTCTAGGAAACCCACATAATCTATACTTTACTCTAACTTTGGGATGTTATCCTATTCATAGGATTATCCTAATGTCTCTCACTAAATTTTACTAATCCTTTTTCCAAAAATAACTAACCCTTTCTCTGATTCCAACTAAAGTGACCCATACATTTCATACATAAATACTACAACTTATTATCATAATATTTATTAAATACCAATATGATACATGCCAAAATCATAAGTTTTTAGTTTCTTTCAAAACATTGATAGATAAAAAAAGTACATAAAGGATATGCATCATTTCCTATTAATTTCTTCACAACTAGCACCCATCTTAGATATATCTTACTTAAAACCTTTCTTCATAACATAAGGAAGAGAAAGATAAGAAATAATGATCTCACAATATCTCTAAGGGTAATCATAAGAGATATCAATCAATGATCATAATTTAGAATATTATAATTATAAGGTTGTGATAACATGATCAATAATTAAAATAATCATACCTAATCCATCAAATATCGTTAATCCTGAAACATGGAATAATGTTTTGTCAAAAAAATGATATAAGGCATAAGAGTGAAGAATCGTCAATAATTAATCATGATCTATGAGAATATAATATATAAATAAATTCATAATTTTTTGTCATATACATAAGCATAGAAAATAATTTCCTTTTTCAAGTATCATTACAAAGACTATTATATTGTATTGGGTCCACACACCATTCCTTAATTTCTTTAGTCATTGTTCACTCCCAAGAATATTTTATTGGACAAAGTCCCTTAATGAACTAGGATCAATCCCCATTAAAATCATTATTATCTCATTTTATATCCTTATTTACCAAATTCAATAGATTTCTATATAATCTAGGGCCCACCACTTACATAATAAAAATTATATAAATGTGTACCGCAAGTTCAAAAAGCATTCATCATATCATCATATCATGACCTGTTGAAAGGATATGGGTTTCATAAAAACTTAATAAACAAAATCATAAAATATCTAGAGAAAATATAAATATGTAAATATTAGATCATATACCAATTAAATCATAAGAAGCAACAAAGTATGTTTTTATTAATGACAATAACTTTAAAAGATCACTAGAACATTTATTGAGGAAAATAACCTTTTCATTTTGAAATAATTTATTTAAAATCTAAAAATTTATAATATATTTAGAAAAAAATATTTTAAAATAAAAATTAAAACTTATAAAGAAATATTAGAAGAAAATATTATTCATGATGGTATGGAAATTTTTTTATACAGTGTTTGTTAAAACAAAAAAAACCTTTCATATTTTCAGTAAAAAGTCAAAAGCACCTCATTCGAAAAATTTAAAGAATATTTCCTTAAACTATTTTTTATAGATATTAAAAAATGTGTAAAAATGAATTTAATAAATATTTTTATAATGTTAAAAAAATTCTTGAAAACATTTTTAAATAAAATATGGATAAGGATGAAAATATTCCTGACCGAAGAGATAAATAAAGTCGATTTTCCTTAACAAAATATTTCTATTTATTGAGAAATTAAAGAGATTAAAATAAAATAAAAACATTTCATATTCATAAAAACCCATTTTATAATAAAATACATTTTATTTGGGAGATATATATCATATAATTTCATCATTTTAAATTTAATCATAAACAATCACGGTAAAAAATAGATTGTAACATAAAACCCTTAACTCAAGTTTTTTCTTGATTCATAAGAACTCTAAGATCCTATATAATAAATTTAAATTTATTATTGTTTTATAAAAGAACCATATTTATACATATAAAACTATACATTGTTTACTTATAACATATTATCACTTTTTATTAATAATCATACATTATCAACATCATTTTGAGAATCAACTGCTTCACTTTTCACATATGTTTTTCTTTGGAAGTTATGGTTCTTGAAATTTTATCATGGTTACTTAATATCCAAAATTTAAATAATTATATAAATATAATATATATTTATTATACACATATTTATAACCATTCATATAAATATATGGTGAAAAATTAATTACATCACTATGTAGAGACGGTAGTCCGTACGTACGCACGAGTTATGTTTCCATTTTTTGATGGATGGAATGAAAGATAGGTAAATAATAATTCACCTTTACATGGATATTTTTATATAATAAATATAATATATATAAATTAAATATAACATAATTACCAACCATTAAATTTGGGGGTGGAAAATGAATCATATCGCTATATGGAGGGGGTTGTCCACACATACGCACAAGTGACACTTTCATCTCCCATTTGATGAAGAGTAGGTGGTAAATGGTCGTATTGTAATCATAATAATGTATAATTATATTTATGATATTCTATTTATCATTTTATAATGTATAAAACATGTTTATATTAAGTATAACAATAAATAAAATTGAAATATCTTGGTTAATATTTGTACCTCTTCTTTGAAAGACCTCATTTGGCTTACACCTTGAGTCTTGAAAGATTGTTCTTAGAAGAATAAAAGATGATAAAGGGTGAAATTAATAAATCTAGGATAGTTTTTATTAGGTATTTTATGATATATAAGAAAAAAATGGTGTAAAAAAGGTAGGATATGAGGTTCACCTTTATAAGTGAGGGGAGGGACACACATATAGTTTCTTAAAAGATTTTAATGATATAAGGTCAATTTCTTGGGAAATTGGATCCAAATAAAAAATTATTTGAATTTAGTATAATATAAGGCTGAAATATATACAACCAATAATAATTGTATAGGTTTGGGTGGAAATTATATTCTTATCTCTTAGTTTATCCCCCCCCCTCGGAAAACCTGTCTTGAGATTTACTATGGTAACAAAATTTTATTGTTTTCACTATTCACTATGAAAATAATTAATTTTACCCTATTAAATTATATTAATTATGATTATTAAAAATATTTAATCAATTTTACAAGATTAAATTTCTATAAGTATCAGAATTTAATTTTAAATAAGCACATAAACCACAATGAAAACTCATTTTAGAATAATTTATTTTTAAGCATAAAAATCAATTTACTTCAATTTATATCCTTATAAAAATAATAAAATGAAACTTAAAAATATTTTATTAAATATATAATATATAAATTTAATTAAAATAATTAATAATTATATATATTAATTTAAATTATTAATATAAATTCATATTGCGTGTAAAAAATAGTTTTTATAAAAATGTGTTTATAAATCTATAAACGAACTTATACTAAAATAAACTATAATGATGATTCTTATGTAATTAATTAAATTATTTCTAATAAAAAGATACTTATGTTAATTTATAATCAAATTAAAAATATATTTTTACTTTTACTTGAAAATAAATGATAGGTTCTATAAAAATCGGTATTTTTCACTATTCATAGAAAAATAAATCTTTTTAGAAAAATTTCAAACAATTAACCCTAAGATAATATTTACATGATTATTTAAATATTGATATTAATTTATTGAAATGTAATTTCTAAAATTGGTAAAAAAAATATTTATAATGTATGTGCACAAAATGAAGTAAAACCTACTTTTGAAGAAAACATATTTTTGAAGCATAAAACAACTTTACTAAATATTGTGTACTTATTTATTATTAATTAATCAATTAATTTTACTTATTTAAAACTTTTATACATATTTTTAATAATCTGGTCATTACTATTTGTTCTTTCAAATTTAAAGGATTGGTTATGAAGGAATACTATATCACTGTTCATTTAGAATCAGGATTGTGTGTAAAGAATAATATTGAATATTTAAAGTTTATTTCAATGAAAATACATATAAAATCATGTCATGTTACACGATGAACCCATGAATCAACCATATTATTCCTTTATATCATGACCAAAGGGTCATATCATGACTAAGATCTCATGCCTAAAAATTTTCTAAGGAAAAAACAATGAGACCTGTCATTGTACTTCATAAGGAGAATTGTTACAGCATGATAACACCCTTTATGGAATGAAAATTTTATAAGGGTCCTTGAATTTTTAAAATTTCAAAACATAAACATGCCAAAAATATCTATTTTGGGGTGTGACAATCCCTTTCCTTAAAAAATCATAATAGAAAAAACATATGATGTCCTAAATTCATATGTACGAAGAACCTTCACAAGACAATGATTTCCACCATAGTGTGACCATACCTAATACATTTTTATTTATCAAAAATCAAAAAAAAATCAGGAATCCCTTGTCTATGGCTTAAAAAACCTTCATTTAAGAAAACTCTATAACTATTTATGGGATCATCCGGGCATGACCTTTGGTTTGTGGTGAAACCTTCTATATGCTATAAAAAATCAATTTCATGGCCATTGTGACCTACTCCATCATTAACTTGAGAACTTGAAATATATCATTAACCATTTTCTAGATATGAAATATATTCTCAAGATATTATAACCTTCATAATTCTAATCCAAATCAAAATTATCATAACTTATCCTACTCCAAGACCACAAATTTAAACTACCACTAAATTTTATAACTCATGATGATATAGGGGTTTTCACCATACAATTGAATTGGTAAGTGTTATATAATCAAATTTAATTCCTAATTATGTCCCACTAATCATGAAATTTTATTAGACCTAATATATCACATATAAATGTAATTTATGGAATATCATCTCTTTTAATATTCTACATGTGCTGAATCCTAAAATCTTTTTTTTAATTTCACCTTATATCATATCATATATAATAACTTGTTAAATCATATCAAAAAATATATTTGATATCTTCCAAAACATTTTCATAAATCTATCCTCAACATCACCGTATATCACATCATATGCAATACTATGTCATTCAAAACATTTTTGGATTAACTCTAAAACATTTTTTAGAGCGGATTTATGAGACAAATTAATCCCTATTTTATTCAACCACAAAGTTTAAAACCATAGGCCTTTTTAGAATTGAAAATAAATATGAATATTTAGAACCATATATGTAAGAAAATAGTGGCCTCTGGTATGTAAATAATGATACATGTGATATAAATGGATCTGGTGTGATCTCCATCAAACACATGTATCTATATAACTATGCTCACTAGTTTTGTCACATTTTAGTGTGTAAAAACATATGTTCTCTTTTTATAAGACATGAAGTGACCATGGGATGCGAATTATTTCAATATCATAGCCAACTCATACATCTATTCTCCGAGTATAGACTTTCCAATTTAAAGAATACATCACATGTCATTCACCTATATGGATGATCACATCACATGACCCTTATCCAAATAGATAATAATATCATATATTATATATAGGTTTGGTCTCAAACTACTGATTTTATCTCATTTGAGGGCCTAGATTCCATACTTATCATATGAGAAGAAAAATCCCATATTGGTTGAGCTGTAACTAATGACATGATCAAAAAAATACCCAACCACCCCCAAATTAGATAAACCTCAAGTCTTGTATAGTAAATGTATTAAAATAAGAATTTTATCATGTTATGTATCTCCCCAACCTCTGGTTATGGGAAAAACATGATCTGTGAACCGCTAGTATACCAAATAAATAGTGTATAACACTCCATGTGGTATACTTAATGGGTCATCCAATTCACAAAAATAAACCTTGAACCTCATGATCATATTCTGTATCTTGATACAAGAACCCTACTCAGGCTAACATTAACATTTCATTATAACCCATAGTACTCTATGTATAACATCAATTAAGGTTAAAACAAATTAATACATTAAGATGTTAATTATCATTACATTTAATGACATATAATATATCAATATATACATATATGAAGCTAACATGAAATAATAATAAAATAGATATTTCCTTTTATATGATATATTTTTATATTCTTAAAAATCTTTCATGAATACTTAATAAAACTCTAGATAAGATCATATCAATCATATCATATATGATATAATACCAGATCATCTTTATGTTTTCCACACTTTTGGGATTTTTTTTAACTCAATGAATATTTATATAATTATTTCCACATCTCTATGTGAATGTCTAATAAAACTCTCCCACTAAAATATTTAGTGATTAAAATATACGTAAAAAATAAAGGTTGAATAATGGTGAAGTTTAGGAATCATATTCTTAATGTTTAGCTTCTTGAACATTTTCAAACTCCTCATCTCCATAACTAAAAAATGTTATGATGTTAACTTCTATTATCCACTAAGAACTCATTCTAAAATTAACATTATCATCCTTGGAACACTTTCCATCAAAAAAATATTGATATTTTTCAAAAATAATATAATATTTCACATTATTACTTTCCATCAAATCATAAATTACTTTTGGATAAAACAAAATTCACTTTTTTATAGTAACTAAATTTAGTTCTTTACATTTATATATACCATTGTACATTAAAAATCTTTAGGATATCCTGTGAAATACACTTTTTATTTTGACTAAATAATCCATTAGTAAATAGTGATATTCATTTTCTCATGGTAACTAAATATAACTATTTTATTATTATTTACCATCACATATCCTAAAATATTTAGGATATTAATTGAAATAATTTTAATTTTAGACTGGTATAATATTTTGTTTTTTTACTTTAACCTTTTAAGTGAAAACATACTCTTGTTATCCTTTTAGACAGTGTATTCTTTTTAGAATATCATGCTAAGAAACATAGACTCTTTTGTTTTTAATAAATAAATCTTATTTACTTTTAATAAAAATATTTAACAAATAAACTATTGTTTCCATATCATATAGGATATTTTATTTGGTTGAAGAATTTTCTTCTAAATAAAAGATCATTCATTCAAATATTCCACTGATTTGTGGGAGGGACATCTTCCCTCGTATTTTAACAAACATTTGGATAAGTACTTTATCTAGGATAAAAAAAATTATCCTTATCTTATTTTAAAAACATGTTATAGAATAAGTTGAAAAATAAAACATGTGTATTGAATTAATTATCTCATATTGTTCATAACAAAACTTGTTAATAAAAAACTTCTCTTTTCATATAAAATCAATGAGATAATTATACATATATTTTATTTAGGTCCATCTAAGATTGATAAAATCCTTTAAATTCAAAAATTTGATGTAATAAACTTTTTCTTCTCCCAATGAATATAAACTACAAGATCTATCATTATTCACTTTATTTTGAACTCTGGTGTATTTAATAAAGGTTATGATGTACATTAGAATTAATCAGTACCGTAACCAATATGGTTGTTCATTGATTTCTTTGAATAAATCTTTAAAACTAGATAAACACAACCCTATAATATATATAGAGAGGATATTTTCATATATAATTTATTATTATGAATCCTAAAGTATTGTCTTATATATTTTAGCAATAAGGTTTTTGTGTTGGATTAATTATCCACCTAAAAACAATAGAGCTTTAAGAAAATATAGAAGTGAAAATAAATTCTAAAAGGATCATATATACTCAATATAAGAGTAAGATATATATTTAAGTGATATTAGAGAAATTTTTAAAAGGATCATGATATAGAACTGAGAATTATGTGTTGATGTTTTCCAATACGGGAAATATCACTCTATGGTAAGTGGGCATGGTGATGATGAAAACAAAGAATATAGGTGTGGCCACTCTATGGCTTATGGTTATAGTAGAGAAGGAGATGATCAGTATTGGAAATCTAGAATGGAAAACATCATGATTATCCCCATGGTATAATTCTAGATCACATATGCAGCATGGTTAATCCTATACATAGTGTAAAGGAATTTTAATTATTGCGGAATTCATTTAATACCTGGTTGAGTAACATAGATAGCTAAAGTTTGACCATGTCATGGTGCATGTCGTGGTATGTGGAACATGGGAAATGTTTTTGGGACATTTTATAGGGTGATCATCATGGTTGAGAAGTTTTTCTACATTTAATACCTAAATATTGAAGTGGGTAACATGGTAAAGGTAGATAGAACACACATTGGTGATGAGTTTGGTGTCCTGGGAGTCTACTTATGAGACACAAGAAGACTGTTGTGATCATAGTGGTGGTTGTAATGATGTGGTATGACCTAATGATATAAGTGGTGGTTTTTATTTCTACTAGAGAGGGAAAACATTCCAATAGTTCACGTATCTAGGCATATAAGACTATAAATACAAACACTACTCTATGGTGTTTTAATGTAAGTCGTGTTGTTGGGAATGTCAGTAAGATATGCACAGAATACTGAGGATTTGACTTTTATGATGCATAAACTTTCTTCAATGTTCCATACATCATGGACCTAAAATTAATCCATGATTTAAGAATTATTCGAAGTTATATTGAAATGATTAAAAAATTGAATTAAATGGTGATTTAATTACACTTTTTAAAGTGAATATGTTTTACCATGAAGTAGTTATGGTTGATTGAATAAATGGAGATCATGGAGGTAAATCATAGAGGATTTATGGGTGATTTTAATAACGCATAATGATGCTGATAGGTTTATGATTTTTTTGGGCATGATCCCTCCTTTTATAAGGGATCAAATGAAAGTATGATAATGGATCGAGACTTGATATTTTTTCATATATAAACTCAAATAAAAATATAGGTGTAATAATTGAGGATTTGTAAGGAATAGGATGGTGTTGGAACCTACTCAATACTCTTCCAAAGAAGGGGAAGAAATTATTGTGCAATGGAAAAGAGAAGAGAAGTTTTAGGTTCATTCTAGAATAATTAATGTCGTAATGAGAAGTTATTAATATATCATGAAGGAGAAACCTGGTGGGACTATAAAAAAAATTTACATGCACCTGAGGATGAATCTAAATAAAGATATACAGGTAAATGAACTTTCAAGTATAAATACTATTTAAAGGTGATACTTTCCACTATAGTGAGTGTATGAAGAAAATTTCAAGGGAGTGGGCCTTGGGAAGTAGTGAGTCATCCCTACATTTGTACGGTTGTTATCCTAGGAAATGATAGACTTAGTATGAACCCCATTTGAAGAGAATTTAATTTTATAGGGATTTGGTTCAGGAAACATCATCAATGAATTCTCCTTGGAGTATCCCAGTGAGGGTGAACCATGTAAATTATCATTTTCTTATTTACTTTACACATGCTCGATAAAAAGGGGTAAAAGGATTATTATAGAATATAAACTAATAAAGGGTTGGTAAATTGATTAAATAAGATCAATATCTAAGGAAAAGAGAATCAAAAGTGACCCTTAAGTTTGAGAGGTCAATATTCATTTATGCTGGTGAGAGATAAAGGGATAAGTACTTTTATTGGAGAAGTCTTTACATACCATGATTCACCCCACTAGGTAGTATAAATCCAAGGATCTATTTAGGGATTTAAAAGTGGTATAAAAGTTAAGGTTCATTTTTCTTGGATTTCTTATTGATATGACTTGATTTGGAGTTTTTTGAAGTCAAATGTAATCCGTAGTGAAATATATTATGTTTGATATAAATCATTTCAAAACATTTCAAATGGATTTTATTGCCTATATGGAAGATTCTCTTAGAGTTACACTAGAATTTATGGGGGAAAGAATTGTCATACAGATCCACCATGGAGTTATCTTTGAAATAGATCAAGGAAATATTGATATTGATTCGTTACCCAAAAATACATTAAAGGTATATCCTATAAAATACATATATAAGGAAGTAACATGTGGAAATTTTCCAAAGATATATGGATAAATTTTATGAACTTCATGGAAAAGGTAATAAAGAGTTATTTATATCTAAATTAAAGATTAAAAAGAAGGATTTTGGTGGAAATAATAATCCTACCAAGGTAAAAAAATTGAATCTAAGGTCACACATAGTTCTAACACTGGTTTGGAATTTTGTTTTTGGAATTTCAAACTCTATTTTGGATTTGAAAATAATATGTGATGAAGGGATGGAAACAGCAGAATGTTTCTAATCAAGGATGCGTTCATGTTATGTCCAAGAGGAGATCAAAACTCTACAAGAGAAGTTAAAATAATAAGAAGTCATGATTGAAGCTTATTATATAATGATTGAAGATTTTTCATTGTATAACAAGAGGAGAAAGAGAGAATAAGTGGACTTAAATTTCAATATAAATAAAATGAGAACAAATTTTAAGAAACAAAGCAACCTGAATGAAGACATTTTCCAAGAAATTTTAAAGCAAATAGGAATGAAGAAATAATTTAAGGGAAGAATAATTATACTCAAAACTCAACTAGAAGGAACAATAAAAATAAATATGGATATTTTTTCAAGTATAAGAGTATTGGTATAATAGTTTAATGAAAAATGTAAGAAAAACAGAGAGATCAATGAGAGGATAAATACCTCAAAGGAAAGATGAAAATCCCTCCAAAAGTATCCTCTACATGAAGAAAGATTAAAGATATAAAATATGTAATAAAATAGAATCTCCATGATAAATATCAATGTGGTGATATAAAAAGGATGCACCAAATTGTTTTTATTGTGGAATTATTGGTCACATTATGAGCACGTTCTTCAAAGATCAAAATTCTAAGGATGAGAGAAGAACTCAAAAAGTTCCAATATCTCAATCAATGATAGTCTTCAAGAGGAATGGTTATTATAATAAATGGATTATTTATTCTAACCTCAGTCACATGACAAGGTATTTCAATTGGTGGAATACATGGAAGGAAAGAGAAGTCGTTGAGAGACATGTTTCTCCTATGACATACAATGAGAGAACTTATTCAAGTGAAAGGTCGATTAAGCTAAGAAATAGGTTCAGTGTTTTGGAGAAAAAATATGATCCTTAATGATAATTTTATCATGAAAAAAGATCTAGATACTCATACATATTCTCTTGGAAGTAAATAATTAAATTTTTTAAGAAAAGGCAATGAGTTATTCTAGTGGTGAGAAATGTGGAAGTACAAGTTAAAGAGAATTCACCAAGGAGGAAGAAGAAATCCAATATTAATTTCATGGAAATAAAGTAAGGGAGATTTCTAAGTGTTATATCAAAAACCATTAAATGGAAAAGGATAAATGTGTAATGGAGAATAAATCCAAAGGTTAGATCCATTATTGATTAAACTAAAGAATATAATTGTTCAACTGTGATTGATTCCAAAACTATGGAAAATCATAAGCCAAGGAAGGAAATTTATTCTCACATATGTAAAGAGAAGTGTCTTCAAGGATTCAAAAAATGGAGATCCTTTTCAAAGAGTTTATACAGATGGATAAAAATGATGATGAGGAGATTTAAAATATGATTTCATTTCTTTCCTCAGAACCTGGAAAAGGGAAAATAAAATATAGAAGTTGAAGGGTTAGTTTAATTTATCTAGTCTCAATCCTCTATTTGAGTAATTTTATGTACCACTATACCCAAATGATTTTTTGTTTATAACTATTTATTAATAGGTTAAAAATTAAGGGGAATATATGATCCATGGCGTGATTACATTATAAAATCACATGTTATAAGCATAAATAAAATCTGATAAAGCTATAAACTAAGTGGTATTATGCCACTCAAGAATAAGATCTAGTGAGAAGTAGAAACACATGATTTTCATATTCATATATTTTTTTATAATATTTGGTATCATTAGTGATGATATAAAGTACACAAAATACTAATGAGATAAATAAGTTATTCCCATAACCAGTATCCCCAAAGTGATCTATAATAGTTGGTGTTAATTTATGATGACTTGGGGGGATTTGTGATGAACTTTAAAGGCTATTAAACCTCATTATAGATTTTTGAATCCTGTGAAGAGGTAAATAAGGTTGGAGTTAAATTGGTATAACTTATTCAATTTTCAATAAGTGGTATCATGATACACTTCAAATGGTATAATCCTCTCAAACAAGTGATTTATTTTTTATCTCCTAACATTTTTTGTGAAAGTGATGGAGATCATAGGTTGTTTTTTAGATTTGAAATATCCAAAGATTATTTAAGGTTTAATTGGTATTCATGAGTGACATGGAAATCCTTAGTTTTTCCTAAAAACTCTAATTTCATATAATGATCTAAAACTCAGTATGCTTAGAGTATTAGTTGATGGCCCAAATTCTAAGTGTGATTCTCACTCAATGGATTTTCATATGATAATTAATTTAAAAATATTGGATTATGGGAGCTTTCAAGGGATTGGGATTCCAACAAGAATTTTTTTTTGATTAGTTTCATAGTATTTCGAAAATCAACATGTGGTTAATGTTAAAATATGATGATACATTGAAACAACAATATTAAACATAAAATGAGTAAGTTTTCCCTAACCTCAAATAGAGAGTTGTAATAGATATGGAAACACCTATTTTTTCTAAATACTAAGGGTAATTGATATTTCTTGGAGTTTCTATATCTACATTAAATGGGAGAAAGGTATGAAGATGAAATTAGATGGCCCTATTAAAAGGGGAGATTGAACTTCAAAGGAAGATCCCCATATTTTATATAAGATAAAGTTCCTTTTTCATTTCATTTCCAATAAGGGGGTATGAAATGATGGAAATAGGTGTTGGATATTTTCAAAAAAATCCAAAGGATGAGATTTTTAGGAATACTAAATGATTGTATTTTAATTGTTTAAAATATGGTTTTTTATTGTATTTATTGGCCATAAAAAGATATTGGAGTTTGAAGGTAATCATTAAATCTAAAGTTATTCTACAATGAGCCTATATGGTCAAGTGAGAGTACATAGATATGTTAAAGGGATATTAAAGAAAGTAAGAAGAGGATCGTGCTACATAATAAGGCATGTTGGGTTGAAGTTTCCCAATATGAGAAATATCATGTCATGGTCAGTGATCATGGTGACGATGAAGATGAATATAGGTGTGACCATGCCATGTTTTATGGTCATGGTAGAGAATAATATCCCCAACACAGAAAATCTTGAATGGGCCATGATATGGTAGTCCCCATGGTGGAATTATAGATCACCTATGTAAAATGGTGAAGCCTAAAAATTGTGTAAATTCATTTTAGTGGCCATGGAATTCATAGAATACTAGGTGGAGTAGCATGGTCAGAAAACGGTTGACCATGCTATAGTGAATTTTATGGTGAGTAAAACATGAGAAAAATTTTTTCTCCATGTTGCAGGGTAGTTTTCATGGTTTTGAAGTTGTATTATATAAAATAATAAAAGGTTAAAGTGTAAAACATATCCAAGGGTGAAGTATCACATCATGCTGATGGGTGTGGGGACCTAAGAGTCTACATGTGATCCATATGAATAACTTTTATGGTGGTGGTGGTATAGGTTGTGATGTGGTTATCTCAGATGATGGAAGTGGTGGTTCATTTTTCTATAAGAGAATGGGAAATGGCCAACAATATGTGGATATGGTCATGTTGAATTAATTTTTATCATAGAAAAAAATACCACATTTTTGTGTTTTAATAAAAGACATATTGGTGGGTGTGTCAATAAGATACACACCAAATGAGAAGTATTTGAATAAAAAAATTCAAGAACCATTCATCAATATTTCATACATAATGGGCATTAAATTTGGGCCATGATTCAAGTAATATTCAAAGAGAGATTATACTAATTCAATAATATAGTGAAATAGATATTTAATTCCTTGTTGAAAAGTTAATGAAATTAACCAAGAAGTATTTATGGTTGATGGTGGTTATAGAGATTATGGTGGTAAATCATGGAGGAGTTATGGAAAATTTTAATGGCCCATAATGACGTTGATATGTGTTTGATTTTTTTGGGAATGATCCCTCATTTTATAAGGGATCGATTGGAAGTGGGTGAATAGATCATGAATTGATATTTTTTCATATCTGAAATCAAAGAATAACTAAGGTGTTTTAGGCTAGGGGATAGAAAGAAGAGGAAGGTGTTGGAACCAGTTGGAGACTCTACCAAAGAAAAGGAAGCAATTGATGTACAGAAGCAAAGAGAAGAGTAATTCTAGGTTCATTATGGAATAATATGTGATACAATGGGAAGGTATTCATATATTATGAAGGAGAATCCTAGTGGGACTACAATATATCATCTACATATATATTAGGATACATGTTAAGAAAAAAATACTAGTAAAGGAATAAATAAGTCTATAAACTATGTGAAGGTGATCCATTCCACCACAGTTATCATAGGAAGAAAATTTTGAGGGAGTGTCCCTTGGGAAGAAGTGATATATCTCTAAATTTTTAAGGAAGTGAGCCTGATAAAGGACTAATATATCCCCAACCTCATTTCAAGAGTAGTGCACTTCATAGTGATTTTTTTCATGGAACATAACCAATGCATTCTCCTTAATGTATCCCAATGAGGGTGAACCAAATAAATTCTTGTGTCCATATTTACTTTATGCATGCATAGTAAAGGATGGAAAACGAAATCATAAAGAATATATGATAACAAAGGGTTGGTCAAGTGATTTAATCATATCAACATCTAAAAAAAGATCATAGAAAGTGACCCTCAAGGTTGAGAGGAAAAGATTCATTTAGGGTAGTGGGTATTAAAGGGACAAGTGTTTTAATTGGATAAGAATTTTCATACCCTGATTCACCCCACCCCCCTCAAGTTAATCATACTCTAAGGCCATATTGAGGTACCAAAAAGTGATATCTAATGGCATGTTGATTTTTATTAGATTTTTTATTTCTTTGACTTGATCTAAATTATTTTGAAGTGAAATGAAATTTATAGTGAAATATAATATGAATGATGGAAAGCATTTCAAAACATGGAAAAATGATTTTATTACTTGCATGGAAGATTCTCTTGGAGATTCATAAGAAGTTGTAGTAGAAGGAATTATTCTGTTGATCCAACATTAAGGTATCTTTGAAACAAATAAATGAAATATTGAGATTGATGCCTTAGTCAAACAGGAACTAAAGGGAGATCTTAGAGAATAAATCTATAATGAAGTTACATATTAAATTTCTCCAATTATATCTAGATGAAATTGGAAGAAGTACATGGAAATTTTTATATAGGGTGATTTATTTCTAAATGCAAGAAGAAAAAGATGAATTATAAATAAATAAATAATTTTACTACCAATATAAAAAATTATAAATCTAATTTCATACTTGATTCTAACACTAGTTTAGATAAATTGTGTGAAATTTCAGAATATATTTCATGGTTGAAAAATAATTTGTGATGATTAGGTGACAATAACATCAAATTTACAATTAAAGAGGTGTTAATTCTATGGACAATAGGAGATCCCAACTCTACAAAAGAAGGTAAAACAATGGGAATTTATTCATACAGTTTATTATGTGATGATTAAATATTTTTCATTGGAGAAAAATTAAAAAAATAAACTACTAGAAAAATTACCTATACCCATGGTTCAAAAAAGTGGGTATAGACTCTAAAACCATGGGTATAGGCTATACCCACGGTTTTGGAAACTATGGGCAACCAAGGCATCGGGACAGGTCCCCAACCTATATCCACAGTTTTGAAAACCATGGGAAAAACATTTTTGCCACCGTGTCAAAGCCTCACACCCTATTTTCATGCTGTCAAAACCTTATACCCACAGTCGTGGGTATATATTTTTTTACAAAAAACATGTAGCAGCCCGCGACCAGCATTTCCAAATCGATGAGACTCACCACTCAAGCTACATCACTTATGAGTATATCTATCTATATTTTTCTAAATATATTTAAATAGATGTATCTATTTGAAAAAAAAAACTTCTTCTGGGTTTTGATCCTGGGTCTTCATATTCATGCATTAAACACCTAACCAACTGGGTAGCCCATTTTTATATTAATATATCTTCATTTATTGTAATATATTAATTTTGCTCTGTGTATTAGGAAAAAAAATATGTTAGTGGGTTTCAAACCTAGGCTGTAGAAAACAATAGACAGTGCCTCACCAACTAACCTATGAAGCTTATATGTTAATATATTTGTATCTCCCCAAATATATTAATCAGAACTATGGGTATAAGAGGGAAAACCGTGGGGATAGGTTTTCCCACAAAATATTTTTTGTGTCCCATGGAATTTTTTTTCCCTCCATAACGTGGGAAAGTTATACCCACAGTTTTATAAAACCGTGGGTATAGGTCCTCGAAAAACAAAATCTTATACCCACGGTTTTGCCAAAACTGTGGGTTTAGGTCTTAAAAAATGCCTACACCCACAGTTTTGGTCAAAACTATGGGTATATCTATCTTTTTTCCTAAAGTTTTGGAAAATCGTGGGAATGGGTCTTCAAAAAAAACTGTACCCACGATTTTTCCCAAAACCGTGGGTATAGGTTACCATATTACCCCTATACCCATGGTTTTTGAAAACTGTGGGTATAGGGCTATTTTCCAGCAGTTATAGGGAATAAATGGACTTCAATTTTAGTATAAATAAACTGGGAACAAAGCTGAAGGAACAACGATTCATGATTCAATATATTTACTAATAAATTTTGAATAAAATGGCTATATAAAATTAATTTAAGGCATGCATCATTCTATTCAACACTCAACTTGAAGAAGAAATAAAACCTGTGATGGATTCTATTTAATGTTTAAAGGTGATGGTTTAATAGTTTAAAGAAAAAAATTGATAAAATCAAGTAAAGGATAAACACCTCAAATGAGAAGATGAAAATTACCATAAAAAAATCCTCAACATGAAGAAAGAGTATAGATATAAAATTTATAATAAGAAAAATTCCATGTAAAATATCAAAGCGATTATCCAAAAAATAATAACACACTAAAGTGATGCTATTATGGAAAGATTGGGAACATTATGATAACGTTATTAGAATCTCAAAATCCCAAGGATGAGAAAAGAACTCTAGTAATGTAAATATCTCAATCATGTAGATACCATAAGAGGAATTATTCTTATAGTAAATTATTTATTTTTTCTAACCACAGTTATATTGAAAGGTATTCCAATTGGGGGAATGCATGGAAGTCAATATAATCCATTGGGAGAAACTAAAATCATTTGACATATAAGGATATAACTTATTCAAGTTAAAGGCTCATTAAGATGGGAAACAAGATCAATGTTTTCAAAATAATATATGATATTCAATAACAAGTGTATCATGCACTAAGATCAGAATACTTATACCAATTCTCTTAGAAGTAAAGAAGACAAAACTCCAAGAAAAAGTAAGGAGTTTTTCTAGTGGTGAGAAAAGTTCAAGTACAATCAAAAGTGAATCCACCAAGGAGGAGAAGGAGTCCAATATGTATTTCATGGCCATCAAGGAAGAGAGATTCTTAATTGTCCTTTCACAAACCTATAAAAGAAAAAATATAAAGATGAATTGGGGAAGAAATATATAGGTTTTATACACTATTGATGTAATTCAATATGATACTAATTCAAGTTTGATCAATTCCACAACTATGGAAAAACCATAGCCAAGAAAATTCATTGACTCTCACATCCATGAAGTAAAGCGTGTGAGTGGATTCACACAAGGAATATCCAATGGTAAGAGTTTGATAAGTGAAACTATAAATTATGATGAAGTGGTTCAAAATATAATGTAATTCCTTTCCCAAAAGTGGATAAAAGGAAAAGAAAAGATGTAATTTGAAGGGATGGTACAATTTGACCATCCCCATTTCTCTACTTGAAAATTTTTTAGGTACCCCTATCTTTATATTATTTCTTATTTCTTATTTTTTATGAATATATGCATAATTAAGGGGTATATATGATCCATATAGTTATCATGATAGAAAATAAAATGTTATAGATCTAAAATAAGATCTAATTAAGCCAAAAAAAAGTGGTATATGGCCACTCAATAAGGAGATCGAGTGGAAGGTAGTAGCGTGTGAATTCCATATTCATATTTTTTTATAGAATTTTGTATCAGCTGTGATAAAATACAAGATTCCAAAAACTACAGAGATAAAGGATTTATTACCAAGATTCGTGTCCAAAAATTAAGCTATAACAATTTTTTTAAGAACTAAATACAAAAACAGAGTTGTGATAAACATTAAAGTTTATTAAGCCTCATTATAGATTTTTAAATCCTATGAATATACGAAGAAGACAGAAGTTTAATTGGTATCACTTATATAATTTTCAAAAAGTAGTATCATGTGACTCTTCAAATCGTATGATCCTCTCTACTAAGTGTTTTATTATTTATATACTAACCATTTTAAGTGGAAGTGATGGAGATCACATGTTTTTTTAGAAGTAAAAAATACAAAACTACTATGATGTGTCATTGGTATTCATGAGTAACATGGGAATACTTGGTGTTGTTGATAAAAACTCTTGTTTCCTACACCAATATTGGAATAAATAGTCTTATAATATTTTTTAAAATCCCAAATTCTAAGTGGTAGTCTCACTCAAGGTATTTTTTTTTATTATTTTGGTTTTTATGGATATTGTCTTAAGTTAGTTTTCTAGAATTATAGATTCAATCAAAAAAAAAAATCAATTGATTTCATATAATTTGGATAATAAACATGTGGTTGATTCCAAAAGATGAAGTTTAGTTTATACAATTGTAGTTTAAATAAGATGAGTAAGTCCCCTCTATCCTAAAAGGGGGAGTTGTAACCCATGAGTAAACACATCTTGTTTTCTTAAGACTAATGGGGAGTTAATATTTCATGAAGTTTCTCCCTACACATCATGGGGGATAAAGGTATAAATATGAAAGGATATTGCCCCATTAAAATAGGTATATTGAGATTCAAAGGATGATCTCCACTTTTTATGGAAGAGTAATTTCTCTTTGCATTTCATTTACAATAATGGGGAATAGGAAGTAATGGAAATATGTGTTGTATATTGTCAACAAAATCCAATCATAGAGATTGTTAGGAATTCTAATGTATTATATTGGATTTATTTATTATAATTTTGTTTAATTTTATTCATCATTCACACAAAGATAATAGATTTTGGGGGTAATTCAGGAGTGAGAATAAATTCTACAAGGATCCTACATGGTCAAAAAAAGTTATGGAGTTATATTGATTAAATCTTGGAGAAAGGATAGGGATCACCATGCCATAAAAAAATCCAGTTGTTTTGAAGTTTCATAACATGGTAAATATCACATTTTGGTTTGTTATCATGATGAATATGAAGAAGAATATGTGTGATACCATTCCATGGTTTATGGCTATGGTAGATTAGGTGATTCCCAAAATGGGAAATCTTGGATGGTCCATGTTGTGGTGGTCTCCATGGTGTAATTTTAGAGCACCTATACAACATAGTTAATCCCAAATGTGGTTTCAATGAATTTTACTGGTTTTGGAATTCCAAGAATACTTAGTGGAGAAACAAATACAGAAAAAATTTGACCACACCATGGCATATGTCGTGGTAAGTGAAACATGATAAAAAAAATTTCCATACTGTAAGGAAGTATTCATGGTAGATAACTTTTGATACATTGAATACCTAAATCTTAAAGTGGTCAAAATGGAAAAGGGATATAGAATAAACCATGGTGATGGGCATGGTGTCCTAAAAGTCTACCTCTAATCCATGGGAAATACTGTTACAGTCATGCTGGTGATCATTGTGAAGTGGTTTTCTTAGAAGAGAAAAGTGGTAGTTTATATTTATATAAGAAAAGGAAAATTTACAATATTCCATAGATCTAGGAATGTTAAAGTGAGTGTTATCTTAGAAATACAAGGATAACACTATGGTTCTTGGATGTAAGTCATGTTGGTGGAAATGTCAGTAGGAGATACACCAAATATTGAAGATTTGACTCTGATGATGAATGAAACATTCTTCAATGTTCCATACATCATGGTACTCAAATTCAGGTCATGATTCATGTAATATTTGAAGGAAGATTGTAGTGATTCAATAATTGAATTAAATGGATATTTAATTTCATGTTTTAAAGTGAATGTGTTTTACCATGAATAAGTTATGGTTTATAGTTATTATAGAGATCATAGAGGTAAATATTAGAGGGTCCATGGGATAATTGAATGGTTCATAATGATGTTTATAGGTTTCTGGTTTGTTTGTGTATGATTCCTCATTTTGTAATGGATTCACTGGAAGAAAGAGAAGAAATTGAAACTTTAGATTTTTTTATTTCTGAACTCAAAGGAGAATATATGTATCCCAGGTGAGGGTCTAGAAGTAAGAGGAATGTGTTGGAACCTGTTTAAGACTCTTCGAATGAAGAGGAAGAAATTTTTGTTAAATAGTAAAGAAAAGGGGAGTTCTAGGTTTATTCAAGAAGAAGAGGTATTGTAACTAGAAAGTATTCACATATCATAAAGGATGATTCTAGTGGGACTACAATAAAGTCTATAAATACATATGGAAATACTTTAAAAGAAATATATTTTGTTGAAGGGACTGATAAGTCCATAAATCGTATCAAGGTGATCCTTTATATCACAGTGATTGTAGTATTGAATGTTTGAGGGAGTGACCCTTCAAAAGTAGTGATTTGCCTTTAAATATTTTATGTAATGATATTGGTAAAATAGTGACATTGACTGAAACCTATTTAAATAATAGTGTTCTTTATAGTGATTTGGTGAATGGCTCATTTTTTATGCATGATCCTTGGAGTATCCCAAAAATATAGAACCAAATAAATTCTTGTCACTGGTTACATTATGCGTGAATTCCAAAAATATATTAAAAGGAATCTTAAATAATATATTGTAACAAAGGGTTTGTTAATATATTTAAAACATATAAGAAAAAGAACATACTAAGTGACCCTAAGGTATGAGACGTAAAGATCTATTTAGGGAAACTAGAGTTAAAGGAAGAAGTGTTTAAATTGTATAATACTTTACATACCCTGATTCCCCCCCCCCTTCTTTGGGTAATATAACTCTAAGGCCCTATTAAGGGACTTGAATTTATAATTAATTTATAAATAATAATTACTCCAACTTTATAATTATTTATTTGTTGATAAATTTTTTTGACCTTCTTTTCATATTATCATTGCGGAAGAGAATCAAAAGTAGAATTCTTCTAGCAGTATCTGCACATGATCCAAAAATCTTTGAACATCATTAATGGAGCTTCAAGTGATATCATGGAGATACAAATCCTCTTGCATAATTCTCCATTGATCTCAATATTAATTCCTTTTGGATTGAAGATTTGTATCATGTGTTCTCTTGATCTTTAAAGGGAGGGGTAGGGTGATTGATTCTCTTCCTTGAGAGAGTTCTTAAGGGATTTCTCTTCGATCGGAAGATAATTATCTAGAGAGAATGTGTTGTTCATAATAATTCACTATAACCATAGATATTTCATACGTTAGGTTTTATAATTAGAGTTATACAATTAGTAATTTCACATAAGATATTAAATAACTTTTTTTATTTTAATTAAACCTCACATCTAATCAAAATAAAAATATTGCTATTATATTACATGGTGTGTGTTAACTCATGGATAATTAAATATCATTTGTCAAATACTCTCATATCACATTGATACTTTCATATCACTTCCATATTCTAAACATAGTGGGAAAGTATTATGACATTTCGATGCGATAAATACTATAATCCCCTTCTCACATTAATGTTACACAAAATATCAATCATCATGTGACAAGATATTTATTAATATTTAGTTACTTTAATATTAAAAAAATTTAAAGTATAAATTAATTTGGTTTTAAAGAACTAAATATAACAAACTTCCACTTTCACTTGAGCTAACTGCTAACTGATTGGTTATCTCTCAAATGTTAAACATGCTTCCACTGAGTGTCGATATAAAATTTAGGACTACCATGTTTTGGTGTCTATTTTGTTTACTTTGACTTCACGCGTTTTATAAAACCCCTAAAGTGGTGATATCACTAGTATAAACCTTTTTCCTTTCTCATAAATTGGAATCTTGGCTAAAACCATAACTTGGAGAAAAAACATTTCCAAATTGCTTCTTAAGCTACATCAGAATCCATAACATACACAAACTATATAGAAATGGAAACCAATAGATTTAATATTTTTTTTCTTGATACCTTATCCTTACATTGATAATAGATGAAACTAACTATAAGGATGAATTGTTTATATCCCCTTGACAACTATTATTACCACTTATCCATTAACCAGAAACTAATCCATTTCTACTTTCTCAAGTAACATCATATAGTTCCAAAAATAGGTTTGTACAGTTCTCAGGATTCTATTTTATATTCTTCCTCTATGCATTATGAAGATTCAAAATCAAACCTCACTACATACCATGGAATGAGAGATAGATTTGAAATTACTCTTAGGAATATAAATTTTACTCATCCTAAGAATATTTCATTATGTTTTTATACATCAACTAAGAGAGATTTCATGCGTTGTTATATAGGAAATAATTCAGTCTTGAATTTCTCCATATTTTACTTTTCAACACCTTATAAAATTATGTATTATGACTAGATTTAAGGAACATCATATATCTATGTTTGTAGATATTTTTTCCTAGAACATGGGTTGCTAAATTTAGTTACCCATGGAGAAATTATTCTTTATCTTAATTAACTATAAGAGTAATCATTTTTTTATATACATTATCAATATATATGTCTAGGAAAACCATAGCACTCACACTAACCTATTATAGACACTTGTATCGCTTTTATTAGTTAATAAAACACACTATATGGTGGCTTAATTAAAATAAATATTCTATAACCATAGACAGTAGTTATGATAATTATAACTCTAATGGATATTTTGTATAGTGAAGAGTGTAATTTTTTTCATGATTTTATTAAAATGAATATTCTATAATCATATAAGTTGGTTATGATTAAAATAACTCTAATGTATTTTATTACTATGTATAGATGTTTCTTGAACCCTTGATTAACCAATCGATCTTTATTGGTACCAATTTATACCATTCATGTCTGGTTTCTCTTGAATACCTACAAACGGATTTACATCGATTAGAGAAACTACCAAAATATGGAAATGGTATTTGGTACAAGGAATCTATCTCATAATTCACATCAAATTTCCAATCATAGCATGTTTTCATTTACTACTTCCTTATATGATTCATTATTCTTATCAAATAATATATTACTAATCTTGGTGAATATAAATACACCTCTTTGGTTTTAACTTTCCAATGTAGTATCTTTCACTACAAAAAGTCCTACGACTAGAACTAGTCGATTAGAGTGTTCCTATACCAACTCATACACATATGGATCCTTAACCACAATGAGGTCAAGTTTGATCCCACTATCTCAAAATAGATGTGATTACCAATTCTATAAATATAATCAAATTTGAATACTACTATTATATTTTAGAAATTTTAATATCCTAAGTGGTTGTAGGATAATTAACTAAGATGCGCTTAGTGGTTTCTCCCAATGTATATTTGTATCTAAACCCAGGTTTTAACTAATAGTTTTCATAAAAACAAATTAATTTGTAACATAATTTATTTATTTCATATAATAACATATATAATACCATTAGTCAGTATAGTTGACATATGGCTATCTTTGACATTGTTATTTGAAAAACATGTCATAAGATGAATCATTGAAGAGTTGTAATACATATAGGACTCATCGTTGATATTTTGAGTACTACCATTAGGTATTTTATGATTATAACATAATTTTAGTTATATAGTATCAAAACTCAACATTTAAATGATTGATAAACATTTGGTTAAGATATTATTTGACAAGACCTCCCAGAGGATCTAATATATTTTACCAAGTGTATTCATTTATCCACTGAGCATTCTTAAAATTTATTAAAGGAATCTAACAGATTATATGAATTTAACTCCAGCTTATCCTTAGAATAGTTTTCATAGTCTTAATAGAATAAATCTATAAGATTTTGTGGCTTTCCTTTATTCCTAAAGGTTTATTTTTCTAAAACATAATAAGTATGTCTAATCCCTAAGAGTTTTAACTCCAACATAGAATATCCTTCAAAACTACTTTTACCTTTATTTGAAAAATAATTAACTTTTTATAAATGGTTATGAGTCTCATATTTTATATTAAACATTAATTTTAAATGTTTTATATTTTTTATTTGAGTACTATTGAACTATTAGTTAAGTATGAAGTACCATATCAACATTCATTTCAAACATGAAATGACGTCTTGTTGTGTATGGATGGATATCGAGATAAACGTTTTTCTAATTCAAAAGAAAAAATAAAAGTTTCATGAGAATAAATCCATTTCAAAATCATAATATGTGTCCTCATTTTAGTTGACTTAGGAATCACCAATTATTAGTTACTTATATAGTTCACCTTACTTACTATAATGTTTTAAAACTTCCTTGGTTCCTACATTTAAAAATAAATATATAAACTTCATATTGTATTTAATACCCACTAAGTAAGACATAAGTATTACTTGTAAGGATGAGTATACCTAAAGCATAAGCTTTTAATAAATTCTTATTCAACTAAATACTTTTCCTCTTCCGATGACCTTTCTATCCACATGAGAAGTAGATAGCCTTTTGTTCTCTTCTCTGCCTCTAAATTATTTGGTCTCTTTGAAGGATGTTGTAAAGGCGCCATTGAATTTGAACTTTTATTTGGATTTTTAAATTTTTATTCCACTTCATTCACTATAAGATATGAGAATCCATACTCCCACCTTTTCTTATATTATTAGAGAAGCATATTAAAAAGATTCTTGAATGACTTCTCTATAATATTTTTCCTCTAGTTCTTGATGAATATGGAAAATCTAGGTGTTAAAGATGATAAAGTGGGATAAATTTATAATTTATTTTCCAAATAGAAGCCTAAATTTGGTAACTAGTGAATATACTTCGGAATTTTGAAGGAAATATCACAATCTAAGTACTCATATTTCATTTTACACTAGTATAATATAGTAAAAATCTCATTTATATTAAGACTCTTCTTATCTTTTTCAAGTTAAAGGAGATGACTTTTCAGGGTGTAAGAATCCATGATCTTATATTGCATCATAAACTCTCTAAAAATAACTAAAATCATGATTCAATGGATATAAGAAGAATAATCCACGAATCTCTTGTTAGAATCATTTTCACCTTCACTCACTCGGTGTGGTGGCTGATCAGAAATAGTGAACTCTAGCACATAGAATATATTTTCCTACAGTAGTGAAGCACATATGAAATTATACCACTCTTATATATTTGTGTTTTTGATGGAATGGTCTTCATTCATGAATGATCGTAGAATTATCACGGTTTTCTTTCCATTTTATACAATATGTAAAAACATGTTTTAGTACTTTTTTTCATTACCATTTGTTACATAATAAATTCTATTTTATTAGTATCTCACTATTTTATCAAATCCCAATAGCCCTCACCATTGAATTTGGGATATCATGTCACATGGATATTTTAGTGAAAATAATTCATATTCCCTTTCTCATAAACTGAAATATATCCATGAAAATTATATAAAGTTATTTAAGTAGGAGATATTTCTAACTATATTAATTGGAATTTCCTTAATCTATTGAGTAGACTCCCCTATCAAAAAATCCTAGACTTGTATTTCATCAAGACTTACCTAAAAATGGTATTAAATATACTATAACCATTACACTCAATGATAATTTGGTTAGTTCATCCCATTATCTTTGTTAAGACTCCCCAATAATTAAAGATATCCCCAAATATGGGTTGATCAACACTTTAACTATGGTTTCATCTTAACTTTAAAGATGGAAGGATTTTTTAGACTTAATATTTTCTTGAGGGGTTTTTTTATCTTATGCATAAATATTTTTATTTTATCCATTTATATGCTTGTAAATATTATGTTTATTATACATTATTAATTAAAATTTTATGATAAAATACTTTACACCTAATTCATTTATTATATTTCATCTTGTATTCTTTTTAACTCATTTACTTTGTTTGATCATGTTTAATCATTAAATAAATATTTCATCACATAAATAAATAAATAAATAGGCACTTAATAAAACAAAAATAATCATATTTTATGATCATTATATTTAACTACTAGTTGTTTTATCAAGAAGATGATAAACTAACCCTTGACCTTAGGTGAATAATTCCTTGAGTTGTGTTGGGCTCGAGTTGTATCATTCCACATTTATCCTATGTATATCCTTGGTTAGTTTAACCTCAATTAGTTTTAGAAATATCTCTTTTCACCTAGGATCTTTTTCATTTACATAAGTTTACTCAATCATGGGTGAGGAAAACCAAGGGTTTATATTTATATAAAAGAAACTATAGACACACAAATATATACATAATAAAGAGTAATTTATGATACATAGATCATCATATTAAATTTAAAAATAAGTTTATCAAAAACCCATGAAAAAAATAATTTAATTAAATAGAAACTCAACATAAATAGGTCGTCCTGGCTCATGATCATCAACCCATGAAATTTATACATATTTAAACTCGCTAACATTAATTTCAATTCAAACTTTAATTAACCCTCTAAAAATCCCTTGATATTATCATCCACTGTAGTTTTAAATAAAATAAATTAATTACTTTTAATCAAAAATTAATAAATTACATGGCATGTATTATTGGCGGAAAAGAGTGTACCCTACTTCTTGTGATGAAACCCATTTTTTGAGTTTAACTGCTACACGGTGTGTTCCATCCCATGGCACAACATGTGACTAAAGTTTTGTATAGTCCTTGTCATGTATAGTGTACTTAAATGTAATTTATATCTATATGGTGTGTCTCAATATACATATAATATTTTTTCATGAGTCAAGTCATGTAGTCTGTGTTGCGCTAATGACTAAACAACATGCCTTTAATATTTGTGACATGTACTGCAGGTAATTCCCATGAAGTATATGGATTTTTTAATAATCATACACTTCATGTATATTTATAATAACATGAAAATTAATTAATTAATCTCTTAATATCACACACAACCCACTGAAATCAATCAGTGTGTATTTCATGTAGAAAACCAAGTCACACATCATGTACAGCCAGCTATATACCATGAAATTCTATTACAATTTAATTAATTAATTCTCTTCATGTGTTGACTCACATGACATTCCTATCTTATCATGTACTTTTTCATGATTTGAATTGAAATTAAATGGAGTGTACAACCATCTACACAACATGTGATTCGTTATTATCCACCTACACTACATGCCCTGGGACTCAATGTGTATCTAATATTGGTTATTTCATGTTACACTGCATGTAAACCCCACTACACATTGTGTACCACATGAAATTTCATGTATCTCAGTTGGAAGTCAACACGGGACGTGTATTTATTAAATGTCATGTAATTTGACCACATGGTTTCCATGATTTAAACAAGTTCAAACTGTGTGGGGTTATATGACGTGTATGCCAACTATATGACTTTACACCCTATCAGGTCATGTGCAAAAAGAATTCAATAAGTGGTGTGTAATAACACAACATATAGAACCTCCACATGATATTCCATGATTTTCAGGGCTCATCCTAGTGTGGTTTGTAAAGACTCATAATTTCCATATAAATTTTTTAAAATTATTTGGGATTTTTACGAGTCTGCAAAAATTAACGACACATGATTCTAAGGCCCAGAGAGCCCGAAACAGATTTTTGAACTTTTTTAAGGTACATTCAGTAAAAATGTGAGTGACGATTTCTATCTTTTGAACCAATGCTCAAATTAAAAATATGAGGGCACCGTTGAATTTTCAGTGTCGGGATTTTCTTAGGTGAACCTTAACTTCAATCGGAAAGGGTCATACGAAAAAGTTAATTTTTGGACTTTACAAAAAAAATCCATGAGTTATTTTATTCTCTTCTCATCGTTTAGCGGCAGATGGAGAGACTGTGGTGTAACGTCAAGCTTGAATGGGATTCATTTAATGACATGACCCTTGGGTTGTGTTACCATGACATTCACTGAATTAATGGAATATTAATTATGGTTCATTAATGAACCACATTAATAAAACGCAGTGTGGGTGGTTTCTTTTCCCTTATTTATACAAACCTATGGCATGAATTCTGGGGATCGACTTGAGGAAGCTCTAATGAAATGATGGAGGAAACCTACTCCAACAAAGAACAAGTAATGAATGAACATTGAAGAACATCTTCGAACGCATACCCTTCTTCCTCATCCGTAGCATCTTCCAACGATTTCAAGGTAGGGGTTTGTCTTGATTTATTTCTATGAGTTTTATGAATTCAACTTCTCTTGATGATTTTTGAACTCTCCACTTATTATAATGATAACGTGGAGGGAGCAGGACAAATCGAACAAGGCCCGGACCCTCCGTCAATTTTTTCTTTGGTTGCGTTCTTCATGGGCGACTGAGCAACACTACGGAAAGGAAAGACCGGGGGGCTCACAGTGTAGGCAGTGTCCCGGGAGACCCATAGGTGCATACGGGAAAGAAATTGGACTTCTGGAGCTCCATCGGTGGCCCTCGGAAGCTCTGCCGGCGTGGCGGCGTCGACGAAAAGAGGAGGCGGTGGTCGGCTCTCACCGGTCATGAGGGGACTACGGCACCCGAAGGCACTGCGGAGGATAGGGGAGGCCGGCCTTTGCTGGCTGCATCGATGGCGGGCGGTGCACCGCAGCTCTAAGTAGCAGCGGAGGGTGGACCCATGCCCATGGGTCCCACTGTTGACTGGTTTACATGGACTGGTCAGGTGGAGCGGCACCACCTTGGCACCGCTAATTGGGAAGCTTGAATGGACTTAGTCTATTCAGGGAGGTGGACAGCGCCCAGCTAGTGGGCCATGACCAGCCAGCGGGCCAGGCCAGTTCTGCGGCCCGGCGTGCAGGGCCAGTTCTATGGCCCAGCGGACAGGACCAGTTCCGCGACCCAGGGGGCTATGCCCAGCCGGGTGGGTCGGTCGATCCCGCGGACCATCAAGCCTAGCTCACAACCCAGCATGCCCGATTGGGCCAAGCCCTACCAGTTCGGACCGGATCCAATGAATCGGGTCAGTTTGGCCTGACCGCGTCTGGTCGGTCCGACCAAGACGGGCAGGACCCAGACCCTTTTTAGCCCAGTTTCTCTTAAAGGGGATTATCTTCTACACCAGATGTCCATTTGACAAATAGTATGCAGTGCTGGAACCCTTAGGACGACGCGGTCCTTTTTAGATAATCCACTTGGGGTTTGGAGAAAGTTGGAGTATGGATGGGTTGGATCGGACTCGAATCCAACCGGGCCCTCGGGACTAAAATTCCTAAAACTTATAGACCGGGTTTCTGATTGACATGTCGTCTATTGCGTTGAAACCTTAATACATGGTGGTTCTTTGAGATACTTTTTCATCAGAATTCGTGGTGGTTGAGGTACGACCAATATCTTAAAGAGAGGTTTCTCAGAAACTCAAGTGCACCATGTGTGATACTCTTGTGGATGGTTGCCAAGTAACATATAAACCTTTGTGGATCGGCATTAGAATGACCCTGTGTGGATCAGCAGTAGCGCGACCCAATGTGGACCAACCATAGAGTTCCCCATCGTAGATCAAAGACTTATGACCTTATGTGGATCGAAGAATTACGACCCTGTGTGGATCGACGACTTACGGCCCTGTGTGGATCGATGACTTATGACCCTATGTGGATCAGCAGTTGCGCGACCTGATGAGGACCAACCTTAGAGTGATCCTTCATGGATCAGTGACTTACGACCCTGTGTGGATCAAGTAATTATGACCCTGTGTGGATTAGTGACTTACGACCCTATGTGGATCGGTGACAAAGCGACTTCTTTGTGGTTCAGCAGTAGAACTTATCAATGGAATAAGATGAATTATCTTTACGACTAATCATCATTATGCCTATTCTTAAGTTATATACCCGGTTTGAGCTGAGTCTTTTACTTGTGATTTGTGATTGAGGTTAACCTTTATTATTTTTCCTTTGTGGAATTCTGGGAGACCTTCGGGGGGGTCTCAGGGCCCCTACTAGGTATTTTCATACTCACCCATGTACAGGCTTCGCCCGCACCTTGTTGTGTCTTGTTCAGACAACAGACAGTTTTAACCAAGGTTTGGGAGCTATGATCAGACGATGCATGAAGGTGATCGGTTGACACAGAGAGCCGTAGTGACGAGATTTTCCTACCCTTCAGGTAGGATCCTTGGCGGACAACCTCATGAGTTTTTTTCCTTTCTGTTTTATTTTTCTTTTAGCTGGGTTTTTATTCTAGCCCATTCTGCTTTAGTTCACACTTTTACTTTCAGCCGATATACTACATGGTTTATTCTTGTTGTTTTCCTGGTCTATCTATTTATAGTTTTAAAGGAAATGTCCTCCCATTTTAGAGATATGCCTTTCCGGTGCTAGTCTCCAACCTTTGTCCTATGGAAGTTGGGCTTGGGGTAGTCACAGCACAAGCCTCAGGGGACGGGTCATGACAAAGTGGTATCAAAGGAGTTATTTCTACTGAAGAACTAAAACTATGATCTTTTCAATGGGGAAATAGTGTTAAGTGTTTTGAGTATGGTTTTCAGTTTGGGAAGTCCAGTGTTGGTGCGGCGGCTGACGTATCTATACACCAGGACCCTGAGTTCTGATTTCTGACTCGATACATGAAAACACTGATTTCATGTGTCTTTGAAATTTTTTTCTTTTTTATCTCTTTTGAGTCATCTCACTAGGTATAAACTTCTTGACTGTGGCACATCTGTTTCTTTATAGGATTATTCTGTGTAGACATCCAACAAGAATTTTAGAGAGATTTCATGACAATGGACCACCGAGCGATGAGGCTTTGTTGTAGGGACCTCTTATGGTGATGGTACCTTCGGGTGGTGTACCAGCAGCACCACTACCTGTAAGGAAGAAATTTCCACCAGCCCCACTAGAGAATGGTGCATACCAACTTAGCACATTGTATGAGTTCCAGTGTCAGAGGCCTCTGAGGTTTCAAGGTGTGACGGATCCACAGGTGGATGAGAACTAGCTAGAGGATATGGATAGATTTTTCCACCTA
The DNA here is from genome assembly GCA_963277665.1 of Viscum album. NCBI lineage: Eukaryota > Viridiplantae > Streptophyta > Magnoliopsida > Santalales > Viscaceae > Viscum > Viscum album. Next base: position 203,989,843 of record OY728132.1, on the reverse strand, counting down.
GTTCGAACACCAGAAGACCATATGGTGATCCTAGCTTCTAGTCTTTTCTAGGGAATTATGGGAGATGGTGGATCCTAATGCTCTAGATGCACGATGAGGTGACCCTCACCTAGTTGGAATTTGAGAGCCTCTTCAGGGCAGAGTTCATTCTAGTGACTCTATGGTCTGTGCGTATTTAGGAACTCCTGCACTTACAGTAGGGCAGCCTGACAGTAGCCCAGTACTTAGCAAGATTCACTGACCTCTCTCGTTACACCACCAACATGGTATGAGACCCTTTCTTCAGGGACCAGACCTTTGATCAGGGTCTCCGATGGGAGATCAGAGTGTTGACGATATCGCTCAACATACTGATGTATGCTATAGTGCTAGAGCGAGCACTTCTGGTAGATAGCTTCCTAGCTGAGTAGGCACCGACAGTGAGAGCCACCATCAGACAACACATGGTCGAGTCATTTGCTTTAGGCATTAGGAAGATGATGCAGGGGCCCAAGTTTTCCAGACCTTCTGGTGGATGACCCCAGGATGTAGGGTCATAGGTTTGGAGCTCATAAGATAGAGGAGGTCAGTATAGTAGTAGAGTGTGCTACTCATGCGGCGGGTAGGGTCACATGGCTTTCCATTGCTTGACCCACCGTACCGAATATCCGAAGATGGTTGAGGGACCATCGAGGAAGAGGTGGATATTCGAACGGGGAGGTTCGCATGGTGGAGTACATGGAAGAAGTGCATGTTTTTTAGCAGGCGGTGGGCGATGGTTTGAGGTTATACCGCCACCACCTCCAGGTGGTCCACCCCAACCTCAGTGAGTAGGTGGATAGGGACGACCTCAGCTTCAGGAAGCTGAGGCCTATAACCACGGAACTCCAGAGATGATTTTAGATACGATATATGTCTACTCCAGCCTAGATGCAATTCTTATAGACATAGGTTCTATTCACTCTTTTATTTCCACAGCTCTCGTTAAGATCTCAGAGATTCTGGTAGATCCATTAGTTTGATCCTTACGATTAACTACTCTTACAGAAGAGGATTCGACAATTACACACTGGTTATAGTAGTTTGAGCTTAATCTAGGAGGTGAGAGATTCGGTTGGGATATCCTAGTAGTAATGTCGAGGCCTTATGATGTCATCTTGAGTATGGACTGGCTATCCATATTCTATGCTCCGATAGACTGTTTTAGGTATAAAGTGTAGTGTGACTGCGAGGATGGGACCAGGTTTTCCTTCACTAGTGAAAAGGGAACCTTTGCAGCTCGGGATGGACTTTCTCGGAGGAGGGTGTAGCCGATCACTCATCAGTTGGCTAGCCTCACCCTCGGTGTAGTGGACGAGGGGAGTCTGAGCTATCCTGTTGTGGTGGACCAGTATGCTGATGTCTTTCCTGATGATGTTCCAGGACTACCTCCTCATAGATAGGTAGACTTCTACATCTACATGTACCCCCGGGATGACACTGATATCTACACCAACATATCGGATGACTTCCACGGAGCTTCGTGAGTTGAGGGTATAGCTGGAGGACTTGAAGTGGAAGGGGTTCATAAGGATCAGTGTTTCTCCATAGGCAGCTCCAATTTTGTTTTCCAAGAAGGCAGAAGGGAGATTGAGACTTTGCATGGACTATCAGTACCTGAATCTGGTGACTGTGAAGAACAAGTATCCACTCCTGAGGATTGATTATCTCTTCGATCAGCTGAGGGGAGCACGGTGGTTTTCAAAGATAGTCCTCAGATCAGGCTATCATCAACTTAGGGTACAGGATGAGGACGTACTGAAGACAGACTTTAGATGTGAGTATGGCCACTATGAGTTCATGGTGATGCCTTTTGGCATGACCAATGCCCCATCAGTGTTCATGGGACTCATGATCAGGATCTTCCATCCTTATCTTGATTGCTTCATGGTGGTCTTCATTGATGAAATATTGGTGTACTCAGCGTCGGAGGAGGATCACGCCAATCATCTGCAGATAGTTCTAGATACACTCCGATAGCACCAGCTTTATGGTAAGCTCTCAAAGTACCAGTTTTGGATACAGGAGGTCCACTTTATAGGACACGTTATCTTAGAGTCTGGATTTGCAGTGGACCCGGCAAAGATAGAGGCAGTGCTTGCTTGGGAGCCACCCAGGAGTGTGGCTGAGGTGTGAAGTTTTTTGGGATTGGATGGGTACTACTGAAGATTCGTACCTGAATTTTCCATAGTAGTAGCATCCTTTTAAGATTTGAAAAAGAAGGTAAAACATTTCTTGTGGACAGAGAGATGCCAGCAGAGTTTACAGGAACTGAGGCGGAGACTAACGAGTGCCCCCATATTGAGGCTACCAGAAGAGGGTGTTGAGTATGTAGTCTACTACGACGCATCAGGTATCGGACTGGGATGTTACCTAATGTAGGAGAAGTCATTTAATTCCTATGGCTCATGGAAGCTGAGGCAACATGAGTAGAACTATGCTACCCATGACCTGAAGTTAGTTGTAGTGGTATTTGCGTTGAAGATGTGGCAGCACTACTTGATAGGAAAATAGTTTACTGTTTACTCTGATCATAAGAGTCTCAGGTATATCTTCTAACAGAAGGACCTAAAACTGAGATAGCGGTGATGGTTGAAGTTCCTCCAGGACTATGACTTTGAGATAGTCTACACTCCTGGGAAGGGGAATGTGGTGGCAGAAGAACTCAGTGGGAGGTATGGGTTATTGTTACGGAGTGAGGCGAAAGAGAAACTAGCTACGTTGCAGTTATCCTTCATGGATAGTAATGGAGCAGCATACCCCCATTCCATGATTTTCACTCCCCTTCTCCTTTAGTGAGTACGGGAGGCACAGCTTGGGGACATTGACTGGGAGGCCCGATGTGCTTAGATGTCCTCAGGACAAGCTCCTGAAGGATTTTCTAAAGGTGAGGAGCATGTCATCCTTTTTAGAGGATGCACCATGGTACCAATGACACTAGGAGAGGAGGTGTTGAGAGATTTCCTGTTGGGAAAAAATCCCTCAAGGTAACATTGAAGTTTTTTTAGGGGGTTGATTGTGTTTGTTGACAAAGCAGGTTTCCATGGAGAATTGTCGAGTTCCTAAGAATTTGTTGACAATCCTTGTTCACAAAGAACGATGACAAAGGAAAGGATGATCTGGAGGCGGTACAAAAGAGCAGTACAAGGTGGGGTCGTTTCCCAGTGTTTTCCAAATTTTTGGGGTCCAAAATTTGGAGTTTGGTGAGCATCGCGAAAATAGGATTTCTATGAAGAGAATAATTTAATATTTCAAAGGCACGAATTTCGTGAATATAGGATTCATGGTTTGGAAATCACGAAGACCAGAAGAATGGAGGCGGTGAGTCTTCGCGATTACGTCAAGCTTCGCGAATGGCAGAGGCTGAAACGCATCGCGGTGGAGAAGGGATTTGCGAGGGAGCTTTGCGGCGAAGGCGCGAAGGTATGTTGACGGTGATTCTTCGTGACTACGTCAAGCTCTGCGAACAGAAAATTTTCGTGGTGCTTCGTGATTTGGATTGAATTCCGGCGGAAACTTTGGAGCTTCGCGATTTGCAATGACGTGGCGTTGACTTCGCGCAGAAAGATCGAGGGTCGGTGGAATCGCCTATAAATAGAGGTCGACCCCCTCGAGAGAGTGAGAGAGAATTTTAAGAGAAAATCCATTGCTCTCGGTTCGCAGAGGTGGTTCGCGAAGGCAGTGTGTTTCGCGAAAGGGGAGCTTCACGGCGGCTATTCTAGCTCCGCGAAAGGTGTGTGCCCCGCGTTGGCTCAGTGAGCTTCGCGAAGAGGCAGGAGCTCTGCGACGGCCTAAGCATTGCGAAGGTCTGTGCATCGCGAGAGTGCTTCGTGATAGAGCTTCACGAAAAGGGAGGAGCTTCGCGAAGGCTTGTTTGAGCTTCACGAAATTGGAAGCTTCGCGAAGTAGGGTGCTTTGTGAAGGTACTTTCCAAAGGTAGTTGCCTAGTGTTCAGAGGCAAAGAGGTATTCATCAGTTGATGAAATTTGGACTTCAACAGAGCATCTATCAACAGTTAAGGATGCATTCATTCATGGAAATGAAAAGACCTACAGGTCTATAAACTGTGAGTGAATCCCTTCACAGAGCAGTGAGCTTAGGAAGAGGAAGTAGGTGATCCTATCCACCAGTAGTGATCCATAGAGAGAGAAACAGGGAGTGACCCTTGGGAAAGCAGTGAGCTAACCCTAAACGTTGTAAAGGAAGTGATATTGGGCATAGAAGTGATCTAGCCCGAACTTTGTATCCACATCTAGTGAAGATTAGTGGAATTTGGTACGACCGGCAACCTGTCGGTGTATGCTCCTTGGACGTAGCCCAGTGAGGGTGAACCAAGTAAAAATCTCTGCATCTTCCTGCTAATTTTGCCTTCATTGCATTTAAAGCATCATCATCAGATAAAGAAGAAAGTAAGTGATCATAACATACACACAAGTGAAAACAAAGTGACCCTTGTACCAAAGAGGTCAAGATCTAGTGGGGTAGGAAGAACTTTGAAAAAAAATATCCATACCCTGATTCACCCCCCCTCTCAGGGTATATAGGCCCCTATTGGTCCTAACAATTGGTATTAGAGTGAAGGTTTCTTTTATCAGATTTGTTTGCTCTGACTTGGTGTAGTCGATCTATGTGGTTAAATAATCAGACTTCTCTTATTTTGGTGTTCCATGGCAAAGGGAAAAACATCAAAGAAGAGTCAAAAGTCAGGCGGTATTCCTCAGTGCGGAAGTGTTTATGGAAAATGTGTGATTCAACTAAAGGAATCAAACAGCTTGCTGAAGGAAGGCTTGGATGAATCAGATAGGGAAAAGATAGATTCACTCAATAATGCTGTTGGAACGAGTGAAGTATATAAAATTCAAAGTGATGTTGAAACCACTGATGATGAAGAATTTTCAAGGAGAACACCAGTTGATGTCATTAACATGACAAAGGAAATGGACTAGAAATCAGATGAAGAAGTCAAATCTAAAGAAATCCGGATCAAAGTATTGGAGATTGAGGTCAACAAGCTAAGAGGCTTAAATCAAAGGCTTATTGATATAGTTACTGACCTAACAGAGAATAATGATTCACATGCTGGAGAACTACAGAAGATGGCTAAAATGAAAGGAAAACAAAAGGCTGATGATTATGAAGAGAGTCAAAAGTCAGATGAAGTTCAGAATCTGAAATCTAAAAATAGTGATCTTGTGACACAGCTTTATGAACTAGTTCAGAAGAATCAAAGGCTACAAAAAGAGAATGCATGTTGCTCAGATTCTATTGTTCAAGAAAAATTGAAGGTAAAGGAGAAAAGTGAAGTGGTGGAAAAGCTTACACGAGAATTGGAAGTTGAGATGAGTAGAGGAAAGTATCTCAAGAGAGAACTTGATGCTCAACTTGAATCAAGTAAACTAAAGATTCATAAGTTGAAATAAGAGCTAGAATCAGTGAAGAAGGAAATGGAGAAATCTAAATATGAAGATAATCCCAAGTCGAAGGATGCACTGCACTTATTATTTGATTATCCTTCGGAAAGTGATGATAAAATGAAATACAAATATGCTACATCAAAGGAGAAGAATGAAAGGATTGTATCATCCCAAAGGTCGTCCATTTTGGGAAAATCTGGAATTGGATATGATGATCCCACTACTATGTGTGATAAGAAAAATGCAGTGAAAATCTCCAAAAGTAAGGAAAATATCGTAGGTGTTGGAGATAGGCCTAAGAGGACATTTTCAAGAAAAAGTGATGACATGTGCTATTTCTGTGGGATTCATGGTCACACATCAAGTTTTTGTTCAGAGGATCAGGAATATATTTTGTATTGTGAAAATAGAAAATGTACAAAATCTGAGAATAAGATGAAGCGTCATGAGAAATCAGAAAGAAGAGTCTCTCAGAGGAAAGCATTTGTTAGATGCTATTACTGTGGAAGAATGGGACACACCATGAGTATGTGTCAGGAAGCTCAAGAGATCAATGTCAGAGGAAGAACTCAATATGCATCAACATCTCGACAAAGAATTGATGAAATGAGGTATGCATTTGATGGAACATGTTTTATATGTTCTGGTTATGGGCATTTGTCAAGACATTGCAACAAAAAGAAAGCAGGAAAGGTAAAAGAACCTGAAAAGAGATCTCCACCACAGGAAGTGTACAAGAAAGAATCATATAATGGGAGACAAAGTGGTAAGGAGAAGAGTAGTCTTAGAGCCTCAGGGATGTCACATGGAGATGAATGAAAGGTGTATCAGTCACCCCCTCTATCATACTCACAACAGCTCTCAAGGAGAGAATGTGAACAAACCTGGATGATTAAGTGGAGATGTACTCTAGTTGTGATAAAGAAGAATGAATGTTCAATAGAGGACTCACCACCAGCGAAGAAGAGTGTGGTGAATTAGACATCTGATAAAAGAATGATGAATAAAGAATGCATCGAAAAATCCACATGTCGTGTTTCTCAGCGAGAAGTAAACGAAATAGGAAGACCCCTAAGATGGGAGAAGAAGAAAGGGAAGATGCCAAACAGAGAGGTTCCTACTCAGCGAAATAATCAAGGAAAATGGAATTTTGTTAGAACCTCAAAGAAGGAAATATGTACTAGCGGGTTTATACCCTAAGAGGTTAGAAAGGCCGAGCCTACCAAATCTACATATCAGAAAAAGGCTCAGAATGTAGGCAATGAATGCCTAGTCATATGGCCAGAACAGTTGAAGTTGGCTAGGCAACTGGAGGAAGCAAGAAAGGAGTGTGATTCCCTCCAAGAAAAAATCAAAGGGTTGACCCGTCAGGATCAACCACTATCCTCATTTTTAGGTTTCGAGAAACAATAGCCCCTCTCCCTATGTATATAAATGCAATTAACTAATGATTCATGTGTTTCAGGTTCTAGGGAGATGCGATCCAAGGGGAAGTGGAATCTAAGGATGTGAAGTGGATATTTGATATGCTCTACAGTTTCAATTGATTCAAATCAGGTACTAGAGTTGAAGAAGAAAGGGAGCAACAGAGCACAATAGGAAGTGATTGTGTTATTAACTCTATCTCTTGTTTCCTACATCGAGTTCCAACTCAGTAAGCTTAGAGATTTGGTTAATGGCTCAATGATGAGTGATAGATTGGCATAAATCATACAGGTGGAAGATGAGAATAAATGATGCAAGAGAGGAATGACGTTTATGGGTCTAAACAGTGGGTCTAACCCCAGGAAGTGTTGCATAACATAGGGGATCATTTAATAACAAAATTAGATGCAAGAGCCATCAATGCAATAATTGGATGACTCGGTTCAGGTGTTGCCTATTGGGGGAAGAAAGAAGCACAGGGAGAAGCAGCAATAACCTTGCATTTCATGATTATTTACACTGCTTTAACAATGTGGTATCAGCTAACTGCTTTCTGGATACCAAGAAGCTGCGAGGGAAAATCAAAGGCGTGTTAACAAAAATCTGAGAGAAAAAGTTAAAAGAAATGACATCAGTGAACAGTGACACAGAGAAAAGTAGCTGAAAGAAATGAAGCCACTGAAAAATGAGTTAGTGAACAACTTCCTGATGAAAGTGTTGAGGAAGAAGGAAACACAGGGAGAGCAGAAGTGGATTATGCTGATTCAGAAGAAGACATCGATGATGAACATGAAAGTGTCTAGTTTGTGCCTACAAGGATGCCAAAGAGATGAGCTGAAATTGATAGACAGAATATCATTGGTGATCATACAGCTCCTGTTCAAACAAGAATAATGAAGTCACTACAGCATACATCTTTCCTATCTCAAGTAGAGCTGAAATTCTTAGCTGATGTAGTTGAAGATGAAAACTGGGTTCATGTTATGAATGAAGAGCTTGATCAGATTGAGAAGAACCAGACATGGGAGATTATTTCGAGGCCATCAGACAAGAATGTCATCAGGACTAAATGGGTTTATCACAACAAAATGAATGAAGATGGCACAGTGATTCAGAACAAAGCACGACTAGTGTGCAAGGGATACTCCCAGATAGAGGGAAGAGATGTTGATGAGACATTTGCACCGGTTTCAAGTCTAGAAGCGATCAGACTATGTTTGGCCATTGCAGTGCAAAGAAAGTTTAAAGTGTTCCAGATGGATTTCAAGACTGCATTTCTAAATTGGTTTATGGAAGAAGAGGTGTACACTAAGCATCCAAATGGTTTTCTCAGTCATGAGGATGAAAAAAAAAGTTTTGCAGGATGAAGAAGGTGTTATGTGGGATGAAACAAGCACCAAGAGCATGGTACTGAAGGCTATATCAGTATTTGAAGAAGCTTGGTTTTCTGCGTATGGGGTTTGATTACAATCATTATTTCAACAACAACAGCAGTAATCAATGGATTATGAGGCTGGGTAGTTAATTTCACTGAAAACAGGCAGATTATCAGCATTTTGTTATACTTGACTGCAACAAGTCCTGATATTGTTTTCGCCACATGCCAAGCAGCGAGATATCAGAGCAATCAAAAGGAAAGTAACATGCTCACAGTGAAAAGAATAATTTGGTATATCAAGGGCACGGTGGACTTTGGCTTGACATACAATGACAAATCTCAGACAGAGTTATTGGGATATATTGATGCAGACTGGTCCGGTTTAGCAGATGATAGAAAATCAACATCAGGTGGTGCATTCTATCTTGGTGGATTTTGTATTTCTTGGCTAAGCAAGAAGAAAGATTGCATTTCATTGAGCACCGCAGAAGCTCAGTATATTGCGGCCACTCAAGCATGCACACAGTTATTGTGGATGAAGCAGCAGCTTGAAGATATGGGAGTTGAAGTGAAGTCTCCGATCGGAATCAAGTGCGACAACTCAAGTGCTATAAATCTTAGCAAAAATACCATCCATCATTCAAGGACAAAGCACATTGAGATTAAGTATCATTTTATCAAGGAGAAGGTTGAGCAGGAAATCGTGAAGTTGGAGTATGTGCCTATAGAGCTACAGGTTGCAGACATTCTGACCATGGCCTTACCCAAGGAAGCTTTTGAGAGGCATCGACTGGCTCTGGGTGTTCAATCGATTCCCCGCACTTGAAATAGTGTGGATGTGGGACCTCCACCCCCCCCCCCCCCCTCTCCCCGAGGTATGGTGTGTTTTTCCTTAATGTGCTGATGTGTTCTCTACTCTGTTACAGACTGCAAAGGAGTGACCTTTGGGTTCGTTGACAAAGGGGGAGAAAATAGTGTTTGTTAAAGGGGGAGAAAATAGTGATTGGGAGACAGTGTGGATTTTTGACAAATCATGACAGATATGGGGATAAGCTGACCAGTGGAGTAGCCAGATAGGGGGAGAAATGAGATAGGGGGAGAGTAATCAATCTGACGATGCAAGAAGTGATCGATCAAAGCATAGATATCACGACAGCTGAGGATCGTGATAAAAGCAGAAGAGTGATGTTGGAATGGTGTGAAAAGGTGTCCAGCTATCACCAATTGGTATCAGTGTGGTTCAAAAATTGGTATCAATTTAGGAATTGGTATCAGGGTGGAATCGACAATTGGGGTCTAACATGAAGTGATTCATTGATGAACTTTTTATACTACTCTTGTTTCTCACGCCGAGCATTGCTCATGTGGGCTTAGAGTACGTGTTAAGTGAATCCTTGAACGCTATCAGAATCGCAAGAGGCAAATGGTGGTAGCGACTGGAATAAGACTCAGTGAGGTATCCAAGTGCAGAAAATCATCCTGAGCAGAGTTGTGAAGAGTTGTCAACAAACCCAAAGGGGGAGATTGTTGGGAAAAAATCCCTCAAGGTAACATTGAAGTTTTTTTGGGGGGTTGATTGTGTTTGTTGACAAAGCAGGTTTCCATGGAGAATTTTCAAGTTCCTGAGAATTTGTTGACAATCCTTGTTGACAAAGAACGATGACAAAGGAAAGGATGATCTGGAGGCGGTACAAAAGAGCAGTACAAGGTGGCGCCGTTTCCCAGTGTTTGCCAAATTTTTGGGGTCCAAATTTAGAGTTTGGTGAGCATCACAAAAATAGGATTTCCATGAAGAGAATAATTTAATATGGAAAAGGCATGAATTTCGCGAAGATAGGATTCATGGTTTGGAAATCGCGAAGACCAGAAGAATGGAGGCGGTGAGTCTTCACGATTACGTCAAGCTTCACGAACGGCAGAGGCTGAAGCGCATTGCAGCGGAGAAGGGATTTGTGAGGGAGCTTCGTGGAGAAGGTGCGAAGGTATGTTGACGGTTATTCTTCGCAACTATGTCAAGCTCCGCGAACAGAAAATTGTCATGGTGCTTTGCGATTTGGACAGAATTCCGGCGGAAACATTGGAGCTTCGTGATTTGCAATGATGTGGCGTTGACTTCGCGCGGAATGGTAGAGGGTCGGTGGAATCACCTATAAATAGAGGCCGACCCCCTCTAGAGATTGAGAGAGAATTTTCAGAGAAAATTCATTGCTCTCGGTTCGCAGAGGTGGTTCGTGAAGGCAGTGTGCTTCGCGAAAGGGGAGCTTCGCGGAGATTATTCTAGCTCCGCAAAAGGCGTGTGCCCTGCGTTGGCTCAGTGAGCTTCGTGAAGAGGCAGGATCTCCACGACGGCCTAAGCATTGCGAAGGTATGTGCATCGCGAGAGTGCTTCGCGATAGAGATTCGCGAAAAGGGAGGAGTTTCGCGAAGGCTTGTTTGATCTTCGTGAAATTGGAAGCTTCGCGAAGGTACTTTCCAAAGGTAGTTGCCCAGTGTTCAGAGGCAAAGAGGTATTCATTAGTTGATGAAAGTTGGACTTCAAAAGAGCATCTATCAACAGTTAAGGATGCATTCATTCATGGAAATGAAGAGACCTACAGGTCTATAAACTGTGAGTGAATCCCTTCACAGAGCAGTGAGCTTAGGAAGAGGAAGTAGGTGATCCTCTCCACTGGCAGTGAGCCATAGAGAGAGAAACAGGGAGTGACCCTTGGGAAAGCAGTGAGCTGACCCTAAACATTGTAAAGGCAGTGAGCCTGGGCATAGAAGTGATCTAGCCTGAACTTTGTATCCACATCTAGTGAAGATTAGTGGAATTTGGTACGACCGGCAACCTGTCAGTGTATGCTCCTTGGACGTAGCCCAGTGGGGGTGAACCAAGTAAAAATCTCTACGTCTGCCTGCTAATTTTTCCTGAATTGCATTTAAAGAATCATCATCAGATAAAGAAGAAAGTAAGTGATCATAACATACACACAAGTGAAAAAAAAAGTGACCCTTGTAACAAATAGGTCAAGATCCAGTGGGGTAGGAAGAACTTTGAAAAAGAATATCCATACCCTGATTCACCCCCCCTCTCAGGGTATATAGGCCCCTATTGGTCCTAACAGTTCCACATATCCCCTTTGGTGGAACATCCTAGTGTGGAGAAGATGTACTAGGACCTCTGGCATCAGTACTAGTGTCCAGGGATGAAGAAAGCAATGGAGAAGTTTGTTTCACGATTCCACACTTGTCAGCAAGTGAAGGTCGAGCACCAAGTTCCAGCAGACTTGACTCATCCACTTGAGGTTCCAGAGTGGAAGTGGGATGACATCTCCATGGAATTCGTGAGAGTGATACCACGTACGTCCAGGGGCCACGATTCCATCTGGGTGATCATTGAAAAACTCACTAAGTTGTCCCACTTCCTACCCATCCTAGAGTAGGGATCAGTAGAGGGATTGGGAAATCTCTATGTACAGAAGATAGTACAGATTCACGGGGTTCCATCGACAATCGTCTCAGATCATGATTCTTGTTTTACATCCTGGTTGTAGAAGGGATTACAAGAGGCATTCGGGACTCAACTATTATTGAGCATATCCATTCATCATCATACTGATGGTCAGACAGAGTAAACCATACAAATGCTTGAGGACATGCTTCGTACTTGCATCCTTGATTTTGGTCATAGTTGGGAGGACCACCTGCCCCTAGTGGAGTTTGCATGCAACAATATTTTTCACTCCACCATCGGAATGGCACCATTTTAGGCCTTGTATGGGAGATTGTGTAGATCACCTCTATGATGGAAAAACCTAGGGGATTCAGCACTTATGGTTCTAGAGTTGGTATGGGCTACCATTGAGAAGGTGCAGATCATCCAAGAGCAGATGAAGATTGTATAGAGCGGGCCAAATTATTATGTTGATAAGAGACAGATGCCCTTGGATTTCGAGGAGGGAGACCATGTCTTTCTACGAGTATCACCCCGATGAGGATTGCGGAGATTTGGCTAGGGAGTAAAGCTATCTTTGAGGTTCATTGAACCTTTCTAGATCCTCAATAGAGTAGGCGAGGTGGGGTGCCGCCTAGATCTTCCCCCACAGATGCACTGGGTGCATAATGTTTTTCATGTGTCGTAGCTAATGAGGTACATGCATGATCCATTACACCTTATCGTCTGGGGTGAGTTGGACATGGACGATGGGGTGACGTTCGTAGAGTTCTCGGTGGAGATAGAGGATCGATAGGAGCGGGTCCTTCATGGGTAGTTGATTCCTCCGGTGTGAGTTTGATGGAAGCACAGGAACCTATAGGAGAGCACATGGGAACGAGAGGATTAGATATGTTCTCAGTACCCCTATTTGTTTCCCTAGATTTTTTGTGGATTTAGGGGATGTAAAGCCCTAAGTTGGGGAGGATTTAAAGTCCCAAAATTTTCTTATAAATTTTTTTAAAAATTATTTGGTATTTTTACAAGTCTTCGAAAATTGACGGCACGTGATTCTAAGGCACAGAGATCCCAGAACATATTTTTAGACTTTTTAAAGGTAAGTTTAGTAAATGTGTGAGAGGCAATTTCTATCTTTTGAACCAGTGCTCAGATTAAAAATCCAAGGGCACCGTTGAATTCTCAGTTCTAGGATTCGCTTAGGTGAATCTTAACTTCGACCGACAAGGGTCGGACAAAAAAGTTACTTTTTGGACTTTACAAAAAAAAATTACTCCATGAGTTGTTTTATTCTCTTCTCACCATTGAGTGGAAGATGGTGGGACCACGGTGTGACATCATGCTTGAATGTGAGTCATTTAATGACATGACCCTTGGGTTGTGAAACCATGACATTCACTGAATTAATGGAATATTAATTGTGGTTCATTAATGAACTGCATTAATAAAACACAATGTGAGTGGTTCCTTTTTTTCTATTTATACAAACCTATGGCATGGGTCTTGGGGATTGACGTGAGGAAACTCTGATGAAACGTCGGCATAAACCTAATCCAATGAAGAACAAGGAATGAACGAACACCGACGAACATCTTCAAATGCTGACCCTTCTTCCTCATCCGTAGCATCTTCCAACGAGTTCAAGTTAGGGGTTTGTCTTGATTTATTCTATGATTTTTTTGAATTCATATTCTCTTGATGATGTTTGAACTCTCCACTTGTTATAACACTAATGCGAAGGGCAGAGCCGAACTGAACAAGTCCTGGATCCTCCGCCAATTTTTTCTTCGGTTGCGTTCTTCGTGGGTAACCACAAAACATGGAGGCAAGGAAACAATGAGGGGCCCGCAGTGTAGGAGGTCTCCCGGGTGGACCAGAGAAATAGACAGGATATAAATTGGACCTTTGGAGCTCCACCAGTGGCTCGCAGAATCTCCACTGGCGCGGCGACACTGGCGACCAGAGGAGGCGGCGGCCGGCTCTCACCATCTGCGAGGGGACGGCGGTGCCTGAAGGCGTCGTGGTGGACATGGGAGGATAAAATTTTCTAGTCATGTTGACGGCGGGCGGTGCGCCATGGCGGCGCACCGCGATGGAGGGCTGCAACGGAGGGTGGACCTGCGCCTTCGGGTCTCTCTATTGACCGGTCCACGTGGACCGGTCAGGTGGAGCGTCACCACCCTAGCACCACTAATTGGGGACCACTAAAGTGCACCAAGTGCGAGACTCCTACGGATGGATGTTAAGTAACATACGACCCTTTATGGATTGACATTAGAATGACCTTGTGTGGATCATTAGTAGTGAGACCCGACGTAGACCAGCCTTAGAGTGGCCCGTTGTGGATCAGCGGCTTATGACCCTATGTGGATCGACGACTTACGACCATGTGTGGATCGACGACTTAGGGCCCTATGTGGATCATCAGTAGCGTGACTCAACGAGGTCCAACCTTAGAGCAGCCTGTTGTGGATCAGTGACTTACAACCCTGTGTGGATCAATGACTTACGACCCTGTGTGGATCAGTGACTTAAGACCATGTGTGGATTGGTGATAGAACGACTTCTTTGTGGTTCAGTAGTGGAACTTATAAAAGGAATAAGATGAATTATATTTACTATTAATCATCATTATTCATGTTCTTAAGTTATATACCTGGTTTGAGATGAGTCTTTTACTTGTGCTATAACACCCCAAGATTTCATAGTACATTATTTCTTCAAAGTAATTCAATAACTTTCACTACACGCAACACCGAGTTCTAGCGCACCATGACTTACCAAACAAGCCGTTCAAAAGCGGTTATGAATAGTGTTAATTTAATTTTGAACTTTATATAATACTTATAATTTTAGAATCCATATTATGAGTTTCTTATACATAATGTAAGAACAAATACATTTTTTTTAGATAAAAGAAGTATTTTTAAAAAAAATGCAATTTTACCACCTTTTAATGGAGAAGCCTTTTTAAATCCAATATTTGAAACTTATATATATTCAATTTGACAAAATAAACTTCTTATTTAGAATCAGGACATAAGAATTTAGTTTCAATAAAGTTTTGGTGTTTTTCTGATAACTTTCATATTTGGGTGAATAGTAAAAAATACTATATTTTAACTGAAAACAACTTTTTTAATCAAAATAATTTATATTTTTAAATTATAAATTTTAATGGTATGGAAGTATAAATAGATTATATTTTAACCATTTAATCCAATGATGTTCATTGTAAGTAATTTCACTTTGAAATTGGACATAAACAAGTGTCAAACTTTTGATAGTTATTATTTCTTAAAAATACGCCTTTTGGTTTAATAGCGGGAATTAATTTTAAATTAATAAATGAAAATTTTATGTTTTTTATTTGGTAAAATAGACTTCATTTTTGTATTTGGAATATCGAAATTATATTAGGGTGAAATTTTGGTACTTTTCTGATAACTTTCATATTTTGATTAATAGTGAAAATTACTAAATTTTAATTAAAAACATCTTTTTTAATAGAAATAACTAATAGTAATAAATTATGAATTTGAGTGATTTTAAAATATAATTATATTATAATTTTACCATTTAATACAATTTTTTTAATTGTACATAATTTCATATTTAAACTGGACATAAGAAAGTGTCAATCTTTTGATAGTTATTATTTGTTAAAAACACGCTTTTTGTTTCGACAACGGGAATTAATTTTAAATTAATTTCTTCCACTTATGTGTTTTGAATTTAGAAAAAATGGATTCCATATTTAGAATCAGGAGGTCCAAATTGTGTAAATTGGTAACTTTTATTTTTAGACATTTTGAATAATTACTTCAGTAAATATTTTATTTACCATGGTTAAAGGGTAAATCCGGTAAATAAGGGTAAAAAATAATATTATAATAATACTAAATTACCTTAAAATATTTACTAACCCTATTGGTTGATACATTTCCGACCATGGGAATCTTTGGGTCGATTTTGGGACCTCATGGAACCACTTGTAAGTGATAATGACACTTTATATTAATTCAGTTAAAGTAAATGCAAAAATGACATAAGCATATATCTTTTAGAAAAACTATTTTCACATAGGGTTATATATGTTATATTTTAGACTATAAATATTAATTAGAAAGATAAAACTATTTTATACATAATGGTATTTTATTTATAATTTTTAAACATTGAATAATTAAATATATTTATGACACAATAATGATGTAGTATTTTCCTTATTAATGAAAGAATCAAATAATTGGTATTATAAATGTTAAAATAAATATAATTTGAAAGTTTTGATGAAATACACGAATTTTATTTGTTAATATGACTTTTTATAATTTCTTAAATGAATTTGTTTCGAATTATTAAAGTTTTTAAGACTTTAATAAAAATCAATTATTGAATAGTGTCAAAATTGACATAAAAGAGTTTTTAAAACAAATATTATATTATTAATTGATATTATATTCCAAAAAATATAAGGTTCAGAAAAAGGACTTATATAATTATATGTGTATCATTAATGGATTACTTGGGGGTCTTTTGGAAGTATATAGTAAGTTTATTAACTATATAATATAAAAATACAAAGTGACATGGTAAATGTCAAACTAATTAACTAAGAGTTAAAACTAAAAGATAAGGTTAATATAATGACCCAAACTTGTCTAAAATCTATTGGTTGAAAGGATTTAGACTCATCCCCACCTTAGACTTTTAATAATCCACTTTTGATCCATTATAAACCAAATATAAATTTATTATAATTTAATACTTTAAGTTTTTTCTAAAGAGCCCCTCCACCCCCTTATAAAAGGACACCACTTATAACCAATTATTCATACCTTCAAAGACTTTTAGTTCGGCCAACCTCTGCCCAAATATTCTTTCAACTTCCCTAAATTAGACCTAGAGGCATTATTTTGATCAAAAATCCAACCTAAGGATCCCTTTTGATCAAAAAAAAGGAAGAACCCGAAAAAGAGGTAATGTTTTCACCACCCTCTTTCAAGTTCATTTCTTCTTCAACTTCTTATTTCTTTGTTATTTCCATTCTAAAATAATAACTCCAGTTTCTTCTATATAATTTGATGTTATTATAAATATGGTACAACCATATTCAGTATTCTATCCATCCTTTGAATGACATGTCACCATATGTGCGTACGTAACGCTTACCGTCTCCACATCGTGGTGTAATTGTTATTCAATAAATTGTTATTTGGATGGGTATAATAATGATGTTTAATTCATGTAAGTAATAAATATAACATGATAATGATTCTTTATATATGATACACCATCCAATTATATATTATTTTAATATCAAAAGAATGATATTGTCACTCATGTGTGCGTACGGACTACCGTCTCCACGAACGCGATGAGATTCATTCCCCATCATATCCATGCAATTCTAATTCTCATTTGATGATTAAAAATAATGTTTAAGTACTTGATATAATTCTTTATATGAATAAGATACAACCTATCCATAACAAACACGGCTTATGTAATAAAACATATAAAAGAAAACGAGTAAGTTCACACCCAAAACGACGATAATACTAAGATATTATTAACAAAACAATGTTAAAAGATCATATATGATATCATATTAATGTATATGGTTCTTGTATAATTTAATAAAAATTATTTCAACATTATACAGGAGTTTAACCTACCCTCGACCAAGGAAAAGTACAAGGTAAGGGGTTTTCATCTCACTCCTTATTCCCGTGAGATTCGTGCCATATTCCACTATTACCTTTTATGTGGTGTATGTACTACCCATAATTGTATTCTTTGCGTAATAAACTTTAATTTATATATATTTACATATTCATTGTATGATACGTCTTTAATGGGGTGTATGTTTCGTAAGTTACCAATTTGGTAAGGGTTAATTTCACAATCGCTTTATTATCTGAGGTTGTTTTTACATAAGTATCTACTGGGACATATTTATTATCCATGTCCATGTTTCATAAAATAGTTCTCAAAGGGATTATTTTAAGGGAATTTTTACTAAAACATCATTTTAAATGTTTTAAAGATTTATTCTTCTAAACCATTCTCATTAATGTCCATGTTTTCAAAATGGTTTTAAGGATTTATTTAAATGGACATGAATGTTTTAAAATGTTAATTAATTTCAAAAGTTTCAAAGTGGTATGGGAAACTTTGATTCAAAAATGTATTTAAATTTATTCCTTTCTAAATTGTGTGACTTTTAAATGTTTTCATGAAAAATGGATATTTATCTCAAAGAGTTTTACAAATCATTTTCATTTATGTCAAAATTCTTTAATGGATTTTAAACTTGTTTTGAAGTTGATTTATCATGATACAAATATTCCATATTGTATTTAAGGTTTTGTGATATGTTTTACTATGGATGTGTTATTTTTATACCATTCATGGTTTATGGGTAAAGTATTGACATTTTGTATTCTAGTTTTAATATGAATGTTTATGTTATGTTTAAACCTTTTCATATGAGGAATGCATTGGACTTAGTAAGTGACGGGTGGATCCCGCTATAACTCCTCGATGCATCAGTAGGTCTCATGAGACAAACTAGTGTCTTGGAACAAGGCCTTGACAAAATCTTATTTGTAGTCTTGGCATGAGGCCTTGACTGTGTGGTTATGATAGTCTGGCATTATGCATTCCATCATTATAAAAGTAGTTTGTGATATTGCATGTGATTATTCGACTAGTAGAATATCCATGTGAATAAGTAAATGGAATTACTTCATTTTATTTTTTCCATATTATGCTGAAGTTCAGGTTTAAAAGGCTTTTGTTTTAGTTATACATTTCCTTAAATGTTTATACTTATTTATGAAAGTTTCCGCTATATTGTTATCTTTACTGAGCATCTGAGCTCACCCCTTTCTATGTTTTATTTTTCCCAAGATTCCAAGAAGTGTATTTTTATTGATATGCAGGGTTAAGCCAAGGGAATAATGGAATTCATAAAGGATTATTTATGTTGTTTTGTATGTTATAAAGTTTAATGTAACATTCATGTATGTAATCTATTTTCCAAGACTTCTATACCGATCTTTCCTTCGGGACATGATTCCTTGTAATCATGCCAATTTTATATAATAATACACCGACTCTAGGTAACTGGGGTCGGGGTGTTACAGTTGGTATCAGAGGAAGTTTAGCAATAACCTTGGAAACTAGATTTATATAAACTCTGATTAGAGCACAAAGCCCTAATATAGACTTTGAGGATTAGAATAGAATAACTTTCTAGAATTTTGGTATTGTAAATATTTTGTGAGTTTTCCGAGCAATACATCCCTGTCTAGATATGAGTAGGTAGAGGCGGCTCTGGCACAGATGTACCTAGGGGTAAAACCCGAAAACACCACTTTGAGCTAGACTCCAACGGGAACTGGTGCACGACAACGGGCCTTGCTGCACTCTTGGTTACAACACTCCCGAGGGATATGCTTAGGATAATCCTCATTTTCATTACAAACCATTATGAAGGGATTATGAGTATATACTTACTCAAAGAAAACATTTTTATGATTATGGATTATATCCATAAACTGTTCAATTTACATTAGGTATTTTACAAGTTTGGAATTGCAATTCATAAACTGACCTAGTTTATGATATAGTATAGAAATGGTGCCCAGTAGAAGGAATGTGAACTCCCGCAATACGTATGATCCAAAGAGTAAGAAAGATCATATATTTCATGGTCTTAAGACATAATTTAGAAGTGAAATATTCTCCCATGTATTCTCAACATATGAATAAATAGTATCATGTGTTAATAATATAAGTAAAGAATTCTCTGAGTCATATGGCTTTGAAGGTAAGCAAGAGAAGAAAAGGATGGAAGAGGGAAATATGGATAAAGGGAAGAGGGAAAAGAAGAATTTTCCCATATGTGATAACTGTGGGAAGAAACACCCTGGAACTTGCCTGAAAGGAATGGGAGTTTGTTATAAGTGTGTAGAAAAAGGACACCATGTACATAACTACAAGGGTAAGAAAAAGGTTTCAAATATACAATGCTTCGTCTTCAAGGAGTTGGGACACTATGAGAACCAATGTCCAAATCATCTGAGTATGCCCCAAATGATGCTATTGGATAATAATCAAGTTATGATACTACCATAGATGAGGAGGAATGATTAGAGTTCTTATTTTTTATTAGATAATTATGACATTTGAGTGTTGTATCAACAATGTACTGGTTATAATAATTATGGAGTATATAAGGATTGTACTGCAGTACTATTTCATTAAGGACTTGAGATTGTGTGGAACAAAGAAAAGTGACTCAATAGCAGGTTAAATTTTTGGAAAATATATGGTTGAGAGAAAGATAAACCATAATATGGTTCTGATACTGAGGTAGTGATTTTGGAATAATACATGATTGAATTGGATAGATTATATTGGATATTCTTGACTACCTTGAAACTGATTAATGATTTGTATATTCCATCATTGTTGGAGTTTACAACATTTTTGGATAGAATGAGTATATCCAGTATTCTATAAGTAATAAGGGATCATGAATGTAATCAATAATGTTTTATGGTAATTCAGGATGTTACGGTGTTTTAAAAGAATACATGATGAAGGTGTTCACATGTTATTATGTGGAAAAAAGGATCTTCATCGTGTTTAACTTCCCTATAAATTTTGTATTGTGAGTTTGGACAGAAGTATTTTGGATAAGTCTAGTTTGAGATTAATTTTTTATTTCCATAAAAAGGACAACCCGGAGGTCGGGCGGCAACCCGTCGCATCCGGCAAGGCCACGAGACTTGAACCCACAACCAAAGGGCGACAAGGGTGTATCACCTACCACTGACACACATGACGTCCTGGATTAAATAATGTAGTTTTTTTTTAAGTTCTGGAAGATGAATTAGAAATTCATTTTTTCTGGAACCCTATACGAATAGGATAAATAGAATATTTTTTTTTAAGTTCTATTATCTTTTAGAGTGAAAGATGAGTTTGTGGTAGAAATTAGTAAAAGGATGGAACTCTACTTGACAAGTATACATTTTTTCATCTCTTATTCTATGAAGAAATAAATTCTTAAACTTTAGGTAAGTCATATTAAAACCAAAAATGTGTTATCTTAATACCTTAAATTTGGTTGAACCGATGGTATTTTAAATCATTATAGATTGGTGTCTTTGAGGCCCACAATTCTACAATTGTTTTTGATTGATGACCTCAATCACTCCCTGAAAATATTTATGTTTTTCCTCCAATTATGTGTCTCTAATTTCCACCAATGTTCTCATAATCAAGATCATAATTTGGCGGTGACTTTTTCATTCCCCCTTTCCTCTTATTAAGACTAAATTTTATAAACCCAATTTCTGGTGTGGGTTTTCCCACAAAGGTATTTTCTATTTTCAACCTTTTATTTTCGAAAAATTATTTTAAATTGCGAGGACGCAATTTATTGAAGTATGGAAGAATGTAACACCCCAAGATTTTATAGTACGTTATTTCATCAAAGTAATTCAATAACTTTCACTACACGCAACACCGAGTTCTAGTGCACCATGACTTACCAAACAAGCCGTTCAAAAGCGGTTATGAATAGTATTAACTGAATATTGAACATTATATAATCCTTATAATTTTAGAATCCATATTATGAGTTTCTTAGACATAATGTAAGAACAAATACATTTTTTCAGATAAAAGAAGTATTTTTCAAAAAATGCAATTTTACCGTCTTTTAATGGAGAAGCCTTTTTAAATCCAATATTTGAAACTTTTATATATTCAATTTGAAAAAATAAACTTCTTCTTTAGAATCGGTACATAAGAATTTAGTTTTAATAAAGTTTTGGTGTTTTTCTGATAACTTTCATATTTGGGTGAATAGTGAAAAATACTATATTTTAACTGAAAACAACTTTCTAAATAAAAATAATTTATATTGTTAAATTATACATTTTAATGGTATGGAATTTTAAATATATTATATTTTTACCATTTAATCCAATCATGGTCATTTCAAGTAATTTCAATTTGAAATTGTACATAAACAAGTGTCAAACTTTTGATAGTTATTATTTCTTAAAAATATGCCTTTTGGTTTTAATAGCGGGAATTAATTTTAAATTAATAAATGAAAAATTCATGTTTTGAATTTGGTAAAATAGACTTCATTTTTGGATTCAGAATATCAAAATTATCTTAGGGTGAAATTTTGGTACTTTTCTGATAACTTTCATATTTTGATGAATAGTGAAAATTACTAAATTTTAATTAAAAACAACTTTTTTAATTGAAATAATTAATAGTGATAAATTATGAATTTGAGTGATTTTAAAGTATAATTAGATTATAATTTTACCATTTAATCCAATTTTGGCCATTGTACATAATTTCATATTTAAACTGGACATAATAAAATGTCAATCTTTTGATGTTTATTATTTGTTAAAAACACGCTTTTTGTTTCAACAACAGGAATTAATTTTAAATTAATTTATGCCACTTATGTGTTTTGAATTTAGAAAAATATATTCCATATTTATAATCAGGATGTACAAATTGTGTAAATAGGTAACTTTTATTTTTAGACATTTTGAATAATTACTTCAATAAATATTTTATTTACCATGGTTAAAGGGTAAATTTGGTAAATAATGGTAAAAAATAATATTATAATAATACTAAATTACCCGAAAACGTGTCCCAACCCTATTTTTTGATACATTTCCGACAATGTGTATCTTTGGGTCAATTTTGGGACCCCATGGAGCCACTTGTAAGTGATAATGACACTTTATATTAATTAAGTTAAAGTAAATGCAAAAATGAAAAAAGCATATATCTTTTAGAAAAATAGTTTTTACATAGGGTTATATATGTTATATTTTTGAATATAAATATTCATTATAAATATAAAACGATTTTATACATAATGGTATTTTATTTATAATTTTTAGACATTGAATAATTAAATATATTTATGACACAATAATGATACAGTATTTTCTTTATTAATGAAAGAATCAAATAATTGGTATTATAAATGTTAAAATAAATATAATTTGAAATTTTTGATGACATCCACAAATTTTATTTGTTAATATGAAATGTTAGTATTGGTTAAATGAATCTGGTTATAATTAATAAAGTTGTTAATACTTTAACAAAAATAAATTATTGAATAGTGTCAAAATTGACGTAAAAGAGTTTTTAAAACAAATATTATATTATTAATTGATATTCTATTCCTTAAAATATAAGGTTAGGAAAAAGGACTTATATAATGATAGTTGTATCATTAATGGACCACTTGGGGGTCTCTTGTAAGTATATAGTAAGTTTATTAACTATATAATATAAAAATACAAAGTGACATGGTAAATGTCAAACTAATTAACTAAGAGTTAAAACTAAAAGATAAGGTTAACATAATGACCCAAACCTGTATAAAATATATTGGTTGAAATTATTTCAACCCATACCCACCTTATACCATGAATAATCCACTTTGGATCCATTATAAACTGAATATGAATTTATTATAAATTAATACTTTAAGTTTTTCCTAAAGAGCCCCTCCTCCCCCTTATAAAAGGACATCACTTCTAACCAATTATTCATACCTTCAAATCCTTTTGGTTCAGCCAAAACATACCCAAATATTCTCTAAAATTCCCTCACTTAGATCTAAAGGCCTTAGTTTGATCATAAATCCAACTTATGGATCCCTTTTGATCAAATCAAAAGGAAGAATCCGAAGAAGATGTAATGTTTTCACCACCCTCTTTCAAGTTCCTTTCTTCTTCAACTTCTTCTTTCTTTGTTATTTACATTCTAAAATAATAACTCCAGTATCTTATATATACTGTGATGTTATTATAAATATGGTACAACCATATTCAGTATTCTATCCATCCTTTGAATGACATGTCACCATACGTGCGTACGTAACGCTTACCATCTCCACGTCGTGGTGTAATTGTTATTCAATAAATTATTATTTGGATGGGTATAATAATGATGTTTAATTCATGTAGGTAATAAATATAACATTATAATTATTCTTTATATATAATACACCATCCAATTATATATTATTTTAATATCAAAAGAATGATATTGTCACTCGTGCGTACGTACGGACTACCGTCTCCACGAACGCGATGAGATTCATTCCTCATCGTATCCATGCAAGTCTAATTCTCATTTTATGATTAAAAATAATGTTTAAGTACTTTATATCATTCTGGATACGAATAATATACAAACTATCCATAACAAATACATCCTATGTAATAAAACATATAAAAGAAAACGAGTAAGTTCACACTCGAAACGACGATAATACTAAGAAATTATTAACAAAGAAATGTTAAAAGATCATATATGATATCATATTAATGTATATGGTTCTTGTATAATTTAATAACAATTATTTCAACATTATATAGGAGGTTAAACTACCCTCAACCAAGGAAAAGTACAAGTTAAGGGGTTTTCATCTCACTCTTTATTCCCGTGAGATTCGTGCCATATTGCCAATTTAACCTTTTATGTGGTGTATGTACTGCCCATAATTATATTCTTTGTGTAATAAAATTTAATTTATATGTATTTACATATTTATTTTATGATACCTCTTTCATGGGGTGTATGTTTTGTAAGTTACCAAATTGTTAAGGGTTAATTTCACAATCTCTTTATTATCTGAGGTTGTTTTTACGTAAGTATCTACTGGGACATATTTATTATCCATGTCCATGTTTCATAAAATAGTTTTCAAAGGGATTGTTTTAAGTTATTTTTTACTAAAACATCATTTTAAATGTTTTAAAGATTTATTCTTCTAAACCATTCTCATTAATGTCCATGTTTTCAAAATGGTTTTAAGGATTTATTTAAATGGACATGAATGTTTTAAAATGTTAATTAATTTCAAAAGTTTCAAAGTGGTATGGGAAACTTTGATTCAAAAATGTATTTAAATTTCTTCCTTTCTAAATTGTGTGACTTTTAAATGTTTTCATGAAAAAGGGATATTTCTCTCAAAGATTTTTACAAATCATTTTCATTTATGTCAAAATCCTTTAATGGATTTTAAACTTGTTTTGAAGTTGATTTATCATGATACAAATACTCCATATTGTATTGAAGGTTTTGTGATTTTTTTGAATGTGAATGTGTTATATTTATACCATTCATGGTTTATGGGTAAAGTATTGACATTTTGTATGCCAGTTTTAATACGAATGTTTATGTTATGTTTAAACCTTTTCATATGAGGAATGAATTGGACTTAGTAAGTGACGGGTGGAGCCCGCTATAGCTCATCGATGCATCGGTAGGTCTCATGAGACAAACTAGTGTCTCGGAACAAGGCCTTGACAAAATTTAATTTGTAGTATTGGCATGAGGCCTTGACTGTGTGGTTATGATAGTCTGGCATTATGCATTCCATCATTATGAAAGTGGTTAGTGATATTTCATGTGATTATTCGACTAGTAGAATATCCATGTGAATAAGTAAATGGAATTAATTCATTTTATTTTTGCCATATTATGCTGAAGTTCAAGTTTAAAATCCTGCTACACCAAGGGATAAACTCTCCAACTGATGGGTGATGGGCTTCAGTCTCCTTCTTGAAAAACCTAATTTCCCTACCATGATATCTCTCTCACTAGAAAAGGAGAATATCATTCCATCGGTGTGAATGCATCTGACTTATCTATAGTGATAGTCAATCTGGGATCATGACATGGATATCCAATCCATACCAAAGATAACGTTATAGGGTTCCATCATGATAAAAAAAGTTCCCATGTAAACCTCTCTCTACCAAGTGATAGCTCACACTATCAGCAAATAAAAGATATGAGAGAAGTGTTCCTTGTGGCAACCTCGAGACGAAACTATTGGGTTAGTGCCTCAACTGGGAGCTCCATCTCTCAAATTAGGAGTATAGAGATATAGGATTGATTGGTACTTGTTTCTCCCAATATTGAATCAAAATTATAAAACACACATACCATACCTATGATCATCTCATGCACTGTGGGGTCATAAGCCTCAAAATATTGCAGCTATCTGCGACCCCGACCGCCATCTCCCTGAGCCTGATACAGGCAGCCTGGTGGTGGAGGAGGAGGATATCATAGTTTCATCCACCACCTATATTTCCTCCGTCTACACTTCAAAATATTCCTCCCTAGGGACCACCCCGACCTCACCTTAGAGATCTCTGATCATAGAAATGTCTCTATTGTGGTGGTCCATCAGCTATCTTCTTGTGCTACTCATCATGTTCAGTCGGGAAGTCTAATGCTATGTGACATTTTCCATCACAGGAAAAGAACCTCCTCTATCCTAACTTATCTAGTTATCTTTACTTACCCTATACACATGCCTAAGTCTGATTATGGGGAGGTCTCCTTCGTCAAAATACCAGTGTTTGGCGTCAGTTTCTTAATATAGATGACTCAACTCTGTGGTGTCCACTACCAACT
Source organism: Viscum album (assembly GCA_963277665.1). Taxonomy (NCBI): domain Eukaryota; kingdom Viridiplantae; phylum Streptophyta; class Magnoliopsida; order Santalales; family Viscaceae; genus Viscum; species Viscum album. The sequence goes on along the minus strand of OY728132.1, from coordinate 203,963,664 downwards.
CCATCTATCTGGAATCCCTCTGATATAAATATCTCTATCACTAGTGACTTATCCAGCACCCTAACATAGGTGGGGATTCACAAGGGAACCATGCAAGCATGGAACTCTTTGCAGGGTCCCTTCTCAAACATTCATTCTAGAAAGTATCCATACCATATCATGTCAAGGGAGTACTATGTAAGGTATGTGAACCTTTCTATATAATAATCCACCATCATACCAACCTTATCTAAGTCCAAAAGAACTTTAATATGAATTGAACACAAGAAGGAGAGTACTACTCCTCACCAAACTACTACTGGAAGTTGATCCATTAGAGTGTCGACTCATCGTGCATATGTGTAAGAAGGCTCCACCAATTCCCAAATACTCTATGGAAAATGCTAAATGTCATTGCAACCGCCTGATCCACCAGTGTCCAAATGAGCCTAGAGATATTGAACACTAATTCTAGTCAATCCTCTACTACCTAAAGATATGGATCACTACATAACCTCACCAGCCTCTATCATCAGAACTCACGGAGTTCACTAAGCCTATGAACATCCTCAACCTGCTCTGCTAGTATGGTCTGCTTCTTGATAGGTGGAGGTATTTCTACCTACCCACCTGGAGTAAAAATCTTGTGGGATGGGCCCTGAACTGAGGCTTCATCGCTCATCATATTTTTTTTATGATGTGTAATTGGTATCCTGGTTGGCTATTATCACGAAGGCATCCAAAGATTTATCAAAACATATCATGGTTAGATGAGAATATATATATCACAATAATGGGGATCTAAATCAATAATTAAAATAAAATACTCAATCCTATATGATGCGTGTACCATTAATCTCTACAACCAATTTCTTGGTATGTCGAGTTGACAAGAAGGTAGTCAAGGTTCTAGTGACTGAATATGTCAGCTTCTCATACCATCACCAAACTCCCTAGCCTGAGAGCCACACTTGAGACACTCTAACATTGTTTTCCTAAACCCAACAAAATTCTCATAAGGGGACTAGTCTGAACAATGTCCCTAAGAATGAATATTCTCTGATACCAATTTTTCATGGCCCTACCCAAGCTAGGGATCGAGAAGCAACTACCCTAATACCTCCTCCATAGTCTAAGGAGTGGTGACAAGTGCTGAAATAAATATCCTAAATGGGAGGCCATTTTCTAAGTACCTGTATACATAAAACTGACCATCATAATGTAGAAGTGAATAATAATAATAATAATAATAAGTTTCAATATCTATAAAGTAAACCAAGCATGAATAACCTCTAGGGGGTACAAGAGTATGATAGTGCAAAATGAAAACTAAATGGGAAAAATATATTCCCAACCATAAATATGTCCCAACCTGAAAAAAAAAATAGAAAACTAAATTGCTGAGAGAGCCCATCTCCTGATCTCCAAGATACAATAACCATACGCAGTACAAAGTACCAGGTATTCCTAATCTCTTTTATAGTCATCGCTAACCTGTATGTCATCTTCATAAGACACGACATGTGCGGACAAATCCCATGTAGGGGTGAGTATATACATACCCAATAGGATGCCCCAAAATCTTAAGGGGGAGAAGTAAGAGATACGATAAGAATAGGAAGACATTATATATTAAACAAGATGCAAGAAACAGTGAAAGTGAATAGATCAACCCAAACCTATAGTGGAAGTAACCTCATACAAACACAAGGGTCTCAACATGGTGTGTAGATAAACTAAAGATCAAGTCTTTTCCACCTATAGTTTGATAGTAGATTAATATAACCATGAGAAGCTAAAAATGGAAAGTGCATTTCATACCTCATGTGTCTTCGCAACCCATGGAAGGAGAGTAACCAAATCCAATGGTATGGATACATGTGTATGTGTGTGTGTGTGTGTGTGTGTGTGTGTGATTTTTCAAATAATCCCAAATTAGAGAGTAAGGGGATCTCCATATCATATCTCATCTTGGGAAGAAGAGTCTCCAATAGTTCCAAAAGTCTATCAATGATTCCCAATATCTCACGCGCCTACCCAGAAGTAATTGTGCAAGTTAAAATACGCCTCATCACTGTGTCTTATAGTCGATGGGTCATCATCTCAAAGTAGAGGACATGCACCCTAGTGCATCAATGGGATTTGGTTTTGTAATAATCTATAGAGGAATCATGCCCATGCTGATGGGGGGGTCCACTCTAGTGTCACGAGTACTCACACCCTATGCTGATAGGGGTTCCACTTGGTGGGTAGAGAACCCTCTCCCATACTGATGGAGGGTTTCACTCTATAGATCAAGGACTCATTCCCTGGTTTGATATAGGGTTCTAATCTATTCATAGAGGACCCACATCCTATCTGATATAAGTTCAACTCTAAAGGTATCTATAAAGGACCCAAACCCATACTGATGGGGGGTTCCACTCTATAATAAGCCTATGTAAATCCTTCATGATCACTGCCATCTTCAGGCATCGCCTCAAATAAAATTCATGCCAAAAACATTCCACATCATATCTCAAAAGTCATAATGGAGGGACCATCATGTTATACGGATAAAAACTCTAAATAGGGTACTCACGGGCTAAAAATCTAGTTCAAATGAAGGATATTTGAAACCTTGAAGTTTTCTCAAAAGGAAATAAGGGGTACATGGAGTTTGAGGGGACCCACATGGTGTGTGGCCCTTATCTACCTCTTGTTAGTGTCCCTGTCTAGTACATGGATCCCAAGCCATGTAGGATTACATGTCGTACAGGTAGACTACATATCATTTCCTTCCTATCTTAGATAGAGTGGTGTCCTAATGGCCTTTTCCTTATACTTGAACCTGTGTTTGTGTACTTCGGTACACGACGTGTTGCTCCACACTAGGTGTCACTCATGTTCTCTAGTCTTGTTTGTGTACTTTGGTACATAGTCGTGTTACTAGATGTGTACTCCCACATGTAATTCTTCTCGTGTGATCCATCACACCGCACATCCACTTTTGGATGAGTTACATGACATGTAGGAGGGATACACACAATCCCTTCCTTATATATTTCTAAAACCCTATCTTCTGCACTTAAGAGGCTACACAGCATGTGTTCATCCTTTTATATGGAATGTAGTCATTTTTTAATATAATTCTAGATTCTCTTCTGACACTTAAAATCAAGTCATTTCACCATATATCCTACCTTTTTTCCACCTGAAATCATCCGATCTAGGCCGAATCTGTTGTTTCTAGCTTCCGTTCATTAGAAATCAGATTTCTTTAATCCTTGGTTGTGTGTCATTTATCCCACATGCCTCAAGCCCTTTGGGAGTTGATGTTTTGATCATAGATCATTGAAATAATCATTAATTCCTCACAAAGATCCTAGATTTAAACTTATTTCATCAATCCAAGCCTTAATATTCATTTCACGGTGGTTTTAGGGGTCCGATCAGGCTTGGTACTGCCCGAAAATGTTGAACTAGGACCCATCCATCAATGATGAACATGGAGAAAACAAGGGGAAAAGCAAAATAAAAAAATTAAGGATCGATGTCAATATTACTTGTCCAAATGACCAAGAACAGGGATACTGGGGTTAGAAAACATTGAAATAATCAATTTTTTGTACACAAGCGCATGAAATTAGCCACAATTGGTGCAGATCCAAGAACAGGGATTGATTTTCTAAATCTATTTAATCAAAGAGGGTTTAAACCAAAAATTGATGATTCCTACCTGGAGATTGGATTATTATTCATAGAATAACATTTTCTCCAATGATTAAAGGAAGTCGTTGCATTCACTACATCCAAATATGCTCCAATCCTGAGTTTCATCATCGTCTGAGGTGATCCGCCAACAGAAAGAGGAAGTAAATCTCTGGAATTATCACAGGGTTTATGTGGATAACCATAGAGAATTTTCTAATATAGTATTCTTATATAATTTTATTTAGGTCATAATGAATGAATTAAGTAATTAATTAATCTAATGAATGTACCACCAATTAGAGAGATGTATGAACACCTCACACTAACTCATTTTAGGTCGAGCCTAGGGTAAAAAACATGTTCGAGACTCAACCATGGTATCTGATTTCTGATATGAGCTTCCATTTAACTTTTATCACATTTTATTTAATAACTGGATGCACGCAATATAAATTATATTTAATGTTTTTATAAAATTAATTCTAGGTACACTGGGCCTCAGAATCACATGTTTTCTTAGTTCCTAACTCTAGTAATATACAAAGAAATATTTCTAATTCTTACATGGAAAAAATTAAGTCTCTAAAAAATCACATGAAAATCAGTTTTAGATATCAAAAAACCATTTTATTTTACAACCCCGTATTTAATACCCAAAATAACCAAAAAAATGGAAATAGGGTTTTTCATTGAAGAAAACATAAAATATTGAAAATAAATCCAGAAATAAAATAATGATTGTGGTCATGGGAAAAAAAATTTCATTGTGTACCTTAAAAATAGAAATTTCCTTTTTTCATTTGTCAAAAAATTCTATATAAAACACGTAAAAATATTCATTTTGATAAACATTTAAAGTAAAGTAAAAAATAGACAAAAATGAAATTTATAAATATTTAATTTCCATATTAAAACTTCTATAAAATCATGTTAAAAACAAGAACATAGAAAAGGAAGAGTGGGAAGGAAAACATTAAAGGAGGGCTTTTTTAAGAAAAGTCCCTTATCACCTTCGAAATATTTAAATCATAAATCTAATGAAAGAATAAAATTAAATAAAAATTTCAATACCATGATAATATATACATTTTTTATATATCATTTCAAAGGGGTTTTATAAACACATCGTAAAATAATATAGGTGTATAACATCCAAATATACATCAATGAAAGGAAATTGAGACGAAGTTCCTTAACTCGACTTCGATTCATCGGGATTGTTCTTTATATTCTTGAATAATTAACTTATTTTCATTATTTAATTTATTAAGAAAATTTTCCATGTTTATTATTCATTTTATTTCATTTATTACTATTTTATTTATTATTACTTAGTCAATTATTTTTACGTTGAATGTTTCAATAATATTTCGCTTATGTGTCAAAAATGACTTTAGTAGGTTGATATAGTCAAAGAGGTCCTTATATAAACATATCCCTAATAATAATCATGAAAAAAAATTATAAATAAATTATACTTTTAATACCAATCATGAAATATGGTTTTGATAAATGTTACAATCATGGAGACGGTAGGTCATACGTACATTTGAGCAATGTTTCCATTTTTCAACGATCATTATGGAAATGAGGTAAGTAATATTTTATATTTACATAATGATAAAAATATCAAATATACCATATTATTTTTTTAAATATATGTATATATATCATCCATCTTGTGTGGTGATGAAAAGAGAGTCACATCGCTTTGCAAAGGTGGTAGTCCCCACATGCACGAATGATGTTATCATTTTTCAATGAGTGAAAAGGTAATAAATAAAATGATATATTATATTTTTAGAATGATAAATATTTCATTAATATCATAAATATTTCATTTATATCACATATATTCATTATATTTACCCTTATTACCTTCCATTTAAAGTTTTAGTGAAAAATAAATCACATCGCTTCGTGAGGCAGTAATCCTCCATACACACGAGTGAAGTTATCATATCTCCTATGGAAAGGGGATTAAAAAATTTATATATTTTTTAATGACTCCATATGTATAATTATTTTATCAATATCAGATATACACTATATATCTATCATAATAACTAACCGTGAGTGGTGGTAATGGAAAAACGAATGACATCGGTTCATGAGTCGATAGTCCGTCGTACACACAAATGATGATTTCATAACCCAGTGGTGGAAAAGAAGAAAGATTTAGGTTATTAAATTATCATAATAACATATAATTATATGTAAGATACTTATTTTATAATATAATACTAGTTTAATAACAACTTAAGTAGGTGTAGGAAGAAATAAAATACAAAAATTCATTAAAAAACATTACCTCTACTTCGAGTAATCAATCAAATGTAATACATTGGTAATGATATCAATTCAGAAGACCATTACACATGTAATTATATAGTAACATCCAATGACACTTGCAAAATGTGGTGTTTCTATTGGCGGGCCTGTCCTCATGATCTCACTACTAAAGATCCCCAAGTGTGAACTTCATAAGAAGAAGTATCAATGCTTATGATCTCCCAGCACCTGATAGTCAAACATCTACTATGTCTAGTCAGTAAGATGCATCTAGACCATAGGACCAATATTTAAGATTAATTTCATGGTATCTCATGGTTCTCATTATAGATTGGGATCTGCTACAACCTTTTGATATGAAAATTAATCTATAAACATTACCATTAAATAGTGGATGTAGAAAAGTATACACTATAATGGTTATAAAACATCATGTATAGCTAACTATAAACACGATATGGTAATAAAAATAACTACATAGTTGGGTCTAGGGAACCCACTATTTCAACACTCCCACTTGCATTAGAGACAACTTGCAAACCAAACTTGTTAGATCTCACGTGATTAAGATCATGTTTTTGATGAGTCACGACTTTAGTTATAGGGTCTACCACATTTCTGCTGCATAGAAATTCTTCTATTTGTGACCTTGTCTCCTTGAGTAAAACTTTTCAAGAGATGGTATCCCCGAGTATATCACTTTTTTACACTATCACAACTTGACATATTGACTAGTAAGAATATCATAATTTACATTATGATAATACTTTTCTTACTATGTGAGATTCCAAGAACCGGAACAAATCATTTCATTTAATAACTGCTTCTTAGATTCCTCAGAAGTTTCAACTATTGGAACCAAGGCTGCTCGTTGCTAATAATGGAGGTTGGTTTGTGTTTGTTGTCAATCTGCACATGGATGACTAGGGAGTTTTCAAGGAATGAGGTCATACGTTTGAGGCTGAAATCAGTATTGAAGGTGGAGCAATTTTCCAGTGTTTTCCAAATTTTTGGTCATCAAGATCGAGAGTTTTGTATTGGAAAACCTAGGGTTTTCATATAGGAGTGAATGGTATGCGGAATGACAAAGAAAATTGGAAAAATAATGGAACAGCATACCTTGGAACATGGACTGTGTACCATGTTCTAGGAATAGTTTGTGGCTGCATTCCAGGCAGCGGGAGCGGTACGTGGAACAGTGCGTGGAGTAGTGTGAAAAGAGGTGCACGGATCGGTGTGTGGAGTGGTGTGTGGAACTGAAAACATTTCATAGCAACGGTACGCGGTGAAGGCATGCGGTATGCGATGAAGGCATGTGGTACGCAGAATACTGAAGGAAGAAATGAAAAATGGTTTTCAGTGACGGTATGTGGTGAAGGCATGCAGTATGAAGATTTCCAAATGTTGGCAGGATTGGTGTGGTTCGCAAAACAGGAGCATTACACAGTGGAGCCTAATAGTATGTGAATGGAGTTCAGTTTACAACAGTAGTAATCTCACATTGAAAATTCAGGTAAATAATATTACCAAAATTTTCGGAGTTATGTGCCTATTTAAGGAACAATAATCCTCTTTGTTGAGGGATGATATTGAAGATTAAAATTTTGGGAATAAATTTTTTGAAGTCCGAAGTGGTACGTGGTGGAGGAGACGGTACGTGGAGAGAATCATCTGCATAAGGAAAATAGTGTGTGGAAGAGAGTGTGGTTCACACAGGTATCCCTTGCAGTATGCGGTGGAGCAAGGTAGTATGCGGAGAAGGACGGTACATGGAGGAGTGGATTAGTACGTTGAGAAGGGAAGTTCACAGAGGATCTAGACGGTACGCAGAGGATATGGATGGTACACGAAAATAGCAGTGGTACGCGGAAATAGCAGCAATACACGGAACACCCAAGGAATCCTGAAAATTGACCAAATCTGTTTGCGAAATTAATTTCCATAACATATCAGTGTACGGGAAAATAAATTACATATATGGGTGATTACGGGACTTCAAAAGAGCATCCATTTATAGTTGAGGATGCATGATTTTATGCTAAACCATTGAAGCGACCTTCAAGTTATTAAACTGAGTGAATATTCTTCCACCCAGTGAGCAAGGGGGAGTCAGCAGAAGTTATCTGAGGGACATAGTGTGATATCCCTAAAACCTTGTAAATTCAATGTGCCTGAAACAGAGTGACCGTGCTAAACACTTGTATTCCACAACTTGTGAAGATTAATGGTTTTTGGATGACTGACACATTGTCAGCATATGCTCCTTAGACATAGCCCTTAGTAGTTAACCAAGTAAAATTTTTGTGTCGTTGCTTTTAATGTGATTGTTTATTTTCTGAACATCCTCTTCAGACAATTTTAACAGGTTCCTACCAATTTGGGAACAATATCCATTCGTTTAAAAGAAATTTTGACTCCCTGATTCACCCCTCCCCTCTCAGGGTGTTCTGGGTTCCTTCAAGTGGTATCAGAGGGTAAAGGTTGCTAGTATTGAATATGTCTTCTGTTGTCATGGAGAATCTAGTCAACGTTAGGGGAGTTCCCCTCTTTGATGGAAGTAATTTTCAAATATGGAAAAATAGTATGAGATCTCACCTAAGATCTATTGGAATGGAAGTCTTATTTTCTAATACACAGGGAATACAAGTCACTGATCCTACAGGACTGTCGATGACAGATACATATAGGAAATTGCTCGATGCTGATTTAAAATCACAAAATGCTCTCACTACAGCCATTTCTGATCATATTTATCTGAATTTAATGAGTTGTACATCTGCCAAGTCAATGTGGGATAAACTATAAAATATTTATGAAGGAGATAGAAAAGTGAAGGAGGAAAAACTTCAAGTTCTACACAACAGGTTTGATGATCTGAAGATGCACTCTGATGAGAATGCAGACTCCTTTTTCAATCTAATTAATGAAGTTTTAGGAGAAATCCAAGGTCTGGGAGAAGAAATCAAAGACATTGACATAGTGAATAAAATCTTGAGAATACTTCCACCCCTTTACAATGAAAATTTTTCATCCCTTGAGGAAAGAGATCTCTCCAAACTCTCAGTGGATGATCTTCTGAGCAATCTATCAACTTATGAAATGAGAATCAAACTAGAAGAAGCTACAACTCATGTGATTAAGGAAATGGAATTAAAATCCATGGAAAAACTAAAAGTTTCACAAGATAGTAGTGATGAAAATAATGAGGAAAAAAACTCTTTCTCTCATTTCCAAGAAGCTCAAGAAGGGAACAGTGAAATTTGAAGTCAAGCTACCTCTGTCTTGTTTTCACTATGGAAGAGTTGGGAACACTACATCTCAGTTCTCAAGAAAATTTGATGATGAAGAAAGAAAATTTGAAAACATGAAGAAGCCTGGGAAAATATTCTTTAAAAAGGGAAACTTCAAATTTTCAAAGAAAGTACATAAGAAGATTTTTGTCTGTGAGGAGGAACATGATGATAATGAATTTTGTGAGGAAGATGAACCAGAATTTAAGAATAGAAACCATGCCTCAATGATGGATACCATTGAAAAATTAGAACCATTGATAGATAAATATGTAGATAATCAGTTGTCTATTAATGTCGATCCCAAGTTGTAACTTATGGAGGCTTTTGGTAAGCTTGATATTAAATGTAAGAGATATAATAAGTGGAAATTAATGGTGGAGGAATCATCAGAATATATTGATCATATGGAAGCGGAAATTGAATGACTAGAATAACTAGTGAAAGTTCAATCATCAATCCTTGAAAGCACTGATGATGTTGTGGAACTAAAACTTATAATTGATAAACAAGAAAAGGTCATAAATGACCATACCTTGAGACTGGAGGAGAAGTCCAAGACCGTTGAAGGACTCTAAGAAGAAGTTTTTACTCTGAGAAGTAAACTCGAAAGTGAATCAATTTCAAAAGAAACAAAGAAGAAAATACAATTTGGAAGGTTCTCATATGATGAGCTGCTTGAGAGAGATAAATGTAGTTCTGATGGAGTTAAAAAGGTATTGAGTGATCAAAGACCCACATTCATGGGAAATAGTGGAATTGGTTGTGATATTGAAATGTCAAATGCTATAAATAAAGTGAACTAGAATAAAGGAAAGATACAAGTTGATCATGTTGAAAATCCACTAGAAGTGCTGAAAAAGAAACCCTTAAATAAAACTAAAAGGAGAACTAAAGATTATCCTTGATTCTACAGAAATGATAGGTAGTCAAACTATTTTCCTGAGGAAGAAGGCATGAGGATAAATAAAAGTGATAAGACATTTCCTTTCATGAAGTGTCTGTTTTGTGGCTATCTGGGCCATACCATGTCATAATGCGAAGAGGCAAGGAGCTATATGAATGGGAAAGAGTTAGGATTTCAACAAAGGAGAACATATTCATATCCTACTTATTATAGAATAAATAATTTTTGTGGATATTATTTTCATTGTTCTAACTTTGTCTATAAAATTGTGTATTGCAGGAAGAGGTATGACAGGAGAAATTCTTTCAATGCTCAGAGATGAGTCAATACACATAAACCATATGGTGTTGCTATTTCAAACAGGTCTGCTCCTCTGGAAAAAGAATTTGAAAATTAATAACCCATGTACATGGAAGAGATAATTGAAAGGTCATCAATGTCCTACACTCAATCCAATATCTCATGGAAAGAAAAGAGGAAAATGGAAAAGTCCAATTTTACAGAAGTATCCCTCAAAGATACAAAGAAAAAAAATCACTTGGATTCTTGATGGTGGATGTTCATCCCACGTGACGGGTAATGCAGACCAATTAATGAATGACAAGAAAAAGGTTAATGGAATAGTGAGGGTCGTTAATGATGGTGATTTGAAGATAAAAGGCGGTGGAAGTACTGAGCTAGCTAATGGAGAGCTGAAGAAAACTGAAGTCCTTTATATGGATAGTCTGTGTCACAGTATTCTAAGTGTGAGTCAACTCCGTGACTCAAATCTTATTGTGACATTCAATCATAATGGTTTTACTATAAGAGGAAAGTCCAGGAATTCGCTCATGAAATAATGTAGAATGGATGACAACTTATATCAAGTTGACAGCAAAGAGAACATTTGCTACTTAACAGTTGAAGAGGAAAACAACTTACAACATCAAAGATTCGGGAACATCAATCAGAAAGACATGGAAAAGATACGGAATATGAATATAATCATGGATAATCCTAATCTAAAGCGTGAATGAGAAAAGATCAGTGATGCGTGCATGTGAGGGAAACTGGTCTGCAGTTCCTACCATCCAGATAAGAAAAGAGAATCAAATCTACTTGACCTCATCCATACAGATGTATGTGTCTTGATAAATGTTGTTGGAACACATAGAGAAAGGTACTTTGTTCTTTTCATATATTATTACAGTAGAATGGAATGTGTGATTGTTATACATAATAAGTGAAAAGTGCTTGATTGCATGAAAACCTATCAGCGAATCGCTGATAATGATATTGGATGGAAGATCAAAGCCCCGTGGTCTAACAATGGAGGGGAATACACATTCATTGAATTTGAAAATTACCTAGAGAAGAATGGGATACAACATGAGGTGGAAGCTATGAGAACTGCATAGAAAAATGGATTTGTTGAGCATAGGAATCGATAAGTAAAAAACATGGCCAGAACTATGCTAATCGAGAGTCATATTCCTTGATATTACTAGAAAGAGGTAGTACAAGCAGTGGTGTATATTCAAAATCAAACAAGGCTATATATGGGTGAGACAAAGACTACCTATTAATTGTTTCATGGAAGGAATCCATCTTTGAAATATTTTCGTGTTTTCAGAAGCAAATGTTTTATCTGAAACAAAGAAGGGAATCAAGGGAAGTATGGATATAATGCATATGAAGGAATATTTCTTGGATACTCAATGAACAGAAAATCCAAAAAAATGTTTCAATAAGAACTTGGAAAGAATTTTGTAAATAAGTGATGTAAAGATCATTGAAAAGAAAAAAAATACTTCAAGGAATTCTTATGGTGATGTGATAAAAGATAAGGAAGGATGTGAACATGGAAAAAATGTTAATACAGAGGTAGAGGAAGGTGTGAAAAATTATCAGGAGTCACATCATGATGTTGACTCTGAAGAAGAATCAGAAGAGGAATCCATATCTGTAGAGAATTCGTTTGAACCACAAAAGAGAAATTGAAGAGTATAGATTGATCAGTCCAACATTATCAGGGATCGGAATGCACCTACACAGACAAGGAGAATGAGGAATAATGAACATTATGCATTTCTATCAGTTGTGGAACCATCCTCATTTGAAGAGGCTGCAAAGGATGAGTCATCGGTAAAAGAAATTAATGAATAGTTAGATCATATTGACAAAAATAAGACTTGGGATCTTGTCAAAAGACCTGAAGGTCACAAAGTGATTGGTACTAAGTGAATTTTCAAGAACAAATTTGATGATCATGGAAATGTGATCAGAAATAAGGAACTCTTGGTCTGTAAAGGATATTCACAAATCAAAGGAATTGATGTTGAGGAGACATTTTCTCCAGTATAAATACTGGAGTCAATTAGGCTATTTCTTGCCATGGGAATCCAAAGAGGTTTTAAAGTGTATAAAATGGATTTCAAGACAGCATTATTAAATGGAGTATTAGAAGAAGAATTCTACATTGAACAACCTATAGGGTTCTTGCTTGGAAATGATGAACTAAAAGTTTTCAAATTAAAGAAAGCTATTTATGGCCTAAAACAAGTACCACATGTGTGGTACTCGTGGTTGGACTCTTATCTAATAAAGATTGAGTGTAAAATAGGAGGAGTGGATCGCAATATCTATGTGAAGAACTCTCAACAGGATCAGTTCATGGTATTGGTATACATGGATGATATTATTTTTGGTGGAATCAAACATGGATCAGTGGATGAATTTTCCAATCACATGAAATCATAATTTGAAATTTCCATGATTGGTGAACTCACGTACTTTTTAGGGTTGCAGGTGATTTAGAAGAAGGATTACACTTTCATTTCCTAGGAAAATTATGCAAGGGAGCAGCTGAAGAAATTAAATATGCATGATTCCAAACCAATGTCATCTCCAATTGCAGTTGGAATAAAGCTTGGGAAGCAAGAGGACAGGACTTCTATGGATCCCACCATGTACAGAAGAATCATTGGAATCCTATTGTACCTGACAGTGACACAACCAGATATTATCTTTGAAACTTTCCTTGTGGACTACTTTTATAGTAATCCTATGGAAGAACATATGGCGGTAGTGAAAAGAATCATGAGATACATTAAAGGTACACATAATTATGGAATATACTTTGTTGCAGGAATAGGTAGTGAACTGTCCTCTTTTTCATGATGCTGATTGGGTTGGCGATGTAGTGGACAGAAATTCTACCAGTAGTGGAGCATTATATATTAGGAAGAAATGTGTGGGTTGGTTAAGCAAGAAACGGGAAATTACTTCACTTAGAATTGCTCAGGCTGAAGATATATTTGCCACCAAGGCCTGCACTCAGTTACTTTGGATGAAGCAGAAAATGAGTGACATAGGTGATGAGGTGAAATAACCAATGGTGATTTACTGTGATAACAATAGCACAATTGATCTTACGAAGAATCATGTTCAGAACTCTTGTATAAAACATATTGATATCATATATCACTTCATCAAGGAAAAAGTTGAACAGGGCATGATCAAAATGGACCATGTGGGAACTGATGAGCAAGTGGATGATATTATAACCAAACCACTGTCAGCGGCTGTGTTTGAGAAACATCGGTTGAACCTTGATGTTCAGCCACCTCCTAGTGAATAAGGAGGTTATGATATTCCCCTCTCCCCAATTATTTTAATTGTGCTAATATGTTTGTGGAAGTGTTGCAGAATTATGAGGGAGATACGATCCAGATGGAGTATGTCCCGAGCTCTACAATGTTAAAATACTGGTCTTCGGGTTTATTTCCAATGGGGGAGAATGGATAAATTCAATGGAAAGTGATCTATTTTTTTCTCTGGATACTAGAAAAAGACATAACTTCAACAATGAAGGCATAGAAAAGAAAATAATGAGAAATCAATTCATGTCCTCTCTCTTGATTTCTACACTGAGCACTGCTCACGTAGACTTAGAGTGATGGCTGAGTTTTTTCTTAAAGATTCAGGTTTTAATTGTGACTGGCGCATCAGTGAATTTATCTGAAGAGTGCCAACAAACCCAAAGGGGGAGATTTTTGGAACCAAGGCTACTCGTTTCTAATAATAGAGGTTGGTTTGTGTTTTTTGTCAATCTGCACATGGATGACTAGGGAGTTTGCAAGGAATGAGGTCATACGTTTGAGGCTGAAAGTGGTATTGATGGTGGATCAGTTTCCCAATGTTTGTCAAAAAAATTGGCCTCAAGATCGGGATTTTGGTGTTGGAAAACAAAGGTTTTTTAGTTAGGAGTGAATGGTATGTGGAATGAAAAATAAAATCATAAAAATAAGGGAAATGCATACCTCGGAACATGGACCGCGTATCGTATTCCGGGAATGGTTTGCGGCTGCATTCTAGGAATCGGGAGAGGTGCACAAAATGGTGCACGGAGCGGTGCGTGGAGAGATGCAAGAAGCAGTGTGCATAGTGGTGCATGGAATTGAAAACAGTTCACAGCAACGGTACGTGGTGAGGGCATGCGATACATGGTGAAGGCATGCAGTACGAAGAATACTAAAGGAAGAAATGAAAAATGGTTGGCAGTGACAGTACACGGTGAACTCATGCATTACACGGAGTGCCGAATGTTGGCAGGATTGGTGTGGTTCATGAAACAGGAGTGGTACACGGTGGAGCCTAACAGTACACGAATGGAGTTCAGTTTATAGTAGTAGTAATTCAATATTGAAAATTTGGGTAAATCATATTCCTGAAATTTTTAGAGTTATGTGCCTATTTAAGTAACAGTAATCCTCTTTTTTGGGGGATGAGATTGAAGATTAAAATTTCATGAAGAAATTTGGTGAAGTACGAAGTGGTACATGGTGTAGGAGATGGTATGCAGAGAGAATCATCCATTTAAGGAAAACAGTACACGAAAGAGAGTGTGGTTCGTGCAGGTAGCCCTTGTAGTGTAGGCGAAGCAAGGCTGTATGCAAAGAAGGATGGTACGCGGAGGAGTGGAGCAGTACGCAGAGTAGGGAAGTACACCGATAAGGGTAGTTCATGGAGGAGCTGGACGATACGCATAGGAGCTAGACAGTATGCGAAAACAGTAGCAGTATGCAGAAATAGCAGAAGTACGTGAAACACCCAAGGAAGCCTAAAAATTGACCAAATTAGTTGTCGAAATTAATTTCCATAACATATCAGTGTATGAGAAAATAAATTACATATGTGGGTGATTACAAGAATTAAACAGAGCATCCATTTACATTTTAGTATGCATGTTTTGATGCTAAACCATTAAAGTGGCCTTCAAGTCGTTAAACTGAGTAAAGATTCTTCCAATGCAGTGAGAAAGGGGGAGTCAGTAGAAGTGATCTAAGGGACGCAGTGTGCTATCCCTAAAACCTTATAAAGGTAGTTCTCCTGGCACAGAGTGACTATGTTAAAAACTTGTAATCCACAACTTGTGAAGATTAGTGGTTTTGGTATGACCGACACACTATCGTTGTATGCTCCTTGGATGTAGCCCTTAGTGGTGAACCAAGTAAAATTGTTGTTTCATTTATTTTCATGTGATTGTTTATTTTTTTCACATCCTCTTCATAAAGGTTTAACAGGTTCCTACCATCATGGGAATAAGATCTACTAGTTTAAAAGAAAATTTTGACACCCTGATTCACCCCTCCCCTCTCAAGGTGTTCTAGGGTCCTTCGGAAACATACTAGGTAATTGTAGGTATGGATATCACTAGCTTATATGATCTTTTCTCACTCATAACCTTATACTAAATTTGATATTAGATCACATTGATCTCTGGAAGTCTATATTTTCTCCCCTGAAAACATGTATCCTTACTTATCAACTTACCAGGTACATATCTTTTGTACTTTCATAAGTAGAATCAGATAGTTCTAACTACATCACTTCCAGTGCCCCTAGGTATAACTGATATTTTCCTACTATAAATTATATCCTAGTAATATCAATTCTTTTAACTATTGTGGCATATGTGATTGATTCATGGCTTAAGCATATAGACTTCAACACACCACGTTTAGCTCCTCCCATGTCCCGAACATGTCAACCTAGAGAGATTATGCAATGTGACACAGGTAACAATTCTCTCTTTAATTGTTCCAGCTTGTATTTTTCAATACTATGTCACCATATGTATGATTGACTAGGTTCAAGTAACCTTTAGATCTACCTTAGTAAATCTTGTTCCCTAGAACTTAGGTTTCTACTTTAAGTCAATCACTAGATAATAACTTGCATTCTGGTCTTAACTAACTTGAAGACCAACCTATTTTTCATATGTTGTCAAACATGTTTTACATGGAAAACATGGGCACTCCCACTACCCTCTGGTAGACACATGAAAATCATTAATTCCAAAGGAATATTCTATGATCCAGTTTCATACT
This sequence comes from Viscum album, assembly GCA_963277665.1. Lineage (NCBI taxonomy): Eukaryota > Viridiplantae > Streptophyta > Magnoliopsida > Santalales > Viscaceae > Viscum > Viscum album. Next base: position 203,947,132 of record OY728132.1, on the reverse strand, counting down.
TCAATCCTAAACTGGATTTCAGTAAATTTGGACCTTTATTAGAATTATATTATGTGACCATCCCTTTCTAGTTGTGTCATATAGACACCTTCCATGATTGGTGATCATTACATCTAATGCTCAATATAATGATCATAGAATTTTGTTGTGACTAGTAAAATTCTAATGGATTTTGGAATAACGACCTGGTATTACCAATCGATCCTTATTGGTAATACACTTTTACCATCCATGTATCAAATCACTTGAATACCCACCATAGTATTCATAATAATAAGACACTTTTTCACTTTGATACATGGAATTCATTATTAAATTTTAATTGGTCTTGTCAATCTTAGTTAATTTCCATACACTTCTTACTTATAGGAAATATTATTCTCAATGAATAATAGATCATCGGCTATGGTGAATACAAAAACCATCACCATGGTTTTATCTTTCCTACGTAGTATGTGTCTCAGGAACATTCATGTTCCACATGCACTTGTGAAACTAGGTCTTATGCCAACTATGTGTAGATCATAAGAATTGACTAAACCCTATTCAATCTAGATCCCACTATCTCTAATAGATATGTGAACCCTTTATAGAAGTGTAGTCTAACACTTGACTACACCTTTTCTATCTTAGGGATCTTTTTAATATCCTAAGAATCTGTTAGGATAATTACAATTGATGTACAATGTGTTTTCTCCTGATGCAAGTTTGTTTATGTCCTAACAAACTATTTACATCCAAACACATGTCCTTATGAAATAATGGATTTCCATCACACTATGATTCGTATGATATCCATTTTCATTATATTTGGCATATAGTTCTGGGATATAGTCGTTATTTTCAAAGAACATCATGAAATATAATGGATGTTTCTAGAAATTGTAATATCGATACTACTTACATAATAACTCTGATGTAGAAAATGTGCATTTAGGAATCGCTCCACACTAAATTTTGTTGATCAATGTTAACATGTAATACTTTATCATTGATCCTCCTCATTAACATCAATTTCTTGATGTAGATAAGGTAATTTTCATTTAGGAATTACTCCACGCTACATTATCATGATCGACGAATGATTGGTCAATATATTCTTTGGCATGTCGTCTCGAAGATAATCATATCTTCTAACCATGCACTTACTTCATTTTATAAAATTCCTTAATAAATTAATGAAATCATATGAGGTATCTTTACCACTATATTTCCCTTGAAATACTTCATGCTCACTTGTCGAACTATTTACAAAAGCTTTTTGACAGACCTTTATTTCTAAAGGCTTCTTTGTCCAAACTAAAGATGTCAATAATACCAAAGGTGTTTAGCTGTTCCAGGCCTAAATACCATACATGGTATGTTATTAACATCCACTTTTAGTTTTTCTTAACAAAGAATTATCTTTCCACAACTGGGTAAAAGTCTTAAATTTTATATTCACTAGATATTTCCTAAAATTCAAGTATTACTAAACTATTATTTGAGTATTAAATACCAAAGGCGGCATTAATTACTAAACCTGGAATAATGTCTCTTTGTGTCCAAGGACACATGAGATTAATGTTTCGGTTATACTTAATAATAGTTCTACATGAATCTTTCACTTGAAAATAAAGAAGTTGTGTACTTCTCACCACTGGCCTTGGTTTCACCCTTTCTCAGCCACTTGGAAAATACACCTGACTTCTAGAAATATTTCTATACTTACTTGGTTACTGTATATCAAAAAACACATGTGATAATCATATTGTATTCAATACCCAAAAAGTAAAACTAAAACATTACATTGATGAATATTCCTAAAGAAGAAGCGATAACTTTCTTCTTTAATTTAGTTTATTGTGATTAAAATTACATAGTTTTATTTCATTATATGCAATGAAAATAACCTCTATTAATACCTCCTTCATTGAATGAAATTGAAAATGTTCCATTGCCATTACTTGACTTTGGCCTTTCACCCTATCTTTCAATTTTTTTACTATAAGAATTAAATATTAATCTATCTTTTATATTCTTATTCACTTGGCTATCCTTACCTGAATAGGTAATGAAGCGTTTACTCAATAATGTCCATTTTGTAACTTTGAACAAGACTTTAGTAAAGGGGTGAAAATGATATTAGAATAGGATGTTTTGAAATATCATAACGCATCTTTCAATTTACATAGATGTAGTGTAACCCTTACCATTTCATATCATTACTTCCCTTTCTCCTTGAAAACCACTCAAAGATGAGACTTCATGTTATATCATTCATTTTCAGATGAAGCGACTGCAACTAACACCAAACGTTGATGAAAGCATAATGACATAACCATCATATTCTTTATACATTAATATCAGGTAAGCAATTTCACCCTCACTTCCTGAGCTAGTTTAAAAGATATAGGGACACTAGCACCCTGAGTTTCCAATAGTGTAGTATTATGTGCAAGCACCCATACTATTTTTGGATACTCATGTCGGTGTTGACATTTTATTTATCCAATATTTATCACAGTTTTTAAAATTTTGGTATAAGTTTCCATTTTTCTATAAAAATAAATTTTAGCATATTAGTACTTTTTATCTGGATTACCGATTTAGACATTTGATTAAATAATTAAATCATTAAATGTCTCCCACTATTTTATCAAATTCTAGGAACCCTCTATGCTAGAATTGAAATACTATGTCGCTTGAGTATTCTAGTGGAAAGGATCCTCAAACCTCCTCTCATAATCTACAATCTATGGCTATGTCACTACTTGGACGGTTCAATGTAGGTGTTTGACTAGCCAACCGCATAAACTTGTGGTTCCTTGATCTGTTGAGTGAAGTCACAGCTTCAAAAATCATTACTTGATTTACTCAATGCTTTATTTTAAAATGATATAAATTTAGCTATGGATAATCCTTAATATCACTTTCTTTAAGTCAACTCACCACTCTAATAAGGACTCCCTGGTAGTAAGAGGCACCCTCAACTTTGGCATGACAAGCATCCTGAATAGCTGGTTTTGTTCAAAGTCGAATGATGGAAGGTGATTTAGACTTAATATTTTTTTGAGTGTTTTTGTTCTATTAATGTGATTAAAGAAATCATTTTCTATCTTCTTAGAATGTACTATGTGATCACACTCACAACTGACTATTTATGAAATAGAAAAATCTATCACGTCACATGTTCATTTTATCTAGCATGTTTGTTTATTATTATTCTATGTGATTGTGTATAAACTACACATTCACAAAATAATAAACCATGCATTGATAAAATGATGACCTAATAATGAGCTAATTCTAATGGTTGATCCTTTTAGTGAATAATGGATCAACCTAGACCCTAAGGGATATACCTTGAGCCTAATTGTTTATGACTCGATTTGCATCATTTGTCCATCCAATGCATTCAACTCCTATCTAGTGTGTCGCCATCACTTGTCCTAAAATGCGCCAATTATCATCTCGTCATTATACAACCGTACTCCCTCATAGGCGAGGGGGACTGGGTAGTATAAAATACAACTTTGAAATGGACACGTAGGCCCTTATACATATAATGACTCTGAAACGATACGCAGATTGTTTTTTATTAATTAATTATTACAAACCAAAATGAAATAATTAAATAAATAAATAAAATTAAATAAATAAAAAAGCATTAGACAAGCATTGGTCGGTCCATGGCTCATGACCGGTCAATATGCATTAACTCATGTATTTAAAAAATAAATGTAGAAATAAAATTAAACTGCCATTAAATTATACTTGATGGTATTATAATTGAATTAAATATTCACTCATATTTTTAATACAATATTTTTGTCATTTGGTCAATTGATTAATTTAATTTTAAAAATAAAAAAATTTAATTAATTAATTAATTTAATTAAACACAAAATTAAATTAATTTACGCCGCATTAATTTTAAACCAAAAAATTCATATTTAATAAATTTTTGATTAAATTAAAATTTCCCCGTCCTCGAAAACCCTGGGCAGGGGCTGTGCGGGACGGGCCAAAATTGCACAGTCCCATTCGAGGATGTTCTAACCCAGTTCAGGGGTGATTTGGGCCAGGTCGGTCCGCCCAAACCTGTTTTGGGCTAGATGGACCCGCGAACCAGGATGTGGTTACTTGTCCACTAGGAGGATGGGTATGTGGCCAGATGTGATATAGGATCGGCCCAAGGACAGCACTACTCGATCCATGTGGGATGGTCATCAAAGCAGACGATGGATCTAGGCTGAAGGGAGGTGCGTTGTTAGTCCGAGATCTATCGGTAGGGGCGGCATGGTCGGCCGAGGAGGTTGCGGATGGGTGGGAGGTGCCAGGACAAGGGCAGCCGAGGGTCAACACATGGTCAGGCTGTGAAGGCGGAGGTGGTGTCATGGGTTGAGTTGGGGGTCTCAGCTCAGAAAGAAGGAGCCACCTAGGAGAGCTAAGGCGGAGTAGTGGCTCGCCGCTGTAGGTGGGTGCCCCACTACACGGTGCGCCGATGAAGGGGAGAAGCCATTCAGTGGGCACAGATATGGCCGCCCAGATCTGGGGTGAGAAGGAGGTGACCGAAAGAGCTAGTGTCCATAGCGGGATGGCATGGAGCATGCCGCTGGGAGGAGGTCGGATCGGCGGGTGGGGCTGGTGGCATTCGAGGCGGTCCAGAGGGTGTAGGTTGGTTGGTGGAGTGGGGAGGCTACCTTTGGGGGATAACGGCGAAGCCTCCATGAGCAGGAGGAACCGAGGCAGTGACTAAAATGGGCCTGGTGAGGAGATATTCTAACGGAGAAGGCGACCAGTGCGTCCCCTTGTTTTTTCTGAATTTTTTTTGACTTTAAAAAAATCAAATACTCCCAAATTTACACCAATCGAGGGGGCCACCCAAGAAGAAAATCTTCAAAGTGAAGATTTTTACACCCTTATTTTTGTGGTTCAATTCCATCCTAAAAAACAAACCAGTAGGCTAAACTTTCTACACCCAATTCTGGTCATTTTATATCAGATTAAGACACGGTAGTTTTGTGAGATTTTAATCTTGCATTTTATAATCGAATCAGCGGTATGTGTCTATCTCTTTGATACCAATTGAATGTATCGGGAATGCAATAGAAGCCCCCAAAATGGGATTTTAAAATTTTTCACCGATGTTTGACATGAAATCATCGATGTCGGAAAATTGTTTCTTAGTTTAAGCTGAGTATCTTGTGTGAAGAGTTTTAAGTAAAAAAATAAACCATAAAATACCTGGTTTAGGTATAAATTTGTGTACGACTTCTGCTCATCGTTGGTGATCACTGCATGAAGAATACGAAGCCGAATTCCTCTATATCATCCACACACACTTCAAGAATCTGCAGGAGCATTGTTCATTGAATATTGGCTACTGGCATGTATATCTGATGACGTATTCGATGCTCCAACAATCACGGCATCATCTTGCTTGCGATGCCTGAGAGAGAACTCGATCCGATATTTTGGATCCAGATATTCTCTCTCTATATTGTGGGAGAAATAAGAATAAAGATAAATCTTATGAATAGTCACCAACAAATCCCTCTTCTCCTCTATTTATAGAGTGTTTATGAATTGCCTAAAATTTCCTCCCGTACCTAGAATAATTAAAATGCTATAAATGACATGTTATGACTACTGAAATGAGTCATAAATATTATTATCACTTTCTTATAATACATTAAAATATTATGTGGTAATAAATGAGTCATAAACTCGACACTTCATTCCCACAGATATTAGTTGAACCTTGAATATATTAAACTCATATTCGTTCAATTAATATTTTCCATGTATTTAACTTAAAACATGTAAAAGAATTTAATAAATAAATCGAATTCTCATTATTCTAAACTTGAATAATATGAATTTATTTATTACTTTGGTGAATGTATCTCCTTGGAAAAATCATGGACCCCAGTGGTGGGGCCCACCATAACCAAAACTCATATTGAACTAAATAGGATAAATTCTTGAATATGCTGTTGTGTGTGACCCTCTAGCCACTTTTCTAGATGGTAGTGAATAACATTCATATACCAAGAGCGGGATCTAGAAACCCATCATGTCCCCTAAATATATAAGGATTTTCACAGCAATGATAACCAACATGTGAACAAGCACTATGTAATATAATCTCTTCATCTTTAATATCTCATAAAGCAGGACACACACCCCTATCATCACCCATTTCTTGATTTATCATTTTTTGATCTAACTGGATGGATTTACCCTTGACTTTAATGGACATGGTCTTATGAAGATACTACCATGTTGATCAACATGGCCTGATATATATTACTTCCTAAATTTGAAAGCGATAAATCATTTCTTGACCATTCAACCAACTTCATGCCACCAATGATGCACCCAACACAAACTACCTCACTATGATTTCAATATCATGGTTTTCATCTTGAATCAATGTGAACAATCATATGGAATACATTGGTAATGATCTCAAGTCAGAATACCATAAAACATGTTTGTATATAAGAACATCCAATGACACTTGAAACATGTGGTATTCATATTGGTGGGTCTGCCCTCATGATCTCACTACTAGAGATTATCAAGCGTGAACTTCATGAGAAGAAGTATCAATGATTATTATCCCCTAGCACCTGATATTCAAGAATCTACTTTGTCCAGTCAGTAAGATATATCTAGATCATAAGACCTTTATTTAAGATTAATGTCATTGTATTTCAAGGTTCTCATTATAGCTTGGGATCTGCTACAACCTTTTCATACAATAATTAATCTATGGACATTACCATTAAATAGTGGATGAAGAAAATTCTACATTATAATGGTAAGAAAACATCATGTATATCTAACTGTATACACTATATGGTAATCAAAAGCACTACACAGTTGGGTCTAGGGAACCCACTATTTCAACATCTATTACTAATAATAATCATTGTATGAATCTCAATTAATATTTATTGATATATAATCTACAAATTTAATTTACAACATTCATAATTATGTATTATTTTAATTAATTAAAATGGATAAACAATATTCATTTTAAAATAGTTTTCAAAAAAATCTCATTTTTAAATAAAAAAAAGATATACTAAAAACCAATATATAGTTGATTAAAAAGTAATTAAATGGATTAAATATTAAAAATAATACTTATATTACATTAAATCATATTAAAAACATAATTATAATTTCAAATTACTTAAATTATTGAAAAGGAAATACTTTTTTACAAAAAAATGATATTTATCACTATTCACTGAAAAATCAATATTTTTCGAAAAATATCAAAATTTCACCCTAAGTAAATTTTGGTATTATGATTTAAAAATGATATTAATATTTATAAATTTGAATTATAAAATTTATAAATTAAAATTTTAAATAAAAACTTATAATAAAATAGTTTAGTTACATCTATTTCTTTTTTATTTAAAAATTACTTAATATTTTTATGGTGAATAAAAACATGATAGTGATTTATTGTATCACTAAATAGGTTCTTAAAATATGGGTTTCAGTCATTGAGGATTTTTTCTTGTTATTATTTTATAATAATGTGCTTATGGATTACAATGATTAAGTTTGCATCTTAGAAGTTGCAAAATGTTAAGATGTTATGAATTTTAAAATAGATTCTATATACCAAAACCAAGTATGGGTTTTAGTTGACCCTCCAATAGATTTAAATCCTTTTAGGTTCAAATTATTATTCAATAAGAAATTGAACATGGGTTTTAAAACCACTTTACTTAAATTAAACCTTATGAAAGTTTTCTATATGGAACAACTAAAGGAGTTTTTGAATCCAAGAGATGTCAATAAGGTATGAAAGTTACAGAGATCCATTTATCAGTTTAAGAAAGAATCTAGAGAATAGAATATTCACTTTGGGAAATATTTAAGGGAATTTGGTTTCAAAAATAATGAATGTGGTCCCTATATCTACAAGCAGTTTAGTGGGAGTGCATTTGTTTTCTTAGTAGTATATGTTGATTCTATATTACTAATTGGAAATGAGATACTAGTCTTATAGTCTATTAATACATTTTTGAAGAAGTGCTTCTCCATGAATGAATTTTGTAAATAATCCTACATTATATGTATTAATATTATTCATGATAGATCTAAGAGGTTGTTTGGACTAATTCAAGGTTTTTTTACAAGTTACTAAATAGATTTAGTATAGGATAATCTAAGAGAGGATTGTTTCTAATGTCACATGGCATAAATCTCTCTAAGAAAATGTGACCTCTAACATAAGATGAGATATAGAGAATGATTATGATTCCTTATTAATTGGATATAGGATCAGTTATTTATTTCATTCTATGTACTAGGATTGATAACGTTTATGTCTTAATCATGGTTACAAGATATCAAGTAGATCTTAGATACCTCCATTAGATGGAATTCAAGATTATTGTAAAGTATCTAAAGAATACTAAAGATATTTTTATGTTTTATATATGTAACAAACCAAACTGAAATAACCTAGAGTCAGTTTATACTTTATTACATTAGCATAATATGAAAGGTATCTCATCCTGAAAAACCAATCAGTTTAGTAATATTATAGAACCAGATACAAACATGATTCAAATTTTATATTGTAAATAAAATATAAAAACATAACAAAAGAAAATTTTATATATCCTTGAAACATATTCAATGATTTTTCATCATATTCTAGGGAAAGGAAACAAAATAAGGGTGATTTCAAATGCTCAATAAGGGTTATGTATAGAAGAAACTATCATGGGTGAATAAGGAATGATCAATATTGCAAGGTAAATAAATAAAAACACATGTCATTTAATCAATAAACTTTGCATTAAATACTTCCATGAATAATTTAAAATGAAATAATCTAAGACATAATAATAACAAAATTCTCAATTAAGAAAATGCATAATATTTGATGTTATGATCTCATACATCATGATATTTTTACAACCAAGGCCTTACACCATGATAGTTTAAACTATGTGTAGGAACACACCAAAAACCCTTTTAATAAGGCTAGCCAATTGCTTTTTATCATGAGACATGTCAATGAATCAAAGGGATATATAATTATGGGCCCCACCCATAATTGAATGTCCAATTAATTTCTCATATATTGAATGATCAATTTAATTCATAAAAAATATTTTTATAAATAAATTTTCTTATTGAGTAAAGAATATGAAATATCAATATTTTTCCAATCAATAAAATAACTTTCAAAGTAAAACACAATATATATAAATTTTATACGATTTAATAAATAAGCATATTAATGATACAAAGAATATAAATATTTAAGATAAATATAATTTCTAATGAAAAATGGTCATAGGAAATCAAATGCTTCAAGAGAAATTCAATTACTACAAAACTAATCAATAGATGAGAGATAACTATAAATTCATTTAAAATCATATTTTTTAGTAAAATAAAGTATTTTAAAGAATAAAATAGAAGAGAAGAGAAATATTTAAAATAAATTTTCAAAAAAATTCTTTATAAAGTCATTTAAATCTTTTTGAAGAATATAAATTTTTAAATTGGTAATGTTGGTGGGAAAATTTATTAACACTGTACACGTTAAAAAAGAAAACATTCCTTTTGACTTTTTAGAAGGAAAGTTGAAAATGAGCCTTTTAGAAAATAAAAAAAAAGATTCCTTTCATACCTTTTAAAAATTTAAGGATAATTTAAAATTTTCTTAATTAATAATTTGAGTAATAAAAATGAATTTTGTAAAAAAAATTAGAAAAATATTGACATGGAAGAAATATATACCTAATCCAAAGAGAAATAAGATGAGAATTTATTTTAAATATTTCTTTTCATGGGTAAAGTTATAAAGAGATCAAAAGTTTATAGAAAACATGAAAACTCCTTAAATATCTAGATGATAATAAAATATATGGATTTTATAAAGGATATATTATAATATTTCTATAATTTAAAAAAGAGAAATCCTAAAAAATGAGATTAAAATAAATTCTTACTTCTTTGGTTAATTTTAAATTGTAACCCCTCAAAAGTGTCAACATGAATTGAAACATTAATAATAATTAATAAATAGGTATTAATTTTAAATACACCATAGGGGTAGTATATACACCACATAAAATTAAATGGGTTTATAATAACAAATATGTCTTAATGGAGTGGAAATTGAGATGAAGTCCCTTACAATGATCATATCATTGAAATGAAAATTGGTAAATGAAGCGATTATGTGTGAAATATTTGAATACACACATGAAATGTGGAAATAAAATATAAAATTATTAAATTTAATTTCACATATAATCGTGACATAATAAAATCAATGAAGATGTGATATAACTCAATGAAAAGAAATTGAGTTAAGAAACCTCTTACCTCATGCTTCCCCTCAGTTTAATGTGATTTAACCTTCTATATAATGGATTTAAACAAGTTATTAATCTATAAAATAAACATATTCATATTTATTATATCATATATGATCCTATTATAACATCTTATCTCCCTTTTATTAATAATATTTCATTAGTACTATTGTTTCAGGTGTTAACTGCTTTGTTTTCTCATGTATGTTTTATCAAAAAAGTTCTAGTTATTATGAATAGGTTATAGTTACATAATCTATAGAGTTATATTAATTTTATAAAGATCATATTTATTCATTAGATACATTTTTATAATCATTTTTAAAAAATTACATTTAAAATGAATCACATCGCTTTGTGGAGATATTAGGTTGTACGTACGCACAAGAAATGTTGTCATTTCTTAATGGTTGAAAGGTTAAGGGAGTAGATGGTATATTAAATTTAAAGAATTAATGTTATTTCATAATTACCATATATATTATTTATTTATATCATTATAACTAGCCATGTGAGTCATTTATAGAAAAAAAAAATTACATCAGTTCACGAGGTGGTAGTCCTCCATACACACAAGTGATGGTTTTATTTCTCATTTGAAGGAGAAAGAGATGGGTAAATATTATACCATTAACATAATAACATATAATTATATGTTATATAATTTTTTATTATATTTTAATTTTTTGTGCATAATTGAAGGTGGTAAAATAAATAAGTAAAAACAGAAAGACCTTGGTGAAGATGATTTCCTTCTCTCAAAGAAACCACTTTTGGCTTACAACTTAGAGTTAAAAAGATGGTATTTTGGAAAGACCAGAAGATCTATGACATGGGTAAGGAGAATATGAAGTTATTATGGTAGGTATTGGTGGAGATATATTGATTTTTAATGTTTTATAAGAGAGGATAAGTGGTATCCATTTATAGGGGAGGGAAAGGACACACTTGGAATTATTTAAATGATTAAATAATATATATATCATAATCATGTCAAATAGAACCAAGGCACCCAAAATTATAAGATAATATATTATAGGATCTAAATAAACTTAACCAATTAAATTTTATCAAGTTTTGGATATATTATAATCCTTATATGCGAGTTGAACCACTTTAAACCTATTTTAACCTTAACCGGGATAATTTAAATTTTTACCATGATAACTAAATTATATGAACAAAAATAAAAGGGAAATTCAAAACAAATTTGTACATTATAATTAAAAAATTTTAATCCATTTTATCATATTTAATTTCTATATCTTATAGAAATTAATTTTAATATAAGAACACAAAACACATGAAAACCCATTTTTAGGAAAATACCTTATTTAAGAGTAAAAATCACTTACCATGAAGTAAAGTAATAAATTGGTTTCCATGAATTTTTTTGGTTAAATAAAAAAATTAAGGTTTTTTATAATTTTGGATCAATCCAAAATATAATGGAATCTTCCAACCATTCCATTAAATAAAAAGACTCCAAAATAGTTTTAAATTGAATAAAATATAACTTATCTCTCACAAAAGTTAAGTTTGGGTTCCAAAATTAAAATTAATTATATAAAATAAATTATTTAAATCATTAATATTACCTTTTATCAAACACCACTCAACCAATATGATATATTTAAGAGTTAAAGCTATTTTAATTCTTTACCCCATAGTTTCAACACATTTTTACCTCTTTTATCCATACTAATGTGACCAATATTTATCATGATTACTATTCATAAGGACCAAAATTTAAGTTGATACTATTAAATTATATTAAATATTATGATTCCAAATATCAAATGCATTTTAACAAATTAAACTCTTAAAAATGGCATAATTTGATTTAAAATTAAACCCACAAAACATGATGAAAAGTTGTTTTCCATAAAAAATGTCTTCTTAAGTGTAAAACGTTTTTATACCAAAATCAAGTATAAAATTTATTAAAATAACTTTAATAGTGTTATTAATAATATAAGTTAATTAATTTTTCTTTTAACCAATTTTAAAATAAAATTAATCTTTTTAAATGCTTGAAACGATGAAACAATTTTCAATAAAAATAGTATTTTCTACTATTTACTGTAAAATTAATCTTTTTAGAAAAATAGAAAAATTTCATCAAAATTTAGTTTTTATATTATGAATTTACAAAATTATTTCCATTTTTTCAAATAAAATTTTTTAAAGTGTTCAAAATTAATTATAATATTTTCATACAAAATTCCATAAAAACCTTTTTTGAAGAAAACATATTTTTAAAACCTAAAATGACTTGACTAAAAAATGGGTACTTATTTATTATATTTTAATAAAATTATTTAAATAATATAAAACCATTAAACATTTTTTACATATTTTTATTATTCCTATTCATATCGCTAATTTTAACAGCTATGTATGGTCATGTTTAAATAATAATATTTTAAGAGTATATCATATTCCATTTAAACTTATTATTATGTGTAATGAAAAATATCAAAGAAATTAAATTTATTTAAATATAAATATATTATAAAATATTTGGGAGTTAAATTATACCCCTTAAAAAAGTTATCCCTCACAATTTTATCTTGTTGCCCAAAAGTTCAATGTTTGAAAATACCTTTTTTGAAACTCACATCATACAAATGGATAATAAAACTTTTATTGAAAAAGGAAAGTTGGAAAAATAAAGGTTGCCTAAAATAACACATAATTGGGATCCCAAATAAAGATAACATTGGTGGGAAGTTAAAATTTATACATGGAGGATAAAACTAACATTCATGGACAAATAGATAGTGATAGAGAATATAGTCAAAAGAAAGTTAATGACCAAAAAACCATAAATCTATGGTAGATGTAAAGGCCATCTATTCATTAGAAATGAAGGTAAAATCATAACATTTTTATTTTAAGATCATTTTCCTAAAGTTGATGGATTATTTTAATATCAATATAAAGAACATGGAAAAATATACTTACTCAATTTATTTTTATTTCATAAGAACAATTTCATATTTTGGTTGTGCTTAGATTAATTTCCACTTCATCTCTTACTCCAAGAAATGAAGATAAATTCTTCATGCTTGTAGTACTAAAATTAACTTTTAACAGATCACAAGATCCATAAAATAATAAAAATATATTCCTATTGTATTTACTAAAACCAAAGTGTTTATCACGATGTAAGAAAATACCTGAAACGAATAAACCTTCATATGAATAAATAATACATTAATCTCTAAAATTCAACAATAAAACCAAAGTTTTAACATAGAATATTCATTAACTAAATTACCATATATCCTAAATAACATCAATAACCTCAATATTAACTAAATTTTTAACCTCAAAGGTTATCTCATACCCTTCATCTTATACCTCCAAAAAATTAATAGCATTATTCCCAAATAATCCTTTAAATTAAACATAAAGGTTATATATACCTCAATATAATAAAATTTATCTTGAAATATCATTAATCACCTCAAAAATCCCAAAAATTCAAAAATATTTTATCCTATAACATTTTTCCCAAAATAAAATTAATATTTATCCATCAAATTATTTAAGTAAAAAAATTTATACTAACTATCCAATGGTAAGTGTTTCATCCTTATCTTCTTGTAGTTGTGGGTTCAATTCTCGTGGCTTTTTCAGATGCGAAGGGTTGTCACCCAGCCTATGGGTTATCCTTTTTATAATACTATATTAATATAATTCCTATAACATTCTAAAAAATATGATGACCATCTTTAAAAATGATATTAATCATCAAGTGAAATTTTAACCATTAAGGTTTTCCATATAGATTATTTTTTAATTAAAATCCAATAATCGTAATTTTCTATTTATACCTTAACATAAATGATAATATTAACTCTAAATGTTATTAATAACTTTAAACTTATTTCCAAAAATGATAAAATTGTTATTCCTCAAATTACATTTTCACTAAAACATATACTAAACCAAAGGGTTTTATTCCCATAAATTTCTCCCAAAATATCCTTAATCATGTTAAAATCTCATCACATAAAACCCCAAAAGGTGTATCTATGCCTTTAAACATAAGATCAACCTTATAATTATCAACCCAAGACACTTTAGGATTATACCATATCACTATGGTATATCATAGGTTTCCATAGTCTCTATCCTCTCATTCATAATAATTGTTCATAAAGAAAATGTGAATTAACCCAAGAATATCCCTGGGGAGTTTAAATCCAAGTGTGTAGTAAGGGACCACTCATCCCGCACTAGAATAATGGCTAAGATACACTCTCAAATCTCATTTTAGGGTGATTACCCCTAGATGAATCTATGTCAAAACAATGTCAACTTATAGTATCCAGACATGGATGTATTTATAGGAAAACCACAAAATATCTACATTACAAAATCTTTTATGATACTTTCCTACAATTATCCACATCCTCAAAGTCATTCAAAGGGTTATGTTCCCTAATCTATGTTTTATAAATCTAGTTCTCAATGTTTCTACTAAACTTACTCTAATACCAACTATAACAACCCAAAATTCTATAAACCAGAGCCAGTGTCTAAATTATTATATTATAATAAGATACAATGGATCTAATCCCAAAGGACTAGTTAGTTTAATAGTATTTAAGAATAAGATACAATCATGCTTCCTATTTTATGTTGGAAATAAAATATATAAATATAACAAAAGAAAATGTTTTAAATCCTTAAAACTCATTCACATATTTCTTTTTCATATATTAGGGAAAGGAAACAAAATAAGGGTGATCTAAAATGCATAAAAAGGGATATTTATAGTATAAATTATCATGAGTAAATAAGGCATAATCAATATGGAAAGTAAAATAACTAAAAACACATTTCATTTAATAAATATCTTGAGAGCATGATGCTTCCATGGATAATTTCAAATGAAATAATCTCATGGATAATAATAACTAAATTCTAAATGAAGTAAATTAATAATGTTGTATTTCATGGTTTTAGAAATCAAGATATCTTTACCACCAAGTCCTTCTACTAATACATTTTAAAATATGGGTATCCATACATAAAAACCCTATTTAATAAGGATATCCTACTAATTTGTCTCATGAGACCTATTGATTCATATAGGGGATATATAATTGTGGGATCCACCCATCACTACATATCCAATTCATTCCTAATATATTTAATGTTCAATTTAATTCATAAATAATATTCCATATCAAAAAATATATTTATTGAAGAATACATAATATTAATATTTCCCCAGTGAATAAAATAAATATAAAAGTAAAAAATGTATATATAAATGGTATATGGCTGAGGAAATGAGCATATCTATGATATAAAGAATATAGATATTTAATAGAAATGTAATTTACAATCAAATATGATTCAAATAAAGTGAATATTTAAAGATAAATTTAATGAATACAAAAATTAATCTAGAGATGATAGATGACCATCAATTCATTATAAAATTAGATTTTATAGTAAAATCTAGTCATTTAAATAATAGATTAAAATGGAATAGAAACATTTAAAATAAGTTTTAAAAAAATCTTTAAAAATCATTAAAATGTTATTAAAGAGTCTAAAGAGAATAAAATGGTTATGGATTTGGAAAAATCTGTTAATATTGTATACATTAAAAACATTCATTTTGAATTTTGTAAAGAAACTCCAAAATGAATATTTCATAAAAAAATTATAAATATTCCTTTAAAACCATGTAAAAATTTTAAGATATCTTAAAATTCCATTAATAAATCATTTGAGTAATAAAAATGACTTTTATAAAACAATTTTGAAAAATATGAGCATGGAAGAAAAATATACCCAGTCGGAAGAGAAATAAGATCATCTTTTATTTTAAATATTTATTTTCTTAATCCATATTATAAAGAGATTATAATTTTTAATAAAACATGTAAACTCATTAAATATCTAGATGATAAGAAAATATATGGATTTTATGAAGTGTATATTATAATATTCCTTTAATGAAAATAATAGAAATCCCAAAAAATGATATTAAAATAAATTATTACCTCCTTTGTTACTTTTAAATTATAACCCCTTAAAAGAGAAAACATTAATTGAAATATTAATTGTCATGAATAAATATATATTCATGTTAAATAAATAAAAGGGATATTATTTACACAACATAAAATTAAATAGGTGTATACTACCAAATATATCTCAATGGAGTGTAAATTGAGACGAAATTCCTTACAAAGATCATATTGTTGAAATGTGAACTATTTAATGAATATATTTTGTGTAAAAAATGTAAATACACAAAATATAATTCTAAATAATATATAAAAAATCAAATTTAATTTCACACATAATCTTTACATAATAAAATAAATGAATATGTGATATAGCTAAATGAAAGGAAATTGAGTTAAGAAACCCCTTACCTCACACTTCCCCTTAGTTGAAAATATTATCTCATGTATAATGGTTTTAAACATGTTATTAATTTATAACAGAACCATATTCATATTTATAATATCCTATTTGATCCTATTATAACACTATATCACTTACTTGTTAACAATCTTTCATTATTACCACTGTTTTGGGTGTTAACTACTTCATTTTCTGAGGCATGTTTTTTATGGAAGTTTTGGTTTTTATTAGTAGGATATAGTTAAATAATATCCATAATTATATAAATATTATAAATATCATATTTATTCATTAGATAAATTTTTATAATCGTTATTTAAAGTTAGAAATGCAAAATGAATCACATCGCTTTGTGGTGACGGTAGGTCGCGCATTCGCACATCTGACACTATCATTTATTAATGGGAGAAAGGGTAAGGAAGTATATGATATATTAAATTTAAATAATAAATATTATGTCATAATTATCATGCATATTACTTAGTTCCATAATTATGATTATCCATGTGTCAATTATGAAAAACAATTTACATCGGTTCGCGAGGTCGTGGTCCTCCGTACACACGAGCAATGATTTTATTTCCCATTTTATAGAGAATAAGATGAATAAATATTATGGAATAAACATAAAAACATATTAGTATATGGGAGAAAAAAATTATTATATTTTAATTTTAATAACATAATTTATTATGGTAAAAAAGAAGTAAAAAATAAGGTACTTGGTTAAGACTATTACCTTCTCTTAGAGAAACCACTTTTAGCTTACACATTAAACATTGAAAGAATGGTATTTTTATAAGACCATAAGCTCTAATATGTGGTTAAGGAACCTAGTGTGGTATTATTTTATGGTTTTCTACTCTATAAGGATCATGAATTGTGGATAATAGAGGAGAGGTGGTATCCTTTTATAGGGGAGGGAAAGAACACACTGAGAATTACTTAAAATATTAAATTATATATATATATATATATATCAAAAACATGACAAGTGGAACCAAGGAACCTAAAATTTTAATATAATATGTGATATTTCCTAAATAAACTAAACCAATAAAATTTGGGCAAGTGTAGTATACATTATAATCCTTATCTTCTAGTTGAACAACTTTAAACCCATTTTAACCTTAACTGTGATAATTAGGGATTCAATAATGATAAATTAATGATATGAACAAAAATAAAAAGATATTTCAAAAAAATAGTTGGAAATTATGATTAAAATTTTTTAATCTATTTTATAATATTTAATTTCTATATTTGTTATAAATTACTTTTAATATAAGAACACAAAACACATGAAAAACAATTTTTAGGAAAATACCTAATTTAAGAATAAAAATCATTTTTCCTTGAGGTAAAGTGATAAATTTGTTTTAAATAATTTTTTTGGCGTAATAATAAAAAATTAAGGTTTTTATACTTTTTATCAATCCCAACTATAATTTAATATTTCAACAATTCCATTAAATTCAATGACTCAAAAATAGTTTTAAATTCAATAAAATATAACTTATGTTTCACAAAATAAAATCTTGGGTTCCCATATTAAAAATAATGATTTAAAATATTATTTAACTCCTTATGGATACATTTGGTCAAAAACCACTCATAAAATATAATAAATTAAATTTTTAATGTTATTTTAATGTTTTACCACATAGTTTTCACCCAGTTTACCTCTTTTACCCAAACTAAGATGAAAAATATTTACCAAAGTTACTATTCATAATAGAAAAAATAATAATTTAACCATATTAAATTATATTAATTATTATAATTACAAATATTCAAACCATTTTATCAAATTAAATTCAAAGAAGTGGCAATATTTTATTTAAAATTAAACCCACAAAATGCGACAAAAAAATAGTTTTCTAGAAAAATGACTTCTTAAGTGTAAAATTTTTTTCTATAAAAAGAAAGGATAAAATTTGTTCTAATTATAATAATAGTATTATTAATAAAATAATATAACTAATTTTAATTTTAAAATATTTTAAAACAAAATGGAACTTTGTAAACACATGAAATGAAAAGACAGTTTTCAATAAAAATCAATATTTTCTATTATTCACTGAAAAGTTAATCTTATAGAAAAATACAAAAATATTATCCTAAGTTAGTTTTGATATTATGAATCCAAATATTATATCTATTTTTTAAATACAATTTGTAAATGTGTTCAAAATTAATTATAATATTTTCACACAAAATGTCATAAAAACCATTTTTGAAGAAAATATATTTTTAAAACCTAAAATGAATTTTCTAAAAAATGAGTAATTATTTACTATACATTAATAATTTTATTTTAATTATATAAAACCTTAATCCATATTTTTCATAATGTATATATTATTATTCATACCACCAATTTTAACAGTTAGGTTATAATACTCACATTAAAATAATAATATTTTAATAATATATCAAGGTTCATTTAAACTCAATGTTGCACATAATGAAAGCTATTGAATAAATTAAATTTATTTAAAGAGAATTTTTTTCTAAAATATTGGTCTGTTACAATGGTGGAGATTAAGAATTGTTCGTTATTTTATATAAATATAATAGTTTCCAGACATATCAAGATGATATGAAATCATAGTTGTGATATATATTCACCCTTAATAGAGGAGATATGAGCTAGAAGAGCTCAAAGAAGTCAGTGGCCACTAATTCTACAGTAGAGTATAAATATATTATGGCTTCTGATTTATCTAAAGAATAAGTTTTGAATTGAAACCTCATCTATGAGTTTTATGTGGTTCTTAATAGTAAACATCTTTTAAAATTGTATTGTTATAATACTTTGGTAGTGGACCTCGCTAGGGAGTCATGGTCACTTCAATGGATGAAGCATATACTTTAGAAGTATCACCTCTTGATGGGTTCTTTCAGAGGGATGAGGTCATATTAAGTTGATTTTCCATAAAAGTGGGCATGTTGGACCTATTAAATAAATCTTTTTTTGAGCAGAATCATGAATATCATGTGATAAAAAGTGAACTGAAAGTCATTAGTAGTTGGCTCTAGTTCAAGTGAGATTTTATTGGAGTTGGTTCTATATAACCAAATACTTTTTAATTTTGATTACATGTATATTAAAATACTTTATTATTAATAAATATTTTTTCATATGATGAGTGTTATTCTATATAGCATTAATATAATAATTTTTATAGACTATTTTTCACATTGAAAAGTCATAGTAGTTCCCTATTGTGATGAGAACCTTTAAAGTCTATGATGATATTCTTAAATACATTTTATATGGATAGATGACATTTATCTTATGGGTCATATACGATGTAATCTATATAGTGTACCAAGCTAATAAGACCTTGAGACTTCTTTTTATAAAAAATTTCATTGGTAATCTCCAATGGAGTAAGTTATGATAATAGACTCACTAATAGAAATTACACATGTTACATGTTTAATTGTATAATCTAACCTATGAATGTGATTATTAGTCCTTATACTTGATATTATTATTAATTTATATCATAAATCATATAATTTGATTTATTGATGAAAATAGGAATAACATATTCTCATTGTGAGGTAGGATATGTTGGGTGCATCATAAGTAATATGAAAATAATGAATAAATTAAGAAAGGATTTGTATCTTATGAGTTAATGAAAGAATATGTCATATAGACTTTTATTGGAATGAAATAGTCTGATGAAGTCTATTTCCTTGATGGTTTTATTGATGAATTCATTTCAAGAAAGTCAAAGAAAGGTATTCAAGAATATAAGCTGATGACACAAGTATGAAACCTAATTTATGGGATATAAAGGCAAAATGATTATATTACATGGTGAGCATCTCTAAGAGGTTGTTTTTATTATGACATTAAATTATTTCTCTATATCTTCCTTGATGTGTTTCTAGATTCTGATCTTGGACTTTAGGCCAGTTATTCTAGTTCCACTCAATAAGATTCTTAGAGTTTCACATATTAGGTGTATCTAGAATCTCAGTTAAATTATATTTGAATTTAATATTATAATATATATTATTCTCTAGTTTCAAGAAATGATATATAAAATATAATTTAAATAAATTAATGATATTTAAATATCCATGAGTTTTAATCACATCAAATAAGTATTATTATTTTAATTATTATTCAATGTAGGTTTTTACATAGAATTAAGATATTGTTTAATAGATTACATGTAATGATTAATTATTTAACATAATTATATAAATCTTATTATATCATTTCTTAGGTATCATAGTTGGAGGGCACAACATTTTCTATTTAGATAATTCTCTCAATCCTAGAGATAAATTTATCTAGAACACACTCAAGAAAGGAAACAATTGATCCTTCTTTTCTCTCTCATTTCCTCGAGAGAACTAGATAGATTCCTTCCAGTCTAGAATTAATTATAGTAGTGATCAATGAGAATGATTCAAGGAGAAAAATATTCAATACTGGCATGAAAATATTCATCTATGACCTTCCAAGGTTTATGGAGCACATGTAGATACTATTAGAGGGATTATACGCTTGAATATTTCATCACAACGATGGTACAATAGAATGAGGTTTGATCGGTCAATAACCTCAATGGAGAAAGAGTTTGAAGACAATAGGTAATTCTTATTCATAAATAAATTATAAATTGTATGTAAAATATCATGTCTTGATGATAGTGGGGTTATTATGTATCTATTTCTGCGGTGAAATCCAAGTAAAATGATGAAAAATAATTTTTAGACATAGTCTCATTCACTTCCATTGTGCCATGAATCCTTTAAGTGGTATCAGATCAGTTCACATACCATTTTATAGTTATTTTTCTTTCATTGATTATTGAAACATTTAGTGTTAGTTTTCATTTCCAGTTAATTTTTTCTTAAATCCAAAAGTCTATATAATATTTTTTCACTTTATATGACCAAGAACATTCCTATAACATATAAAGAACAACTATAGTTACTATCGGGAGGTACCGGAGATTCTGGCTGGAGGATAGGTTACAAGACATGTAACTATAAAACTGTATGTTATATAATCTGATCAACCACACCAAGATGTATTCACCTTAATCATGGATCATCATGTGGGAGATTAGTATCTAGTTTCATTACATTCCACATATTCATTGGCTATATAGCATGTGTCTTAATGGGTTACATATCATATAGATGGCATACACGCCATGTAAATTCACACAGTTTGACCCATAGGAATATTGAAAACCATGTGGTCAATGTTTGTGGCATGTATTTATTACGCAATAGATATTAACTGAAATCTAATAAACATAGTACAATTCTGACTACATGGTGTGTAGCTAGTATACACACTATGTAACGCATGAATTTCTAGGAATAATACATGTTGAGTCCCTAGGCGTGTGATGTGGATGGACATATAACATAGTACATGATGTTTAGTGGGTTTTATAGTCTATGTAACTTATACCCTTTCACAAAGATTACATGTTGAACAAATATGTACGTCGTGTGAATTAATTACATGGAATAGAAATTAATTATAGCATTAAATTATTAAATTGATTAATCTTTGTATAATTTTGGAACTTCAAGATGTGTATTATATTCATAAATTACATGTATTTGATGGGAATTTCTTATGTTACATGATGTATACTTTATAGGAATTTCTAGAAATACATGTTGTGTATATTCAAGGTGTGTCATGAAGTCATAACTATTGTGAAGACTGTGTATATTGACTCACAGGACTACACATCATGTAATATTACAACATGTTGTGTACTCTACATGCTATTTGAGTATAAGGTAAATGAAAAAGACCACATATATCATAGTCACATTCCATGTGAGGGATAGTACACTTCATATAGAGTAGAATGGTGCACACCATATTGCCTTTAAATTCGAGAAAAGATTTAAGACTAACCAAATGAGTGCACGTTGTATTCTATATCAATATATGTTATGTATAGATTAATTTTAAATTAAATTAATATATATTTAATTTATTTAAAATTATATTGGATGGGGATCTTTAGGACTATTCATATGGATATATTTAGATAAATGAATGAATGAATTAATAATATAATAAATTTATTAATTTTATCTATTTATCTTGATAAAGAGGGAATATAAATGAATGATAGATGATCTATTAAATTTTTAGTCGTTACATGTGTGGATGATCATAAACTTGAAAGGCTATAATATATATTGGATTCTATTTAATTTCATTTAATTTCATAGGAATTATAAATGCTAAAAATTTATTAAATTAAATATAATGTTCTATGAGTCATCCCTTCCACATTTATTATGCAGGAACTTCATGTACATGAATTATTTTATGCAACTCCATACCCTTAGTTCCTCTCATCTATTTTTGAGTAAATATATGTAAAGGATAGGTCTCAAATGATAGGAGGCTATTTAAAACCATAGTTGAGGTGAAACTAACCAAGTAGATTCACTGGTGAATAAATGGAATGCTGCAGCTCAAACCAATATCGATTCAAAGAGTTATTCCCCTAGGTTCAAGGGTTAGTTTATCATATGATCAATAAATCAACCAATATAAAATATTATGATCATTACACATATATTTATTTTATTTTATTATAGTGAATGGTAAATTATTGATGGAAGATTAGGCTCTCAACTTCCTGTCTTCATCGGTTATTCCCTAGGCAGTAATGGTTGATGATTTTATCACTCCCCCATCAGAGGTGTGGGGGTACTACCTTATTTAGGGGCTATATATCCCTCCTTTCTCACATTATCCAACCCAAATTTTATCCCTCCTTTATATAATATCATGATTGTCCCTAAAGTTTTTTATCTTCTTGATGACTTTACTCAACTTTTACTTTCGAACTCAGAGTTCACAAAAGACTTGAATCTTCTAAACCTGAAATTAGTGGCTCGATTTAGTCCACACAATCTGTCAGTTAACTCTTTTGATTGATTTTTATTTGAATATTTTGGATTATAAGATCAAGAAAATATTTTCCTTCTCAAAACATGACATATCATTCTACATTTATCATTGGTGGAAGACTTCATCATTGCTTGGCCCAGAGATCCTTGAATCTGGAATGGATCCCATTTCTACCTCTTTATGTGGTCCTATGACTTTCTTATGAAATGGGACGCCCTGAAAATTTCACTATGGGTAAGCTTTCCTAAACTTCTACTACCTTTCCAAAATCCTTTGATTATCCATATTCTTATAAATCTGGTTGAGATTTTTTGGTGTTCAAACAATAGAAAAAATATTTTATGTCACTTGTTCTCCCCATATATATGCTTTGAAGTCAATGTATCAAAAACACTAGTGGGGTGGGTGTGAGTCTCATTTGGGGAAGAGTTTCATTGAAAACAATCGATGGTCTTCAAGACTAGGATGGATTTATTTTCATCTTGTAAATACCTAGGTAATTTATTCACATCATGTCAGTACTGTAGTAGGGACTAACAATGGTGGTCATCTCCATCCCCCAGTCGATTAGGACTGATTCTCACCCTGACCACTTTATTGGTCATTTGGATATTATATTACTCTGATCTGAATGTTTTGGATATCTTTTCCAACATTAGATTTTATTTGGGTGATTCTAAATTGATAACGCTGGTCCTGGGATATGTGGGATTGATCCCTCCAATGGTAACACCCTCCTTTGTTGATACAGTGAATGTTAGTGGTGTGTACAATGGGAAGGAAATCATTCAACCAGCTAGTTCTAGGGTTGATTACAATATACCCAATCTGATCCAAGCTCAGTCTCTTTGATATAGGTTTTTTCAAGTCTGAGTGTTTCATCTTCCCTGAGGTAGAGGTCTCCTAGACAATAATATCCATTATTCTCAATACAATTACAAAATAGTTTCACTTCTATAAATGGGGATTTGAATGAGAATTTTGATCCTGATGGATGGAGAACAAATATTCCAAGATCAAAAAGGAAGCAGGCCAAGTCATGGTCCCTTGAGGAAATTGAATTGTGTGGCAAGTAAATGAACCCGTAACCAATGATGGATTATGAACATGACCCCCACATGATTATGAGAATTAGGTCTAGATCAAGAATTAAAAGTAAGGTAACCTTAATTATAAAAAAATTCTAGTCAGCAAGGGGAAAAACAATGACATGAAAGGATTGATAAAATTTATCAAAAACCATGGTTACCAGATCCACATGAAAAGAAAAAATAATATTGGGTAGAGACAAGGCTGGTAAAATAAATATGTGTATAAGATCTTATTCAGAATATTGGTAAGTTGGGTAATAAATCTCCAACTTCTAGGGATATGGATGAGGAGGATCAAGGTGGCATAATTAAGGAATCATAATCTTTGATGGAAACTTGGGTTGATAGTAAAATTGTTCCAGATCTGAAGATAGAACTAATTTTTAGAATTTTGAAGGGTGTAGACAATGAGTTAACTGATAGAGTAAATTTATAGGAGATAGTCATTCATTATAATGAATATATTCTATGGGAATCTTTTAAGATCAATGTTTAAAAGTAGAATTCACATAGAATTGTTGAAATATTGTTGCATGTTGATCTAAATAAATAATGGGTTTCTTAGATCGATGAACAGAATTGGATTTTGATAAGTGTCTTCAATGAGGGGAATACTAGATTGGAGGAACATGTACGAACATAGAAAAATATAGCCTTCCACTTTGAGGAGCTCATCATAGACAATCCAAAAATTAAGGTAACTTCCATCCAGTAAAGATTATATAGGGTAAAGCATTCCAACACTTTAAATTTTTTCTATAATGACTAGGTTATCACATATGTGGTTTGATGATTATTTTGGTCTCATGGCTTTTTTTGGTTTCCCAAATTCCATTAAAATTTCTTTCTTGAAATAAAAAAATTAAATTTCTAGTCATCCATGGTAAATTATTTATGCTTATTTGATTTTTAAACATGATCACTTATAAAAAATAAATTAACAAGCATGTAAGATGGAATAAAATAAATTGATTACTCATAAATTATTTTATCAATAAATGGTTAATTAATTATGTAAAATACAAATAATATTAATAATAATGTAAAAGGATAAAATAAATAATACTTATACATAAGGATAAAATCCCTCAAGGAAAATATTAAGTTCGTAAGTCCTTTCATTACTTAATTAAAAATGAAACCATAGTTTAAAGTACTTTTATTTCCTCCCTTAAGGTGATTTCAATTTTTGATGGGTTATGAATAAAGTATTGGGTTGACTTAACCTAGTTGTTATCAATTCTTGATTTCCTCTACAATACTTAGTGAAAATAAGAGGGAAAGTGTTGAGGAAATCTAAGTCCATGATTTCTGGATTGGGGAGTAAACTCAATGGATCAAGGTACTGTGAGTTAATGTAGTTTCTAAGACCACCTATATAAATACCTTATATTAACTTATCAAGACACCATATTGGTTATGAGAAGGTAAATATGAATCATTTCCACTAGAATATCCATGAAATAGTACATTATAAATATAATGGTGAGGGCTATTGAGATTTGATAAAATATTAGGATATTAGTAAGATAATCCTCACTATTAATAACTTCTAGCAGTGGTGTGGAACTTATGAATCATACTAGATCATGATTGGAAGTTTTATGTGCTAGGGACCCATATTCCTAATGATCCTTCTAAAAATTCAAGTAAATAAGAGCTCTATATCTACTTGAGACATCTAAATGACTCTATAGATGTCCAATGCTTGATGTTATAATCTATATCTAGTGAGATCCAAAATTTCCAAGAAAACATAGATGCATACACTATATTGTCTCACCTCGATGATATTTATAAGGAGAATGCTAGTTAAGAGTAGTATGAGATCTCCAAGGTACTCTTTACATCTAATATTGGAGAAGTTGTGACAGATGGGACTCATATAGTTGAGATTATTAGCTATATTAAGTAACTATAGATTATTATGTTTAATAAATCTAAAAAATTGTGCATGGATTTTTTACTTTCTCCACTCCATAAAATTTTCTTGAGTTGTATTTTTAATTTTAATTTGAAAAAAATTGATAATTTTATTTCATAACTCCTTACTCTGATTCTCTAAGTGAATAATGACATGAGGCATGAAAGGACTAGATCTCTTATGGTGAATAATAGGAAGGGTAAAGTAAAGGTTCCCAAGAAAAATTGCAAGTCTAAGGCTTTAGCGCACCACCTGATAAAGAGGAATAGGATATAGAGGTAGGTTAAAAAACAAGATGCATAATGTTTTTCATGTGGTAAGAAAGTCCACTGGAAGAAGAACTACACCTCATTGAAGAACCACGGGGAATATTTAGGTGTGTATGTTATTGAGTGTAACCTTTCCATTTCTACCAATTGGGTATTCAATATAGGAACCAAGTAGATTCGAGAAGGTTGTAATAAGTGTGGTGGATCGTCGAGCTATCAATAGAGAAAGACTGGATTACTTGGTTATAGAAGACTACCATCTTATTTTTCTAATAGGAATCATCCAAGTTATGAAGAATTTTTATTATATTCCTAGTGTTACCAAGAATAATATATTTGTGTTTGTTTTAGATATAGATGGATTTCTATTCAAGTTTGTAAATAAAATATTCTACTTTTAAAAAGATAGCATATGTTATGTTATGGAACATATGAATAAGAGTCTTTATTTACTAGAATATAAATACCAAGTTCTATAAATAGATAAAAAATTAAGTTCAATTAATCATATCACACCCAGTTGTGGCATCACTGACTTAGTCATGTAAACAAGAAGTTCTTGAAAAAGATATATCAAGATGTATATTTAGATTCTTTTGAACTAAAACCACTTGGTATGTGTCATGATTGTTTACAAGTAAAGTTGACCAAATCTCTATTTGGTGGACAGGGTGAAAGGGTCATGGAGATTATTTAATTTTTTTCACACAAATGTGTGTGTACCTTTTCCAATTAAAGATATAGGTGGATACTCTTACTTCATAACTTTTACCTATGACTTTAGTAGACATGAATGTGTTTTATTAATGAGGTATAATTCTAAATAATTTGATAAATTTAAGGGTTTCAAGAATGAAGTAAATAATAATCTTGGTAAGAAGATAAAGAAATTTTAAACGAATTGAGGTAGATATTATCTTAATTAAGAGTTTATGAGCTACCTAATGGAGTTTGGGATTATATCTCAACTCACTCTTCTTTATACACCACAATGTAATGGTATTAGGGAAATAAGGAACAACACCTTTTTTCCATAGTGATAATGATGATGATTCATGCATACCTTCAATTATCATTTTAGTGATATGATTTAAAGGATCTGGCACACAAACTAAAACCAGTTCCAACTAAAGTGAAAAATAAAATTCCATATGATTTCAGGCATGGGAAGAAATATGTTTTGACAAATTCATATATGTGATGATGTTGGTAATTTTTTAAGGATATATGTGGAAAACAATTAGAACCATAAGCTATAAAGTGTATATTTATAAGATATCCCAAGGATATGATGATGTATTATCTATAAGACCCCTCATAAAAGAATGTAATGGTGAAAAAAATAATAATATTCCTTAATAGGGTTTACATATGTAACACCCCCAACTCGAACCACTAGGTCCGAGTCAGAGTTCCCTCATGTGTGCGTCCCCATATGCAAGAGGTTGCCGACTAGTAGTGAGGGTCTAAGTCTGTCTGTGGGGAGACTATACCCTCAATATCATATCATAACACAAAATAAATAAACCAATATAATAAATAATTGTAGAAACATTTAGAAACTTAAATATGGAATTCACATCATACATTAAACATATAAATGGGCTCCCAAGGTGGAAATCCAATATAGAATATATGTAGCATATAAATAAATAAATAAAAACTATAGAGTCCTTCACAGTCCATCCTAGTATACCATTAGCTTCATGCTTCTCTACTCAATCATCAGCTACAATCCTCTTTACCTTACTCAGATCCCTATACATGAAATCAGTACATGCATCAGGATAACCATGTAGGGTTTGAGTAATAACCTAGTAGGACACCACCAATGCATACTTAACAAATGTGAACATGTATAACATGTTTATTACATGATGATAATAAATTTTTAATAAGAATAAAAATAAAACTACACATACTGATCATTTCCATTCTAATCAAGCGGCCAAAGACCCATTGTCCATACCTGCTTTATCTCCATGCTGGTAGGATAATGAGGAGATGTTGGAAGTTACCAAAACTATCCATGGGTCTAGTAGATCTATTGCTTGAAAACCACAATGAATCATTCATACATAAAAATTTTCTTCCCAAGGACTCAAGTATGACATGATTCTCACAAATCACTAGGAATCAAGCAACTTGATACTTTGCCTCCAGCAATTGAGTGAATCTTCAATGTGGTATTCCAAGTAATTATCATATCTTCACCCTATTCTCATGTATAACATCTCTATCATCACAATTCATGCACACTAACCTACTAAGGGAAAATCATTTCATTAAAATCCACCTATTAAAGCACTAATAAAAATAACTCTAAAGGTAAGGTAATGTACATAACAAGGTAGAGAATAAAGGAAAATCATATAATCATGATAATAAAGTAAAAAATATATATGTTTGTGTGTGTGTGATCATCATCAAACATTATCAAATAATATATAATAAAACTCATGGAATCAAGAATCATAAATAGTTCTTACGGGCTACACACATGTGCACATGGAATCACAATCAAGAAAGGTCATCAAGGTATTCTAACACAATAACTATACCAAGGAAAATAAGTATATATGAGAAGCCCAAAATGTAAGGAACTTCCGACCTAAAATTCATTGTCAAAGAATCTTCAAGGTTCATCAAGGAATCGTCACTCAAAACACATCCACATGTTCTTTAACTCAAAGAACTCACCAAAAACTCTTAGAACCTATTATATTATTTATTTAAAAAATAAATAACAACAACACATGTGATAATAGTTTCTCTCTATGGGATAATTTACAAATTATCAAATTACACCAATACAAGTGCTAGTAATTTCTTCCCCAAAGAATATTTATAAAACCACATGTGATAATACTCTATATATCTAGAATAATATGATATATTCATGTGATAATTATTTATAATTATAATTTGATAATTATGGGTCATTATCTCACAAATTTCATATGAAATAATAAAAATATGAAAAACAAATCCATACCTGGGAATTATCTCTTTTAAACATTAAACCCAGAAATATAGGAGATAGAAGGTTTTGATGCATCTATAAATTGGATGATTCAATATTATTATTAAAATAAAGATTCAAAAAACTTTAATAAAGTAATTTTTTAGCTTCATGGACTCAAAAGGGTCTCAAAAATTATGGAATAAAGGATTTTTATATTTTTAAGAAAGTTATCCATGTGATGGTTTGTGCCATTAAGAAACAAAAATTAATTTCACCATTTCATTTTTCTTTTAATAATTTCTTAATTAAATAGTGTTTAAATTATTCTATAAACATAATTTATGAATTAAAATAATTTAATGAATTAATTCTCATGATTTTGGTCTTTTAAAATCATCAAAAAAGCATTATAGGGTTGAGATGGGGAAGAAGAAATGAAAATGGGGTTTTTTAAATAATTTTTCACAAGAATGGGTGTGGTGTAAGGGAAACATGGTTTCACCCTTACACATCCAATACCTAACATTTAAGGGTAAGGATATACCATTATGCACCATGTTTTACCATTATGTGAGTAGAGGAAACCTCGAATTACACTTATGTGAAGTTTTGTTACCCTTACATAGTGTAAGAACTACCCTAATGCAGAATTTACCATTAAGAAACTCATATAAAAGTTTTTTTATGTTTATGAATCACCCTAAGTGCCCTTAAACAAACTTTTAAAAGATTAGGATACCCTTACTTGACTATTAGATCACCCTAACTTAGGTGTAGGAAACCCAATGGTACCTTTACATAACTTCATCTACCTTTACACAGCACAGTCTTATCCTTACATAGTGTATAGAAAAAGGATTTACCCTTACACAGTTTATAGAGGTAGGGAGTTACCTTTATGAAGTATAATTAAAACTCCCTTACCCTTAAATAGTGGATCTTTTACCCTTCCATAGGTTCTAACAACCATCCTTACCCTAATGTAACACTTGTAAATACAGGTTTACCTTTTTGAAACAGTATAAAAGCATAAGTAAGGGTGATTTTTATTGAAAAAGTATAGTTTCACATAAAAATAATTATAAATTATAAAAAATATTGTTAAAGTGTCAATTAAAAATTCATAGATATTACAATTCTCCCCCTATAATGACTTCCCATCCCTAAGATGCTTCTCTAGTGGTCTTGCTCGAACAACTCAATCCACTGAACTCAAACATCACACTGTCAATCCCATGTCTCCTCCTTGATCTTTCCATGATGGCATAGGATTTGGGTAAGTGGTGTTATATTCCCCTGATGTATTTTCTCACTTCGGTCAATAATATACACTATACACTCCTCATAATATGCATCTAGATCCAATTCAAAATCCTCACAGTATATAACATGTGTAGCATCAGGTATATACCTCTGAAGCTGAGAAATGTGGAATAAATCACACATTCCTCGATAATGTGGAGGAAGGTATATATGGTATGACATTTTCTCATCCTATTAGATGATCATGGAGGATCCAAAAAACCATAGTTTCAATTTCCATTGCTTCTATAAATGATGATTCCCAATTCAAGGTGACACTTTCAAGAAAATCCATTCACCGAAACAAAATTCCAAATTTTTTCTCCTCTGGTCTGCAAATAATTTCTACCTACTTTGATCAATCACCAACCAATTCCTGATCAACTAAACTCTCTTTGAGCACTCCTCTTCTAAACTGGACCCAATGATTATTGTCTCACCTGCCTCATGCCAACACATTGATGAGTGGAACATCTATCCATAGAGAGCCTCAAATGGTTCCATCTTTATAGAATCCTAGAAATTGTTATTTTAAGAAAAATACACTAAGTCTAGGTTATCATCTCAATATTCACCAAAGTCAAGAACACAAGCATGGATCATATCCTCTAATA
Organism: Viscum album; assembly: GCA_963277665.1. Classification (NCBI taxonomy): domain Eukaryota; kingdom Viridiplantae; phylum Streptophyta; class Magnoliopsida; order Santalales; family Viscaceae; genus Viscum; species Viscum album. Next base: position 203,915,276 of record OY728132.1, on the reverse strand, counting down.
TTTGAATCATTTTCTCATACTATCTATTAGTCTTAGGATGGTAAATTGTGCTCAATCTCAACTGATTCCCTAGGTATTTTTGAAAGCCCTTCAAAAAATTGTGATGTGAAACATGGGTATTTATAAAATACTATACTCAAGTTAACTCCATGTAATCATATGATCTCATAGATATACAGCTTTCCCATTTCATACATTGAGTGAGTCTCTTGTATCGATAAGAAGTGATAAACCTTCATCAGCTGATTAAAAATCAACCAGATAGCACAGTGATGCCTTAGGGTCCTTGGTAACCATTTTAAAAAATCGATCTCCATGTCCTCAATTTTTTATATGAGAATTGGAAGCGGTTGGAGAAAAACACCATGATGATGTTGTCTGACCTTTAACCACTAGCATGTAAGGCATCAGAAAACAAACCCAGTGATATCCCTCTTCATCCCTAACCACCAGAACTATCACATGAATTCATGGTAAATCTTCATCATAATAGGATGTACTACCTATATATAGGTATGAAAGACCCTCATCAAATACTCTCTGATGGAAGCATGTGATACTATTATATCATGCATAAGGATCACATTTTTGTTTCCCAATGACCACTCGGGTATCGGGTTACCTCCATCTAGTTATTCATGCATCACAGCACACTCTGGGTTAGTATTATATCCAACATTTACCCAGTATACTATAGAAGACATGGATACTAAGGGAGTATAATTAATTGATCTTTGATCCCCAGAATCACCCATCCTTCAGTTATGAAAAAATCATATCAAGCACCACTACTCCACGAAAGGCTACTCACCAATCTCACGATCTATTTACATATTATGGTTAAGATCATCTGTTATGGAATCAACTTTCCCAGGTTCATAATTCATCTCAAAGTACAACATTTATAGATACTATACCCAACACCTATTCCTTAGATTCAGGTCTTGTTGTGTGAAGATATATGAGAGGTTTTTTTCATCAGTGTAAACAATAAACCTATCACCGAAGAGATAGTGTCAACAACACCTAAATGAATGGACCACCACTAAAAGCACCAAGTCATGGGTAATTTAGTTTCACTTGTGGTGTTACAACTGATGTGACCCATAAGAAACTTGTAACAAACCAGTCTATTTCATCCCTCCAACGGACACTCGGACCATCCCATTATTTGCCCAAAGGGCATTCCCGATCCCCATGATCTAGAAACTAGTTCATGTACATCATAGGAAAACACTTAGGAATGGTTTCTACAAATAATTAGATTAAAATAAAGTGGAAATACTGTAAATAAAATTAAATAAATAACTGCCTGTATGTAGGACGTCCACACAAGATAAAAACAAACAAAGCGCAGCCTAATAACAAAACTAGGAAAACAACAATGAGCACCAAAAAATTCCCTCACCATACAAAAATCCTCTCTTTCAAGGAAAATATTCCATCCTACAAAGGATTTTCTTCACCTCACCAACATATATATCTAACCTCGATCTGTAGAATGTGATAAAATCCTAAGTGGACCATGTAATAAGGAAAACTAAAATAAAAACTAAAATATAGACATACATGTATCCTTGTGACTATACAAGTCACCTCCCAATAAACAAGAACCACAACACCCCATGGGAGATAATAAAGTATAGGATGAACTTGAAACTAGAAATGATAATATAGGCATGAGCACAAAATCACTTAGTAGGCCACCGCAACCCATCGAAACTAAGCAGTCATTTTCATATTACATCATAAAAATTTTTGTTTGGAATATAATAGAAAAATTATAAATTTTCTATAATATTTTAAAAATAATCAAAAATACATAAAATTGTGCTAAAAACCCTTTTCCACGATTTTTATTTAAATGAAAACAATCTCTTGGAAATCAACTTTTTTCAACCTAAACCACTTGGCCAAAACACCATTTTAAAGTGTTTTAAAGTCACACTATAAAAACTTTTCTTAAAAAACTCATTTAGAAATATAAATTTTAAAACTCAAATAGTTTTCCATTATCACATGGTTTTCCAAAACATATTTAAAAACCAATGATTTATAAAAACTTGGAATAATGGCCTAAAAACCCATTTTTTACTTTTCTCACAAGAGAACATTTTTCAAAATTATTTATAAAAATATTTTGTAGAAAATTAAAATTAAATATTATAATTTAATTCTATAAAAATCATTCATAAACTATTTTCAAAACATTTGAAAAATAAACCATGTAAAGAAGAAAGAAATCGCACAAGCAGGCACCACTATGCTCAAGTTATACAATAAAAAAACAAATGAAAAGTATATATGTGATAAAATTAATATTTTAATTATTTTAAATATTTATTTAAATTATTTAAACACTTAAAATTTAACAATTTGATCTGATTTACATCTTTTTTGAATTTTTGGTGAGTTTTGGACTAAAATGTGAAAAAATCTTAATTCTGGAATTTTAATAGATTTTTATCGCTTTGGTATTTCGAGCTTAACATTTTCAATATTGATAAAAATGAAGTGATTATTTTTCTTAGGCTTCCATTTTTCATGGTATTAAACTTATTCAAGTTTACTCAAAGCTAATTTAAACTCCAATAATCCCAAACAAATCAATCAATTTGAAAAATATTTCTAGAAGACTGAATTGACCCCACCATAGTAAATGAGGCATATCTCGGCCTAAAAACCTTAAAATATGGTTCTTAAAACCATATTGTATATAGTAATTCAATAATCATGTTTAAATTAAATTTCATGTATAATTTCTCTCATTAAATCATCTATTGAAGGTTCCAAAATTCAAGAAGATAAAGGGTCTATTCAGATATAAAAATTATTCTTTAGTAATTAGGAAATAACTTTTTATAAAAGTTTATAATGGAATTTAAATTTTGAGGTTTGATATATGTCTCAATTAAGAACAAATTTTAAGAAGAAATATTCAAAATTTTCAGTCGTCTGGTGGGCCGAACAGAAGAAAACTTCTGGCAGAAAAATTCTAGAGGAGAAATTTTATATTCTTCCTTTTCCATCTTTTTTTATTCTTAGTTTTCTAATGCCTTATTATTCCCCATTATTATTAGTTAATCTTCACATGGAGGGGTAAACTTATAAGTGATTGGTGAAGAGGAGTTTTTTCATTTTTTAATGGTTGATTTCTTACACTTTATTGAATTAAATCTATTTCTCTCTTCAGTGATGTTGATTTCAATTTCTAATAGAAATTTTTATTATAAAGTATGATCATATTTGGTTTTATATTATGTTATTGATATTTACTTGGTAAATAATAATTTTCTCCCTCTTCTAGGTTCTGGTTTATATTTGATGGAATAGAATAGGGATTAGTGGTGAAGTGCTTGGAAATCATTAGTACATATGGGAGGAATAGTGGATATTCTTGATTGTTTGGGATACACATTACCTAATCAGGTATTTCCTCATTCAATTGAGGTTATTAGATGAAAATATCTCACACATAGTAAGTATAGTAGATCAAGATAAGATCTTGGAAAGTTTTACTCCCACAATCACCATTTGACCAAGGGAGTGAGTGGAAGCGATCGTGGAATCTCACTTTAATTAGCTTAGTAAAAGAGGATTGGATAAATTGGAACTAGGATAGTATTAAAATTGGAAAACTGAACCTTACCTGGTCACCCTTCTCATATCATAGCTTTCAATCACTTTATTTGCCAATTTTTTTCAATTTTTTTCTTAATTTGTTTCTTTTGTTTTGTTTCTTTCATTTTTTTAATCAAATAGTTTTAAAAACACCCCTTTTACCTCTAATTAAATGTGACAAACATTATTGTTGTGAACTCCTCTATATAGACAGCATGGTTGATCACTATGCTACATTTTAACTTGGTAGATAATTTTTTTCCACACCTCATGATAGTCACATATCAAAACTTGGCATGGTTGGTAGGGAGGCAGTACTAACAATATAATTCTTACATTTCATAAATAGTTTTCCTTTAATTCATTAAAAAAACTAAAAAAAACTTTTCTATGATGTATTCCAACTACAATTATTCTACCTGGATTGATTACTCATAGGTTCAGGGACAATTGGTTCATAATGATGAGTAATCCCTCTTATAAAGGGTCAATGAACTCACTGTTTTGGTCAATAGAATATTGAATGGCCATGTCACAGGTATCTTGCATCAAGAACTAATGTACATGCTTAATCAAGTCAAAACTGATTATCAAAGATTAAAGTACAAGGAGGAAGTACCATTAGGTAAGGGACCTCAACTTAAACCAAAATCAAAAGAAGTGGTGGAAGATAATTCCCTACTCATATCTCAAATAGAGGATCTTGAATACCTATCATGTTTCAATGAAATTAAACTCCAAGAATCACTTTATGTTGAGAAAGAAATTAAAGTCGATTCAATTAAGGGAGGTAATTTTATTCTAAACACTTTTTATTCTGATTTTATTAAAGATGAATTTAGTATTACCTCTCCTTATTATAAATTTTCATATTTAGACAACACTTTTATTTCCTGAGATGATAAATAAGAAGAAAAAAGAAGATTCATCTGAATAGGGACATATGGTGCTCCCTGAACATGTTGAACCTTTATTGGGGGTAGTATAAGAGGATATCAATGTGGCTTTGCTGGAGAAAATCAAGACACAAGCTGATTATATTGAAATGGAATAATTTGATATTGAATGCTTATGTTTTAATTTTATTCTAATATAATAACACTCTAACTTTCCCTTTTAATATTTCATTAATGAAATATACCTAAAGAAAGCACTAGAAAATGGAGAAGAGGTTTTTATAGTGGAAACTAAGAAAGAGGATGACTGATTCTTTGTCCTACCCCCCCCCCCACCCCAATGCAAGTTATATTTCATTTACATAGGGATGGATTTATTGTAATATATCTATGGAGTCCTCAAAAAAGTAGTAAGTGAAAGCTGGAAAAGAATAAGTAATGGTGGTTCATGTTAAAGAGACTCCACCCACCATCAGATTGGGGATAACCAACTAGAACTTCCCATCTTGAAGTATTCAAAACCTAGGGACCATTTGGGGAATTAAACCAAGATCTATCCTTATTTTAATTTTATTTCTCATTCTATTTATATTTTCCTTTATTTTAATAAATTTATTATATTATATTTTCTACTTTTAGTTGTAGTTTTTTAGTGTGCAACACTTAGGAGCTTAACTCAACATCTCAATACCAATAAGCTAGGTTGTACCTCTACTTTACACTTACTTTTGATAATTAAATTAAAAAATCTTATTTCATATTAAATATACTTTAATGCACTAAGTCACTATATCATTTAAGTGGGGGGGGGGGATTTGTAGTTTTGGATTTTCAAAAATTTTATTTTTCTATTTTTCATCCAAAGAAAAAATTGTGTGTGTTTTCAAACTTTTGAGTGTTTCTTTTTTAAATTTTAGTGTTTTTTTCAAACCTATTATCTCAAATTATTATATTTTCTATTTTTGAAACCCATTTCAATGAGTGAAAAAAATTATTCCATGAAACTAAGCCTAAATGAATACTAAAAAATGACTTTTTTCAAGTTTATAAATTTGGGAATTTCATGAAAATTTCTTTGATTTTTTATCACATGCCACATATCACTATTATTTAAGGGTTGGCATCCAGTTAAATAATATTATTTAAGGGTCAGCATAAAGTTAAATAATTATTTTAACCAAAATACTAGTGCTATAAATAAACGGTTATGACTATTGATCATCAAAAATTAAGAATAGAGAATCGTTAAGCACAACGAACTACTCTCTCCCGAATTTTCCTCCTCCCTCTCAAGAATGATAAGAACACCTCCAAGCCCAGAGGATCTTGGAGCGATCAAGAAGAACAATTCAATACAATTAATTCACCATGTTAGCACCCGGAAATCAATTGATGTTACTCGGAAATCAAAGGAGCGGGTGTAGATCATCGCTAGAGGAATTCTACACTTGAATCCTTATAGCGCAACAAAGGTAATCCGAAAGGGTTTTGGAAATATCAACATCACCAATAAAGAAATGATCCTGAGGCGAGGTTATGGTTTCTTCCAAAATTAAATAAATTAATTATAAATTTAACATGAAAGATCATCTCTCGGGGTTTTTGGCAACTCTATATTAAAAAATAATAATAATACGCCCACTAAAGGCATTTCCATTGTTCCTGGAACCATCAAGTCTGTCATGTCACCTACTATAGTTCTAAATGGAATCAAACTCTCTTCATACATGTCTTAGATGAGTTTAGTGTACTCTACTTGCACCCCCTTTCTTTCAAGAGTTCTTCATAAAACCTCTCTAGAAACTTTATCATATGCATTTTCCAAATAATGAAAACCATATGAAAATCTTGGAATTTTTGTCGATGATACTTAATCAGACCTCTAATCAAATAAATCACTTCTCTGATTGAACATCCAAGCATAAAACCAAATTTATTATCTAAAACATTAGTTTCCCTTCGAATCCTTTATTCAATCACTCTCACCCAAAGTTTAATGGTATGACTCATGATCTTAATGCCTCTATAATTCCCAAAACTTAAAATGTTTCCTTTTTTTAATCATTTACCTTATTCATGGGATGCATTTGGATATATATAAATATAATTGATTTTTAATATGGGTTAGTATCACAAGATATGAGTTGTGTAAAGGGTTACACATCAATATGGTTTGAACATATTGATATAGTGAGAGGAATATGATTCTAAACTAAATCATTAAAAACATGCATACATAAAAGGAATACATGAGATATAATAAATCCCCCTTAAAAATACTAAGTGTTAGAATTCTTCCAAAGAAAACACATGTCAAGACCTCGATCATTCAACAGGGTAGGTTGGTAGGGTTCCCATGGATTATCTTGTATAATGAATGGTAGAAATGGTTAACCCTAAGAGTTGGCTAACCAAACACCACTGTGATCTTTGGGTTATACTTAGCTAGGAAAATATAAGAGTTATGATATTATAAAATTGGTGTTGAGTTTATCCATGTGATTGATTGCATAAAGAGTTGTCTGGTCAGCCATCCAAGAGTCATATATGATATAATTGGCATAATGGCCTACCTAAATAACTAAATGGTGAGAGAAACGTCAAAGAGAACTCATTGCTTAGTGAAATACAGATCTTGGCCCACTAATGGATGTAATGGATTCAAAAGGGGTCATCATTTTAGTGTGAACACATGTAATAAAAGTCCTTATTAAATGAATGTAAAATATGATACTCATCTGATAAAACCTTTTGTTGTAGATGAATAGCATCATCATCATCAAACTTAACTATGAGATTAATATTTGAAAATGAGAAGCATAATGTAAGAAACTCTTAAGACTGATAACTTTGAAAAAGTTCTTAGGTATGGAAATTCTATGTGTTAGAACAATACCTTCTTGAGTAATCAACTGTTGAAGTTGTTCAACACTTGGAACCTAGATGCTTATGAGATGTGTTAGAGTCTGCATCCCACATCGGACTTGTGGTCCAATGTGGTTTTTATTATTTGTTATAAAAGAACCTCAAAGCATCCTTTAGATAGCACCTTAGGGGTTCGAGTATACCTCATTTTATCATTCTGCATGGTATCATAGGAGGTTCTTTAAAACCTGACCCCTCCCTCCCATCTATTTTTTTTATTCCGCTCTAGGGTTTACTGAAGTTTTCCCGGTAAGGGGGGCGGCAGCCTCCATGTCCAACTCTATAGTTTCCCCTCCCCTCCCTCCCAAGTGTCGCTCAGCCCGCCGCTATCCCAACGGCCTCCCTGCTTCGGCCTCCCTCCCGACGGATCTCCCCCCACCGGAATCTCCCTCCACATCTCTTCAAGAGGCCCTCAGCGGACTCCCATCATCTGGTGTCTTCCTATGCACCTAAACTTCTGGAGCCCTCCTACAATCCCAATGGTCGGCCGCGACCCTTTCTCCTCCCAGTGCGCCTCCCTGATGACGCATCCCCTCCTTCCCCGATCCAGTCGCGCATCCCGCTGTGCCTCCAGATCCCGACGGGATCCAGGCACGACTCTTGGCCCGCTTCTTCTCCTGGCTCCTATCTCACCTCCCGCTGTCTTCTCGGCCCTGCACCACTCGGCGGTTCTCCCTAACAAAAAACTCTCACCCGCTGTCATCCTCCTGTGCGCGCCTTCCATGCACAAGCTGCCCAATGGACCTACATCATCTCTCTGCCTCTCGTAAGAGACGACTCTCCTACAGCACTCTAGTCGGACTACCGGCCCTACCCCGCTGCTCCGTCTCCCGCTCCCAGGCGGCTCCCATCGACATCCCCTACTCCACGTCCCTCACGATGCCTCCTTGTCCCAATGGGGGGATCCCCTCCTTTCCCGATGGGCTCCCCTCCTATTCGCCCCCCCCCCCCCCCTCCCGTGCGCTGCTCTACAAGCCAGCCCTCCCTCTGGCCATCTGCCCTAGTCCGACGAATCTCATCATCGTCACTTCCTCTAGCAAACCATTGCTCCCTCAATGTGTGCAACGACCCTCTCTTGTGTCTCGTGACACCACTAGCGGCCGCATCCCCTATTATGTGTGCGCCTCCTCTAGACAGCTCCCGTCCACTATGGTTGCTCCTCTGCTAGGCAGCCCTACCTCTCGTCTTTGGAACCTCCTACAGAATCCCTGCCTCCCATCGCTCGCATCTCCTGACGACCCCCAGTAGCTGCCTCCCTATCCGCCAGCACGCCCTTGCGCTGCCTCCACCGTGGCGCAGCACCTCGACCACCTCAGACTAGGCCCTTTGGCGCCGCCAGATCCCGCAATGATTCTTCGGAATCCCCACCTCTTTTCACCATCCCAGCAAGTGTGGATTTCCTGATTCTAGTGTGGCTTTCCCGACGTATCATCGATAGGCCCCGCTAGTGAAGATTTTCGGGCGCTCCTCCAATCGGCCTGGTCTGTGTGGTTCCTATGCTGCTTCTGCGACATCTTCATCGATCCACCATATTGAGTGGGGCTATGATCTTGAGGGGGAGCTACAGTCGTTTATTTTTTCTCTTTATTTCATCTTGTTTTGTAATCAAGTTGGGTATGTCCAGCTTGAGGGGGAGTGTTTGCAGCGTTTCTTGTTTTCTTTGTATTATCATTGTTTTGGTCTCTTTTCATTATGTGTTCAAGATACATACACCTAGCTTGAGGGGGATTGTTGGAGACTGCATCCCACATTGGACTTTTGTTCCAATGTGGTCTTTATTATTTGTTATAAAAGAACCTTAAGGCCTCCTTTAGAGAGCACCTTGGGGGTTCGGGTCTACCTCATTTTATCATTCTACAAGAATCATAGAATGATTCACTAAAGGTTTTGAAGGAATTATATGCAAAATTTCTAAAGGAACATTAGTCTCTACTCATATACTCAATGTGATTGAGTATGTAAATGGCTAGGTGAGACTGAAGATATCCTCTAAGGCTAGTTCTGGTTAAGAAATTCATTCTGTTTTCATCAATGGAAATGTTCTCATAATATGAATGAATTCAAGAAGTGTTTATCGTATTTTCTAAAAGTGTTAGGGATAGAAGGACCAAGAAAATGATGACAAGGTTCTAATGTTGTTTTGACAGTACAAGTGGGTAAAAGTTCAAACCGGGAGAATAAAAGCTAGTTTGAGGGTACAACGATGTTTCTTCAAATAGTAATCCAACATCATTAAAACCTAGAGTTGTCATGAATGAAGAGTAAATTTTATGTTTCATCTTAGTGGATCGGTGAAGATACACTAGGGGATTGAATCAGGAATAACCAAATTCTTTCCCAAAAACTAATTCTCCATCAGTAGCTTTAAACCCCTTTTGAAATTTAACATTTTTCACTTATTAAGATATAAATGGATCTCTTGTTGTTTACCCTGATATACACCTATATGTAATGAAAATGTTGAAAGTAAAGATAGAACAAGTGTTTCTATAAGGATCGGCCCCAATGCAAGAAAGCTGCTCCTTTTTCATTCTTGGGATGTTCAAGCCACGGATTCTCCACTGATAATCTTGTTATAAATTACAATGAATAATCAGGGATTATCTTGAAACTTATCTTGTCATATTACACAAGAAAGTGATCATCATATTACACTGGTGATCTACCTCCACTATATTACACAAGTGGGGGGATCTTCATACTGTATCTCACAATCTTAACACTAGCCTCACACCAGCTAGATCTCAGCTTCCTTCTGAAGTAGATCAACAATGTTGCAGAAGTATGTCTCTACACCCACAAACGGATCTGTTTCCTCAAACAGACTCTTCGACTGCCTTTAGATCTTTCAACACAAACACATGTGTAATACTCCATGTCCAAATGGGTTGTAAAATTTAGTGGGAATTTGAATTTTCAATTAGTGGGTGATTCATTTTGAGGTTCAAGAGGCCGCCGAAGGAAGGATCATCAGGGTGCTACAAAATTGTAGTAGTAGACCATTCACAGTGTGACCAAAGGTTTCACGCCATGAATGTTCAGGGACAGGAGGGGTTCCCCTGTCCAGGGTGATTTCTGGCATAACCCTTTTAATCACATCGTGAAAATCTGTTTGGGGTGGTTCTTAGTGGTGATTCCAAGTAAGATCATCCCACCGCTCTTACTTCCCTTCATTGTACCCTATTTTGGCTGATTTTGGTTTAGGGTTTTTACCGATTTCTACCGGAGTAGGGTGTAAATTATCATGATCGATGGGGTTTCAGCCGTCTAGCATAGAGGAGAGAACCTGAGATGAGGATTTCACACTGTCACACTTCGTTTCAGCAAAGGTACATCACTGTGTAAATTTTTCAAGGGTTTTTGGAGTTTTTTATTAAAATTTTGTCTTTGAACCGGAAATATTAATTTGTTATTTCATTTTTCTTAGCTTTGAGGGTGTTTCAGGAGTGTATTGCACCTCTTTTTCAGCTTAGGCAGGCTTGGGAATCAGTTGTCGGCCTTCAGAAAATAAAGGTAAGAGATTTTTGTTTAAGGTAGGGTGGTCCTCAATACTTTCCCTATGATATTACTACTTTTTTATGATGCATGCGAGGTGTGGGCATGCCACTGAGGGTGTTGACCTATCAATTTAAAGGAATTGGTTAATGAATAAAATAGAACACCTGGAGATTCCATTAATTAAGTAGCTCAATTAATTAAATGCTTGCTTTTATAGAACTAAGACCCTCAATCACATCATACCTAGTGCTACGGCTTGACGCCCCGGTAGCTGATGGTCTAGGACTTGACCTGATGTGTGCTTTAGGAAGTATAAATCCCTCCTAAGGGGTGTGACCTAAATGAATAAAAAATTTTGGACTTAGTGACCCTGCTTAGTGACTTATGACACTACTTGGCAGAGGTGAGTGGACTCAGATGACCTTAACCCTCACATGCATTAGGGGGACCTTTGTGATACCATGGAGTCGATAGGCTCGTAGTGCTAAAATGATTCCGGGCTCAAAATTTATAAAAACCCGCTCGTTCGTTCACTGAATGTACCCGAGCCAAACTTCGGGAAATGATTTCGGGCACACCGGGCCTCAGAATCAGGTGCTGTCAGAAACTGCGTTCTTGTAAAATTACAAAGAAAATTAAGAAAAAAAAATTCCTTGAAATTTACGGGTATTTACATCACTCCCACCTCAGGGATTTACGTCCCTGTAAAGATACATCATAAACTAGGGAAACAAATGTGGGTACTGAGCACGCATCTGAGCCTCCCGCTCCCAAGTGATCTCCTGGAGGTTCTCGTGCTACCATCTGATGCGCACTAGAGGAACCGACCATCCACGTAGGACCTGCTCCTGTCGATCCTCGATCTCCACTGGGACCTCCGCAAAGGTCTCCCCATCATCAACATCTAGCTCCCCATGGTCAATGATGTGCGTCGGGTTGTGAACGTATCTTCTCAGCTGGGATACATGGAAGACGTCGTGCACCCGGTGCAACTGAGGTGGTAGAGCCAGGCGATAAGCCACCTCGCCAATCCTACTGAGGACCTGGAATGGTCCAATGAAGCGTGGAGACAACTTGCCGCCTCGGCCAAATCTCCGTAATCCACATCGAGGTGAGACACGCAAGAAGACGTGGTCGCCATCCTCGAACTCTAGTGGCCTCTGCCTCCTATCAGCATAAGACTTTTTCCAGCTCTAAGCTATCCTCATCCGCTCCTGGATGACCTGGACCTTCTCTGTCGTAACCCGGACCATCTCTGGTCCCACAAGTGCTGACTCCCCAGGGTCTATCCAGCACAAAGAAGATCTGTAAGGTCTGTCGTACAACGCCTCGTATGGTGCCATCCTGATGGTGGAGTGGTAACTGTTGTTGTACGCAAACTCCATCAAGGGTAGGTGGTCCTCCCAGCTGCGACCAAATTCGAGGACACATGCGCGGAGCATGACCTCGAGAGTTTGAATGGTCCTCTCTGTCTGACCATCCGTATGAGGGTGAAAGGCAGTGCTCAGACGTAGCTACGTCCCGAACGCCTCCTGCAACCCCTTCCAAAGCCGGGAAGTAAAGCGAGAATCTCGATCAGAGACGATAGATGATGGCACACCGTGAAGTCGTACAATCTCCTGAACGTAGAGATGCCCCAAGCTCTCCACTGAGCCCTGATCTCTGATGGGTAATAAGTGAGCCGACTTGGTGAGTCGGTCGACAATCACCCAGATGGAGTCGTGACCTCTGGAAGTGCGTGGAAGTCCAGTCACGAAGTCCATAGATATCCCATCCCACTTCCACTCCGGGACCTCCAAAGGCTGTACCAAGCCTGCTGGTACCTGATGCTCTGCCTTTACCTGCTGGCAGGTGAGGCATCGTGAAACGAACTCTGCCACAACCTTCTTTATGCCTGGCCACCAGTGCTGGTGTCTAAGATCCCGATACTTCTTCGCCACTCCAGGATGTACTACCAAAGGAGAAGTGTGAAACTCTCTCAGCACCTCCTCCCGTAATGTAACTGGTACCAAGGTACATCCTCTGGAAAGAATGTCGTGCTCTTCTCCAAAGGAGAAACCATCAGGTGCCTGTCCTGAGGATATCTGTGCACGCCGCGTCTCATAGTCAGCATCCCCACGTTGTGCCTCTCTAACCCGCTGCAGTAGTGGATGAGTGACTGTGAGTGACTGAAGGAAGGATTTTCCATCCCTATCCATGAAGGATATCCACAAAGAGGCTAGCTGCTCTGTCACCTCCTCGAGTAGCTGAATGCCCGTCCTCCTGCTGAGAGCATCGGCTACTACATTCCCCTTCCCAGGAGTATAGACTATCTCAAAGTCATAGTCCTGGAGGAACTCGAGCCATCGTCGTTGTCTCAGGTTCAGGTCCTTCTGAGAGAAGATGTACCTGAGACTCTGATGGTCAGAAAAGACTGTAAAGCGCTCGCCCATCAGACAGTGTCGCCATGTCTTCAGAGCGAAGACCACTGCTGCTAACTCCAGGTCATGGGTAGCGTAGTTCTTCTCATGCGGCCTCAACTGACGTGATCCATAGGCGATCACTGCCCGATCCTGCATTAGGACACATCCGAGTCCGGTCCCTGATGCATCGCAGTAGACTACGTGCCCTACTCCCTCCTCAGGCAACCTCAAGATAGGTGCGCTGGTCAATCTCTGTCTCAGCTCCTAGAAGCTCTGCTGACATCTGTCTGACCACACAAAGGGTTTCTCCTTCTTCGTCAAAGCTGAGAGTGGTGCCGCAACTCTGGAGAAGTCTGGCAAAAATCTCTGATAGTATCCAGCTAGTCCCAAGAAACTCCGCACCTCCATCACGCTCTTGGGTGGCTCCCAAGCTAGCACTTCTCGATCTTCGCAGGATCCATTGCAACTCCCGCCTCAGAGATGACGTGTCCCAAGAAGTGGACCTCACGTATCTAGAACTGATACTTCGAGAGTTTTCCATAAAGCTGGTGCTCTCGGAGTGTGTCCAGTACAACACACAAGTGGTAGGCGTGCTCCTCCTCAGTCGTCGAGTATATCAAAATGTCGTCGATGAAGACCACGACAAATCGATCGAGGTATGGATGAAAGATCATGTTCATGAGGCCCATGAACACTGCTAGAGCATTGGTTATGTCGAATGGCATAACCAAGAACTCATAGTGGCCATACCGACATCTGAAGGCCGTCTTCTGCATGTCCTCGTCCCAAACTCTGATCTGATGATAGCCTGACCTGAGGTCTATCTTCGAGAACCACCGTTATCCCTTGAGCTGATCGAAGAGGTCATCAATCCTCGGTAGCGGATACTTGTTCCTCACCGTCACCTGGTTTAGGCGATGATAGTCGACACAAAGTCACAAGCTCCTGTCCGCCTTCTTGGCGAACAATATCGGGGAAGCCCAGGGTGAAACACTAGGTCGGATGAATCCCTTGACCTGCAAGTCCTCCAACTGTACCCGTAGCTCTCTAAGCTCAGCGGGGGCCATCCAATATGCTGGAGTCGATATCGGGGCTGTCCTGGGGTACAGGTCAATATAAAAGTCTACCTCTCTGTGAGGAGGTATACCTAGAATGTCTTCGGGAAAGACGCCTGCATACTGATCCACCACTGCAGGAAAACTAGGAATCTGCACGTCAACTGCTCCTAGGATGAGGCTAGCCAACTGATGAGTGATGGGTTGTCCTCTCCTCTGTGGAAGTCCATCCTGTGCTTCGAAGGCTCCCTTCTCGCTGGTGAAGGTGAACCTGCTCCCGTCGGTGCGTACACATCACACCTTGCACCTAATACAGTCAATTTGTGCATGGACTGTAGATAACCAATCCATGCCCAAGATGACGTCGTAAGGCCTCGACACCGCTACAAGATTATCCCAGCCGAAGCTCTCGCCTCCTAGAGTAAGCTCACACTACCGGCACCAGTGCGTAATCATCGAGTCTTCTCCCATAGGAGTCTCTAGCTGTAAGGATCGAGCCAACGGCTCTGTCAGAATCTCTGAGCTCCGAACAAGGGCAGCGGCTATGAAAGAGTGACTCGCTCCTATGTCTATAAGAACTGCAGAAAGGGTGGAATAGACACATATAGTACCTAGAATCATCTCGGGCGCGCTGTGGTCGTAGGCCTCCACTGCCTGGAGTTGTGCCTGTCTCTGCCCGCCAGCTCCCTGTGGTCGGGGTGGACCTCCTGGTGGTGGTGGTGGTAGAGCCTCAAAGCATCTCCCACCACCTGCTGCTCGGCCAGCTCCTCTGCCTCATCCTCCTCCTCCCTGCAGACCGCCACGGTCAACCCTCTGCCTCTGCCTGGGTGGCCCCTCAACTGTCTGTTGCTCCTCGGCAAGGTGGGTCGGGCAGTCACAAGCCATGTGGCCCTGCCCGCCGCATGTGTAACACTGCCTGCCTCTCGAAAGACTGGCTCCACACTGTGTGCCCCCACTCCTGATCCAGTGTCCTGGGGTCATCTGCGTGAGGGTCTGATCTGCCTGGAACCCTAAGTCATCTGTCGACTGCCTGCCGCATAAGACTCTGTTACGTGCCGCCCCGCGGTAGGTCTCACTGCTGATGAAGGCTCAGCAAGGAAGCTCTCGATCAAAAAGGCTTTCTCCAGTACTCCTACCTGAGTCGGAATGCTGAGGGAGATCATAGATGCCCTGATCTCATGTCTCAATCCCTACTCAATGGTCCGGTCCCGGAAGAATGGGTCTCGTACCATGTCTGTCAAGTAACGCAAGAGATCGGTAAATCTCACCGAGTACTAGGTGACCGTCAAGCTGCCCTGCCGCAGCTGAAGAAGCTTCTGGATGTGCACCGCACGGAGGGTGGCCGGGATGAACTCTGAGCAAAAGAGGCCCTCAAAGTCTTTCCAGAGAAGAGATGCCTCATCGTGCACCTGGAGCATCAAGATCCACCATCGGCCCGCTGCTGCGTGCAGTAGGCTCGCTGTGAGGATCACCATGAGGTCTGCTGGTGTCCTCACTAACCAGAAAACTCACACCACTGCCTCCAGCCAGTCCTCGGCTGCCTGGGGGTCCGTCTCCCCGCAGAACCTGGGCAGACACTGGCGCTGGAACTCATACAGTGCACTGAGGTGACGTGCATCATCAGTGGCTGGTGCTGGAAGCATCGGTGGCTCGGTGGGTAGAGGTACCGTCGGTGCCTCAGATGTCAAAGGGCCCTGCACCGAGGCCTCGTCGCTCGGTGGGCTGTCGTCACACTCAAATCTCGGAACCCTATCTGGCTACCATCGTGGGGTCATCCTGAAAAGGAAACAGATGCGCCACAGTCAGAACAGTATACCTGGTGAGCTGACACAAAGTAATCACAAAGAAAACTTGAAACACACACACAATCACTGTTTTCGTGCATTAAGTCGGAAATCAGAAGTCAGGGTCCTGGTGTACGGATACGTCGGCCGCCACACCAACACTGGACTCCCTAGACTGATAACCACACCCAATACGCTAAACACTATTGCTTCACATAGAAAAAGACCAGAGTCTGCGGTAGAACCAGACTCCTCTGATACCAATTTGTCACGACCTGTCCTCGGGGCCCGTGCCGTGACTACCCCAAGCCCGCCTTCCATAGGCCAGGGGCTGGCGACTAGCACCAAGGCATAAATCCTGGAAAAAGGGAAGGCATTGCCTTTGTAAAGTAAACAACAAACACCACAGAGCAAGCAGGCAGAAGTAAACACTAAGTAAAAACTGGTATAACAGTAAGTGTGGAAAAGTAAGTGGGCCAGAATACAAACCCAAACTAAAAGTAAAGTACAACTGGAAGGGAAAAACAGCAACTGAAAAGTAAAGTCACAACGTCGAGCTGTCCATTGGAAATCCCACCTGAAGGGTGGGTACAGATAGCCTCCACTACTCCTCGGGTCCAGTCGTCCGCTCCGAGTACGTTCTGCCCAGTGGTCCACCTTCAGGTACCGTCCTGCTCCGCAAGCCTCAACCACGATCATTGTTGTCTGTCGTCTACAACCAACACAACGTAGTGCGGGAATAGCCCGTGCAGGGGTGAGTATAAGCTACTCAGTAGGGACCCTGAGACCCCCGAAGGTCTCCCAGAATCCACAAAGGATAAACCACAAAGGAAAGATACAATCATGAAGTAATATCCGACACGGCTTAGGTATATGCCCATACATATACCTAAGTCATCAATTCTTGTTCGGCTCCAACATCTGAACCCAAGTACAACCCAGTCCACACAGGAAAGCAAAACGTATACCTACACAGGATAGCACAACACAATCCACATAGGAAAGCAAACAGGATTCAGCTCACATAGGTATACTTCTTCGTATGAAGATAGAGATGATCAAATACATCCACCGACTCATCTATGTCGTCGGACCCACAAAGGATCGATAGGTACTAACCCCCGTAATGACCCACACAGGATCGGACCCACACAGGATCTGTAGGCGCTGGCCCACACATGAATGTTGAGCGCTGACCCACATAGGATCAGACCCACATAGGATCGGTAGCACTGACCCACAAAGGATCGCTGAGTGCTGTAGTCGTCGTCATCGAATCCACTAAGGATCTCTGTACAGTCATCGTCGTCACAGTAGCAGTCGCAGCCAGCTCTAGGGTTCCCGCACACAGCAAGCTCGTTCGGGAGGGTCCGCTCCACGAGCCGAGAGGCTGATATATCAACTAACACATAGTCCAGATTTTATGTATCCAGAAGTTCCGTATCGTCAAAAAGAACTCAACGTCGCAGACGGCGCGTCAATCGGACGCCCGGTCTGAGAGTTATTGGCTTTTTCATCCCAGGGGCCCGGTTGGTTTTTAAGGCAAAACCAACCCGACCATACTCCACCTTCATCCAAACCTTTGGCGGAGTAATCCAACAGATCTATCTCACTTAGAGGAATCCAACAAATCTGACGGCACGTCAATCGGACGTCCGAAGCTCAAGACATGAGCGTTTCCGCTCCGAGGGCCCAGTTGGTTTCGTGTACGAACCAACCCGGTCGAACCCAAAGTATTCCAAAACCTTGATTTTAGTATACCGAAACGACCGTCTCAATCCAAGGATCGCATCGCCGCTGACGGCGCGTCGATCGGAGTCTCTTAGCTCAAGATACGGGCAAAGGACTGAAAATGGTCTGAAAACGGGGGTATGGGCCCGGATCGACCCGGCCCAACCCCCCCTGGGTCGGCCCGAACTGGGTCGACCTGAACCGGGTCCGGGTCTGACCCAGCCGGCGCGGCCCGGCTCGGCCAGGGTGGCCCAGCCCGGCCTGGGTGCGACCCGGCCCGGCCGGCGCGGGCACGACCCGGCCGCCGGGGTCAGCTCGGCCAGTTACGGTCGAGCGGCGCGGGGGTGCGCTGCCCCCGCGTGAAGGAGAGTCGCGGCCCCGCATGGGGCCACTCTGTGTCACCAGACGCGGTTCAAGGCCTCGTCCCTTCCTCCACGGTCCCTCGCGGCCGCGGGACCATCCAGCGCCGCTGCGGCTTCAGCCGCGCCGGGCGCCGGCGGGGCGCGCCGTGGGGGGGTTCTGCGGACCACCGGACGCCCTCCGATGGTCCGATTTGCGCGCGGTCTTCGCCAGTGTTCGTCCCGGGACTCGTTCTTCCCTACAAAGCCTTCAAAATTAACTTGCGGCCCCGTTTTTCATCGCCCGCCAATCCGCGCATAACAACAAGAAGGGCGGTGGGTTCGGACTTGTTCGTTGGTCCGCACCCACCGCGTTAGCGGTTTTTTAAGTCTCACAACAATCCTATTAAACAACCGAGGATATAAATCACGAATATTTAAAAAGAAACAACCCCTACCTCATCATAGTCGCCGAACGTGCGTTCTTCGCGGATTTGACCGTCGTGGAATAAGAGGATCGTCGCGTCGCGGAAGGGCGTCGCGTCGTCGCGGAAGGGCGTCGCGTCGACGATCTCCGAGGGTTAAAGAAAACACACGGATTTAATTTCACGAATTAAATCCATGTTAAGGATAAAATCCACAAAGTAATTAAAGATTTGAAATCTCCTACCTCAAGCAGTTGATCGAATATTTGTCGCGGGGAAAGAACGTCGCGGAAGAAGCGTCGTGGAAGGAGAATGGTTGGCGTTGCGGAACACGGCGTCGCGTCGTCGATCTCCGAGGGTTCGGCGTTCTTCACGTTCTTCACATTCTTCGTGAGGAGGATGAAGGTACAGATTCTCCAAATCCTCTCAACAATCAACCCGTCAACAAAAAGAAAAGGTGTTGGTCTTATTTTATTATTATGCCAACAGTTTGAAAACATGTTAAGAAACGAACCATTAATTCGGTTAATTAATGGTAGTGACTTAACCGCCCATTTAATAGGAGCGTTTAAGAGTTTTAGAAAATGCCCCAGTTGACTTTCATTAATGATGAGTTTTCGCGGGTGCGTTACTTAGAGGAAAAGAAACGGTGTGGCTCGTGCGGGCCCCACCTCACAAATATCCTACCAAGAGGGTAGGATATTTTGGATTGCACCCTATCCACTTCAACTCAGCTTAAGCAGCTTTAAGTGGCTTTAAGTGGCCTTAAGTGAAATAAAATAAAGTTGTCGCACCACTTTATTTTATTTTCTTCACTTAACTCCCAAAATTTGAAAACCACACCCGAGCAAACGAAACTCCGGAAGAGGCGTTTCTAATCAATTACCGGCGCTGCGATTCCATCGGTGCCCTCGGAATTCGATTCCGAGCACCGGTTCAAAAGTTATAAAAACCCGCTCGTTCGTTCACTGAACGTACCCGAGCCAAACTTTGTAAAATGATTCCAAGCACACCGGGCCTCGGAATCAGGTGCCGTCAGAAACTGCGTTCTTGTAAAATTCCAAAGAAAATTAAGAAAAAAAGATTCCTTGAAATTTAAGGGTCTTTACATCCTCTTTGTTTATATTCACATAAGGTGTGTGAATATGGACACAAGGACAAAGGATATTTATATATATATGGAGGTGCATGTGTGTATAAGGTTAAAAAGGTGACTTTGGAAATCTAAAGGCTTTGGTTTGAAAATGGATTTTCAAATGGAAGAGGTTTATTTTCAAATAATGAGGCTCGGTTGTCACCTTTGAATGTTTTATTGAAAAGATAAAACCTCCATGGATACTCTCCATTGTAGGGGGAATTTGCATGGATGGTGTCTGGAGGTGGGATTAACATGTATGATGACCTTTCATGACTGAGATATTGCATTTTTTCTTGATTTCTCACCTCCCACTTTTTCAATATTCATGGTATTCTAGGTGTCATAGTGAGAGTCGAGATATGATTAATATTTTCTCTTGATTAGATGGACTAGATCCCCATGGAAAGGAAAATCCATGTGGGTTGTGCCACCAGTGAGGCTAGTTGAGAGTAGCTGGGTTGGTTATTATCTATGGATCACATCGATAGGCAAAAAAATAGTTACAAAACGAGTACATTTAGGGCCTCTTCACTTGATGTCTAAGAATGTACCTTGATAACCATTTTATAGGTATCTTACTTTCCATTATTTTTTGATTTTTTTATAAAATCATTTCAAATGTTATGTTTTTAATGGAAAATATTATATCAACACTTGTTTACTTGTATTCTACTTTCCTCTTTTTGGTATCACCTTGTGATATGATTTCTATCACTTTCTTTTTTAGTGATATATTTCTTTCACTGCATGTTTCTTCTTTGTAAAATTATTTATTCTAACATCTTTAAATCTTTAGAAATTGTTTTAGAAAATGGAAGTGGAAACAGATTTCCTGAAATTATTTCCTTTTTACTAGTTTTAAAATGAAACAAAAAAACTTTTTTTATTATTTTATTTCAAACTATTATGAAATGATTTTATTTTTAAAAGGTGATTCATAGGGTTTTTTATATTTTTTCATCCCCACTGAGCTTATTGATCACTCCTATATCTCTATCATTTTTTTCAATTGAAAGCCTAGTTTACCTTTTATGCTCACCCATGAGGAGTTATGGTTCTTGTATTGGGAGGTGAATTGTATAGTCATAAGGAGATATGTATGTTTGTAGTTTAGTTTTATTTGAGTTTCTTTTTATCGCATTGGCCACTTAGGATTTTACCACCTTCTATAGATGGAGAGTAGCTATAGATATTGGTGGGAGAAGCAAAGCCATTTGAGGGGAATATTTTCCTTAAAGGGGAGGTTATTCTGAGGGTGAGGGAGATTTTTTATGCTCGTTTATATTTAATTCTTTCCAAGTTTTTATATTAGTTTTCTGCTTTATTTATTTATTTTTATCTAGTGTGGACATATGATGTACAGACAGACCATTTTGGAATTCCATTTAATTTCCTCTACTACTTTTATTAGTTATTTAATGGGAGAAATCATTCCTAAGTTGTGTTTTCTTAATGCCGGGACACTTGTTCCACACCGTGAGAATTGGGAACGCCCTTCGGTCTTTGTCGCATGCCGGCTCAGGCATTCGATGAAGGGACATATTGAGTTGGTTTGTGAAAAAATGATGTTGTTGGTTTCCTTAGAATGTGAGATAGGGGTGAAAGGATCATGTAGGGACATGTTTGACACTGAGAGGAGGTGAATCAATGTTAGATTTTAGTATGCTTTTTAATCCAATTTTAATTTTTATTCCTCTGTCACCTCTTCACTTATTTGGTGAGGGATTCTCTCTTACTCTCTCCTATTTTATCTCTTCTTTGGTTGATGAGCATACAAATGTAGAATAGTAAATAAAAATAAGTGAACACCGAGATTTTTTGATGAGGTTCACCTCCCCAAGTATGACTATGTCCTTAGTGTATGGTGTTTCTTATCCCACACACACACCTCTTCCTTTTTATCATCAAAAGAAGCATGAACAAGGGTATGACCTTGAACTCGTTATCCTGCAACCAACCAGGTACAAAGAAAGTTTAAGGATTTTTTCCCTTTGTATTATAGAATAAGATTATCACTAGTGCAGAAAACATTTATCACGATGGCATTTTTTATGTCGGTTATTTTATAATCGTTGTGATAAATCTATAATGGACATTTATCACGTCAGTTATTTTTTAACCGACGTGATAAATCTCCAAGATTGGATTTATCACGTCGGTTAAAAAATAACTGACGTGATAAATGGAATCACAACAGTTTATCACGTCAGTTATTTTATAACCGACGTGATAAACCGACGACCCTCGATTTATCACGTCGATTAGATTATAATCGACGTGATAAACTAAAAAAAATAGTTTATCACGTCGGTTATTTTATAATCGACGTGATAAACCGAGGCTTGGGGGTTTATCACGTCGGTTATAAAATAACCGAGGTGATAAACCTAAAAAAATGATTTATCACATCGGTTATAAAATAACCGACGTGATAAATCTAAAAAAATGGTTTATCACGTTGATTATTTTATAACCGATGTGATAAACTTAAAAATAAATCAGTTTATCACGTCGGTTATAAAATAACCGATGTGATAAATCAAGTCTCGGTGGTTTATCACATCAGTTATAAAATAATTGATGTGATAAACCCTTTAAATGATTTATCTGGACCCGTATGTGTATCTATTTTCTTCGATCTGCGGCTTGCGGCTCGTCTCTCTCACGCGGAAAACCTAGAAACCCACCTAGAACTCATTCCCTCAACGTTGGTTTGTCTATATCTTTAATCATCTTTATTATTAGAAAATCTCTCAGATCAACTCGCAATCCCTAAGTAAGACTTTCAACCCGGCCCGATTTCATTTCTTATTTTTTGAGGATGCCGTAAATTCATTTTTTTTATTTCGTTTACTTTGATTCTAATGTTCATGTTTATAATCTAGTTTCTCACCTATTTATGTATGTTTTCAATGCATCTTGACAGTTAATATGATGATAGAATCAAATTTATTTTTTTCAAATGAACAAGGGCTGTCTATTACGAAAATTATGGTGAATAAATTCTAGATTTTACACCATTTTGTCATTATGGGTTGATCCATTGTGGGTTTTGTATCATCATTTTGTAATTATGGGTTTATCCAATAAGGGTTTTGTATAATTCCATGTTTGTGGTTTTTCTTTTTTGTCTTATTAAGTTTTTTTCTTGTTATTACAAATAATAACTTTTACACATGTTTGATTTCATTTTTCTATATTTCAAAATTGTTTTGCATTTAAATTATGATATTTTTCATTTAAATATAAAATTTTCTTTTCTTTACAAGATATATAATTTTTATATTTGTTATAGGTAATAATGACTTGAAGTTTGATTAAGACACATCGAATGATTAATGAATATGAGGAAGGTGTTGATGCTTTTTTGGAATTTGCTAGATGAAATGTTCCAAGCAATGACATTTTTTCTATCCGTTCCTGAAATGTTTGATTATGAAGAAGTTGAAAAGTATAGAGATCAAAGATTATATGATTTTTCATGGTTTTAATCCAAGTTACAGCCCTTGGATTTGGCATGGTGAAACTGGACAGAATGTCAGATCTATCGATGATGATTATTTGCAAGATGATAACTCAGATGGAATTGAAGAAATGATTCGTGATATTGAAACCAAAAAAATTGAGATAGAACTAATAGTTGCATGTCTATATGGTGATGCTGAAAAACCATTATATCCTAGTTATACAGATTTTATGGTTTTTTCAGCAGTGTTAGGATTGATTAGCCTAAAGAAGAAACATGGATGGAGTGACAAAAGTTTTACGAAGCTTCTATAATTGTTGAAAAACATTCTTCCAAAAGACAACAATCTTCCAAAATCACATTATAAGGCGAAAAAAATATTATGCCTGATGGGAATGGGATACGAGAAAATACATGCATGTCTGAATGACTGTATAATATATAGGAAGGAATACGAATTTCTGTCAGAGTGTCCTAAATGTGGGACATCACGGTATAAGTTGAGAGAAAAAGTACAGGCTGATATAGAGATTACAAAGATCTCTGCCAAATTATTTTGGTATCTTCCTATAATTCCTCATTTGAAATGTTTATTTTCTAACTCACATGATGAAAAAAGATTAAGATGGCATCCTGATGAGTGGATATGTGATGGAAAAATTCGTCACCTAGGTGATTGTACACAATGGAAGAAAATTGATGAGCTATATCTGACATTTGGAAATGAAATTAGAAATCTCAGACTTGGATTGTGCACAGATGGAATGAATCCATATCGAAGTCTAAGTAGCACACATAGTTCATGGCCTATTTTATTGGTAATTTACAACCACTCTCTTGAAGTTTGTATGAAGCGTAAATATTTCATGTTGAGTATAATGATATCTAGTCCAAAGCAACCCAGAAATGATATTGATGTTTTCTTGTCACCATTGATTGATGATTTGAAACTTTTATGGGAGGATGGTATAAGAGTGTATGATTCTTATAAAATGAATTATTTTCAACTGCATGTAGTTCTTATGTTCTCTATAAATGACTTCCCAGCATATGGAAATTTGTCTGGATACAGTGTTAAGGGGCATAAAGCATTTCCAATTTGCGAACAACATACTTCATATTGTCAATTGCATCATGGGAGGAAAATATTCTACATGGGTCATCGAAAGTTTTTACCTATGGATCACTCTTATAGAAGACTAAAAAGGGCGTACAATGGGTTATAAAAATTAGATATTGCTCTGAAACCTTTATCCCATGATGATTATTATGATAGGGTGAAAAACCTTGATGTGACATTGGGAAAGACACATAAATCTGGTAATGATAGACATGTTTGGAAGAAAAGGTCAATATTTTTTGAGCTACCATATTGGAGATATCATGAAGTGAAGCATAATATTTATGTCATGCACATGGAGAAGAATATCTGTGACAGTTTGATTGGAACATTGTTAAATATTAAAGGAAATAATAAAGATAGATTGAATGAAAGATTAGACTTACTATCAATGAGAGTACGTTTGGAGTTAGCTCTGACTTCTGATGGAAGACAAACATTTCTTCCACCAGCTTGTCATACATTATCCAAGAGGGATAAAATTAGCGTCTGTCAGTGTCTTCATGATATCAAAGTTCCTCAAGGTTATTCTTCAAATGTAAAAAACTTTGTCTCTCTGAAGGATTTGAAGTTTATAGGTATAAAATCTCATTATTGTCACGTCATGATGCAACAACTTCTACCGGTTTCATTGCATGGAATAGTTCCCATCCGTGTCAGAAATACTATAACGAAGGTGTGTTATTTTTTCAATTCAATTTGTAACAAGGTTATTGATGTAAATGCTTTTAACATTTTGGAAATGGATGCAATATCTATACTTTGTCAATTGGAAATGTATTTCCCTCTATCTTTTTTTATATAATGGTGCATTTAATGGTTAATTTGGTTCGAGAAATAAGGATTTGTGGACCTGTATATCTTCATTGGATGTATCCTTTTGAAAGGTATATGAAAATATTTAAGGAGTATGTTAAAAATCCTTATCGATCTGAATCCTCCATTATTGAAAAGTATATTTATGAGGAGGTTGCAGAGTTTTGTATGAGATAATTGTCTGCAGTGGAGCACATAGGTTTGCCTATATCTCATCATCAATGAGTTAATACTGAGGGAAAGGGGATTTGTGGCTTGAAAGTCAAATTGTTGTCAGCTGAATAGATGACGAAGGTACATTTATACATCTTGAATAACATAGATGATGCTCAACCATATATCACATTGCATATTTATGAGTTGAAACAATGTCATCCAAAAAATAATGAAATGTGGATTTTGAATGAGCACAGCAAAATATTTTTGACATGGTTTAAAAAGACCCTACTTGGTAGATAAGATATCTTAGATAAGTTAAGATGGTTTGTGGGTGGTCCAAGTTTAAATTTGATAACATGGTCTGGGTATGTCATTAACGGCTATACATTTCATACAAAAGCTCGGGACAACATAAGTGCAGTTCAGAATAGTGGGGTATTGGTGTTTGTAGAAGCAATGCATTTTTTGACTTCTAAAGACAGAAGTCCAATTTCTACATCAATTTCATATTATGGAGTCATTGAAGAAATATGGGAGGTTAATTACTTTAAAATTAAAGTTCCTGTTTTTAACTGCAAATGGTTTTTCAGTAACAACAGTGTGAGACATGATGAATTTGGAATGACAATTGTTAATCTGAATAGATTGGAAGACACAACAGATTCTTTTATACTGGAAACACATGAAAAACATATTTTATATGTTGTTGATCAATCAGATATGCAGTGGTCTATTGTTTTACAAGGAAAAAAACAATATGTTGGTGAGGATCAACTTGATGTAGATTCTGATTTATGTGATATCCCAACATCCATGGAAAGATTATCATAAAATAATGATGAGCATGTTGTAGACATGGTTTGTGCCAAAGGAATGATCATGATGAAGGAATTTGGGAAAACAATCCATTTGGACATTCCTAATATTACAGGTAATGTATGTTTACCATGTTTACCATGTTTACCATGTTTACCATGTTTACCACAGTTTACCATAGTTTACCATGTTTAACATGTTTACCATATTTTACCATATTTTACCATATTTTATCATAGTTTATCATGTTTTCCTTTACGTAAATTATATATTTATTGATTATGTTGAAATTCCAATTACACTACCAGTTTTACCATGTTTACCATATTTACCATTGTTTATCATGATAAACCATATTTACAATTTTTATCATTGTGATAGTTGAATTTGTTTATTTGTGAATTAATGTTTCCTTTTTTGATTTCAAGGAAAATGATAGATCAATCAGTTGATCAACCACATGATTCTGAAGGTGAGAAAAATGATGATTCCTCTAGGGAGGAACATTTACATGCTATTGTTGATGTTCCCCAATCGTCTTCATGTGCTCCCATAACAACTAAGAGTTCAAGAGTTGGTAAACTTGGTAGCACATGTTTACTAAAATTATCTGTTGACCGTGCCCAAGACCAGAGGATAGTAGTTGAATTTGATGACAATTATATTCCAAGAGGTCCAAATGAAAAATATTTTAAGGGTTTTGTATCAACTCAAGGCAAAAGAAAAGTTAGCATTTTGTACAATGATTGAAAAAGTGTGGACAAAACGATAAAAGCTCATTTGTGGGAGACTATTTTGGTAAGATCTTTTTTTACTATTTGACTTATCTTTAAAAAAATATAGTATAATATAAACACTCTCTTCTTTATCAGATGAAAATTGATATTCCTGACACTGGAGGAGTCAAGAATAAATGTTTATCGATGGCAGCTAGAAGATGGAGGGATTTCAAATTGACCCTCACATATGATTTCATTTATGGTCAAAGAAATCATGACAATACATGTCATATATATCCTTTCATAGATGAAGACACATAGAGAAAATTTATTCAGAGTAAGAGACAAGAATCATTTTTCGTAAGTTCAATGTAACCTTTTATAAGTTTTCTTAAATAACTGAAGTTATTAATAAATTTTTAATGATTTATTATTGTCAATTTACAAAAAATAAGGAAATCTCATCAGGAGATCCAAGCTAAAAATTTAAACCCTCATAGCTTATCTCGGGGACGGTATACATTATTGGAAGAACAAATGATGGCAGAAAAATTAGAAAAACTTACATCTGAGTCTTAAAGCTCAGGATAAGTTGTTCCTCCGTCCCCTCTATTTAGACATGAAAAATAGAATAGGTATTGGATGGGAAAAAAGGGGAAATATATTTTAGATGAATCGAGGATCGTAGCTGAGAGGATTGTAAGATATTTATTTTATTGATTTAAATTGTTGTCTATGAATTATATACTTTGAATAAATAATTTTTTTAATTAATTAATACAGGATTCTCTTAATGAGTAGAGCACAAAGGGGGAATTTACAGCTGCTGGGAGGCATGATATTTTATATTAAGCATTGGGAAAGCCTGAACACCCCAGTCGTGTACGAGGATACCCGACGGGTGTATCAGTAAGAAAAGTGTTGCCACATTATTCAACATCTTTCATTGAGGGTGTGTATAAAAAAATAGATTCTTTGGAGGCTGAAGTTCAAAATATTAATGCGATGATGGAGGAAAATATCAGAGCATCAGTATAGTCTATGTTTGCAGACATGCAAAGACAATTTCATACTGCAGCTCCCACACCTCCAGCTCCCCCTGTAGACCCCATTTTTTATCTTCAACCTTCGGAAGCAGATCCCACTCTCCCACCTTCGGCAGCAGATCCCACTCCTACACCTCAGCCTGAGGCCTCCATTTCTCCACCTCAACCTTCATACCCCATTTTTTATCCTACTCCATCGCCACAACTTCCTACTTATTGTGAGTTGTATGTTGATGATCCTCGCAATCATATAGTGGCATATGGGCTGGTATATTGTATAGGAGATACAGTTCATCATCAGTAGTTAGAGGTAGAGTAGAATAGGGTCACTGTACAGGATATTATAGATATATCATCTCGAGTTCCAGTACCTACAGATGAGGTGACGAAAATTGGACATAGTATCAACCACTTTTTAGTTTGGCCATCTAGACTTCTGCGAGTCATTACCGTAGAGGTATGTGTGTTATATATTATATTTTATTTATTAATAAATTTGTTTTATCATTTTAAAGCTAATATATTTATCAATTTATTTATAGGAATACTTTAAAGGTAAAGAAATACTTTATAGACAACAACAAAGACAAATGGCTATGACATCAGATACAGATTCTAGTAGTCTTGACAGATTGTCAAGATATTCAAATTTATTAGCAGAGCATTATTCATTTCCATCAGAAGGTCATGTTTTTGGACGTGCAATAAATGTGGGAATTTTGAAAAATGATATCATGGAGCTTGTTACTGGAGACAAGTTGGGTGTCAATGTGGTGCATATTTTTTCCATGTAAGTCTTAACAAAATTTTGTCCTTGCGTTAAATTTATAAAAAACGAGTACTTATTTCTATTTTTTATTAGGTATCTTTATAACATGTGTGAGAGGAATAACCAGACAAATGTATATGGGTTCATGGACCCACATTTTCTTTCCCCTGATGCACATTCATTGGATGAGGAAGAAAGAGCAATTTATGTTGCTGAAAGATTTCAACAAAATATTATCACATAGTGTTGGATGATGCCTTATTATGAGAGGTATGAAACATATATATGATAGTGTTCTATATCTTTTAACAAAAAAAAACTAATAACCTAAAATTTTCCTTTATATCAGTGATCATTGGATGTTGGGTGTTTTTTGTCCACAGGAGAAAACACTATATTGGATATGCTCTATCCATGGTGATGCACGGAAAAGTTTTAAGAATCAGTTGGAGAAGTATGTTTCAATTTCCTAATATATTTTTATATTATAATGAATTTTAAATTTATCTCATTCATATTATTTTCTAATAGGGGATGGAACTACTTTTGAAAAACCACAAATAAAAGGGGTGCCAAGATCAAATATGTACAAGTGAAGGTAAATATCCATTTATAATTTGTACTTTTGGATGTATTACATAAAAAGTTATATTTAATTGACACTCATTTAAACATAATTTTCATGAACAACAAGGCGTCATCGAATGCGGATATTATATGTTAAGATTTATGTATGAAATAATTACAACGGGAACACTTTTGAAGTTTGACCAGGTTATATTTTCTTATGAACATTGCCATAATATTTTAGTTGATTTATTCATTTTACATGTTAACTATTTTCCTTTAACATTGTAGATATTTGATGACCCTAATTTTTATAGTTCTCAAGAGTTCAAACACTTACAAGTGGAATGGTCAAATTATTTTATAGGTTTGATTGGATTTTAGTTTGTTTGTAATGTAAAATGTAATTTTGAAAATTGTAATTGTAATTGTGTATTTGGTGATTGTTTTGGTTGTATTTAAGTTCTTTTTAGTTGACATTGTAAGTTTTAAATGTTATCAATGTAAATTCTTAATTTTTCTTTGGTTCTTGTTTTGGTCTACTTCTGTTTTTTTGGTATGAATTCTTGGTTTGGTTTCTGGTTTTTTCTTGGGAGATCAGAGGACTGATTTCTATTTTTTTTAAAAAAAATTGGTTTTCTACATCATTTATTTTATAACCAATGTGATAAAGGAATGAGGAAGGGTTTATCATGTCGGTTATTTGAATAACCAATGCGATAAACCCATGTGGAATGGTTATTCACATCGGTTATTTAATAACTGACGTGATAAACATCCCCACACTTGTTTATCATGTCGGTTATTCAATAACCATCGTGATAAACCCTCCCCCACTGGTTTATCACGTTAGTTATAAAATAACCGACGTTATAAAGGACTGGGAAGGGTTTATAATTTCGGTTATTCAAATAACCGACGTGATAAACCTAGGAAATGTTTTATCATGTCGGTTATTTAATAACCAACGTGATAAAAACTCCGCCACTGGTTTTTCACGTCAGTTATTAAATAACCGACATGAAAAACACCTTGAAGTTATGTTTTTTTATGTCGGTTATTTAAAAACCGACGTCAAAAAAACCTCAATGTTATGTTTTTTACGTCAGTTTTTAAATAATCGGCGTAAAAACTATATTTATAACATCATCCGTATTAATTTCGGCTAAAAACTGAGGTAAAAAATGAAAAATAACCAACATAAAAAAACGTTTTTTGCACTAGTGTATACTACATTTAATCAAGATCACCTGTGATTGCTTGAGTCCCACCAGAAAAAAATATGAATTGATCTTCTTTCTCCTCTATAATAATCATATGGGCCACCTCAAGGATTTTCAGACTTCTACAATATATGAATATATTGTATACCAGATACTCATAATCTATTTTGATTTTATATGGTCTTTGATATATGTATTCCACACACTTTATCTTCTTATCTTCTTCTACTTTAGTTTATAAGAAATATAGTTGTGATGAAGCGTTGATTCCTTCTCTATCTCCCTTTAATACTTCAAGATTAGTAACAGATGATGTATTAGATCTATTTCTTGACATAATAGTTCATCTCCTTGAAATTGATTATCCTTTGTGATGTTTTCCTAAAAATGTTTTGTATTTTTTGACAATTTTATTTTGTTAAGAATGTTTTTGTTAACAGGTGAAATAAAGCTGCTAAAAGTTTGTTAAGAAAGTTTTTTATGAAGTTTATAGAGGAAGTTGGAAGTTTGTTAAGATTTTTGTAAGAAAGTTTGGTAAGAAAGTTTTGTTATGAAGATTATTAAGGAATTGAGTAAGTTAGAAAGTTTCCCTAACTTTTATAAGAAACTTTCCTTACAAAGTCATACAATGATAAAATAATCCAAAAGTTCCTAACATCATGATAATCTCATGATCCAAGCATTTTTACATAGGGGGATATCTACTTTGATTCACCGAACAAAGATACATCAGATGGAGTTTTGCTTTATTTTTTTTATGACCAAGGTTTTGTACAAAATTCATAAATTCAATGTTTTGTTAGTAGATGGGGTTTGATCCAACGAATGAACAATCAATTTTTTACCATGAAAACTTTTTGAACAAAGATTTTTGAGAAGGTTGAAGAAGTGTTACCAAATATAAATTCTACAGAAAGTTCAAAATAAAAGTTACTAAAGTGGAGACTTTGTACACTGTAAATTTTTTTCCCGACAAACCTTCTGGATAGAGTTTTTATAATAAAGACTAGTGTTTCAAGTTGCTAAGTTTGTACAAGGGGAAGTTTTCACAAATTTCATCAGATAAACATTCCAAAAAAATAAAGTCATTGAGTTTATGAAGTTTCATAAAATGAGAAATAAATATAAAGTGGCACAAGAAGTCATATTTCAATATCTATGCATATTCATAGGGAGAAAAAAATAGAAATCCGTGCAATGCTCTGGACATTGAAAGTTTCATGCGACTAAATTCCTTAGAAGCTGCAACAATGTAGTCAACCATATTTAGCGGGTCAAGATAAACAAATATATGCAGATGATTTTTTGGAAAAATGGTTTGTATAAAGTTTTAAGAATATATTTTTGTTAAAGGATGTGTAAAGTGAGATGGTGTAAATTTAGGAAGTGTGATGATAAAGGAAAGATCCATCAAACAAACATTTATTATGTCCATCTAACAATGAACATATAGATACATATTTTCTTATGAAGTCATCAGTTAAATAATTATTCTAGATGAAGAAAAGTGTAGAAGTTGAGTATTGTGATCGAATGAAATGTTCTTAAAAGGTTTTTGGACAAACCTTTTTCTGATGGAGATTTTTGAGATGCTTTATATAACTTTGAAAATCCCATGAGTGTGATGATATTGAACTGACATTTCAAGTGTTTATTATCTAGAAAAAATTAAGTAAGTTTGAAGAGTTCCTTAACATCTAAAGTTAATTAAATTCAAGGAAAGTTTTAAATGAAGGATAATTAAAGAATGTTTCTGAAGATTCTAGAAGAGTTGAGAAGAATCCTGGTGAATTTGATTTAATTAGGAATGATTAATTTTGGAATCGGTTTGAGTGAGAAAATGAAAATGAGTTCCAACCAATTGTTTTTTTGGAGAAACTATATAAAGGGGTGAAAAGTGAAATGTACTTAACATTGTTTATGCATATGAAAAGATAACACTCTGAATAATTTGTGACATAGTGAGTTTTCAACCGAGATTATCTTCGGGTTGAAGAAAAGTACTGGACGAGTAATTTTGATAAGAGCATCAGATAGATTTTTAGTTTGGAAAAACCAAACAGAGAAATTAGATAGAGTTTCTGAGTAGATATTTGAGGCACTATGGTTTTGATAATCATATAGATCTCATGTTATATATATCAGGAACAGTTTCAGTTAGGCACAATAAATTATCTTTCACTAGATATAGAAAATTCCACACCAGACAAACACTTTTGGATGGGGAAGTTCAGACAAAATTTTCATATGGACATTTGGTAGCTGAAGTTGCAAAGATTCATAGATTTTTTTTTCTAGATTAGTTTTATATGAAAAAAATTGTAAACTGATGGGATTCTATATAATCATACCTATCTGGAGATAGAAGGACTCTAATGGTAGTTGTATCAAATTTTTATTCACTTATTTATAATAGTGAATTTCCATGGATCCACCAGAGTGGCCATGGAAAGGATGTAGGTTCTCACACTAAGGTTAAACCTTGTAAATCTTGCATGCATTTGTTACTTTCTCATACTTACATACTTTTGAGTTTGTTATATAAGTTGATAAGTAAAGTAACTCTAACAAGTTTTAGGAGTTAATTTTTATAAATTTTGAAATTTGTAAAAATAAAACCATTGATTCGACCACCCTTCTCACTGGTCCAGTGATCCTAAGGAACTTCAGAAATCATAGTGTCAAACTTCTCCTTATCATTATCATTCTCTTATATTTATATTCACTATATGTGAATATTATTCTCACTATTTGAATTTCCATAAAACTCTATACTGAAGCTGTCTTCAATTACTATTTTCTCATGAATAATATCACAATTGAATCTCCCGCATTAAACATTCCTCAATACTCCTCCAATCCCAGTCTTCAGTTTTCAACCAAAACATTACAATTATTAACTATAAATGAAATTGTAAACTTAAAATTTAATTTCTTATGATAACTAAATATTATTGTAGCCTTCTCTTATTTATCTCTTCCAAATACATTCACTACTGGAAATAAGATCTATGGAAAACCATTGGTATAGTTCACTTATATGGACCTATACCAATGGTTTGGCCAAAACCATTGGTATAGGTCACTAATTTGGACATATACCAACGTTTTTGGACAGACCGTTGGTATATGGGGGACCTATACCAATGGTTTGGGGAAAACCGTTGGTATAGGTCACTTATATGGACCTATGCCAACGGTTTTGGCCAAACCGTTGGTATAGGTACATAATAGAGACCCTATACCAACGTTTTTCCCAAAACCGTTGGTATAGGTCCCCCATATACCAACGGTTTGTCCAAAACCGTTGGTATAGGTCCCAAAATCAAAGAATCTATACCGATGGTTTCTGAGAACCGTTGGTATAGTTACATGTATTTTTTATGAAATCTTCTTACAAAGAATATTAAATAAATCAAAATTTAAAATATTTATGATAATACATATATATATTTATGAAATTATATTCACAAAAGTCAAGTTAGGTTAGTTTTTAGGTCGTTTAATCATAAACTCTAGGGACTGGGATCAAAACCCACCGAATGCTTCTTTTTTGAAATACATATACCAACGGTTTTATGGAACCGTTGGTATAGATTTTTCATATTACTTATACCAACAGTTTTGGAAAAACTATTGGTATAAACCTATCCCCACAGCTTACATGGCCACGGTTTTCCAAACCATTGGTATAGGATATACCAATGGTTTGGAGGCCCATACCAACGGTTTCAAACCGTTGGTATAGGGTATTTTTCTACTAGTGATTGCATGCATTTATGTCTTTATGAATAGCCTTAATTATTCTTCCATAATATCTAGTAACTGTTTATTTAGATCACCATTATTATTCCTGAAAGCCTTGGGTGTTCTTTACCCTTTATATGCCTCATTTATTCTTCACGAGACTTCATAAATATTATGCACCATTTTATGCATAATTAATCCTTAGATTCATACATCATGTTTCTTCCTTAATTTATACAAGTATTTGAATTTATTTTGTATCTAAGTGTATAACCATATTCATGAGTGTTGCATCATTAAACTATACATGACTTTCATTTTCTTCATAGTGTTAATTAATTGTATACATCATGGTAGAATCACATCACATACACCATATGTGGTGTACATGTGTCTCAAACTCACCTTGATCTCATAACCTAACATGATATCTCATTCATGAAACTTTCATTCAAATGATCTATTTTTATCATGCACACTCATTTTCATGATTTTTGGTTTCTCAGATTATCCATGGTATCAAATTAAGAATATTTCATTCACGATAGTTCTTTTAAGATCTCTTGATCAATCTTGGCTCATGTTTTCAAGATTTACTCTTCTTCAAACAAGCTTATCTTCTTCTTCACATAACTAAGAACATGAAATATTATTGCATTCTTTTCACAAATTTATTATGTGACTCATTTTCTTTTATTCATAATTAGGTTTACATGCATTCAATGTAAAGTTTTATACATGTTCCACTTCGATCCTACTTCTCATCTTCTAAAAAATCATTGCTATAAATTTATCATGGGATCTCATTCATGCCATGCATAAATTAATTCTTTGGAAACTTTATAATTTAAAATTTTCAAAAATATGAAAAACATGGTTTTATTATATAATATGACAACTTCTTATTAACTCATGTTATATTGAAGGTAGCATGATTGATTTGACTCTTTATGTGGTCGATTTCATTGCACTCATGATCGATTGTATTATGTTCTTATGAAATAACCTTACGGTTGATCCAATGGTCTTGTGGTTGATTATTACATTCAAAGTAGATCATTCACTGTATACGTTCAATCACTCCAAAATCATGTGGTTGATACAAATTTGAACATGCGATATATTTGATGAATGTACACTTGATTTGAATATCACAGGATCGCTTCATCTCAGGTATGAAATAGCTCAAGTAACTCATGCAGATTATTTTATCTTTATACGGTCTATCTCAGCTCAATGTTCGATTGATTAAATTAGGCATGGTCGATAAAATTTAAGACTTATAGCCAGTTAAAGATATTTCACATAGACATCTCATTGGGAATAATTCTATGAGTGGATGATTGAGTGGCTCATATAGTTTTCATCAGACGACCGATATTCTATTCATAAAATTTTAACATTGAGCTACAATATCCACTTCTCACACAACCCTACATCATATTAGAGCTTGATTTGTGATTAATTATTAAAATCATCACCTCTTGACCTTGCCATATCTAAGTACCTAGGTCCTCTCTGGGTTTCTTTTACCACCTCACTCACTGGGCTCACAAACTGCAATTGCCTATGTTGGACCACTGCCACCCTTGTGCACTCCTCCATGCACACCTACCTACCTATGCAGGCGCTCTACCTCTATTATGAAACCACTCACCTAGACACCCCATTTTCCAATTATATTGGATAATGTGGTTCAGGTTACCAACTATGTAGTGGATGGGACTGATCCTATGGATGACCCATGCAGACCCATGTTTTTTTGTTAAAGACCAATATTATACACTTAAAAATATTTTAAGTAAGAAATGTAAATGCCATATAAGAATTCCAATTCCAACATTCTCCAACATGCTTCTTTTGTTAATCATCATCCAGAGAGTGAACCTTCTTCATAAAAATTGTCTTTTATCTTCAGATTCCTTCATAGATTCATATAGAGTCATCCTTCAAGGGACTCTTAAGTGTTTTACACAATATGTAGCTTCAAACTCCATTATCACTTATTTTTTACATTAAAGAGCAGCTCACCAATCATCATAATTAAATTTATTCTTCATCAAAATATAATCAAATGAAGTCTTTTATCTTGAAAGCATATGGATGTATTACCTTGATCATTTTTATCACAGATATATCAAATTTTCTGATTATAAAAATTACATGGAACTTCATGAATCAACTTCCAAGATTAAAGGTAGCGCTTCAATTATTATATAGAATTTACAAATTAGAACATAATTATGATACCTTGCTTGGGATATCAAACCTTTTCTCAAGATTATTGGTAACTCCTTCCATCTTCCAAGATGTTCTTCTCTATTCAGATTCTTCTTCAACATATTGACACACATTAACAACAGATATAACACAAACCAAAGTAGGTTCAATAATATCCCCTTGTGTATTTTTTGTTAATACCAACCGAAAAATGTCATGTCAATATGTTCTTCCTAATTGCACATAGTATTTATCTTCTCTCTCCCTTGGTCATTCTCATTTTATTATCTCCCCTTTATTGATTACAAATAAAAACATTTCTAGAATATAGGATTATATCATTTCACTCTTAGTAACGTGTCATCATTTATCCCACTAAAAGTCTACACAAGTCATTCTCGGTGTAGAAAACATGTGGGTTTGATTTAGAAAACAAATCTATCCATTTCAAAACTGAAAATGATACCAACTTATACTTATCACCATTTCTTAATTATTTCTCTCAAAGGTTGTTCACATGTATTATTGTTGAAACATTTTTATTTAAATTAATGAAAATATTTCCATATATTTTTAGCTGAAATTTCATGTACCACATAATACACATAATAAAAACATTCAATTAAAACCAACATGTTTCATTTCATACAACCTAGGAACTTCACAAAATCTTCTCATTTTCTTAACATTAATTAAAAGAATTTTACCCCCTTGATGTTAGGAAAAATTATTAAAATTCAAGGATGAGAGTATCTCTAGATATACCTTTTAATGACTAACTCACAATAACTTTCTAGAAAATAGATTTTTGTGAATTATAAAGGTCTAGAAGCTTCTCAAGAAACTCCCCCTTAAGGGATGCTCTCCTACTTCAAATCATAAAGGAATATTTTTTCTTCAGATATTATTTGATATTCCAATTGATAAATCATACTAAGATGGTGACAATTTTAGATCATGATTTTTTTATTCTAGATTATTATTCATCATTAATTCCCAAGTTAAGAACTAGAATCACATTTAATTCACCATATAGTTTCCCCATAGATAAAACATAAATAATAAGGGAATGATGTGGAACCTATTTTTCTCCTTGCTATGAGCAACAAGGTTGAGAATTTATTCTCAACTGTGAAACTCTTATCTTTTCAGCTCCCAATTCTACATATTTCTCC
Organism: Viscum album; assembly: GCA_963277665.1. Classification (NCBI taxonomy): domain Eukaryota; kingdom Viridiplantae; phylum Streptophyta; class Magnoliopsida; order Santalales; family Viscaceae; genus Viscum; species Viscum album. The sequence goes on along the minus strand of OY728132.1, from coordinate 203,877,620 downwards.
ATGCATGTATTTTCAGATTTCCATGCAGTCTTGGGATATATGGGTGCATTTTTTTTCTCCTTGTGTGAGATCCATTTTTTAACATTATCCATTAAGACACATGCATCACCTAGTACCTTCCTCAAATTATTTATGATTTCTTCTTGGGATGGTGTGATTGTTATATAATTGTTTGAGTTGTTTCCATCTATCTTGCACCCCCCACATAATACTTCACAATTTTTTTGGTCATTATTTATTGAAAAACTCACATGAAATTTGATTTATTCATATGGAATATTTTCCATTAATTTACACTTTTACTTCTCTTCTACTTTCTCCATTTATTTTTCACAGCTGGAATAAGCGCAAAATGCTTGGTTGTTTCACATGGAATATTTATAATGTCCTCCACTAAACCAATCCTCTTGTTTCTTTCAAATATTTATTTATTCCTTTATTTATTCAGAATGATTTCATCAATTGTGAATTCCATGACCATTTTACAAAAGTGCATGGTGTGGCCATTCTTTCTTCAAAAGAATTAGCTTCTCCCACTAGGCATGACACCCTTTTTGGACTTCTTGAATTTTCTTTGAACATATTTTTCTTTCTTATTATCATACAAGGATGAATTATCATATTTCTTCATATGATTTTTGAGAATATACTTCTTGTAATTATTTCCCAAGGTATAATTATCTTAATTCTTCACCTTTGGTGGTCTTCCCTTATCAATTATTTTAGTTACATACTTGAATGATTTATACTTGCATGATTATTCATTATAACCACTTCCACTACAAATAACGCAAAGATCATTGAGAATTTTATACTTGTTTGTTGCATACATATTTTATTTCTTCGTCTATGGATATTGCTTCCTCTCAGATTTGATACTCCATGAAATTAGATTTGTTTTTTCTTTTGGAATTAGTAGATTCTACCAACAATACAATTCCCTATTCCCAAATATGTTACAAAAAAACAATTAAAAAACAATCCTCAGTTTTCTTTTTTGTACTATATATTGTCCAAATTTTGGTTGTTTCTTTTTTTTAGATTTTTCACCTTTAATATGGGCTTCTTTGGGAGAATATCTCCTCATATACTTGCTTCCAACCACTTTAGGCATGGTGGTGTTCATTTATCTATTTTTATTCATTCAATTTGGTATAAGTTTTGAGTTTAAACCTACAATATTCAAGAAAACAGATTTAGAAAACACATTATCTTTAGGTATGGATGGAAACTTCTCAATTTTAGTTGATTTGGATTGATTATTAGATGATACTGTCTTGTATTTTCCACAAGGTGGAGGTATTTTAGAATAATAATACTCCTTATAATATTTTATAGAAACAACTTTCTTTTCAACTTGTTAAGAATATATGAATTGATTTTCTTCTAGATTATTCAATTTGATTCCAAGATCTAAGAATTTCATACTAAGAAAACATTTCCCATCCTCCATTGATTTTCGTTTTTCCTCACAATACTTTCTCATCTCTTCAACTTTTTCTTCACACATTTTGGTCTTATCTTACAACATATTGTCAATCTCTTTAATATTCTTTTCTCTAGCCTCTAATTAAGTGATTTTAACTATAATTACTTATCAAATTCATTTCATTGATCCATTTATTCTCAAATCTAGATGATATTTATTCAAGCTCCTCATTTATGATATTTAAGGATCCTACCTATTTGGAGAGACTAATAAAAGTTTTTATTTTTTCTTCCAAGGACTTCTCTAACTCCTCGTGATAATCTTCAAAATGGGTGATCTTTTTTTGCATACTTCTAAAAATGTATCAAATATGTAAGAAAATTTCATTGGGTTAGTTATGTAAAATTTATTTCATAGAAAAAATTTATTTATCGATGGAATATTTAGATGTGTGATCATCCCCACTTGTACTTGATTCATCGATAAAACAATTACGATAAAATTTCATCATTTCCTTCTCTTCATGTGATAAAATGAATGATCTTGAACTATTGTTTATTTCTTTAGTTTTTGATTTCACCATTGGATCTTCCTCTTATATTCCCAATATTTCTTTTCATGACTACCAATATGGTGAAACAACTTCAACTTACAATTTATATAGGCAGGATACCTTCTCATCACTGGTTTATTTAAGAGACAAATTATTAATAGTTATAACATAATTAACTATGCTTTGATCACCTTCAATTATCTAGGATTCAATATTCTCTTATTTCTTAGATAAGGATTTTCTTAGCTTCTTTTCATTTTTTTCTTCTTGTTCCTCAATGTTTTGGAAAATGTATCAACCATGGATGATAAAAAATGAAACTCAGAGGCTTCTTCAAATCTTTACTTAATTTAGTCAATTGAAAAAAACTTAAATCTTAAAAGAAATTAAAATACTTGAGAATCCAAAAATAGGTATAACATTCCTCTAATACTAATTGAAAATATCACGTAGGTATGTGTTCAACACTGAGATGGGGGGGATGAATCCATTTTGGTATGTTTTTTAATCCAATTTTACTTTTTATACCTTTTTAATTCATCACTTATTGAGTGGGGGGTTCTATCTCTCTATCTCTCACACCTATTTTATCTATCATTTGGTTGATGAGCATGCATATGTATAATAGTAAAGTAGTACAAGTGAACACTATGATTTTTTTATGAGGTTTACCTCCCAAAGGATGACTTCATTCCCAATGTATAGTGTTTTTATCTCATAGACATAATACTTCCTTCATATCATCAAAAGAAGAATGAGAAAGGTTATGACCTTGAAATTGTTATCCTAGCACAAACTAGGTACAAAGAAATTTTAATACTTTCTATCCCTTTATACAATAGAATAGTCTTATATTATCTTAAAGAAATATCACCTGTGATTTCTTGAGTCCCACCCAAACAATATAAATTGATCGTATTCCCCATATGCAACAATCAGATGGGATGCCTTTATGATCTTTAAACTTCTAAAATATATGAATATATTGTAGACTTGATACTCCAAATATCTTTGTACTGTATATGGTCACTGATATATATATGCCACACAACTTATCTTCTTCCATTTTTCTACTTCAGTGCATAAGAAATATCTTTATCATTGAATAATTGTTCCTTATTTCTCTCTCTTTGATACTTAAAATATTATTAATAGATGATGTATCAGATATATTTCTTGATAAAATATTTTTTATCCTTGAAATCATAGTGTCAAACTCTTCTTTGTCATTCTCATTTTTATCATATTTATATGTGGCTATTATTCTCAATATTAGAATATCCATAAAGCTCCATATTGAAGTATTATTCAATTATCATTTAATCATGAATAATATCATAATTAAATATCCAATATTAAACATTACTCAACAATTGTCTAGCCTCAGTCTTAAATTCTAAAATAAAACATTGTAGTTATTAACTATAAATGCACTAGTAAAATCAACATTTAATTTCTTATGATAATTAAATATTATTGTAACCTTCGCCCATTTATTTGTTCCAGATATATCACATGAATTCATGTATTAAAGACTAAAAAAAATTATTCTTCCATAATATCCAATAACTCCTCATTTAGATCACCATTACTATTCTTGGAATCCTTGGGTGATCTTTCCCATTCATACACCTCATTTATTATTCATACAACTTCATAAATAATATACACCATTTTATGAAGCATTAATCCTTAGATTCATGCATCATACTTCCTCCTTAATTCATGCATGTTTTGGAATTTATTCTGGATTTGAGTGTATAATAGTATGCCTGAGGGTCGCATCATCGAACTATACAGAACTTCTATTCCGTTTTGTAGTGTTAATGCATTGTATGCATCATGGTAGACTCATATCACATACACCACATATTGTTTGTATGTGTCTCAAAATCACCTTGATCTCATCACCTAACAGAATACATCAGTCATGTAACTTCATTCAAATGCTCTATTTTTCTCATGCACACTCGTTCTCATGATTTTTAGTTTCTCAAATCACCAATGGTATCAAATCATGCATATATCATGTATGGTAGTTCTTGGAATGTCGCTCGATGGATCTTGGAACATTTTTACATGATTTATTATTATTCTAATGAGTTTATCTTCTTCATGTAACTTAAAACATGAAATCTTACTACATTATTCTCACAATTTCATCACATGACTTTTTTTTTTATTTCATCCTTCAGTTTACATATATGAAATGTGAAGCTGCATACATGTACTAGTTCGATCCCACTTCTCATCTTCTAAAAATAGACCACTAGTCATTTATAATGGGATCTCATTCATTCCATGCATAAACTAATTCTTTAGAACCTCTTTAATTCAAATTCTCCATAAATATGAAAAATACGAGCTTATTCTATCATGAAACAACTTCTTCTTCACTCAAAGTAGATTGAAGGTAGTGTGGTCGATTGGGCTCTTTATATGGTTGATCTCATTACACTCACAGTCGATTATATTATGTTCTTTTGGAATAACATTATGGTTGATCAATCTCAAATGTCATGGTAGATAGAAAATCACTCCATGCAGTCATTTTCAGTTCATGGTCAATACATACCTTTGGTGCGGTTGATCCATATGATTGTGTGGTTGTTCTAATGGTCATTCAATCGATTATGACATGCATGGTCGATCATTCACTTAACATGATCAATCACTTCAAAGAATATGGTCAGTACACATTTGAATATGCAAATTCTTTGATGAATATGTTGTTGATCTAAATATCACATGGTTGCTTCATCTCAGGCATGTGGTAGCTTGAATAACTCAAGTGGTCAATTATATCTTTATACAATCAATCTCATATCAATGTGAGGTCAATTAAACTAGGCATGGTCGATCCAATTTAATACTTGCAGTCAATTCAAGAGATTTTTCATAGACATATTATCATGAGGAAGATGATGAGTAGATGATTATATTAATTAGATCATTTACATTAGATGACTGATATTATTTGCATAACATTTTAACACGGATCTATAATAGACACTTCTCATGAAATCCTATGTAATATTAGCACTTTGCTTTGGGATTCCTTATTATCATTGATGCCTATTGACCTTGCCAGATGTAAGTAACTGAATTTACTCCAGACTATCTTTGACACCTCACTCACTAGGCTCACATGTCACACTTTCCTGTGTCGTCCCATTGTCGCACTTATGCATGCCTCTATGCGCACTCACCTGCCTGTGCAGGTGCTCTGTCTCCGCTATGAAATTGCCTAACTAGACACTCCCTTTTCCACTTGGGTTGGATAATGTGGGTTAGGTACCCACATATGCAATGGATGGTCCTGGTCATATTGTTGTCCCATGTAGTCCCATATTTTCTTGATAAATCCCAACATTAAACACTTAGAAATATTCTAAGTATGAAATGTAAAATCCATATAAGAATTCCAATGAAATCCTTATCTAACATGATTATTCTATTAATCATCATCAAAAGAGTGAATCTTTTTCATATAAATTGTACTTTATATTCAAATGACTTCACATATCCATCTAGACTCATCCTTGAATGGATTCTTAAGTGTTGTACATAATGTACAACTTCAAACTCTATTAGCACATGTTTTTAACATTAAAGAGTAGCTCACTAATCATCACAATTAAATTTCATCTTCATCCAAATATAATCAAATAAATTCCTATATATTGAAATCATATGGATGTATCACCTTGATCATTTTAATTAGATATATATTGAATTTACTAATTGTAAATACTATATGGAACTTCATGCCTCAACTTTCAAGATTCAAGGTAGCGCTTAGATTCTTATATAAAATTCAGAAATTAAAAAATAATATGTTTTATCATTTAATAATATTAAATAAGTTATAGTTATCATAATTATATATTAAATCCCATTTTTTAAACTATCCATGTTAGAAAATGTAGGAAAAGGAACACGTTACTTCATGGAGGTGGTAGTCCGCACGTACGCACGATTCATATTTTTGTTTTTCTTAATGGAAAAGGGAAAAGTGGTTAATGACTGTAACATCATTATAATAACATGATAGTATACTAATTACACTTATTTTTATCATTTTATGATAGTGTAATTTAATTTTAAGGAGAATAAGTGCATATAAAGAAATAAAAATGTGGAAGGAGCAATTATAAATTTATACCTAAATTCTTGGATTATCTCATTTGTAAAGGGATTAAGCCCTTGAGGGATGGTATTTTTAGAAGACAAGAACCTATTTAATGTGGATAAGAATTCATAAGAGAGTTTTGGGAATATTTTGGGCCAAACTATGTGGGTTATGTGTGAAGAAAAGTGAGGTGAAGAGTTCCCCTTTCATAAGTGAAAATGGATGGAATTTGTGTAAATACCCAAAACATTTCAATAATGGGAAGACAATTCAAGGAAAGTGGTACCAAATTTGAGCATGTTTTTAACTCATCACCATTATATTTTTCACTTTTACCATTTTAGCTTTTACTAGAGTAACTAGTTTTTTCCTACGGTAACTTATCCTTTATGAAAAAAATAAAATGGCCATTTTTACATAATTTTGACCTAATAATTCAAAATTTGAAATTAATTTCATATGGCTAAATCTATGAAAGTGATAAAAATTAATTTTAAAATACTAAATAAATAATGTATTAAAAATAATTTTTTGAAAAATATAACTTAAGTTCTAAAATGTAAAATATGGGTTTATAAATTAAAAAAACATTTTTAAATTTACAAATTCACTTTTAAAAAATATATTTGGTCTTAAAAAAGGTTTATAAATTTACAATTTATACTTATATACTAATAATATAATTAAATACATGTTATAAATAAAAACAATATTTTGCACTATTCAGCTAAAATCAAACTTTTTAAAAAAATCCTAAAAATCCATCTTAAACTAATACTGGGATTATAAAACTAAAAATGAAGATTATTTTTTCAAATTCAATTTATAGAATCTTCTATTTAAACTTTTAAATAAAGTCATAAAATACAATGAGAAACTACTTTTATAGGAAAATATTTTTTTTAAATACTAGTTGTTCCTATTCTTAATTTCTATAGAACACTAATAAAGATAGAATTAATTAATTAATATTATATTTTATTAAAATCAAATACTTATCTTTAAAAAAAAGTTTAACTCATAAAAAAAATATTCTTAAACATGATAATGAATTAAGTAAATTTGTATAAAATAACTTTTACACACACATACATATTAATATATTTCATAATTCAATTATTCATATTCATAACAACTAATTAAAAGGCTAGTTTTTGTAGAAATATTTAATATTTATAATATATATATATAGACACACACTGTGGTTTCATTTTAGTTCAGTGTTTCCTTAGTTCGTTGTTGCATGCGACACAAGCTATTGAAGATAATATTAATTTAAAGGGTCCAAAATCCCGGGTCATTATAGAGGGGGGTGAATCAGCGGTTGTCCAAAAGCACTGATGATTTACCATCATCAGTTAGTGTGTATGGACCTATAATGTTATGATGTGATACCAAGATAAAGATAAAGAACACACACATCACAATGGTGAATACATGGTTCATTAACTCATGTTATCAAGTGGATAATCCACAGCATGAAACAATTTCGATACTGCTACCCATGATCCTATTTTATTATCAATAATAACAAGAAAGGAGAATATATATTCCCCTAAACTTCCAAGTACAAAAAAGAACAACAAGCATCGAAGCATCAACAAGTTGATTGATCTTTTCTTCCCCAACCTCAAGTGCCTCCGAAATTTAAATTATGTGTTCTCCCTTGTTATTCTCCTCAAATCTCAATAAAACACTATTTGAAATTATCTTGAAAGATATGGAAAATGAATCCCAAAGATTTTTTATCACTCTTTTGGTGTGGTGAAATAAAATGAATTGATAATTTTATATCCACCAATATCCACCAATATCAACAAAATACATATTATGGCATGACCAAATAAATTGTGGAATAACACATTGTTTTCCTCAGATTTAGTGAATCATTGAATTTTCATGTTATGGACACCATGGTATAACCTGATACTTTGTGTCACGAGAAATGAAATTCTAGAATGAGTATATTTGGCTTCCAAACAACACATCACCAAAAACTCATGACCCACCCGTAACAGTGCAACCACTCCTCATAATTCCCCAATCAAATGCATTATGATGCATTGTGTTATCTGACGACATGAATCTTCTTCACTTTAATTCCTTCCTAGTGAAACTATTACCTACACAACATGAGATGCCTAAATCAGAGTGAGACTCTTAATTATCAATACTACTATCATGATTCAACAATATCCTTCACATCATAATGTGCTTTAGTTCAGTATAAATTTATTCCTTCGCATCTTCACTCAACTCCAAAAAACCTCTAACTCATCCATGAGCATGTTATCAATAAATATAACCTGAATACACTTTCCCCATGAATAAATTTCCTTGAATAACTAGTAAAATCATACCTATAAAGTTATGGTTATTTATACACCACACCATAATATAGAATGATGTTTTTTAAGATTACTCCAACTCCTAGCGTAAGATCAATGCCATTTTGATCATGTCTCAATTGAGATAAACTCACAACTCTTATAGATTCCCTTTTTCAATTCAATTCCTAATGGGATTCTCCAAACCCCAACACTAATTAAATAACCTCAATGAATAGAGACTCTTAAATATCCTAAGGTACCGTTAATACCCCCCCTTTATTTTTTTGGTAACATGAAAATCAATGAAATATCTCTTTAAGATTCAGATTTAGTTACTAACACCTCAAGTATCCCCCTTGATGATAATCACCTAAAAAAGAAACTGTAGTCTCTACCCCTTTATAAGAAGATATCTTTTTATATTCTTCCCTTTATAAATAAATTCAAAGTAATGAAATAGGAGAAAAACCAAGAAAACTTATTGATATTTTGGGAGATAATACACCCCCAAAAACACTCTCAAGTACTATAAGGAACCCTACATTATTGGATTCATCAATATATTTGTTACTTTATCCTTTTATGAAATATAATCAAATTAATTCTCACTACTCTTGACCTTATTCTCGATAAAGTGGTACTTTATATCAATATTCTTTGACCATAAACATTAAGCTAAATTATTTGAAAAGTTGATTTCACTTTGATCATCACACTCAATCATCAATGAGTATGATACATTCACCATTACATCTTTGAGCTGCAAATTTATCCACATAATTTGTGTCATGGATTGAGTTTATACAAAATATTCAACTCATGTTATGATCAATGTGATATAATTTTTCTTATTAGAGTGTCATGTAATACATCTTCCTCTAATAAATAACAAACCAACTGAAGTAGATTTCCAATATCCTACATCCCCAACCCAATTAGTATCAAAATAACCATATATATGAATTAATATGTTCTTGTCACACCTCAAACTAAAATTTAGAGTACCCTTGATATAGTATAAGATCCATTTCACCACTAAAATATGTGATTCATTTGGGTTAATTGAGAATCATACACAAAGTGTAACAAAAAATAAAATGTTCGATCTAGATACCATCAAGTAATGTGGGATACTAATAAGCCTTTGAAACTTTGTTTGATCCAATATTATTCTTTTTTTAATCAATGTACAACTTATTCTAAATAACTATAGGTGTATAGACCTCTATTGATTCTTATATTAAAAAATTATTTAATAACTCACAAGCATACTTATCTTATGAGAAAAATATAGATCCTATTGTGTTTTTGACTTTCAGGCCTAAGAAAAATTTCATCTCAATGACTATTGATATTTTGAAGTGTTTCTTCATATGGGAAGAAAATTCCTCAAAAGTATCCTCTTTTTTTTCTAGTAAAAATTATGTTAATGACATACATAATAATTGTGATTTAATTTTTCAAAGATTCATTATTGCATTATCTTTTAGGGGGTGATGGAACTTTTTCCCTTGCTTATCTTGAAATTTTCTTTCCTTTTATCACTTTGGTTTTTTTCATCCCTTTGGGACTGTATTCTTATGGCTTTGTTTCCACTGTGTTTATATGGGTTTCCTCTTTTCCCATTCTTCAAAAGAGGATTTTATTTAATATTTATTATGGGGGAATTTTCCCTCTTCTTGTTTAAAAAAATTGATTTAATTCTCTTACATTCAGTTTTAATTTATGATTTAATATAAATTTGAAATTAGATCATGAATTTTAAAATTTCATGGAAATTAAAGTTTTTTCCTATCAATTATATTTTTGTTTTTTTATAAAATATTATAGGTGTTATATTTTAATTTTTAATTTTATAACATAATTTTACATGATTTTGGATACATACTATAGTTTAATACCTTAAGTTAGATCATTAATTTTTCATAGAGATAATGGGATCTGAATTCAAAGTTAGACTATAATTGTCAATATAGAAAACACTTCAATTATCGGGCCATAAATTTTACATAATTTCTTTTATTGAGATAAAATTTTGACACAAGTTATAAGTCTCAAAAAAATATTTCATTTAACTTAATTGTCTCATAGTTTAGTCATTTAGAAGGTCAAATACATAGGAAAAATAGGTATGCACTTTGAATAAATTTTTACTTTATTTTTTTATAACTTTTGTAGCCCTAACATCCCCTCCACTATATAAAATTGCTTTATATACCTTTATAGTATAGATTATTCATGTATTGGAAGTTTATTATCCAAGATAGTGGTTTTATTACACTTTTCTAACCAATTGGGAGAAGGAAGTCATGCGTTCAATGATCTATTCCAAGATTCTTTCACTTTCTTCTTCAATGTTCCTTTTTTTTTGTTTTCACAATTGAAATCTATATTTAATGTAAATAATTTTTTTATAGTTTTCTTATACTTATTATCAATCATTTCACTTCTTTTTGTTTTAATCTAATAGAGTATATTGGGTTTTACCCTTTCAAACCATTTCTTATGAAAATCATCTCCACGATGAAAACTTCACTCATGGAAGAATAGTTCCCATTTGTATTTGATTAAATTCATACTTACTCCATTTACCTATTTTGAATTCATGAACATACCATAATTCAAAATTCATGATCAATTAATTTATAATTTAAAACTAAGTAACTTGATCGATATCATCTATAATGTGAGGTTAACTGGTGCGAATCATGAGAGAAAAACATAAATTTAAAATTTTAATCAACTTGGGATAGAATTATAGGATTCAATTATAATCCTTAAGCTCAAATAATATTTCTAGGGTGGATATTTTTTCCTAATTGTCCATATACCATAATTTTTCTTTTGTATCACAATCAAAGCATGGTTCCATGATTTGAAGTTCTGAAGTCAATATAGGGTTCAATTATTCCTATATTTTTGGTTTTGTTAATTTATATCAGGTTTGGGGGTTAAAAAAATTTAGGGTCATAATTAAATGGAATTAATTAATGGGATAAATATGAATAAATAATTTAGGGGTATATTAGATCAATTTTATTTTGTTATTTAGGTGTTTTTAATAATTTTTTCATTTGTTCCCTTAACTATGTCCAAAAATAATTTCCTTTCATCCTCCATATTTATATTTTTTTAATTTAATTTGAATTAATATTTATATTTATATCACAAACATTTCAACCCTTTCCCTTTTTAATTTCATAAAATATAAAATACCAAAAATATAATAATGTGAATTGGAGTATTGAGGGATTAACAGTAAGACTCCTCAAGAGAGATGACCTAAGTCAACCATTATGTTTCACTTAGTAAAAAAACAAATCTTTTGAGAGAACCAAATAAAGTGTTCATAAAATTGGCACAATTTATGAGGAGATAATTATTATTTCATTCATTATTTCTTTTCAGTGTTTGTAAATAATTTTCCTTTGTTTTCAAAAAAAATATAAAAAAAATAAATTCACCCTCCACATGAATGGAATTGTTTCTTTATTTTCTAGGCAGTGATGAGATTCTAGAAATATAATTATGGGGAGAGGTAATTCCATGATCTCATCAAGGGCTTAAAGGATGAAATTATAAAACTAGTTCTAGAATACTAGGTTAGGGAATTGACTGAGTTCTTCTACTAATTCCCATAGTTTTATCAACATGCGGACAAGGAACAATAAGAGTATCTTTAACTCCCTAACACATTCCAAGAATATACTATAGAGTTTTAGGCTACATTATATTATCATCTATTTATCTCTATTATGTAAATCCTTTTATATGCATGCATTCAAGATCCCTGACTAGAGGCTAAATCACTCGAGGGTGAAAAAAATCATTAAATGCCCTTACTTTTGATTTATCCTTATTAGAATAAAATTATCACTCATTAAGTGATGAAAATATAGAATTAACTAATCTATAAACTTCCCTATACAATGATCAATAATTTTAAAAATTCACCACTAGAGAAAAAGTGATATTGGAATTCAAAGACAAAGAATTCATAGTGTCTTTTCCTAAGGAAATGAGTCACAAGCTTCCCATTTTGAGGGGGAGGATTTTAATATTATTATATCTTGTTTCAATTACATAAAAATATAAATATTCTTGTACTTTTAAATTATTGAAACTTTTGATGTAGTAAAAAGTGAGTAAGACTTGTAGAATGAATAAGAGGCCAAGGAAATAATGGCTGAAGTAAAAGAGGGGGGATCGTTCTTTCTTCTACCCTCACCATGAAATTTGTATCATATTGAAATGGGGAAGGATAAATTCTAATCTATATATAGATTCTTCAAAAATAAATGTGAAGTGTTGAATATTTTAATAATACATATGTGATGGTTTATCTCAAAGAAATTCCACCCACCGTCTGATTTTTAATAATATCTTGTATAACTAATAGGTTTTCAGTAGGTATAACCTAATAGCCAAAATCAATGTTCCACTACCAATATTTTATGTTTTATCATTACTTTATCTCTTGAATTATTTACATAATAATAAAATTCTTCATGAAATTCTAATAAAATAATTTTTGAATAAAAAAGGAGGTAGTAACGGTTTAAGTGTGGGGGATTGGTTATAATCTTTTTAGGTGTATATTTTATTTTCTGATTTTATTTTTGGATTTTTTTAGGAGCTTTTAATATTCAATAAATATCCATCATTATTTTTCAAACTTGAATTTATTTTGAAATTTTTTAATTGATTTTTTATGAAATGGGTTTTTAAATTATTTTTGATATATAAACTTTTTCCTATAATTTTATTTTCAAACATTTTTATGAGTCCGACCATTTTTTTAAATCCATTCCCATAAATCACTAACCCAAACCATTTTTTCTCATCCCTTGAGGTATTCTAAACCAAAAAAAAATTATATTCTTTCTAGTAATTATTTTTGAGATATTCTAGGGAATGTTTTTCTACTAAAACTTTCACTGCATCTTATCAATGTTATGATTGAACGAAGTCGCATTAATATGATTAAAGTATTTTTTTGTTTGGAATCCCTTATTCTTGGGACCCACATTTAAATTTTTATATTTATTTAATAACATAGAATCCATGAATGACCTTGATAAAGAAATCCTCATTACAAGTTTTTTTTTTATTTTTTCTGCCCTATTCTTATTATTTTTTTATGATATTCAATGGATTATGTGTGGGGGTGAAGTTTTCTATGGTGGAAGGGGGAGATTTAATTTGATTAATAAGTTATAGGGTGTTATAATTGGATATTATGGAGAGTATCATGATGTATTTATCATTTTTTCATTTATTTATGCTAAAAAATAGAAAAATATAAATGAAAAATGAAAAAAATGAAAAACAGTGTTCATGCCTTGGTCATGTCAAAAACCACTCTTCCTCAACCTTTGATCTTGTTATAAATATTACAATTAGTATAGTGAGGAGATAAAAAAGGGATGAGAGATAATTATGAGATTTTTTCCAAGTGAAACATACAAAAAAATGAAAGATAGAGATAGAGAGAGAATAGGGTGTATCATTCATTTTACTTATTTCCATATTTATGACCCTTTGAAATGAGTTGTGGAAGGTGGGTAATTTCATCATTAGAAGAGAATATTTCATTGAAATTTTTTATTTACTATCATGAAATATGATTGAGAGTTAACCTCTTTATATATATATATATATATATATATTATGTTTCATATAATTACCTACCACCCACAACCTTAGATTAATTCAAACATATTTGTGAATTCCTCATGATTTATGTTGATTTTTGTCTTTATGGGGTGTATATTTGAGATTCATTACAATCATATGGTTATGATCATGTACTTGAGGTATGAGCAATACTCTAGAATAAATTTCTCTTAAGTGAAGAGTGCCTTGAATTTCTAGGTGAGGTAAGTTGTGATTGGGTCATGGATGATTTTTTTAGGCTGAAAAATTTTAAACATGAGAAAATAAAATGAAATTAAACTTTATTTAATAAGTTATAAATAATTAGTTATATTTTTTATAATATCTTGGAAATTCTTTGACAATTTATTATTGTGTGAATTTGATAAGGATATTAGATAATTTTTTCCTGAGAGTTGAAAAAGGGTAAGTGTGGGGGATTTGATAAACCATGGTTCTATTGAATATTTTATTGATAATAATTTATTTAATTCTCTCTCATTTATTTTTAATTAATAATATAATAGGAATTTGAAATTGGATCATGAATTTTGAAATTGAATATAAATTTCAGTTTTTCCCTTTCAGCTACACTTTGGTTTTTTTCTCTAAAATATTATATGTTTCAAATTTTAATTTGAATTTTTCTGAAATAATTATAAAAATATTGAGATACATATTTTATTTAAAGACCTAAAGTTATACCATATTTTTTCAATGAGATAATGGGCCTTGAATTCAATGTCAGACAAAATTATTCAATATGGGCATCACTTCAATGATTGAGCCATAACATTTATATATCTAATCAAATTGGGATGTAATTTTGAAAAATGTTAGAGGACTAAAAACATAATATTTCATTCAACTGGATTCTCTCCTAATTTTTTTATTTGTAAGGCCAAAGGTGCAGTACAAAAATAGTGATGCAGTTTGACTTGATTTTTACTTTCCTTTATCTATTTTTTCAGGTAAATAAAAAAATTGTTATTTTATTCTCATAATTATCATTTATTTAAATTCTATAGGTTTGAATCTAATATTAGAGATGATATTGGGTTTTATCCTTTCAAACCATTGATTATGAAAATTGTCTCCACGATGGCAACTCCACCCATGCAAGAACAATTACCATTCATATTTGATCTAATTCATACTTCCTCCATTTATTTTTTTTAATTAATGAAAAAAAATAATTCATTATTCATTATCAATTAATTGAGTACTGAAATTAATGGAATTTAGTCAATAGAATTTAGAACACGATTTCAGGCATGTGTGAATCATGAGAGAAAAATTTTAACTTCCAAATTTAATCAAATTGGGATAGAATTTTAGGATTCAATTATAATCCCCAAACTCAAATAATTCTCATTTATGGGGTTTATATTATTACCTAATTGTACATGGATCATAATTTTTCTTTTGGACCACAATCAAAGTAGGGTTTCGTGGTTGGAAGTCCCGAAGTCAACCTAGGGTTCAATTCTTCCTATATTTGTGGTTGTACTAATTTCTGTAGGGTTCAGGGGATGAAACAATTAGGGGATCATAATTAAATAGATTTAAATAAAGGTATAATGATTAAATAATAATACAGGGGTAGGTTAAATCAATTTAGTTTTTTCGTTTAGGTGATTTAAAAGATTTTTTTGCTTAATCCCTTTATTTTGTCCAAAAATCATTTCCTTTCTTCCTTCCACTATCAATTTTTAGGACTCTCCTTTGTATTCATATTAATATTTATATCACAAAAATTTAAACACTTTACCCTTTTATTTTCATAAAAATATAAAATACCAAAAATATAATAAATTGAATTGGAATATTGAGTGATAGATAGTAAGGCTTCTCAAGATATATGAATTAGGTCAGTCATTATAATGCACTTGGTAAAAAACGAACAAATCTTTTGAGAGTACCAATGACAGTGCTCATTAGTTATCTTATTCATGAATTATTTTTCATCCTTTTTAATTTTTAAATAAAAACTAATGATCTTATGAATATCACTTCTACTATATTTTGGTGAACTATTATAAGTAGTATCACATTCACTAGCACTCCAGGTGTCTAAATCTTTCAAAATATTTTCACTTAAACACATAGAGAACTTATATGATTTATTATATTTCTTCTTTATTTTAGTAAAATCTTGTCTAATATGACCTATCTTCTTACATTCATATAAAATGACATTCTGAAGATTCCTTCTCATTGTGTCTATTCTTTGTTTTTATAATAGGTATATAAAAAAAATATTTCCAAAAATCATATTCATTCTTCTATAAAGTTGAGAGAGATTATTCTCACTATCATTTGAACTAATTTGATATAAATTCATACATTTATTCTTTGAAATTATAGATTTAAAAACATTTAAAAAATAATTAGAAGCATTGGAAGCAGGATTACTAGAAGTAAATGCAAATGCCACTCCATTCTTCTATTTCTCTTTTTCATCATCTCTCTTCAATATTATTTCATATTTAATTAAAGTACCAATAAAGTAACCTAGACTTAGATTATTCAAATGTTTAGTATCATTGATAGATATACTCTTTGATTCCCACACCTTCAGCATAATATTAACTAATTTTTAAATAAACTGGTTTTCTATGAATTCTTTCTCACCCAAATTGTAAATTATTTATAATAGTTATAAAATGATAATGAACTTGAGTCAACATTTCACTAGGTAGGGAATCAAAAGACTGATAGTTTTCTCTTAACATGGATCTTTGATGTTCTAAAACCTTAGAAGTTCCAAAATGTGTAACATCCAACTTCTTCCAAATTCTGTTCACCATCTTACGATATGGTATTTGACTGTATATATTTTTTATCATCAAACACAACACAGTATCCCACACTTTGTGATTTGAATGATATTCCATATTTTCTTCATAAAAAATAAATAAATAACTTATTTCTTTATAACTTTATTACTTCTAGCCATCATGGGAAAATTTTCAACACTAGTATTCATGATTAAATATTTCATATGATCACATCAATATTCATAATCTGCTCTATAAAAAATAGGTGGTCTTCTTGGATGTAAATTCTCAAGAGTTACAATTGAAATTCATACCATAAAAAGGATAATATTTATTCTACAACATAGTTAGTTTTAAAGGAAAACTAAAATATTTTTTGATAAACCAATAGAAAATATAAATAATCTCAATTTTAGGTAGAAATTTTCTTTGATGCAAGATGCTGGTATCAATAAAAAAAGTTGACTCTCATCACTTGGTAGAGTTAATCTATGATACCAAATTTCTTCCCATGTATATTAAGTAGGTACACAACAATGGGAGGTGAATTGTAGTTTAAGATAAACTTACAATTTTCTAGCACCCTCAATTTTTATTTTGATCAGAAAATATGATCTTTCGATCAAGTTACAAATTATTAGAGTATATTTGTAAAGGCATCAGAAATTAATACTATTAGGAATTCAATAATTTTGATGAATACAATAAACACAATGAAATAAAAGTATAAAAACAATTCATATAGTATTAAAACATAATTTTAGAACTCATTAAAAGGATATTAAAAAAACAAATCAATTTAACCTTCAGAGGTAAAGAAGTCTATAAACCTGAATTTTGGTACCCCCAATTTTATATTTATCAAAAAAAAATTCTTACTATCCCTAGAAAACCTCAATTTAAACCTATTATAAGACTATATATCTTCCCATACTTGGAATCCCTTGATCCATATGATCAAATTATCTATCTTATTATCCTTGTAATCCCTTAACATGCAAGTCGATTGCACGCTTTACACACTAGAAGCTCTGTCTTCCTTACCAAAATCCCTCAATCTCAAAAATTAGAAAAAAAACAATTAGAAGGGAAACTAAGACTTTTTACAAGGAAAAACTCACACAATGGTATCTCTTAACTAAAACTTTTATAAAGAAAATTTATATTGATTTTAATCACTCTTATAACACCCTACGTTTTAAAAAATAAAGAAAATCATGTTCAATAGCATATACAACAAGCAACACTGAGCTTAAATGACCTATGAAATATTATTATTTAAATATAACTATTATAACCTAACTATTAAATTAGTTTATATGAATAATATTAACCTATTTATGAAATATATAAAGTTAATACTCAGTATTGATAACTTTGTAAATAATCACTCAATTTTTAGTAAATACATTTTATTCTTCAAAAATACATTCTCTTCAAAAATTATTTTTATTGCTTTTTTTGAATGAATATTATAATTAATTTTTGGGACTTTAGGTATTTGGGTCCTCTATACCATTTTAGAGCCTTCAGGTTATGTTTCTCTCAATAATATGTGCCTCTGGGCCTATGGTCCATGTAATAAGTTCCATCTTTTCCCAATTTTAAATGGGGTTCTATTTTATTTACTTAATAAAGAGTCTTAGACACTAAACTTGTTTAAAAAAATATTATAATTAATTTTCAAAACTACTATAAATTTTATTTTATAAAAATTATATCATTTTTGAAATAAGAGTATCAAAATTGGTTGTAAAGACCCCATCCCCAGTAGCCCAGAGTCAGTGGTTACTTTATTACGTTAGCATAAGATATAAGAAATTTCATCCCAATGGACTGGATAGTTTAGTAGTATTGGTAAAATAAATACATACTTGAAATTCACATTTCATTTTAAAACATAAAATACACAAATAATTTCTTTGAGAATGCCATTATTCTACTTAGTGTATCTCTGCATATCAATAACAAAACACTTCCTCGTATCTTGAGAAAAAATAAAACATAAAAAAGGGGTGATATCAAATGCTTATTAAGGGTAATCATACAATGGGAGATATGAATAAATATGGCATAAATAATATGGGAAGTTAAATAAATGAAACACATTCCATTTAATCAATAAATTTAGAATAATATGGAAGGAATAAAAGATGATAAAATATTGTTATATAAATAATCACATGATAATGAAACTTAACCATAGATATTCTATTAATCGAATAATCACATAGAATATCAATAACTGAATTCAAAATGAGGTAATTCATAATGTGGGACATCATTAATAAAAAACCAAGGCTTTGTCCAATAGACCATACATAAATGGGTAAGACATCAGCCAATACCCAAACTAGTTTGTCTCATGAGACCTATTGATGCATCAAGGGGATATAGCGGGTCTCACCAATCACTTAATAAGTCCAATGAATTCCTAATATGAAAGGTGTTAAGTATAATCAATATAAATAGTCATATTAAAAACTAACATACTAAATGTTAATATTTACCCCAACCAAACAAACATAATCATAACCCATCCAGAGTAATATGGTGAATGGTATCAAAATAGAATATCCACAATAAAACTAATCATAAACCATCAAAATAAATAATGATGATATCAATACAATATATCCCTAGTAGATCATAATTATATTAAAGGGTTAATGTCATTGATGAATAAAAATATTTTTAAAAATATTCTTGATGGAAATATTATTTTCATTTTTGAAAATTACTTTTTAAAACTAAAAGTTCAAAGAACATTTTGAAAATACTTTTATCTAAAAATAACATTGAAATAAGTTTAAAAATATTGATTGTTCATGATGGTGTAAAATTCCATTCATGTTGCGCACTTTAAAACAAATATTCATTTCATATTTTCAGTAAAACTTAAACAAGCATTGTTTTGAAAAACGACATAAATATTTCTTTAAAAAATATTAAAAAGGAAAAATGGGTAAAAATGTCTCTGATAAATCAATTTGAAAAGGTTTAAAACATTTTTGAAAAAAAATATAAAACATGAGTTTTTATGAAAAAGTATTTTTGACTGAAGATAAATAAATTGGGATCTTCTTAAAAACATTTTTCTCAATCATTTTAGGTACCAAAGAGTGAAAAATGGTACTATTACTTTAAAATTTCATGAATGACCATATAAGAATAAAATAAATTGAGTTTAACATATAAATATTAAATAATTACCCCAAGGTAAAGTTAAATAAAAATAATCCTGGATAATGATGAGATTGTGAAATAAACTCTTACCACTTTGGTAACTTATGAATCATAAGCCCCATAAAAGTAATAATCATAAAATGAAACATTAAATACCATTAATATAAATAGATTAATGATATGATATAACAAAGTTGTAGTATATGCACCACATAAAATAAATAAGTGGTGAATATGGCATATGTCTCATATAAGTAGAAGTGAGATGAGAAACTCTTACCTTATGATTTACTTTAATTGAACATGATTTAACCACCTGTATAATGTTTTAAATCATGTTATTAATTTATAAAAAAATCATATTCACATTTATTATATCATATATGGTTCTCTTATATCATATTATCACCTGCTTGTTAATAATATTTTGTTATTACCCTTGTTTCGGGAGTCAACAGCTTCATTTTTCTATGAATGTTTTGTTGTGTAAGTCTTAGTTATTATGCATAAGATATAATTAAATAATAAATATAATTATATTAATGTCATATATGTCATACTTATTCATTAAATATATATTTTATAAGAAATATTGAATGTTGAATATGGAAAATGAATTGCATCGCGTCGTGGAGATAATAGGCCGTATGTACGCACGAGTGGTGATATCATTCCATTAATGGGAGAAATGGTTAGTAAGTCAGTGATATATTAATTTTAAACAATAAATATTATTTCATAAATACCATATATATCCACTATTTACATCATTATAACCATCCTTGTAAAATTGTGATGAATAATGAATTACACCGCTACGTGGAGACGATAAGTCGTACGTACGCACGTGTGATACTTTCATTTTTCATAGGATGGATGAAAGGTATATTATAGTTGTTTCATAATAATAATAACATCTAATTATATATATTATACTGTATTTATCATTTTATGATGGAAACAACACATGAATACGATGTATAAGAAGAAATAAACTTGAAATAGCTGATAAAAAGGATTACTTATTCTTCGGTTGACTTCCTTTAGATTTCTTCTTAAGGGACTTATGGTTGATCTTTTGAGAATACCAACACCTCCAAAACATGGATAAGGAAGTTTTTGAGATAAATGGGTAGGTTTTGGTTGATCTATATGGCTCAAAGTGGTGTAAATAAGTGAAGGAAGGAGTGCCCTTTTATAATTGAGGTGAGGGGCACTTTAGGAATTTATTAAAAAATTAATTTAATATGAATTAATTTTCATTTCCAAATGGATAGAAACATATTAATTTAGAATATAATATAATTATGGGTATAAATCCCTTAATCCAATAAAATTTACATAATCTTTAACTAAATTTCCACCATTATCTTTTGGTTTTAACACTTATTTAACCTCTTTAACTCTTACCATGACAACATGAGTTTTTACTCTTTGAGGGTTAATATAGTTACTATAAAATGAAAAAATACCCATAAATGGACCATGTATGATATTTTAAACCTTATACCAATTAGTTTTCCTGATTTAATATTTTTAGGAATTTTATATCATTTAATAAAATATTATTTATTTTAAAATATAATTAATGTCAATTTTGATACAATTCATTACTTTGACTTTAAAAAAATATCACCATAACAAGATAAATTTGAAAAAAATCTTTTAATACACCCCTAATATGTCAATGTCATATATAAAATTTATGTATGACATTAATTGTCCCAAATTATATTTATTTTAATATTTTTAATATAATTTATTTGATTTTTTCATTAATGAAATAATTACTGCATCAGCATTGTGGAAGATTTTAAGGTAATTATTTATTTTCTAAAAATTAAAAATTAATTAAAATGATAAATATAAATATTTTGGATTTATAATTACTATTTATAGTCAAATACATCTTCTAGATAACACCATATTAAATGATTTTATAGTTATTGAAAACATGAATGTGACATCTTTGACTTTTCTTTAAATAAAATATTATAAGGGTCATAATCACTTCCTAATAGAAAAATGGTAATATATCCAAACCTTGAATGATTATGGATGAAAATTACCCATCCAATAAAATTGGGGCAATTTTTAGGGTTATTTTCTATTCCTTATCATTTTATTTTTAACATATATTGCCTAATTTACCCTTTATCGTGATAATGAAAATTATCAAGGTTACTATTCATATTGGAAAAAAATAAAAGGGACCTACTTAATAAATTTGGAGATTCTGAATCTAAATATTTAATTAATTTTTCAGAATTTAAAACACATAAATTTCAAATTTTAATTTAAAATTAATCTTGTAAAACACAATGAAAAGTGGTTTTTTTGAAAAATGCATTTTTAAGCCAAAAAATGTACTTATACCAAAATAAGGTATAAGGATGATTAAAATGAAATAAATTATATTATTTATAACTAAATATTACTTAATTTACATTTAAATAAAATTCAAATTATAAATATACTTATAAATAAATTGACAGTTTTATAAAAATCAGTATTTTTTACTATTCATTGGAAAATCAATCTTTTCTGAAAATTCCCAAAAAAATCACCATAAGTTAATTTTAATATGATTATTTAAAAAATTATATTATTTTTATAAAATAAAGTTGATAAAAGTTCCAGAAATGTATTATAATATTTACTCATAAAAAGTAAGAAAACCATTTTTGAAGAAAACGTGTTTTTTGAAGAAGAAAATGATTTTACTAAAAATTAAGTTCGTATTCACAAAGCAGTAATTAATACATTAACACTGAGTCAGAAAATAATATATTTCATAATGTGGTTAATACTATTCAATCCTACCAATTTAATATCTAGGTTATAATGATCACATAATAATATTTCATTGTTTGTTTAAGCTGGGTGTTGAGTGCAATGTAAGCTATCAAATATGTTAAATTAAAAAAGATACATATCATAAAATATTGGGGTGTTACATTCTTATCTCCTTCAATAAATTTCATCCTCATAATTTGAAATTTCACTTAGAAAATCAAAGGTTAATACATGAAAATTTCTTTATGGGAAACTCACATCGTATATAGGGTTAATAAAAAATCGTCTTAATAAGAGGGAAAGGGAAATGTGAAGATCACCACAAAACTAGGATTTAGAATAAGAGAACATTAGAAAAAAGTGAAAATATGGATATGGAAGATAAATCTAACTATTAAGTTTTGATGGAGAGTGATAGATAACATGGTCATTATAAAGTTAATCATTACAAAATCATAATTTTTTTATGGGTAAAAAGACCATTGATTTATTGGTATGAAAATTAAATGAATAACGTTTTTGTTTCAAAATCCTTTTCTTAGAATTGAAGTATTATTTTACCATCCAAATAAAACAATTTAGAAAATAAAATTACTTGATTTCATTCCAAGTATTAATCATAATCCCATGGTTTGGTTGTGTTTAAATATATTTCCACTCCATTTTGTACACCAGGAGATGGATATTAAAGAAAAAAAATTCATTCCTAAAGCACCTTTAATGAACCATTAAGTCTACAAGTCATTCCTTCACCCTCTAAATATTTATCATACCCAACATGGTTAGTATATATTATTCAATATGATATATTGTACTTTAACATCAAACAATAATATCCAAAATTAAACTTAATCCATTCTATAAATAGTTCACCTTAAGACTCATCCAAAATAAATTTACCCATATTCAAAGTCCAAGAATTTAGAAGGAAGGTCAATAAATTTAGAAAATCAACTTAACATTAAATTCCCAAAACAAAATAATGTAGCTGTTATTATTACATACCAAATATATTAATACCTTTATCACCTTAAAAACTTAATGAAAACATGCATGCTTCCAAGAATAAAATCTCAGGTTGTCAAATTTATTCCCTAAATACAAAAATCTAATAATCCCAGCAAAGATAACGTAAATCATCAAATCACTAAACACCTTCATAGTCACCAATACTATCCCATAAAAATCCATTTCTCATTATTATCTCAACATCAATCACATATTAAGGTTATCTTTCCCAAATCATGTATTTTTCAATGTATCAACTTGCCACAGAATCACTTCTCTTGGTTACCAATATTATTTATCACATACCTCCAAATCCTTAAAGAAATGGTACTACATTACAATCCTTATATGTTTTATGATTCTTATAATGATAATATAAAAAATACTTTTACAAAATATTTCTTGGATCCAAATACACAAGAATAGTAATCATTCCATTTTGGCTATATTAATAACATAAGTTTGACCTTGATCCCTTTGATTCTTTGGAGGTATATTCCATTGAAAACTTGGGGCATTTATTTTCATAGTGCCTCATATCCTTAGAGTGGAAGAATTACACATCAAAAAAAATCTTTCTTACTCTTTCAACCACGAGCATGGTGACTTATTTTCCTACACTTGAAACAAACTCCTTTTCCTTTTAAGCATATAACAAAGTGTTTCCTTTCTCAAGTATCACATGTTGTAAAATCTTTCTTTCCCTTCTTCCCTTTATCTATCCTTCTCTTTTTCATATTATTCTTATAATTCTTTCCTTCAAAGTCATAAGACTTGGAGAATTATTTTTCTGTATTGTTAGCATATGATAATATGTCCGTGTATGATGAGAATGTTTGGGAGACTAGTTCTCTTCAAAATATTGTCTTAAACCCATCAAAAAAAACAATTACTCTTACTCTTTTGATTATGTTCAATTATATGGTTTCCGTTCTTTACGCTAGGTGTAATTTCTAAAAAAATTACATACACTATATTGGATCATAACATTTTGAAACATAATGTATAATCCCAAAAATAGTGGGTATAAATTGAAAATTTAGGTATAACTAATATCTAAATAATAAGCTTATTTTGTTTGGATATATTTATAAATTATGTTATGGGGTTTCATTCTCTAATATATGTTTTCCTAAATCTAGTTCCCAAGGTTTCTACAAAACTTTCTTTGATACCAGCTGTAAATACTAAAACCCCAGTTGACTAGAGTTGGTGGTTACTTTATTACATTAACATAAGATACAAGGAATCACATCCAAAAAGACTGAATAGTTTAGTATTTTTGTTAAACTAGATACATACTTGAAATTCGCATTTCATTTTGAAACATAAAATACACAAAGAATTTATTTGAGAATTCCATTATTCCCCTTGGTGTATCCCTTCATATCAAACACAAAACACTTCCTCATATCCTGGTGAAAATGAAACATAAGAAAGGGGTGAGCTCAAATACCTAGTAATGGTAAGCATATAGTGGGAGCTATGAATAAATAAGGAATAAACAATATGGAATGGTAAATAACTAAAACACATTCCATTTAATCAATTAATTTAGCACAATATGATAGGAATAAAAATGATCAAATATTTCTATATAAATAATCACATTATAATTGAACTTAACCATGAATATTATACTAATCGAATAATAACATAGAATATCAATAATTGAATTCATAATTATTGAATGCATAATGTGGGGCATCATAAACATATTTTCAAGGCTTTTTCCAAGACATCATACATAAACAGGTAAGACATTATAGAATACACAAACTAGTTTATCTCATCAGAATTACCGATGCATCGAGGGGATATAGTGGGTCCTTCTCATCACTTACTAAGTCCAATTCATTCCTCATATAAAAGGGTTGAAACATAATCAACATAAACATTCATATTAAAAACTACCTTACAAAATGTTAATACTTACCCCAATCAAATGAACATAATCATAAATCATCCAGAGTGATATGGTGAATGGTATAAAAATAGAACATCCATAATCAAACTGATCATAAACCATCTAAATAAATAATAAGGATGATATCAATAAAACATATCCCCAGTGGATCATATTTACATTAAAGGGTTGATGTCATTTATGAATAAAAACATCTTTAAAAACATTCTTGAGAAAAATATCCTTTTCATTTTAAAAATCAATTTTTAAAAATAAAAGTTCACAAAAAATTTTGAAATTTATTTTCTTTGAAAATAACCTTGAAATAAGTTTAAAAATATTGAGTGATCATGATGGCAGAAAATTATGTTTATTTCGTACACTTTAAAACAAATATTCCTTTCGTATTTTAGGTAAAAGTCAAACATCAATTGTTTTGAAAAATGAAATGAATATTACTTTCAAAAAAAATTAAAAATTAAAAATGGGTAAAAATTTCTCTGATAAACCATTTTGAAAAGGTTTAAAATATTTTTGAATTTTTTTTAGAAAACAAGCGTTTTGATGAAAAAGGATTTTCAACCGAAGAGAAATAAAGTCGAATTTTCTTAAAAATATTTTTCTTAATCATTTGAAGTACCAAATAATTAAAAATGGTATGATTACTTGAAAATTTTAAGAATAAATTTAGAAGAAGAAACTAAATTGATTTTACCATCTAATTATTAAATAATTCCCCCACGGGAAACTTAAACAAAAACAATCCTAAATAATAATGAGATTGTGAAATAAACTCTTACCACTTTGGTAACTTCTGAATCATAAGCCCCATAAAATTAATAATCATCAAATGAAACATTAAATAACATGAATATAAATATATTCATGATATGATATAACAAATTGGAAGTATATACACCACACAAAAGGAATAAGTTGTGAATAAGGAATATGTCTCACAAAAGTAAAAGTGAGACGAGAAACCCTTACCTTACGATTTCCTTTAATTGAATTGTGATTTAACCTCCTGCATAATGGTTTAAATAATATTATTAATTTATAATATAACGATATTAATATTTATGATATCATATATGATCCTTTTATATCATCTTATGAACCATTTGTTAGTAATTTTTTGTTATTACCCTTGTTTCGGGTGTTAACTACTTCATTTTCCTATTTATGTTTTGTTGTGTAAGTATTGGGTCTTGTGCATAGGATATAGTTCCATCATATACATAATTATATTAAGTTAATATATGTAATATTTATTAATTATAAATATTTTTTTATAATTAATCATGAATTTTGAACATGAAAAATGAATCACATCGCATCGTCGAGACGATAGTCTGTACGTATGCATGAGTGACGATATCATTCCATTAATGGGTGAAATGATAAGGAATTGGGTGATATATTAATTTTAAAGAATCAATATCATTTAATAAGTATGATATATATATATATATATATATATTATTTCCATCATTATGAACATCTTAGTAAAATGGTGATGAAAAACGAATTACACCACTACGTGGAGATGATAAGTCATACGTACACACATGCAGTAATTTTGTTTTCCACAGGATGGATAAAAGGTAGAATATTGTTGTTTTATAATCATAATAACATATCAATATATATATGATACTTGATTTATTATTTTAGGAAGGAAACAACACAGGAAGAGTAAGTATAAGAAGAAATAAACTTGAAAGAGTTTATATAAATTATTACATCTTCTTTGGTGGAATTCCTTTAGATTTCTTCTTAAGGGACTCAAGAATGGTTTTTGAGAAGAAAAGAAACTCCAAAACTTATCAAAGGAAGTTAGGAAGATAAATGGGTATGGTTTGGTCAAGCTATATGGCTGAAATTGGTGTAAATAAGTGAAGGAAGGAGTGCCCTTTTATAATTGAGGTGAGGGAAACTTTAGGAATTTCTTAAAATATTAATTTAATATAAATTAATTTTCAATTACAAATGGATCCAAACTTATTAATTTAAAATATAATATTATTATGGGTATAAATCCCCTCATACAATGAAATTTAGATAAGTTTTGACTGAATTTATACCCTTATCTTTTAATTTTAACCCTTATTTAACCTCGTTAACTCTTACGGGGACAACATTGATTTTTACTTATTGAGGGTTAATATAGTTACTATAAAATTCCAAAAAAGACATAAATGGATAATGGATGACATATTAAACCTTATCCCAATAATTTGGATTAATTTAATATTTTTAAGAATTTTATATCATTTAATAAAATATTATTTGTTGCAAAATATCATTAATGTCAATTGTGACATTATTCATTGCTTTGACTTTTAAAAATATCAATACTATAAGGACCCAACCTTAAAAATTACATAATATTGAATTAAGTTAATAATTCACATCGAGGATCTTTTCAAGTTTAGAGCTTTAGAGAATTAGGTCATAACATATACATAAAAACTTGAATATTACATGCAGACACTTCTACACAATATCCATTTTTTCATAAAATAAAATCTCTTGAAAAAAAGCGCCATATCTAGTTCCATGTTTTAGACAGCATGAATTTTCCTTGATCCCATCCTTGACCCTATTCATCTTTAAGTCATTTAAAAAACATTTCAAAACTTGGGATGAGTATAAAAATCTCAGTAAGGGTTATAAAACAACGAAAGAAAAAATTAGT
This sequence comes from Viscum album, assembly GCA_963277665.1. Lineage (NCBI taxonomy): Eukaryota > Viridiplantae > Streptophyta > Magnoliopsida > Santalales > Viscaceae > Viscum > Viscum album. Next base: position 203,849,144 of record OY728132.1, on the reverse strand, counting down.
TCATCAATACATACATAACATAAGATCTTTAACATACCACATGAAATCATAAGATTTATGAATAACACATAATAATCACAAATCATAAAGGTAACTTGTGGCATCCATAACATACTTACGTTGTAGCTTTCACAGCTACGTAGGGAGTTATATTTGGAATACCCATCACAGTATATTCCCTAAATCTCTTAGAAGAAACATCATTGTTTACCTCTGTCACATTACCCAATGAACTAGAGATCTATCTCGGGATCACCCTCCCTAGGTTTATCACGTAACCACCCATATACATAAACAATTCCCAAGAACCATAACATATTCATAACACATAAAACAAACATAAAGGAAAGATAACATTTCCACATTTCAATCACAATATATCATTTAAATATATTGACATAAAAAATCCATTATCAAAACTATTTTTCAATACCAAAATATGTAAAAGAGTATATGGTAATTATTTTTTCTTTTAAAAAAAACATTACGGCTTGTTAAGGAATCCAAAGATCAAATAATGCTTGCGGCGGCAGAAAGGTCGTTGTCACCGCGTACGTTAAAAAGAAACATTATTTTTGTCATTTAATAAAACGATTCATAGAAAAATATTACCTTTTAATGAAATGAAAATTAAAAGGTGTTTAAACATAGTATAAAATAATGTTGCATATAAATCAAAATATTTCTCAATGAAAGGAGATTGAGACGAAGTCCCTTACCTCGTGTCCGACTTGACCCGTTCGTCCTTTAATATCCTGAATAATAAACTAAAGTTAATTTATACTTTCTTAAGAACCTTTTTGAAGTTTAATATTCCTTTTATATCACTTATTACCATGTTATAAACATTATGTAATCATTTAAGTTAATAATGGTCATTTTGTTGATATTTGGCACTTGAGTCAAAAATGAACTTATAATTACAAGTTATCCATGTGGTCAAAATTCCATTATATCCAGAATTATATTCATGATTTAGATATCATATATATCATATATATCCAGTATATATATGTATTTATAATAGTACATAACATTTGGAGGTAAGAAATGAAATGCACCGTTCATGGAGATGGTAAACCGTACGTACACATGAACGCTACTTTCATTTCTATTTCGTATTTAATGGAATGAAAAATTAATGATAAAAAGGTATATTATAATTCCAGTATAATATCATATATAATTTCATTAACTCTATCCTTTATACGTTCTACATATGACATGAACGAGTCATATCACTTTGAGGGGGTGGTAGTCTGCACTTCCTCAAATGAAATTATCACGTTTACCCATTATGGAAATTATAAAGGTATGCTATAAATGAAAAATACAGAAGTATATAGACAATATAAATATAATATATATCACATATAAATATATTTCCATCATAATGTTCACCATAAGAGGCGGTATGAGATAATTGAACAATCATCATTTCGTGAGGCGTTAGTTTTCCATCCACAGAAACAGTATGTTCTTTACCCATTAGATGAAGGTGTGTGTAAGTGTAGTTCGAATAATTATCATAAAAACAATCTAGTATATTGAGGATACTGGTGTTGTTATAAAATAAAGGAATAAAAAGAGTTTAGGGGGTTGGATAAGTAAAATAAAAGAAAATAACTTAAGAGAATATGTTACCTTTAAATCGGGTAACTCCCTTTGGTTTGAACCAAAAGGATTTTTTGAAGTGTCTTATACCTAAGGTAAGGCTTATAGGTAGAAGAGATAGATCTTAAGAGCTTATTTGGGTGGAGGTTGGATGATCCAAGGGGCTTGAGAAGTGTGAGTAATGGGTTAGAGGTGAGGGCTTTTTATAAGGGGGAGGAGGGGCTCTTTAGGAAAGTTTGAAAATATTATTTTATTATATAATGATTTTCGGTTTATAAAGGTCCAAAACTTATTAAAGTCGAATATAACATGACTCTAGTTATAAATAAAATCATCCAATAAGAATTGGACATGTTTTGGATATTGTTTTAATTTTTATAATCTTATTTATTTAAACCATTCATTAATGAGGTAAACATTGCATCATTATTGTGTCATAAATAATTTTATTTATTTGATGTCTAAAAATTATAAATAAAATACCATGATATAGGAAATATTTTTATCTTTCAAATGAATATTTATAGTCAAATATATCAATTATATAACCCCACATTAAAATTGTTTTAGCAAAATAATACATGTTTATGTTATTTTTATTTTTACTTTAAATAAAAAGTTATTAATATCATTATCTTACCCAAACGGCTTTCAAAGGCCAAAAATCTCACCCAAGGATTGTATTAATCGTTCATGACTCATCCAATAAGTTTAGGAAAAGTGTTAAGGTAATTTTATATCATTATAATATTATTTTTACCTTGAATTACCCTATTTACCTTTAACCGTGGTAAATAAAAGTCAAAAGTTACTATTCACCAAAAACTATTTTCATCTTATTGAACCACATTTTACTTACTGATAACAACCATGTATGTTGGATTTTATAAATTTAATTCACAGAAGTGGTAAATTTTCATTTAAATGAAAAAGTCGGTTTTTTAACTACTACTCGGAGTTTTCACTATTCATCAAAAATTGAAGGTTTTCAAAAAAATACCAAAATTCAACCTAAGCTATATTTGATATTACAAATTCAAAAATGATCTCTATTTTACCAAATTAAAAACATAGAAGTTGAATTAATTAATTTAAAATTAATCCTCGTTGTCAAAACAAAAAATGTGCTTTTAAAAAATAATAACTATCAAAAGATTGACTCTTGTTTATGTCCAATTTAAAAGTGAAATTACTTACAATGAACAAAATTTGATTAAATGGTAAAAATATAATTTAATTACACTTTTAAACCAATTAAAAAGACAATCTAACCATATAAATAAATTAGATTAAAAGACAATTTTGAATTAAAATACATTATTTTCACTATTCATTAAAAAATGAATTTTATCAGAAAAATACCAAAAATTTACCCAAAGTAAATTTTGATATCCTGATTCTAAAGAAGAATTTTATTTTGTCAAATAGAACATATAAAAGTGACCAAAACTAGATTTAAAGAGGGTTCGCCATCAAAAGGCGGTAAATCGACCTTTTAAAGAATATTAGAGTATTTATGCTTAAAATTATATTCATTCACATTTTAAGCCTCTAACTTTTATTGGATAAATGTAAAAATATTTAACAAACATATATAATCATATTTTAGTTAGTTCTGTTCATTCCCGCCAATACAACGGCTAGGCATTAACTACAATTTAAAATAATATTATATTATTATTTTTCAGTATGACTCAGCATTGTGTGCAACATTAGACTTTGGAGAAACCCATAGTTGCGTGTCAGGTATGCCATCAAACATATCATATCCTTTAAAGTAAAATTAATATTTAATTCACAATTTTTAATAAATATGAAGATGTCTTATTCTTTATTTACCTAGGATGTTACAAATACAACAAGAAAAATTCAAACCAAATCTTTTAATACATACATAATATTTAAAGGTCATATAAAAAAATTTTGTATGACATTAATTATCTCATATTATATTTATTTTAATATTTTTAATATCATTTATTTGATTTTTCTATTAATGAAATAATTATTGCATCAACATTGTGCCAGATTTTAAGGGAATTATTTCTTACCTAAAATTTAAAAATAAATTAACATGATAAATTTAAATATTTTAGATTTACAATGAATATTTATAGTTGAATATATCTTTTGGATAACGCCATAATAAGAAATGTTATAGTTATTAGAAACATGAATGTGACATCTTTGACTTTTCTTTAAATAAAATATTATAAGGGTCATAATCACTTCCTAATGGAAAAAATGACCGTATATCCAAACCTTGAATTATTATGGATGAAAATTAATCATCCAATAAAACTGGGGCAAGTTTTAGGGTCATTTTATAATTCTTATCATTTTATTTTTAACATATAATAACTAATTTACCATTTTCCATCGTAAAGAAAATTACCAAGGTTACTATTCATATTGGAAAAAAATAAAAGGGATCTATTTTCCAAATTTTAACCTTATGAATACAAATATGGAATCCATTTTTTAAATTTCAAAACACAAAATTTTTAGAATTCAATTTAAAATTAATCTTGCAAAAATGCAACGAAAAATGGTTTTGTTGAAAAATTCATTTTTAAGCTCAAAAATGTACTTATACCAAAATATGGTATAAGGATGATTAAAATTAAATACATTAGATTATTTATAACTAAATATTACTTAATTTAGTTTGAGATAAAATTTAAATCGTAAAGAGACTTATAAAGAAATTGACAATTTTATAAAAATCAGTATTTTTCATTATTCACTGAAAAATCAATATTTTCAGAAAATTCCCAAAAATTAACCATGATTTAATTTTAATATGATGATTTAAAAATGATATTATTTTTATAAAATACAATTTTTATAAGTTCTATAAGTTGATTATAATATTTACTCATAAAAAGCAAGAAAACAATTTTGGAAGAAAATGTATTTTTTGAAAAATGAAATGATTTTACTAAAACATAATTGATTATTCACAAATCATTAATTACTAAATTAAAAATTATTTTGACAATCATATATTTCATAAAATGGTTAATATTATTCATTATCTCCAATTTCACAACTAGTTTATAATGATCACATAATAATATTTTATTGTTCGTTTAAGCTGGGTGTTGCATGCAACATAAGCTATCAAAGAGGTTAAATTTAAAAAGAGACACACCATAAAATATTGGGTTGTTACATTATATTAGGGTTAAATTTTGGTATTTTTTTAGAAAAAAAATATTTTTCAATGAATAGTAAAAAATACTACTTTTGTAAAACTATCAATTCTTTTCAATAAATTAAGTAATCTAAAAGTACCATTATGGTTTGAATTTTATTTTAGAGTAAAATAAGTATTATTTAGTAATATTTAATCTAATTAATTTCATTTGAATAATAATTATACCATATTTTTCTACCATTTTATTTTTTCGGCTTAAAAACACATTTTTTCTAAAAACTGCTTTTCAGTGAATAATGTTGCTCCTTTTTAACTAATTAAAATAACCCCTAATGAGGAATTATTTAAATTAAATTTATATATTACACACACACATATATATATATATAATAATTTTAATTAATTTAATGATGATCACTAGTCATAGAGTTAATGTAAGACCATCTTATGCCTGAAAATACATTTCTTGAAAAAATGTTTTTCGACGCGTTTTGTGAGTTCATTTTTAAATTAAATTATACCACTTATATGAATTGAATTTTATAAAATGAATTAAATATTTTGAATCAAAATAATTAATATTATTTAATAAGGTCAACTTAATTTTTGTTCATAATGAATAATAAAAATATTAAAAAATTGTCACCACGGTAAGAGGGTAAATCAGGTTGACCTAGGTTACAAATAAGTGATAATGCCACCATTTTTCCTCTTAATTATTATTGTATGAATTTATTTATACCCTTATCACCATATTATTGAGATTTAATTATTTATGGGAATCTTTTCCATCATAATGACCTATATAATACTTTAAGTAAAGAAAAAGACAAAATGTCACTCACTTTACCTTAAATACCTTTTATATGTTCACATAGGGATAAAAATAAGTTTATAATGAATATTGTATTTTATTTTGAGTATAATGCAATTATTTTTATGATGGTAATTTATTTTTAATTTTTAGTGATTATATAGTTACCTTAAACGCTTATACAATGCTGACATAGTGCTTGTGAAAATAATGGAAAACTCGAGGTAAATAATATTATAAACATTAAAAGAGATGTATTTGGAATTATTTCTAGTTAAAAAATAATTTTATATTTAATAATGATGTATTATTTATGTTGAAATGGATTATATTTGAAATTTAATATTATCTTCATGTATTTGAAATCAAATTAAACGAATAGTGTCAAAAATGACATTAATGATATTTTATGTTAAATAGTGTTTTATTAAATTATTTAAAAATACTAAATATCTTTCAAGAGGAAAATTAGGATGATAAATAGTCCAAAATTTTATCTTTTTTCCATTTATGATCCAATTTTTATATTATAATTAAAATTATTACCCTTTCATTTTGAAAAAGTTGTTACTATAGTTAAATTTAAAACAGGTTTACCAGAGGGTTTAACTAAAAGATAAGGGTTAGTTAGCTAATTAAATTTGTATAAATTCTATTTTATATCCATATTTAAACCTTATAATTTTATTAATTTGAACCCCTATACATTTTTAAGTATTTTAATTGAATATGACCATATTATAATTTAATACTTTATGAAATTCCAAAAGTGCCCCTCCCCTCACTTATAAAAGGGAACCCCCTATCATCTCCTTTCCACACTTCAAGAACCATTTGGTTATGCCAAGAAATATCTAAATCCCTTCCTTAAATACCTCCCCATTACCTAGGTTACCTATTTTTATCATAAAATATTCCTATTAAGGATTTAGGTATAAACCTAAAGAGGTTGTCTGAAGAAGAGTTATTGTTCTTAACTGGGTATTTTTGTTTTATTTCTTCTTCCACCACCTTAAAATATTATTTAACCATGATGATATAAAAAAATCATTATATACCATATACTGAGATTTTTTTATATTAATGTAATGCCCAGTACTTATCTACTCTTCTATAAAATGGGAAATGAAATAGTCATTCTTGTATACGACAGACTACCATCTCACGAACAAATATAATTCGTTTTCCATAACCACCTCTCATGGATGGTTTTAATGATGGATTTAATAAACACACACACACACAAACACACACACACACACACAAATATATATGATATTCATGAAATATTTATCATTATGGAATGATAATATATCACACAATTTCTTACCTTTCCATTCATTTAAAAATGATAACATCATTCGTGCATACGTGTGGATTACCACCTCCATGAAGTGGTGTGATTAATTTTTTATAACCACATCTCATGAATGATATATATAATTATATTTAAATAAATAATATTATATTTATTTTATAATTATCATTCTATAAAGATAAAATAATACTTATGTTCTTTCCATCACAATCTTTGAAAAATGGAAACGTTACTCATATGTATGTACGGTTTACCATCTCCATAATTGTAACATAGTTCATTTTTCATAACCATATTACATGGTTGGTTTAAAAATTATTACTTTTGTATAAAATGATAATTATTTCATGATTATTATTCTATATATGATGGAATAATTACCTCTTTTACCAAAGTCAAACTACCAAAGTCATTTTGGACATATGAACTTGATATCATCAAAATGTCTGATGTGAACTTAATTGGTTAAGTAATTAAATATAATATGGTATTAATTAAAATAAAATGAATAATAAACATGAAAATATTCTTAATAAATTAAATAATTAACATAAGTTTATTATTCAAGAAGATAAAGAATGTATGTGATGAGTAAGACCTCAGGTAAGAGATTTTGTCTCAATTTCCTTTCCTTGAGGCATATTTTAATATTATGAAAAAAATAATTTTACACGGTGTATATACTTCCCTTTTCCATGTCAGATAATGATTCTTTCATACTTAATTTTATTTTAAGTTTCAATTCAAATTATTTCATATAATGGAATTTTACTTGAAGATTATAAAGTGGAATTGTTTTATAACTCAATTTATTTTCATTGGGTTATATTACTTATTCATTGTCTTTGATATTATAAGATTATGTGTGTAATAATTTTTTATTGTTTTAGGTTTTATTTATAATTTTTTATTTGTATTTACATTTGATACACATAATCAATTCATTGATTAATTCTCACTTTAACGGTATGATATTTGTAAGAGATTTCACCTCAATTTACACTCCATTGAGACATGTTTGGTATTATGTACCTATTAACTTTATATGGTGTATATAATTACCCTTTGACATGTTATATCATGAGTATCTTTATTTTCATGATATTTAATTTTTCATTTGAATTTATTCTTTCATGAGCCTTAAGATTCAAATTTTCCCAAAGTGGTAAGGGTTTATTTCACAGTCTCATCATTATTCAGGATTTTTTATGTTTAACTATCCTCTGGGAGAATTAGTTGATATTTTTATCTTAAACCCAATATGTTTTCTTCTAAATTGGTTAATTAAAAAATTATATGTCTTACTTTCATTTTCTTCTTAAATACTCAAGTGACCCAAAGAATTTTTTTAAGGACAACCGACTTTTTTTCCTACTATATCAGGAATTTTTTTATTCCATGTACATATATTCATTAAATGCCTTAAAGAACATTTTTACTATTTTTCAATGATTTATTAACATATTTTTTAACCATGTTTTACTTTTAAAAAAATGTTTTAAAAGGGACCTTTTTTTCAAACAAGTTACTTATTGACTTTTTACCAAAATGTGTAAGAAATATTTGTATTAACATAATCGGCATGAATGGAATTTTCTACCATCACGACCACTCAATTATTTCAAGATTAATTTATAGGTTTAAAATATTATTTTCAAAGAAAATTATTAGCCTAATATTTTGTAAATTTTTTGTTTTTAAAAGTGAATTTTAAAGTAAAAATGGTATTTTTCTCAAGAATGTTTTTAATGATCTCTTTATGGTGTTTCTATTCATAAATGAAAACAATCCTTTATTTTACTTATACTCCACTAGGTATTTGTTGTAATAATACTATCATTAATCTTTATTTGGTTGGTTTATGATTAGTTTGACCATGGAAATCATTGACATTCACTTTCTTGATTAATTTTATGGTCCTTAACTTTCTCTTGGAACATTCACTTTCTTGTGATTACCTTTCATTGAACATTATATTTCTATTAAATATACATATTCTTTGTATAATGGATAAATTTATTTCCTAAACTTTATACCATTTAAACATATGGTTTTTTACATTGAAATTTATTTGATCGACTGGGGAAGTATTGATATTCTGTATTATTACTCAACAAATATATTTATTTATAAGGAATATTGTTCATGAATTAAATTTATCATTCAATATATGAGTAATTAATTAGACTTAATATGTGATTGATGGGTCATGAAATTACATAGTCTCTCATTGCATCAGTAGGTCACATGAGACAAACCATTTGGATAACCTTATTAAATGGGTTTTTGGTGCATTCCTACCCATAGTTTAAACTATCTTGGCGCAAGGCCTCAATGGTAAGTTTCAGATGTCCTATATTATGCATTCCATCATTATAAAATCAGTTATTTATTTCCATGTGATTATTTTTTTAGTTATGATATCCATGGATAAGTTTCAAACTCATGTAATTATTTATATGGAATTATTTGATCATCATTTACTCCAGCTATATTTTTCTTCATGCTCATGCTATTGATTAAATGTCATGTGTTTTAGTTATTTACCTTTCCACATTGATTATACCTTATTTACTCATGATATTTTCCACTATACCTAACCCTTACTAAGAATATGAGATCATCCCTTATTTTGTTTCCTTTCCCCATGATATAAAGAAGGAATATTTTAATGAGTTCAAGGATGCATAATATTTATTATCACTATGGTTTATTTTTATATTTTCAAATGCAATGTGAGGTTCAATTATATATCTAGTTTACCAAGACTACTAAATTATTCGTTCCTTTGGGATGTGATCACTTGTATCTTAAGATAATTTAATAAAGTAACCACCGACTTTGGGATACTGGGGTTGAGACCTTTATAGTTGGTATCAGAGAAAGTTTAGTAAAAATTATGGGAACTAGATTTAGGAAAACATAGATTATGAAACATAACCCTATGACAAAATTTGATGACATTCCCCAAATACACTAATTTTATGATTTAAATAACGATAGTTTAATATTTTTAGGCACCATCATGGGTCAATAAGTATAATTATGGTTATAAATTTAAAGGCATAGATACCCCTTATTAGGTTTTATGTGATGAAAGTACCTTGGAGACATTTATTTAGTGGTAATAGATGATTAATTTGTATGTAATTATTATGTAAAACTTGTTTTTAGTGAGAATGTTATTTAAGGAATGATTATTTTATACTTTATGGAAATAAGTTTAATGTTATAAATGACATCTAGGGTTAATAAGATCATTGGTTTTAAGGTAATAATATTCAATTAAGATTATTTGATTTTTTGAAAAAAACAAGTCGTATAGAAAACCTTTGTGGTTAAAAAGTGATTTGATGATTAATGTTATTTTGAGGATGTTCTCCATATTTTTGGGAATTTTATAGGAGTTATATTAATGTAGTTTTAGAAAAAGGAGAACTTGTATGTCAGGTGATAACCCGTCGCATCTGGAAAGGCCATAGGGCTTGAACCCATAACCGAAGGGTGATAAGGGTGTAACGCCTACCACTAGCCTATATGATGTCCTATTTAGTATGAAATTGTTTTTACACAAATGGTTTGATGGATAAATATTAAGTTTATTTTTGGAAATAAATTATAGGATTAATGTTTTTTATTTTGAGGTGATTAATGATATTTTGGGAGTTATTTTATTGGGTTGAGGTATATATATAACCATTGGGTTTAACGTAAATTATTATTTAGGTAGAATGCAATTAAATTTTTGGGTATGTAAGCTAAAATGTATGAGACCACCTTTTATGTGAAAACATTCTTTAATATTGATAATATTGGGGTTAATTGTGATGTAGGTTTATTTATTTGTGGAATAATCTAAGTTTAATCTTTGGTAGAAATTTTGAAGTAAAATGTATTATTTCTTCATATAAAGGTTTATATATTTTTGTTATTATATTACCTTATGGTAAATATTTTAGTTTTGGTTAATGTTTAAATATATTATGAATAACTTATTACACTTTTATGAATATTATGATCTATTAAAAATTAATTTTAGTGCTTCATGCATAAAAAGATAATACTAGATATTCATTTCTTATAGTAAGTGATGAATTGGAAATTGATTAAAGCACAACCAAATGATGAAATTGTGCTTATGAAATAGAAATATATCAAGTAATTATATTTCATTATGTTCTTAGTATAAATGGTAAATTAATTCCTCAACTCTAGTAAAATGATCTTGAAACAAAAATGTTGTCCTATTAAAATCATTTTCAATGAATTGATGTTCTTTTCGCCCATCACATATTTATGGCTTTGTGGTCATTAAATTTCTCCTAAAAATGTTCTATTTCACTCTCTATTAGTACTTGGGTGTTGTTTTTCTCCTTCATATCCATATATTCACTTCCATTAATTATATCCTATTTGGAAATATAGTTTTGTGTTATTCTAGATGACCTTCATATTTCTTTTTCCCTCTTTTTAAAAGGCATTTTTATTAACTCTTTTACGATGTAGGTTTTCCACAAATTAATTTTAAAATTTCAAACCTTTTATTTTTGTGAACAATTTCAAATTGTGAGGACATGGTTTATTAAAATGGGGAATAATTTAAAACCTCTAGTTTTAAAAAAACTACGTTCGATATCCTATACAACACGCAATATTGAGTCTAAACGAACTATGAAATATTATTATTTAAATAGGACTGTTATAACCTTGTCATTAAATTGAAGGGTGTGAATAGGATTAATTTAATTATTAAATACATAAATTTCCTACTCATTATTGATAACTTCTTAGTAAATAACCACTTAATTTTTAGTAAATTCATTTTATTCTTCAAAAACGTGTTCTCTTCAAAAATGATTTTTATTGCATTTTGTGAGAGAATGTTATAATTAATTTCTAGAAATTTTAGAAATAGTATTTTAAAAAAAGGATTAATTTTTTTAAATCATAGTATTAATATTATATTAGGGTGAAATTTTAGTATTTTTCTGGAAAAAAAATGATTTTTAGTGAATAGTGAAAATACCGCTTCTTGTAAAACTGTCAATTCTTTTCAACAAATTAAGTAATTTAAAAGTACCATTTTGATTTGAATTTGATTTAAAATTAATATAAGTATTATTTATTTATATTTAATATAATTAATTACATTTGAATCATATTTATATTGGATTTTGGTATTAGTTTATTTTTGTGACTTAAAAACACATTTGTTTGGAAACTGTTTTTTAGTGTATAATAATTATCCATTTTAATTAAATAAAATAACCCATAATGAAGAATTATTTAAATTAAATTTATATATTATTTATCTATATATATGAATTTAAATTAATATAACAATGATTACTAGTCATTGAGTTAATATAAATCATTTTAAGTTTGAAAAATACATTTTTTGAAAACCTATTTTTCGACACGTATTGCAAGTTCATTTTTTAATTAAATTATAAAAATTATGTAAATTGAATTTTATAAAATTAATTCCATAATTTTAATCATAATAATAAATATTTTTTAATAAGTTCAACTTAATTTTTAGTCATAATAAATAGTAAAAATTTGTCACCACAGTAAAAGGGTAAATCGGGTTAACCTAGGTTAAAACTAAGTGATAAGGCCATCATTTTTCATCTTAATTCCTATTTTATGAATTTATTTCGACCCTTATCTCCTTAGTCTCAATATTCAATTTTTTATGGGACACTTTTCCTTGAGAATGATCAATATAATACTTTAAGTAAAGAAAAGGACAAAATGTCACTTGCTTTCCCTTAAATATATTTTAAAAGTTTACATAGGGATAAAAATAAGTTCTAAATGAATACTAAATTTTATTTTGAGTATAATGAAATTATTTTCATAATAGTAATTTGTTTTAAATTTTTAGCGATTATATAGTCACCTTAAACGCTTATACAATGCAGACACATCGCTTGTTAAAACTCAAGGTAAATAATTTTAAAAACATTAAAAGTAATGTATTTGGAATGATTTATGGTTCCAAAAGAATTTCATAGTTAATAGTGATTTATTATTGATTCCAAAATTGATTATATTTTATATTCAATATTATCTTTATGTCTTTAAAGTCAAATTAAATGAATAGTGTCAAAAACGATATTAATGATATTTTATGTTAAATTATACTTTATTTAATTTTTTAAAAACCCTAAAAATAATTCAAGAGGAAAATCAGGAAAATAAATAGTCTAAAATTTCATCCATTTTCCATTTTTTATCCATTTTTTATCTTATAATTAAAATTATAATCCTTTCAGTTTGAAAATTTTATTACCGCAGCTAAGGTTAAAATGAGTTTACTAAGGGGTTAAACTGAGATATAAGGGTTTGTTTACTAATTAAAATTGTGTAAATCTCATTTCTTGGACATATTTCAACCTTATCCTATATTATTTTAAAACCTTTTCCATTTTTAAGTATTTTAATTGAATATGACCTTATTATAATTTAATACTTAAAGGAATTCCCAAAGTGCCCCTCCTGTCACTTATAAAAGGGCACCATCTCTCTTCTCTTTTCCACATTTCCAAGACTATTTTTCAGCCAATACTACCAAAATACCTTCCTAAAATCCCTACCCATGACCTAGAGTCCATATTTTGATTGTAAAACCATCCTAGGAAGGCTTTAGGTATAAGCCAAAAGACATTGTCTGAAGAAAATGTATCATTATTAAGTGAGCATTTTTGTTTTATTTCTTCTTACACCTGCTTCAAATATTATTCAACAATATAGATATAATAAAATCAGTATCTACCATATACCGAGATGTTTTTATATTAATGGAATACCCTATATACATCTTCTCTTCCATCAAATGGGAAACGAAATAGTCATTTGTGGGTACGGTGGATTACCGCCTCACGAACCGATGTAATCCATTTTCCATTACCATCGCTCATGGATCGTTTTAATAATGGTTTTACTATATATATATATGATATTCATGAAATATTTATCATTCTATAAATATAATATATCATATAATTTCTTACCTTTCCAGTCATTTAAAAATGATAATGTTGTTTGTGTATATGTATGGTTTTCCACCTCTATGAAGCGATGTGATTTTTTTCATAACCAAAACATATGACTGTTATATATAAGTGTATTTAAATAAATAATATGATATTTATGTTATAATTATAATTCTTGAAATATAAAACAATACTTATGTTCTTTTCATCATGATCTTTGAAAAATGAAAATGTTACTCATGCGTACGTACAACTTACTGTCTCCATGATTGTAACATAGTTCATTTTTCATAATAATATTACATGCTTGGATTAAAAAGTATAATTTATGTATAAAAATGATAATTATAGAATTATTATTATTATTTAGATGACGGAATAATGAACTCTTTGACCATAGTCAAACTACCGAAGTCATTTTTGGACATTTAAACTGAATATCATCAAAACATCTGACGTGAACTTAATTGATCAGGTAATTAAATATAACATGGTATTAAATAAAATAAAAGGAATAATTAACATGAAAAATATTTTTAATCAAGTAAATAATTAACATATGTTTATTATTCAAGAATATAAAGAATGTATGTGATGAGTAAGACCTGAGGTAAGAGATTTCGTCTCAATTTCCTTTCATTGAGGCATATTTTAATGTTATGCACCAATTTATTTCATATGATGAATATAATTACCTTTTACATGACATATAATTAATAATTCATACTTCATGATATTTTAAGTTTTAATTCAAATTATTTCATCCAATGGTATTTGACTTGAAAGTTACCAAGTAGAAGTGTTTCATAACTCAATTTCTTTTCATTGGGTTATATTACTTATTCATTATCATTGATATTTTAAGATTATGTATGTAATAAATTTTTATTTTTTTTATATTTCCACTTATTTTATATGGAATTACATTTGATACATATAATCAATTCATTGATTAATTTTCACTTCAACAACATGATCTTTATAATAGATTTTATCTCAATTTACACTCCATTGATACATATTTGGTATTATACACCTATTCACTTTATATGATGTATATAATACCCCTTTGACATGTTATATCATGATTTTCATTATTTTCATGATATTTAAAGTTTCATTTTAAGTTATTCTTTCATGGGTCTTAAGATTCCAAAGTTACCAAAGTAGTAAGAGTTTATTTCACAATCGCATCATTATTCGGGATTGTTTATGTTTAGGTCTCTGTTTGGAGAATTATTTTATATTTCCATCTTAAAACTAATCTATTTTCTTCTCCACTGGTTATTTCTGAAAATTATATGTTTTTCATTCATTTTCCTCTTTTAAATACTCAAGATACCAAAAGAATATTTTTAAGGAAAACCGACATTGTTTTTCTATTCTATTGGGAATTGTTTTCTTTCATGGCCATATTTTCCTTAAAAGTTTTAAAGAATATTTTTAATATTCACCAATTATTTATTATAGACATTTTTTACCCATGTTTTAATTAAAAAAATTATTTAAAAAGAGATATTTTTATCGTTTTCTAGACAAGGTACTTATTGATTTTTTACTAAAAATATGAGAGAAATATTTGTTTTAACATACTTGGCATAAACAAAATTTCCTAATATCATGAACACTCAATGATTTGAATCTTACTTTATAGGTTTCAAGATTATTTTCAAATAAAATTATTTTCCTAATATTCTAGAAATTTTTTGTTTTTAAATGTGAATTTCAAAGTGAAAATGGTATTTTTCTCAAGATTGTTTTTAATGATATTTTTATAGTGTTTCTATTCACAAATGACAACAAAGATTTATTTTACTTATGCTTTACTAGGTATATGTTGTAATAATACATCCTTAATCTTTATTTGGATGATTTATGATTGGTTTGACAAGAGAAAGTAGCAATATTCACTTTCTTGATTAATTTTGTGGTCCTTAACTTTCTCTTGAAACATTCAATTTCATGTGATCATATTTCATTTAACATTATATTTATCTTAAATATCCATATTATTTTTATCATGGATATGTTTATTGCCTAAATCATATACTATTTCTAAATACGGTGTTTTACTTTGAATGTTATTTGATTTACTGAGAAAATATTGATATTCCATATTCTTTACTCAATATAAATATTTGTTGATAAGGCATATTATTCATGAATTAAATTGATCATTCAATATATGAGGAATGCATTGGGCTAGTATGTGTTGGGTGGAGCTCAAAATTAAATAGTCTCTCAATGCATTGACAGGTCTCATGAGACAAACTAGTTATCTATCCTTGTTAAATGGGTTTTTTGTTCATGCCTACCAATAGTTTAAATTATATTGGAACAGGACTTTGATGGTCAGTTTTAGATATCCAGAATTATGAATTCCATCATTATGAAATTATTTATTGATATTCATGTGATTATTTTATTAGTTATGATATCCATAGATAAGTTTCAAGATCATGTTATTATTTATATGGAATTATTTAATGATCATTTACTCTTTCAATATTATTCTTCATGCTTATGTTATTAATCAAATGACATGTGTTTTAGTTATTTGCCTTGTCATATTGATTATTCCTTATTTACTGATGATATATTCCACTATACATAGACCTTACGTAGCATCTGAGTTCACCCCAAATTTTGTTTCCTTTCCCCGGGATATGAAGAAGAAATCTTTGAATGAGTTCAAGGATGCATAATATTTACTTTCACTATGTTGTATTTTTATGTTTTCAAATATAATGTGAGGTTCAAGTATGTATCTAGTTTATCAAGACTATTGAATTATTTTGTCCTTTCAGATGTGATCGTATGCATCTTATGTCAATGTAATAAAGTAACCACCAATTCTAGGCTAATGGGGTTGAGGTATTTACAACTCTCAAGGAAATAAGCTCTTACATAGCTTTAAAATGACCAGAGACTTTCAAAGAATAAAGTAATATATTTTTCTCCACAAAGTTGTGGCTCCATTTATAAACTTTGTTGTAATAAAATCCAACGTTTGAATTATTATTTATTTGGGATCATTTTTAACTACATTGGAAGCAACTTCATCATCTTCTAATGAACTCAGAAAAGGTTCAATTATTTTGATGGAGTTATTTCTTCACTGTTACAATGCTTATACATTTGATAAGTGTAATCTGATATATTACTTCAGATCACTGGAATTTCATTTTCTTAGTAAATGATTCAAAAAAGAAATCAAAAAAATAGTTTTGCACACTAAATATAACTAAAACCAAGTTTCAAGTTAAATAAAATTCATATGAAATGTATTTTTATTTTCAAAATAAAATAAGAAATTAATTCATTGACTTAAAATTGGCAACATGAATTCGATTGTTTTCAATGTGGTTGGTCTTTTCATGAGGGATCATTGTACCATGAAAGGAAAGTCGATGGTGTTGGTTTTATTATAGTAAAGATAATTTGATATCTGGTTGCGATCTTTATTAGATTTACATATTGATGTGGTCGGTCAATTTTCAGGTGAGGTGGAATAGTGGAGAATCATGGGGTTCTACGGTCATCTCATGTATGCTAAAAGGGATCACTCATAAAATTTATCAAAAAAATTGGGGGATAGTTCAAATTTTCATTGGCTATGCATGGGTGATTTTAATGAAATTTTATGGAATAAAAAGAAATAGGGAGGTCAAAGTAGGCAGTGGAAACATATTAAAAGATTCAAAAAGGCTCCATCTTTATGTAAATTATAAGAACTTACTTTTTAGAGTTCCCTTGGTCTAAGTTTTGAGTGGGGTTAGAACAATTTTTTTTCATATCTGGATCGGGTTGTTTTCACTCTAGGTAAAACAATTATTTTCCATTATTCAAGAGTTCAGTATACTTTGTATGGTTTCTCAGATGACCAAGAATTGTTGATTTGAGTTAAAAGGTGTAGATTTGTTCAGTAATAAAAATAGGTTTCAGTTTGAGATTTTTTTGGTTTGCTGAAATAATTGTGAGGAGGTGGTAAAAAAATATTAGTGTGGGGAAGTTAGATAGATGATTGTTGCTTGTTTGGAGAAAACAATTGAGGTGTGTAAAATCATATTCAAGAGAAACAAGAGAACCTAAAGACTGATCATCCATGGGTTGTGAATGGTGCATCGATTGTTTCAGGAATTGAAATGGAATTAGAGCTTTGAGAACTATATGAGTATACAAATTCTATGGTGGCAGCGTACTAAAGGATTGTGACTGAAGGCATGGGATACAAATACAATAAATTCTCATGAAAAATCCTCTCAATAGATAAGAAACAATTTTATTAAAGGTTTAAAGGATGAGTCAAGCGTTTTGTTGCGGAAACGCAAGGAGTCGTAGTGAAAAAATAGGTTTGTGGATGAAGAAAAAAGTCAGAAACAAAAGAAGAAGAAGAAGAACACGAACACATTGATTTATATGTTTTGAGAATAATCCCTACATCCATGGAGAGGTAGAAATACCTCACTAAAATCGGGAGCATAATTTATAGGGAGATCACAGAGTTTCACACACATAAACCCCACCCCAAAATGGGTTAATAAATAAAATGAAGTACCATGCCACCAACCGCACAGAAAGTCTACACTGCTATAGTGAATAGTGGTTGGAAGTCCACATCGCTACAGTGTCGTGGCCACCCAAGTCCAAGCTACTATAGTGGTCGATGGCTGGAAGTCTGAAGAGCTACAGTACCATTGTCTCCAAAGTTTGTCCTGCTACAGTAGCTTTTCCAAAAGTTTACACTACTACAGTGCCCCCATCGGTGTCGTCTGGTCAGTTATGCTATAGTCAGTCAGAGTTTCAACAATACCCCAAAATTTGGGTCATCGACCTTCAGCCCTCAGACCCCTAGACTAAGGGCGTGTTGCTCCCTGCAACCCCCAACGAGCTCACCGTAGAGCTCGACTCACAGAGTTGTGACTTGGTGCACAGTATGGGTCGCGAACATTCGACCCAATATCATTCAAAGGAGATCAGGATACACCAATCCAACATGTTTGAGATGAGAGTATGATTAATGTTGAAAATTTGGTGATGGATCATTTCACTTTTATTTTTTCTACTGATTCGCCTTCTAGGAATAAGGAAGCATTGCGGTTTATGGGTTTTAAAATTACTAATGAAATGCACGATTATCTTTCTTTGGAAATTTCTAAAATAAAAGTTTGAGAATATTTTTTTTAGATGGATCCTTCAAAAGCTCTAGCACCAGATAGTATGTATAAACTTTTTTTTCAAAAATATTAGCATATTGTTGGTTCGAATGTGGAATCATTTTTATGAGTATTTTAAATAAAGGTGTGTGTAAAATTTGAACCATATTGACATTGTTTTAATTTTCAAGGTCTATCAATTTATGGAATGTTATGTATAAAATTTATTCTAAGATGATGGGTAATCGGTTAAAAAAGGACTAGTTGGTTATTATTTCTTCTTATCAAATTGTTTTTATTTTAGGTAGGAATATTTTTTTATAATATATGCTTTTGAGTGTTTTCATCATTTTAAATATATATAAGGTTAAATGTGTACATATGGCACTTAAAACTCGATTTGAACAAAAATTGTGACAGGGTGGAGTAGGATTTACAGTGATGTTTAAGTGAGTGTTAATGATAAATTTGTTATTGTGATGTTTTGTGTTTCTTCAGTTTCTTTTTTCCTTTCAAATCAATGGTGAGGTTAGTAGTTATGTAATGCCATCTAGGAGATATCTGTCAAGAAGATCTCTTATCCTCATATCTATTTATTATGTGAATTGAGAATTTAGATTCTCTATTTAAGGGAATTCAACATGAGGCTGATTTGGTTGGAGTCTAAATTTCTCATTCAAGACCTCATGTGTCTTTTTTATTTCTTCCTAATGATGAGATTATTTTTTGCAAGAGATTCAATTCAAGACTATAGGATCATTTTGAGGGTTTTGAATGAATTTGAAAAGGTAACTTAACAAAAAATTAATTTTAGAAAATATAACATGTTCTTTTACCCAAATAATTTTTAGATTATAATGACTGACATTAATAGGATAGTTGGGTTTTGGAGGTTAAATCTTTTGATAAATATTTATCCCCGACTCTGATTATCAGTAGGACTCAGAAGGTTTCTTTTTTTAGAAATAAAAGAGAAAGTGACAATTATATTACATCGATGGAAGGGGTGCTTATTATCTAAATTTGATAGGGTCGTTCTTATTAATATGGTGGGATTGGTTATGGAAGTTTTTGCAATGAGCGACTTCTTAATTTCAAGAATAGTTTGTAGTATATGGTTAATTCTCTAATAGTGGGGTGTTTGTGGAATTGGGATTCAAGGAAGAAATGAATGGGATCTATTATGTAATAGTAAAGAGCAAGGAGGGTTAGGGTTTAGAGACCTTAATGCTTTTTAATATGGTTATGCTAGAAAAACAAGGATAACTCATTTTGTAAAATTAGGATAAACTTTGGGTTCAAGTATTAAAAGGTAAATGTTTTTCTAATAAAATCTTATTGACATCTTTGGTTAGAAGAAGACCATTGTATACTTGGCATGGTTTATTGAAGGCAAGCAGGGTCCTCAGAAGGGGTTGAATTGGAGGGTGGGTTTATACCATTATATTTATATTTTAAAGGATCAGTGGCTGCCAATGCCTGTAACATTTAAGATAGTTTCACCGAGGGGGAGGTTGATGTTAATTTACAGGTAGCTTATTTGATTTTTCCTAGGGGTTGGTGGAACAAGCAGCTTGCGAGGGATGTATTTTGCCTTATGAAGCATAATCTATTTAAAATATTTCAGTATTTTCTAATTATGTTCTAAATTGTCATACATGGGTTGTTGATTGTTCTGGATGTTTTTAATGAAATCTTATTATGTTGTTACAAGGAATTTGTTGCGGGGTACTGTGTTAAAGGACCAGGGAACTTCATGGGTTATGTCTTGTAAGAATGACTATTGATAGCTTTGGCGTATGCACATTCTAGGTAAGATTACTTTTTTTCTTGTCGATTTATGCATAATATTTTGCTTACTGGAATGCCATTAGCCAAACAAAGTGTTCATGTTGATGTTGTTGGTTTTTGGTGCAGGGGGATGGAGGATTTTGAGCATGTTTTTTATTTTTGTTTTAGAGAAGTGGGTGTCTGGAAAATGGAAAAAATGAATGATGTGCCCAGTTGTTCGAATGAGTTGAATTGAAGCTACTAAAGGAGCTAAACCTTTTCCATATCATTCCATTTTCATCATCGAAGGAAAGATACATGTCATTGTACCTTCATTTGAACCGTCGTGTTCTACTTTGCTGATATGTTCTTGACCGGACCCAATCCCAGGGTGTCAAAGCTTTCATTTTCTATGCTTTTAGCACCACCAATGAAGAGGTACCGCTCTTGTATACACATTTTGATGCTTATGGGGTAGGATGGGAACAACCTTTATTTGGTGGTCGGGTCGCATGGTTCGTGGTTTTTGAGGTTCCGCAGTGTTGGCTCCCCAATCCTCAAGTTGTCTTCGCATAGCAAACGTTGGTGTTCGGTTCACAATTGATTGATTTGATTGTAGTACCATGTGTTTGTTGTTGTTGACTCGCATGATGGAATACCAGGTGGGTCAATAGGACCACTTTAGTAAAGGAACGCCAACAAAAGACTTTGTTAGAAGTGCCTAACTGGAAACACAAACTCCACCGACACCATGATTGGAGCTCAAGGTTTACAAGGAGGCCATGATGCAGAAGCTGAGGAGGGGCAGTTCTAGTGGACTGGGTCTACGGGTCATGTATTGGGCAGGGTATGCCTCTAGGCCTTCGGGTCATGTATTACGGGTCATGTCGGGGCTTGTGCCTTGGGCCTACGTGTCATGTACGGGTTCCCCTTCAACCCTTAAAAGAGGGATTATCTATAATAAAAATAAAAAAGAAGGTCTTCAGGCCATTCGGGCAAGGAGGCCAACTCAACTGGTTTTTGGCCATATGTGGGTTATAATGATGGGTGGTTCACTAGCAACTACTTGAGAAGAGCATGGTTTAAATGTTATGGGGGGGGAGGGTCGAGTCAGCCATTTGATGTACGGTTAATGGGATTTTATTCAACAAACCACGAACTGTTTTAGCTGAAAGGTATTGAAATGAGATTATGTTTCATCCCTATGGGCCCTCCATCACAAGCCATTAGAAATTGGGGGGAAACCACAGGAGGATGGAATGCCTTCTTTGAGTTGAAATGATTCTAGCTAAGGTTTTTTTTTTTGTGCACCTACTTTGTAAGGCAACTTTGAGTCAACCAAAAACTTTAATCACGATTGCATGGAAAATTTGAAATGATCGTGATTTGTGTAAAATTTCAAGTAAGGAGGTCAAATAAATCCATTTTGGTGGTTATAGATTTATGGCAATGGTTTAGGGGGAGAAAATCCTTACAAAGTTTATTTTGTGGGAACCACCTGATTCTTGTTTTTTTTCAACCGATGTTGATACATCATTTATGTATGAGAAATGAGCAATGGCGTTGACAGGAAGTTTTGCGACAGCTGGTTTTGTGAATTGCAGGTTTCGTTTGGAAATTTGGATTTCCCAGTCCTGTGGTTTTTTGCAATATGAATGTTGCTATATAACTGTTTTAGTTTTGGTTTGTGGTTCATTGGTTGGGATTTGATGTTTGTTGTGCTAGGTGTATTATTTTGGTGAGGGCAAGTGTTATCTCCTGGTTAATATTGTGGTTTGGGTCTGTTTTGTTGGGGGGTGATGCAGATTGCGTTTTGTGTTTCGATTCATGGGGGATGTGGTTTGCAATTTTGTGGGAGTTGTATTTATCAAAAAAGAGAGGAATCAAAGTAAAAGCTATAATATTTTAAACCAGTGACAATCCAACGATCCTTGCTAAATTCAGTCTTAAAGAAATATCCAACCCCTGAGACCGGTAATCAATACAATGTAACAAACCCCATCGCCAAGAAACTGATGACCGGTAATCAATACAATGTAACAAACCCCATCGCCAAGAAACTGATCAGATTACATAAAACGTGAATCCCATTTTAGGGGGAGCAAGATCACTTGTTCTTGGACCAATCTGATTCCCAATGCCTGAGGTACCAGAGAGCACCCTCGGCCGAATGTTCCTTTGCATCGACCTTCTTCATTTTGGGTTCCCCGAAGCACTCCAATGTCACACCCTCACCATCATCCATCAACACCACCACCTTGAAACTAAACCTGTGGGACAAATATTCAGAGGGTTCAACATTTCATAAAATGCAATGAATCTTGAAAAACATGCAGAACACTAACGTGTTTGGTGAGATTTTAGTAAAAGACAGGATTTGATAGTATAAAAGAAAAGAAAGGAAAAATTTCTCTACTTGTGTTTAGATCAATAAATTAGTAAAAGAAAAGAAATAATTTGAATCTATTGTTTAGTTAATCTTTTTAAAAGAAAAGAAAATAAATTCTTTTATGATATATGTAGAAAATATGGATAAAATTGAAATTTTAAAATATTTATAACTCTTCACCATCATTTCCTTCCAAATCATCTCAATTTTGCGATGATTTAAAAACAATAGGAGAGAAATTCATTTCTCTCCATCCCCCCCCCCCTCTTAACATTATGTCACCAAACATCAAAAATCCATTTCTCTCCCTTCAATATCATTTCTTCTCTCTCCATATCACCCGTGCCAAACTAGAATCCTTAAAACTCTAAATTCTAATAACCTTAAAAACCTAACCCTTATTACCCTAAACACTATCATTTTAGTGTTGAAAATATAGTTGTCAAACATATTTCTTTTTATTTTTTATTTTTTGAGAAGATATTTTCATTCACAAAATGGGAAATAAAAATATTTTCAGAAATTGAAAACAGAAACTCACCCTAAAATTTTAGATGAGTTTCAAATTCTGGACATTTCTTCCCTAATTCAAAATTGAATGTCTCATAATCCCAAGGATCACCACCGTATGAATTCATTAAAGAATTTGAATGCATTTTATATTCAAGATGCAATTCAAAATGGAATGCAACATTTCATAGATGCTCATTACATTAAAATATGAATTCTTACGAATGCATTTTATATTCAAGATGCAATTCAAAATTGAATGCCTCATTTCATAGACGCTCATTACATTAAAATATGAATCCTTACGTTCATCAATGAATGAAAATTCTCCTGTTTTGGTTCGTTTTGAAATCCCACGGACATTTTGTTTTTCTTTATATGTTGTTTCATTCTAGCCTACCACGGAGCCCACAGTTCCAAAGAAACAATAAAAAGAAATAACAAACTTATGAGGGAGGATTTACACTTTCAAGTGGGCCGGTCCTTCCTCTTTACAACACTCAAACAATGGAGTCTTCCATTGGTTAACTGCACAGAATTGATACAGGCGAGTTCTGGCTGATTTGTTTGAACATCCTAAAATTACACCTCCTGGTAAGAAACACGAAAGAAGCTCAACAAGCCAGTTGAATTTGGCAAAACATACCTGTGGCCCACAGTTCAGATCCCGATGCTTCCAACAAAGGTGAAGCCTTTCTTGAGGGTTTATTCCAAGGGAAGAAAGTTGCTTTATGATTTGAGTTAGGGCTCCGGTCATCACCATTGGCCATCGGTGTCTGCATATTTGACTGCCCAGGCTCCATGCCAACTGGAGCCACCACCATTACCGGTGTTTCATCGTATCCAATTAACTTGGCTTCGAGCTTACAGTTTGATGTCAAAACTGCCTCCAAAGCCTCAGATTTACATTTGTAACCTCGAGCCTGTACAACCACAATTTATGAGCACCAGAAAAATACAAGAGTGGGGAAATATAAATAAATCCGAGATTTAAATGTTTCATTCCATTTTATTTTTCATAATACTAGGTTGTTTTTTTCTTTTCAGATGAGGGCGGTTTTGTCATGTCTGACCTCGTCTCGCCCTCTTTCGCCATCTTTTGATTTTTAATAAAATGGGGCTAGAGCCCTTGGGCTCGAGGCTTCTGTCTGTTTGGATAACAGAAAATCTCATAACAATATACGTACAAAATTTCTCCCTCTTTGTGAACATCAAATGTTTATTCACTAGGAAAACGTGAACACAAAGGTTAGATAAATATATCCACAGAATATGACCACAAAACATATGGAAGAGCTTACAGAACATGAAATATATTTTTGAGAAAATGAATTCAATCACACAGAACATAGGATAACCACTATACTTGAGCAATGAACATAATGTCATGGAATATAAGTCATGAAGCACAAAATATATACCTCAGAGATCAGAGCAAAATAACCACAGTACATTAGTAACTAGGCACAGGACATAAATCAGAGCATAACGAATAAGCATGACAGAATCATAAAATATTCATGACAATTGGAGCTTGGAATAAGAATGATGATCAGAAGTATGCATAACATTAACAGCTTAGAACAAAGAAATATCGAGAATGTGCGAAACAATATAAACACAGAATATAAAATGAAAATCCCTTTGTATTAATGATACTGCCAAATGAAACTTCAACTAATAATCAGAGAAATAAGAATAAAAAAACAGGCCTCAATTAAGAAAAAAAAGAAGAAGAAAAACAGGCCCTATGTCAAATCAGCATTCGATCCATAATCAGTGGAGCCTGAAGACAAATCAGAGTCCTCGACTACTTCTTTCCCTTCGACAGAAGAAGGCTTAAATGGTAGGTTGTGAAACAGGACCGGGAGGAGGCGCAGGTCTTGTAGAATGTCTAGGTAAAGTGAAGGCTGGGGGCTGTAAGGTGCCAAAGGACAAAGGTCCGCCAGTTTTCTCAACTTATTATTTTGGGCTATTTGATAGACAAAATTATTCTACTTTATTTTTATCCTTTTGAAGAAGAAAAGAAGAAAAGAAATGCATTCCCTTTAATCATCACCCAGTCCACCTCCATTACCAATCCATTTTTGTTTTCAACATTAAAAAAAACTATACCATGAGGGCAACCACACTCAACTTAAAAGAATGAACATTTTACCTTTAATTGCGCACATAATTGTTCTGCAGCCATTTTTTTAGCAGCCTGTTTGTTGAGGCTGGACGCACATTCCCCTAAACAAATGTCTTTTCCAGCAACTTTTGCTTCAACAATGAAATTTTCACCCTTTTTAAATGTCGGAAACTGCAACTTCCACTTATGCTGTTGACTAAGTTCGTACAGCTTCTTAATAGAACTAAGCTGCAAACTGGAAAATCTCATAATCGGGTCCAAAAAGGAGAGCATTATCTTCCACACAATGTTCAAATTAAAACCAGTGTCGACAAGAATAGCACCAATAGAGGATTCTATCAAGTCACCGAGGGCCTAAAACACCAAAAGTGGATCAAAATGATTCAAGATAATATAGCATTAGTTTCTAAGAACATATAGGCAGCTGCTGAACTTCACCAGGCATAAACAGACAAAATAAAACATTAAGCTGTTATGAATAGAAGAGGTAACCTTGGGAAACTTGGGACCTTCAAGGAAAGCTATATCTGACCCAAGTGTTCTAATAAAATCTGCATACTTATTAATGGCACCAGAGAGAGCACTCGAATCACACATGAAAAATTCATGGAAGGATCGGAATACGGCCACACTGGCAAAAACATTGTTATTTACATACATGGACCTTAAATCTGTCAGCTGGCCAGGCTTCAATCTCGGATATACAGAATACAGATAAGAGGTGATTAAATAATCCAATACAGCATCTCCAAGGTATTCCAACCTCTACAAATATTCAATGTTTTACATTTAGTAACAAAATTGATAATATTCAAAGGCACGATGCAGAACTTCTCCATTTCACAGCACCTACTGAAAACTGCTTATTGCACTCACCACTTATGATAAGCAGTTTGAAAAAATGAATGGTGTTTGTTCTGTTTCTAAGAAAATACTTCATACTTAAATTCAACAAGAAAATATCTTAAATAACTGACGGAAAAACACTTTCTCAATAAGCAATCTGGACACGCTTATACAAAAGCACTTATCATAAGTAATAAATGCTATAAGCTCATCCCACCGTTGGTGGTGGGGTGGTAAGGGTTTGGGGGGGTGAGGGGCAGGTCGCGGGGTCAAGTCCCCGGGCTTGCAATTTAAATGTAATTTTCTTCTTTGCGTCATGTGCCGCTTTCGCGGTTGTACCCAATTTTTTAAATGCTATAAGCAGCTTTCAGTAAGCGCTGTCAAACAGAGCCCTAGAATGGAAAGCATAGCAGCATTCAAGGCCTAGAATGACAAAGAAGTGTAAACCTGGTAACAGCCACCCCCAATCTCGTTGTAACTGGGATGTAAGAAAGCCTCTAGAAGCAAACCTTGGTGGATAAATTTATACCCCAACGACATTTCAAGCACAGCAGTATCTATTGAGGTCGAGAACGGCATGAACCTTGAGCTTGCTGTGCAATAATCATTAACTTGCCAGGAATCAAAACTGACTTCTATACCAATCCATCGAAGAAATGCAGCAGCTGCTTTGAAACCACTGTCCACTAAAAATGCTCCAACAAGAGCCTCAACCACATCAGAAATAGTTTTATTATATAACCAGTGGTGGGATTTACTGCATCTCAATTCAAAAGCATCTGTGGCATGGATTCCACCTTCAGCATGAATAGTTGTTTCTGTCCCTTCATTGCATATCAATGGACATGGACGGCCAAGTGCAAAGAATTGGGAAGGATTAAAACATTCATCACGGATGTACACCTGAAATATAGAAAAAAACAACACACTTGAAAACGATAATAATACCCAGCAGATCTCTAAAAAGCACATATATAAAGGTCTTTGACATAAAAACATAGTTTCCTCTAGACAAGCATGATTAGTTATAAAAATTAATCAATAATGTCGTGTAATCCAACAAAATACTTAGGACTACAATACTTCATTCTAACTAAATGCAGATTTCTACCCCCAACATTCAAATTAATTGAGAAATGAAATGTCGTTGGACCAAACACAAACAATACTCCAGTGAGATGTTAGGGATTGATAATTTAACATGACATTTGCAAAAAAATGTTAGGCTTGGTGTGAGATGTTGGGTTTTGTGAAGCCTACATCAATGAAACCGGAACCAGTCTACCAGAAAGAGGGATTCCAGAAGATCTTTAATTCAAATGAAGGTAGCAGCAGTGGTTTTTCTCTTGAAAGATTGGTTTATCAAAAGGATGTCGTTCCAATGTGTTCAGCTGAAGATGGTCAATTCATCGGAAGGAGAAGGATGCCTATGTTAGAGTCACACTTGCATGAAATTTGCAGGGAAGTGTGAGACATAGGAGCATTGATCATCCACCGGTGTTTGGCAGTCAATCAGTTCTGAAGTTGTAACAGGAAATCGGAAGTTGCGACAGTGAAAGGATGGACGTTCGTGTTTCCCGGAGGACAGTGTCACCAGTTCAACGGATAGGACCTTCTATAAATAGCGGTTGGGACCACTTTGTTGATGTGGATGATTGTAATACGATTAATCTCTCTTAAGTGATCCATGTGGCTAAAAAAAGTCGCGAGTTGTGATCTTTGATTTCGAAGAAATGCAATGCTGCAATATTTCCCCCGTGGACATAGGACATTTAGTCCGAACAACGTAAACCCAAAAAGTGTTCTTTATTCGCCTTCATTTACTTTCATGTTAGTTTGAATGTTTGTGAGTTGTAGTAAATGTGTCGAAGTGAGACTCAATGTGGAGATTTGAGTGGGATCTTTCTCTTCCTAGTTATGGAACATTGAGATCTGGAGGATTCCTTTCGGAACCTAATTCCGCCGTTGTGGTTCTGTAACCTTCTTCTGTTTCTGGAGGAAGTGAGGTGCAGGATTCTCAACAAGTGGTATCAGAACTTGGTCCTCAGCTGAAGCTCGACAGTTCACTTGTCAACAACTCAGGTAACATTCTTTTTTTGCTTAGACGTGTTTTTCCAATTTTAGTAGGAGTTATTGTCTTTTGAGGGATGGCGTCAAAAAATTACAAAATCCGGATCGACAAATTCGATGAGACGGATTTCAGTTTCCGAAGGATGCAGATAGAGGATTATCTCATCTAAAAAAATATGGAAGTTACGTTGAAGTAAGTCAAACCCAAAGCGATGGAGAAAGATGAGTGGGAAAGGATGGATCAGAAGACACTTGGTTTAGTAAGAATTTCATTAGCTCAGAATGTGGCTTTAAACATTCGGGAAAAGAAAACCACAACAGAGTTGAAGAAAGCACTAACAAATATGTACGAGAATCCCACAACACTTAATAAAGTATGTTTGACGCGAATGTTGTTTTGAATGAGGCTATTAGAAGGAAGGTCTGTGGCGGGTCATGTGAATGACTTCAGTTTGATTCGAAATCAGCTGGAATCTGTTAAGGTAAAATTTATGGATGATGTCCAGGCTATTTTGTTGTTATCATCTTTACCGGAATGTATGGTGACAGCTGTAAGTAGCTTCAGCGGGAAAACTGACTTGATTTTCGAGGATGTTGGGAACTTGATTCTAAACGAGGATCTGGAGGAGGGAGACTTAAGCTTCTTTCGGTGATGTATTGAATGCAGACAGAAGGGGATGTTCACCTCATCGAAAAAGTCGGAAGCAATATGACAGGAAGTCAATGGAGAAAAGTAGAGGTACAACTACTAGACCCGGGCCTATTTGTTGCCACTGCGGTAAGAAAGGTTAGCTCAAGAAAGATTGTCGTGATCGGAAAACAAACTCTGAAAGGCCTGCATTCGGAGAATTATGTTCTGAAAGTTCAGCTTCCAGAAGTAGTGCTAGTATACTTTCAAGTGTCATTACTCCAGTGAAATCTTAGATAATAGATTTTGGAGCATCGTTCCACTCCACTGGTGAAAAGGGATGCATGACAAGTTATGTATCCAAAAAGTTTGGGAGAGTGCATTTGGAGAAATGATATTGTGGAGAAATGAAATGTGAAAGTTCAGATGAAGAATGGAAGTTTCCATGTGTCAGGATGTGCATAATATTCCAGGTCTTCGGAAGAACCTGATCTCAGTAAGACAGTCGAATGAAGCACGTTATGGAACAAGTTTTGCGGAAGGAGTGTGGAAAATCACTCAAGTTTCTCTTGTCATATCTTGAGGTGCAAAGGATGGCTCACTCTTTATAACGAGAAGGGCAGTGACAATTTCACTGGCCGAAACATCAATTTTCAGAAGTACAAAATTGTGGCATAGTCGACTTGGGCATCACAGTGAAAAAGGCATGAAGATTCTTGAAAAAAAAGGCATACTGAAGTTGGACCATTCAGACTTCGAAAGTTGTGAGAGTTGCATAGCAACGAAAGTTATCGTTCAACTTGAGCGAAAGAACACCGAAATGTCGGAAGCTTGAACTTGTACATACTGATGTTTGGGGACTTGCCCGAGGGAAATCCTTCGGAGGGTCACAATACTTTATGACATTCATCGATAACTCCACGAGAAAGGTATGGATGTACTTCCTGAAACACAAATATGATGTGTTTGGAGTTTTCATACAATGGAAAACCATGGTGGAGAGAGAAACAAATTGCAAACTGAAATGTTTAAGATCAGACAAAGGGGGTGAATTTACCTGAAGAAGTTTTCAAAACTACTACAACCATAGAGGGATCATGCATGAGAAAATTGTTTTTGGAACGCCGGAGCATAATGGTGTGGCTGAAATGATGAATCGGACTTTGATGGAAAGAGCACGAAGTATGTTGTTACATTCCGAAATGCCCAAAGCATTTTGGGCAAGTGCATACTTAAGTATGGTGCAAGTGCATACTTAATCAATCGAAGCCCTTCAACACCTATGAAGCAGGAATTGCCTAAAGCATTGTGGACAGGTAAAACACCGAAATGGACTCATCTTAAGGTTTTTGGCTGTTTAGCCTATGTGCATGTTGATGCAAAAGATATAGATAAGTTTGAAGCAAAATCTCATCCGTGTTTCTTTGTGGGCTATGAAGATGAAGATCTTGGATTTCGACTTTGGATGATTACAGTAGGAAAGTTATTAAAAGTCGGAATGTGCTCTTTAATGAGCATGTCTTATGGAAAAATCGGAACTTGACGAGAAAGGAAGTTGAAAGCGAAGAGTAAACCTCATTTCAAGTTGATCTGAGTGGAAGTTTCGAAGAAATAAACATTTCGGAAAACTCAAACGTCTCTGAGTCAACTAGAAGGACTCAAATTTCGAAATGAAGCCTAGAGGGCAATGCATAAATTCGGGAAGTACAACTGGTGGAGGATATACCTAAAAGCTTGAGAACTAGTAAAGCTCGAGATAGAGCTTCAAAAGAAAAAATTTCAAAAGCTCCTATTCAGGAAAGAGTAGAACTGCAGATAGAACTGCGGATGTCAACTAGAATCAGACAACCATTACAGAAGTATGAAGATGATCTGAATTTATTGCTTCTAACGGACTAAGGATAACTAGAGACACAAGAAGAGGCAGCTAGCCTAAGTGATTCCGATAAGTGGGGGAAAGCTATGCAAGAGGAGTTGAATTCATTACATGTGAATAACACTTCGGAATTAGCGGAGTTACCACTTGGAAAGAAAACACTTGAGAACAAATGAGTTTTCTGAATACAAAAAGAAGCTGATGGAAAAAAGAGATAAAGCTAGCCTAGTGGTCGAAGGCTTTCAGCAGAAAGAGGGAATTGATTTCTCCGAAATTTACTCTCCAACAGTAAAGCATACAACCATCTAGACCGTGTTAAGTTTGGTTGCATCAAGAGGATTGTATCTAAAACGAATGGATGTGAAGACGACATTCCTTCATGGTGATTTGGAAATCTTTATAAAGCCACCCAGTGGTTTCGTGGATCAGCGAAATCAGGACTTGGTGTGCAAAATCAAGAGGAGTCTCTGTAGTTTGAAACAAACACCAAGATGTTGAAATCAAAAGTTTGATTCTTTCATGGAAGAAAATAGTTTCAAGTGAAGCAACTCAGATCATTGCTATTATCAGAAGTACTACAAACGTTGGATGATATGCTTTTGGAAGGTTCATCAATTCAACAGATTCAGGAGCTGAAGAAAGAATTGTTAAGAAAGTTAAAAATGAAAGATCCCGATGAAACAAAGAAGATCTTGGGCATGAGGATTGAACGTGATATGGAGACCAGAAGCTTGGTTTTATCACAATTCATTCAGAAAATCGTTGAAAGATTCGGAATGAGCGAATACAAAGCTGTTTCAACTCCCCTTGTCAGACACTTTAAACTTTCAAAGGAGCAAACACAATGAATGGAAGGAGAGGCGAAGCACATGGCGAGAATATTGTATGCATCAGCGGTAGGAAGTCTCATGTATGTCATGGTATGCACTCGACCAGATATTGCTCATGTGGTGGGAGTGGTCAGCCGGTTCATGTCGAATCTAGAGAAATACCATTGCAAAGCTGTAAAGTGGATTATTCGGTATCTCAAAGGAACAAAAGATATTGCCCTTTGTTTCGGAGAAGATGATCTTTTACATAGGTATGTTGATGATGACTTTGGAGGTGATTTCGATTCTCAAAAGAGCACTACTAGATATGTTTTTACTTTCGGCGGAACCGTGGTAAGTTGGATGTCAAGACTTCAGCCGGTGATTGCACTTTCCACAACGGAAGCAAAATATGTGGCAATGAAAGAAGTGGGCAAGGATATGGTATGGTTGAGGCACCCTTATTGAGGAGCTCGAAAGTAGTCAGGGGAAGAGTTTTCTCTACTGTGACAGTCAGAGTGTAATCCATTTAGCTAAGAATTCAGTGTTTCAGGACGAAACATATCGACCTTAAGTATTATTACATCCAAAAGATGATTGAAGATGGAGAGCTAAAGTCACAGTAGATAGCTGGAAAGCAGAATCTGGTGGATATTTTCATGAAGACTTTAGTTCTAGAGAGACTGAGGCAACATTGTGCCTCGGTTGGACTGGAATGATAGGAAGGAATGGAAAAACATTACATGTAGCAGAAGAAAGAGTTTGTTTTGTACTGAGGTCAATGTTGTGGAATCCTTGAAGCAATCTTCAAGTGGGAGATTGTTAGGTTTTGTGAAGCCTACTTCAATGAAATCGGAACCAGTCCACCGGGGCGGCAGGATTCTCAACATGAGAAGCAGTTTTATGGCTAAATCTTCCAGGAAGCTTTTGGAATATGATGCGGAGCCAAGTGGAGCAGCAGCACAGAACAACAGTCCGAAACAGCAACGACGACAACTTTTGGAAGCACGGATGCGGGAGGATGAGTTTTAAATGCATGCACTGTTCACCGGATACAATGATTTGCAGCGGCATACATTTCAGACCTTCCGAATCCTATTTTCCCCTTTGTGGGTTTCGGAGGTAGGTTCATTTTGGAACATGGATTGCGGCACAACAAAAAATGTATTGGGTTTATCAAGACACAGACAAGTATGCACAATTATTGTCACAATAAGGTCCAGCAACAGCTTCAAAATTTATAATGAGGTCCAATATACACCACCTTCAATAACTTCAACAAACTCAACATGATACTTCCAATAATTACAACAAGACCCAATACAATAACTTCAGCATCTATAAGAAGATCCAACAATGCACTTCCAATAATACAATTCTTACGATTCAAAAATAAGGCAGTCCAATTGAAATACTTTGCACAACCAGTGTGTGCTTATTTAGTAAAGTAAATAAATAAAGAGCTTTCAATCCCATTACCATTAAAAGCTTTCTTAACGACGCATGCAAAGACCAATATTGTTCCTTTGAACCATGTAACAAATGAGAATGAAGATGAATGGTTGCACAAAAAAACAGAGAATCTAAAAATACATTTTTATCACTTGATGCTTGGAGGTGGTTGCCCTATTTCTCTTGCATTTCAATGAGCTCATAGGGAATGCTTAGCTATAATATTATGAAGGAGCAAGAGTTATGTAAGGTAGGCACTTCTTGCTCACCCTTAGTGATAGCATCATCTAACAGGTCTCAAATGAAGACATCAAGGCTAGCTTATTTGGAGTTGACCCAGCCAAATCACTTGGATTAGGATGTGTGGGGCTGTGGGGGGGGGGGCAAGGGCAGAGTTATAATTCTCTATGAGGAGGATTGTTGGGCCAGCTGTAATTGGTTGGAGTGGTTAGTAGTAAGAGAATGGAATTAAATAGGGAGGTTGGGGGGCGATGGGGGAGGGGGGGGGGAGTATTTCTGCTGGGGTACGGCCTTTGGCTTGGGCGAGAGAGCTGCAAAGCCTCTCGAGTTTCTTTATTATTTTTCTTCTATCTTCTTCTTCCTTCTCTCTGTAATTCTGGTTCGTGCTTATTGAGTATAGTTCAAGCAGTCCACTCTAGGTCGACCATTGGCTCAAGGTCTTTATAACTTGGTCTCGGATATCTTCAAGAAGCAGCAGTGAGATCGAGAAATGCAAGAAGCTAAATTCCGGAAAAACCTCTTACTCCTATTGTGTTGACTAGAGAAGATGTCGTGGTAGGAGGTGACCCCACCAACCTTCATATTCACGCTACCTTAGGTGGAAACTGTGGCGTTTGGCGCTACGGCTAAGCAAGGGCGCGACGCATGGATGGCCACAAAAACCGTTGACCATGTACAAGACCAATCCTCATCGACACGACGGGTGGAGCTACCAGTGCTTGACGACAGTGATGCACGCGACAGGATTGCGCGCACTGAAATATTTTTCCGTAACCATCAGACACCTGAGGAAAAGAAGGTCCCTCTCGCCTAGGTAAGCATGAAGGGCGACACTATATACCGGTTTAATATTATGATGGAAATCCATGCAGATTTTTCATGGTCAGTGTTTAAAACAAAATTAGAGGAACGATTCAGTGCACTGGAGAACATAGGGATTGGTTTCTATTGGAGTAGTTTGGGATACTACAAAGGATCTCATTACCTCATCTTTCTTTAACTCTGCAAAGGTCAAAGAGGCAACAAAATGGTTGGAGGAGTTGAGCGAGCGATCGGGTGGAGTCAGTGTGCGGGAGACGCAGGAGATAAATGTCGCTTGGAGAATGAATACGGTTGGTGTTGTGCGAGATCAGATTCCACTCGCCAAGGGAGACGAATTACCGGTGTCAGACGAGACAGGTCCTCAAGGGTGGGTTACACGAGCGTAATTATATTTTAGCATTTAGCAGACTCCAAAAAAATTGAAGGTACCTCTTTATTTAGGTTTGTATGGAGGGTGACACTACATACTAGTTTAACATAATGATAGAGGTTGTTAGACCCGATTACGTGTATTTTAAAGCCCCACATTGATTTCTTCTGTCTTGTATTACTTTTCCTCTATCTATAAATAAAGGGTTTCACCGCTCATTAAAGTAAGAAGAAAGGTTCTACATGGTATCAAAGTAATCCCTCCGCCCCAATCTCTGTTTCCCACTCTACTGCGGCGCAATGCCGCCTGCCTCCATCCAGGCCGCCCGCCACCTCCCTTCGTACAAGTCGGGCCCCACTGCGCCTCGCCGCCCTTCTCTATGCCCCGCCGCTCCCCTCCGCGCCCCAACCCTAGCTGCCTCCCACCTTGAGTGCAACCCCGTCGCACCCCGCCACCCCTGTGGCTTCCTTGGCGGGTGCGCCTTGCCCAACACGTCTCGCCTCCTAATGGCATCATCCTTCCTTGATATTCATTCCAGATCCAGACGGCTTAAGGCGTAGTTTTTCGGTTCCTGGCACCCTTGCTCATGCGCGCACATAGGCTTTGCTTCTACCAAGGTAGCGTTTACACCCAACCAGGACACATCA
This sequence comes from Viscum album, assembly GCA_963277665.1. Taxonomy (NCBI): domain Eukaryota; kingdom Viridiplantae; phylum Streptophyta; class Magnoliopsida; order Santalales; family Viscaceae; genus Viscum; species Viscum album. Next base: position 203,813,521 of record OY728132.1, on the reverse strand, counting down.
CCCAGGTGGGGCTCCTCCAGGCCAACCTCAACCTCTGCCTCCTGTTGGACACGTCTAGCGCTCCTAGTAATGACCTCCCAACGCCACTGCTCCCTTATGGTGCCTCTCTCCGGCATCATGACGTTTTCAGAACACGCTCGCAGTTTCCACCTCCCGCTGCCCGCCTTCAGCTTCCTCTATGCCCTTCTTGTGCAATTTAATGGTGAGCTCATCCAATAACCTGCTGCCCTGCATTTCCTGTTGAGGCCTGATTTCCCATTTTCGGCTATTCCTACTGGATTCCTCACTCATTCCTTCCTACCGGCTTGGTGGCATTTTGTAGCCTCTTCCCAATCTCCCTCCTGATATGGCAGATTCTTCACCACCACCTGATATCCATCACAACCTTGAACTATCAATGGCTGAGATCACACTTATACACTCTCATCGAACCGCTTTGCTACCCACCTCATCTTCGGCCTCTGTTGCTCAGACTGGTGGTTCTACCACTTGTCTTTCGTCATCCGACTGCTTGAATGCTTGATTCTAGTGTTTCCGATCATCTTACCGGTGATGCAGTTATGTTTACTACCTATCATCCATATACTAGGGCTACTGCAATTACTGTTGCAGACGGATCCACAATTCCTATTGCGGGATTGAGCACATGCTCATTGACTCCTTGTATTCGTCTGGCTTCAGTAACTCATGTTCCTCGTAGTCCTTATAATCTCCTCTCTATCATCACAACATCCACACGTCTTGCGGATGAACGTCACGATTCCTACAATTATATCATGTGGAAGAAGATTGTTATTGTCATTTTGAAGGGCATAAGCTACTATTCTCATCTTGATGCATCCCCTTCCGATCCAAAAGATGTCACGTTGGGACAATGGTAATAGTGGGACAAGATTTTTTCAATGTTTCGTAACACCATGGATTGCTCGGTTAAGTATATTGCCAAGAATGCTAATACTTACAAGGATTTATGGGCTCCTTATAGCTTATGTTTTTTGAGACGAACAATCCTGCTCGCATATCTGATCTTTTTTAGCAGCTCTTCACACTTCAACGCGGTCACTTGTTCTTGTTCTCCCTCTTTGCATTGTCTCAATGTTAACGAAATATTGATCAGTTCCACCACATTACATCCCTCTTTAGTTTATAATCGTCTTGATTGTGCGAGTCATCCTCCGTCGACACTCAGTACTGACCACTCTAATCGTGCTCTTACGGTCCATCGCAGTCCCAACAGAGGTGGTAACCGTTCCGGGGGTCGTGGTCGACCTAATGCCCACTCATTACGACAAAGACTATCACACGATGGATACCTGTTAGCATTTGCATGGTCGTCCAGAAGGTTCTCCAGTTCCAGGTCACTCTCGATTTGCACTGGCAGCAATACCTGCCCCTATGCCTCTAGATAACATTCGCTATACTGTTGATCTCTTTAATGATGAGTATCGGTACCTCCAGTCTCAACGCGTTGGTACTTCATCAAGTGCTACTGTTGCTAATGGCGATGCACCTGCTGCTTGTCTATCCCAGCGATCCACCTCATCAGTCCTTGACTCTGACGCCTCAGAGCATATCACTGGAAATGCAGGTATTCTTCGGTCCTATAACTCGACTTCAATATGAGGTAATATTATTGCGGTTGATGGTAAGACAGTACGAATTGCTGGTTATGGGAGTTGCTTGATTACACCTAGCATGACGCACTTCGCGGTTGCTCTTGTTCCATATTGTTCTTTTAATTTGGTATATATTAGTAAACTTACAGCCACCCTACAGTGTCAAGCAATCTTCTCACCTACTTCGGTTGTCTTTCAGGAGCTTTCGACGACTCAGGTGTTTGGACAACTTCAGGGTGGTGTGTATGTGCTTGAATCGGCCTCATCTCCCGCCTATCCCATCACTTCTAACCGTGTCCTACAACTTCATTATCGCCTTGACTATCCATCCGCACCCATTCTTCAGTCACTTTGTCTGGAGTTAGGACATGTTTCTCCTTTTGATTGTGAATCATGTCATTATACCAAGCATCATCGGGTCACCTATGTCCCCCGAGTGATTATTCGTGTGTCTAGTCCTTTTCATTTAATTCATTCTGATGTAAGAGGACCCAGTCCCAGTCCTTGTAAACTGGGTCATCGTAATTTTGTCACCTTCATCGATGATTTTTCAAAAATGACATGAGTCTATTTGTTGAAAACTCGTTCTGAAATTATTACAGTATTTCGCTCCTATTATCATCAAGTCCAAACCAAGTTTTCCGTTAAAATTCGCTATTTGCACTTTGACAATGGTTGTGATTATTTTTCTGGTTTATTCCAATCCTTTCTGGATGACCTTGACAATTCTCCATCAAACTTTTTGTTCTGATACACCTCAACAAAACGGTGTTGCAGAACGTAAAAACCGTTATCTATTAGAAGTTACTCGTACTCTTTTATTTCAAATGAAAGTTCCGACCATTTTTTGGGGCGATGTCATTCTCACCGCTACATATCTCATTAACAACCTTCCCTTATCGATTTTTAAGGGGGGCCCTAACTTCCATTCTTTGTTTCCAACCTCATTACCACATTGGCTGTCTCTTCGCATTTTGGGTTGTATCTATTATGTTAGGAATACTCGCCCCTCCCTTTCCAAGTTTGATATTGATGCACTCAAATGCAAGTCTGGGGAAAAGCAACGATAGTCGCACACCCGCTGATGTTTTCTTTGTCGAATCCACTATCTTTTCTATTCCCGATTTCCCACCTGTTATTCCTGATTCCAACATTACTTTACCTTATTCTCTCCATCCTCCACCATCATCATCTCTTCCTCGTGAAGTCGTTGGCTCACGTTTTGGCTAAGTTTATATTCGCCACCCTTGCATACCTGTCACCTTAGAGTTTGATGGTGCTACCGCAACCGATGACTCACCGACTCTTAGTGCTTCATCGTCGGAGTTACCCATTGCCCTTCGCAAAGGTACACACTCATGTCAGCAAAATCTCAGTTCATCAGCTTCTTATCAGGGATTATCTGTGGCTACCTCTCGCGTTATTGCAACACTAGCTACTCACTCAACACTGTGCACTGTTGCTGAGACAAAATCTCATCCCAACTAGTCAAAGACAATGTAGAATGAACTTCAAGCCTTGGAAACCAACCATACTTGAGATCCTATCCCTCTCCCTTCGGATAAACAAGTTGTTGGTTGCTGATAAGAACAAAGGACCACTTATATGCATAAATGAAATGAATCAGAGAATTACAAAGAGTACAACAAGAATGAAAGAAGGGGATGGAGAAGACACTTCGGGAGTTTGCACTTCAGCCCAAGCCGAAGTCATGTCCAAGCCCTTCAGCCGATTCCTCAACAATATTCCCTCTGCCCGCCACTCACCCCCCTGCTTCTTATTTATAATAGATCCCCCACCTCCATGTGGCCCCAGAATAACAATATACTAACCACATTCTCTCCCCATCTAAAAATTAATATTCCCGGACTATAAAGACGCTTTTACTCCTGCTCCCCTATAGCCATGTCTTTATCAGTTGCAAGTGGATCCTCTATACCATACGCGTCAACGCTGATGGCTCTTTTAATCGTTTCAAAACCCGACTTGTTGTCAAGGGTTATGCACAGAGGTATAACATTGATTACTTTGACACTTTTTCTAGTGGCCAAGATGGCATATGTCTGCTTACTTATCTCTCTCGCCGCCTCCTATCAGCTGGATTTTAAAAATGTTTTTCTTCACGATTTTTGTGATGAAGTATATATGAAGCAACTATCGAGATTTGTTGCTCGGGGGGGGGGGGGGGTCTTCCAAGATTTGTCACCTTCGTTGATCGTTGTATGGCCCGAAGCACTCACCTCGTGCTTGGTTCGGGCGCTTCTTCACTGATGTGCTTAACTTCAACATGTGTCGAAGTATAAAGGATTCTTGATAAGAACTCAACACAGCGGAGACACTTTAATGTATTAAAATGGTAGAGGAGAGTACAATGAGTAAACTGGACACTTACAGCAGCAGTATCCCCCTCAGATGAGCCAGAACCCAACTTGATCCAAGCCTCTAGGTCGTAGTACAGTCTACCCCCCACTCACTACAACTCTTGTACTATATAAGGGATATTCAGGGGAATCTATCACAGCTGGCTAACAGATTCAAACAGCTCCTAACAAACTACTGGGATCACCACCACTCTAACAGAACTCCACTCAAACAGAATGTTGGGGACCACAGGCTGGGTTTCCTCAGCCAACTGCCTGTGGGGACCCCTTGCCCCTCCTGGTATAGACCCTCCCGGGCCCGGATCCCCCCCTTGTTGTAATCCTACATTCCTATCACGACCACCATCATGAAAAACCACATTGTCCTCAAGGTGGTGGATGTGTCCCCAAGCGTGACGGTCCCAGCATACCAAGCAATTTCCCAGACCAGCCTTGCTCTATAAAACCACAGATGGTGAGAAGGTGTGCCCATGTAGTCATGCCAAGCAATCCACCATATGCTCCTCCCGGCACGCTTGACATCTATTATTGCCAGTTCATCTTTGTGAAGCGTCATAGTTTCTGAATGGAGCAGCCCCCTAGTTATCATGCAACCATAGTGGTGGGGGCTGGTTTCCAGCACAAGTGCCCCATGCTTTGCCTGGTTTTGCGCCAAATCACCAGCAATTCGAGATGGAAGAACTGCAAGGAAATACATGAGTTGAAAGGCCGAAGGGCTGACAACTATGGCCAAACGGTGTTCATGCTTCCAGAAATCCAGTTCCCTATGAAAAGAAATTGCTGGTGAGCTCCATCCAGCAGCGCGCGCAACAACAGTAGGCAGAAGGAGAGACGTGACCCTGTTTACGCTAGGTTGTCCCATGTCCGTAGGAATTGGTTGAAGTCCAGTAGTTTCCAGAAGGGGTTCAGCATACCTCTTTGGACTGTCAAGCGCTAGGAACAACGTCGCAGGCGTACCTTGTCTCCTAGTCGCGGGTGCCTCAAGTAACGTTGTACCCGTGAACCCCTCAGAACTGGTTCTTGACTCCCACGGTTCTACCATTGGTGGTGCTACGTTCACCCAGTGAACGGTCATTCCCGCGGCAGGCGCCGAAGTGGATTTTCCCGCGACAGGCGCCGAAGTGGATTTTCCCGCTGCATTGGAAAAGATAGCGTGGGAGGCAGACATATTGGAAGATAAAGGCTAGTGGTCGTTGGCAAGAAATTGTGTTGTCGTCGGATGACGAGCCATGGAAGTGATAAGGTGGCGGAGGTCCGCCAATTCAGATGCCAGAGATTTTCGGAACGCGGCCTGCTCTGTGCGAGCTGCTGCCAATGTGGATTCCACGTTGGTGAGGGTGGTTTCCGAGATCCCCACACGTTAGTCAAGACTATCCAGGCGAGCTTGTTGGCGGGTTTCTATGGCAGGGAAGGTGGGGTGAAGGGCAGGTCAGACCAATTTGATAATAACTCAACACAACGGAGGCACTTTAATGTATTAAAATGGTAAAGGAAAAGAGTACAATGAGTGGACACTTACAGCAGCAGTATCCCCCTCAGGTGAGTCAGAACCCAACCTAATCCAAGCCTCTAGGCCGTAGTACAGTCTATTCCACCCCCACCCACTCACTACAACTCTTGTACTATATAAGGGATGTTAAATTCTATTTTATTATTCTGGGTATTTCCGAGTCCCACATCGGAATACTCAATCATATATTCCTTTTTCTCAATTTATAAAAGAAGGTCTTCGACTCACATTGAGGCAAGGAGAATTCCTCCTCTACATGGTATCAGAGAGTACATCCCTTTAATTTTTTTCCTTCCCAACTCCTGCCCTACGCGGCCCTCCCTCCCGGAACCTGCTCTACGCGGCCCTCCCTGCTCCTGCCCTACGCCCCCCTCCTTGCTCCTGACCTATGCGACGCCCCTCCCGAATCCCGCCCTACGCGGCTCCCCTCCCGGTGTCGCTCCCGGCTCCAGCCCTACGCGGCTCCCTTCCCGGCACCGCTCCTGTTTCCCACCCTATGCGGCTCCCCTCCCGGCTCCCGCCTGACGCCGCACAACGCCTCCGTCGCGCCTCCTGCTTCCTCGCCTCCAGCGGCACTCTGGCCATCGGCGACTCCCGCGGCAATCCCGGCACCCCTCCCTCCCGCTTCCGGTGCGACTCCCGACTCCCGCCCTATGCAGCGCCCCTCCCGGCTCCTGCGCGACGCAGCTTCCGCTACCCCTCCTGGTTGCCCTGCTTCCAGAAGCGACTCCCGGCAGCCGCAACACATCCCGGCAAATCCCGACCCGCCTCCTCTTGGCAACTCCCGGCCCCGCCTGCTAGCGCGCCCCTCCCAGCGGCGCTCCTCGTCCCGCAGCACTCCCAGCGGCACTTCCGACTCGCGGCGCCTTCCGTCGGCCTCCCATTCCAGCTGCAGTCGCCCGCCTAGTCCCAACAATCGCGGCACCCTCCATCTGCCGCCCGCCCGCCAAATCCCGGTGCTGCTTCGTCCAGATCGACCTCCCTTACAACATCCCGGCATCTGCTGCCACATATCAATCCCGCTTTACACAGCGAACCGCTTATCCTACCCTCCTCTACAGATGTCTGACGCTGCAATGACTACCTCTTCTGCTCTGTCACAGATGATCACAGCCTCCACCCGCCTCGTTGATGAGCGGACTGACTCCACCAACTTCTCGGTCTGGAGGAAGACCGTCTTGATGTCTTTGACAGGCATGGACCTTGATTCTCACCTCGAGGATCCTCCACCAGCATCTACAGATACCAAATACCGTCCTTGGAAGCTTGCTGATAGCAAGATCTTTGCCTTGCTAGTAAATTCAAAGGATCGCTCCGTCAAGAACATCATCCAGACTGCAAATACGGTCAAGAAACTCTGGGATTCCTTGAATCTCATGTATTCTGAGACTAATAATTTGGCTCGGGTCTCCGACATTCTTCAGCGCATGTCGCTTATCCGACAGCAAGACCACTCCTTCCAGGCGTACTTCATGGAATAAAAAGCTCTCCGGGATGAATTGCTTGAGCTATAACCCATTGCCCAGACACCGGAGGCAGCTAGGGCCTAGTGGGATTAACTGTGCATCTTTAGTCTTCTCAATGGCCACGCTCTTGAGTATGCGACGACGACTATCGAGATGCTCGCCAACCCATCTACGCTGGAGATCCCACAGTTGAACTATCGCTTGGGCAAGGCCCATCGGGCTCTCCCCCTGCCCACCCCCATCATCGATCACTCTGCCCTCATCGGTCGTGGCAGTGGACGCTCCTCGGGCCCTCGTGGATGTGGTCGTGGGGAGGGTCATCCTCGTCCCCTTTGTCAGCATTGTGGCAAACTCGACCACTTGATCGACCGATGCTGGGATCTTCATGAACGTGCATCTCAGCAACCGTGGCAAGGTCAGACAGCGATCCAGGATGCATCCTCGTCAGCCACTGCTCTTCCTTCATCTCTGGACCTTTCCATGGCGGACATCTGAATGCTTCACGATCCTCGGACCCCCTCTATACCGGGTCCGTCTTTGGCTTCTCTTGCCCATTCTAGTGGTTCTGCTGCCTTCGTCGACCGTCGCTCCCCAGTCTGGATGCTCGACTCAGGTGCTTCCGACCACCTCACCGGTGATGCTGGTATGTTGTCTTTCTACTGTCCTTATGTTGGTTCCTCAGTCATCACCGTAACTGATGGCTCTACTATCCCCATTGCGGGCTACGATGCTTGCTCTCTGACTTCATCTATTCACCTGCCCTCTGTGGCACATGTGCCTCGAAGTCCTTTTAACCTTATATCCATCAGTAAGCTTACAAAAGATTTCAATTGTGCTGCAATATTTACATCCTCTGCTATTGTCTTTCAGGAGTGGATGACGAACCGAGAACTTGGTAGAGACCGGCTTTGGGACGGGGTTTATATGTTCGATGGACCGACATCCGTCGCCTGCACGTCTGTCTCTGCCCGTGCATTGGACCTTAATTCCTGGTTGGGACATCCACCCGCCTCCACCATTCATCGACTATTTCCAGATTTTAGTCAGCATGTGTCTTTTCAGTGTGAGTCTTGTAAATTTGCGAAACATCATCGCACTTCATACATTCCTCGAGTGGATACACGGGGCTCAAAACCTTTTGATCTAGTTCATTCAGACGTTTGGGGTCTCTGTACCATCTCAAGTCATTTAGGGTATAAATATTATATATCCTTCATTGATGATTTTTCACGAATGACTTAGCTGTATCTACTTCGAGAACGGTCTGAAGTGTTTTCTACTTTCCAGACCTTTTACACTGAGATTCATACACAGTTTTCCCTCTCTGTAAAATGTCTCTGCTCGGACAATGGGCGCAAGTATCTATCCACTCTCTTTCAGCAGTTCATTCAGGCGAAAAACATCATTCATCAGACCTCCTGTCCTGATACACCCCGACAGAATGAAGTGGCCGAGCAGAAACACTGACATATTCTAGAGACTGCACGTGCCCTCTTCTTCCACCGATAGGTGCCTCAGCTATTTTGGGGAGATGCAATCCTTAATGCTACTTACTTTATCAACCGTCTTTCTTCTTCTATCATTCAGGGGGAGACTCCTTTTCAGACTCTGTTTTCCTTTCTCCCACCTCACTCACTTCCACTTCGGGTGTTTGTTTGCCTTTGTTATGTTCGTGACACTCGACCCGACCTCTCCCAACTCTCTCCCAAATCCCTCCGTTGCATCTTCCTCAGCTATTCACTCACTCAGCGCGGATATCGCTGCTACTCACCAGACCTACGGAGATATGTCATCTCTGCTGACATCTCGTTTGTTGAGAGCTCTCCGTTCTCTCTTCCCTCTCCTCATCCCGACACTGTCATTGATGATTGTCTTCCTCTCATCATCCACCCTCCTCTGGTGTCTCCCCCCGTTGATCCCCGTTTTGGTACGGTCTACTCTCGTCGCCCATCGAATGTATCCCCCGTCCCGACTGACGACACCATCGTTCCCGCTTCATCCGAGGCTCCTACCCCGACACCATACGATTTGCCCATTGCACTCCGAAAAGGTACTCGTTCTTGCCAGAGTACTCTATTTACATCTTTATAAAAGGGTCTCTCAGCACTGGAGACGGTATCTATTCTCCGCACGGTTGGCGATGCAAAATCTCACTCGGGGTGACTACAAGCGATGCAGAATGAATTACAGGCTCTGGAAGACAACAATACTTGGGATCTCGTCCCTCTTCCGGTAGACAAACAGATGGTTGGCAACAAATGGATTTTTACATTCTGTCTTAATGTTGATGACACTCTCCATCGCCTTAAAACCCGCCTTGTGGCAAAGGGCTTTGCTCAAACATATGGTATTGACTATTTTGATACCTTCTCTCCAGTTGTCAAGATGGCCTCCGTTCGATTATCCATCTCTCTGGCCGCTCATCATTATTGATCCGCTCATCATTATTGATCCATTTATCAACTGGATGTCAAGAATGCCTTCCTCCATGGATTTCTTGAGGAAGAGGTTTATCTGCAGCAGCCCCCGATTTTTGTGCCTCCGGCGCCAACTCCCAAGTTTGTTGACTTCGCCGCTCTCAATATGGTCTCAAGTAGTCTCCTCGTGCTTGCTTTGGCCGATTCAGCACCGTTGTCACCAACTTTGGGCTTTCTCGCAGTATGAAAGGCCACACCATGTTCTACAGGACGACATCCACCAGCTGCATCCTATTGGTAGTGTATGTGGATGATATCATCATCATCGGGAGCGACTTCACTAGAATCGCCCACCTCAAGGGGCATCTTCAGCATCACTTCCACACCAAAGATCTCGGCCCTCTCACATACTTCCTTGGCATTAAGGTCTCCCGTTCTCCAGACACCATCTTCCTCTGTCAACGGGGATATGAGTTGGACATTCTGCAGGATGCTGGATTGACACACGCCACCGCCGTTGACATTCCTCTTGAGCCTGCGGAACGGTTTCTCTATGACTCCTCGAAACCGTATTCACACCCAGAGAGGTACCGTTGACTGGTGGGCAAACTCAATTATCTCACCATAACTCGTCCAGATATTGTTTGCATTGTTGGCAAAGTGAGCCAATTCATGGAGCATCCGACCACCTCTCAATGGGATGTTGTCCTCTGCATCACCAAATACATGAGAGACCCTGCCCGTGGTCTTCGCTACTCCTACCACGCTCATCTGAATATTGAGGCCTTCGGTGATGCTGATTATGCTGGTTGCTTTGCTACTCGGAAGTTTAGTTCTGGGTTTGCTGTTTTCTTGGCAGACAACCTCATTTCTTGGCACAGTAAGAAACAGACTGTCGTCACCCGATCCAGTGCGGAGTCTGAGTACCGTGCCATGACCATCATCACTACGGAGATCCTGTGGCTTCGTCATCTTCTACAGGAGTTTGGCTTTGCTTAGCAGACATCTACTCATATCTAGTGTGACAATCAAGCAGCCACTAAGATTGTTTCAAATCCCGTCTTCCATGAACGCACGAAGCATATCGAGGTGGACTGCCAATTTCTTTGTCACCACTTTGAGCACAACCATGTCAGCTTTAGCCACATCCCAACGGCGGATCAGTTTGCCGACATCTTCACCAAAGGCCTCCCTAGGGCTCACCTGGCCTCGCTCAGTTCCAAGTTGGGCATCTACAGCATCTGCGACCCAGTTTGAGGGGGAGTGTGTATGGCCTTGTCTGATGTCATCTTTCTTTTGTGGGACTCGCGGTCCAAGCTGGGCTTGTCCAGCTTGAGGGGGAGTGTTAAACCCTGTTTTATTGTTATGGGTATTTCCGAGTCCCACATCGGAATACACAATCATGTAAAGGAAAAGAGTACAACGAGTAAACTGGACACTTACAACAACAGTATCCCCCTCAGGTGAGCCAGAACCCAAACCGATCCAAGCCTCTAGGCCGTAGTACAGTCTATCCCCCCCCACTCACTACAACTCCTGTACTATATAAGGGATATTCAGGAGAATCTTTCACAGCTGGCTAACAGACTCAAAGAGCTCTTACCAAACTGTTGGGACCACCACCACTCTGACAGAACTCCACTCAAACAGAATGTTGGGAACCACAGGTTGAGTTTCCTCAGCCAACTGCTTGTGGGGACCCTCCAGCTTCTGGGCTAACTGCCTGTGGGGACCCCTTGCCCCTCATGGTATAGACCCTAACAGGGCCCGGACCCCCCCTTGCTGTAATCCTGCATTCCTATCAATTTTTCTCTTTTCTATCATCAATCTACAACATAACATTCTCTTGATAGTCTATATGGATGACATTGTCATTACTGGCAGTGATAACGTCGACATTGATCAACTCAAATCCTTCATCAAAATTTCCACAGAAAGAATTTGGGTTCACTACGATATTCTTGGGGATTGAGATCCCCAGATGGGGATTGAGATCCCCAAATATACCAAAAGAATTTTTTATCTCAGAAAAAGTATGTTCTTGATCTTCTGCAGGAGACTGGAATGACTCAAGCTAATTCGGTTGACTCACCCCTCAAACCTGGAGAAAAGTCAATTCATATTGACAGAGAGATGTTTTCTTCACCCGATAGATATAGACGACTTGTCGGGAAACTTGACTATTTAACGATAACTCGACCCAATATTGTTTGTGCGGTTAGCAAAGTGAGTCAGTCTATGGAATCTCCAACAAAAACACAGTGGGAGACTGTTCTTCGCATTGTTAGATATGTGAAAAATGAACCAAGTTTCGGTCATCTATACTCTAATTATGGACATACAAATATTGAGGCATTTTGTGATGCAAATTGTTAGACCCGATAATTGTATTTCTAGGTTAAGTGTATTTCCAAGTCCCACATCGAATTATTATAACTTGTAATTATTTTACTCTATCTACAAAAAAATGTCTCCATCACTCCTTGAGGTAGGGACTTCACCATTCTACATGGTATTAAAGGTAGGTTACATCCGCTGCTCCTCCACGGCTTTCCAGGCGTCCCATTGACCGGCTCTGCCTGTGCGCCTATCCCCACACCTCAGCCCCTCCCCTGTCGATCGGCCCACCGGTGTGCCTGCCCATCCCGCGTGGCTCTTCCGCGGTATCCTGTCGCTCCATCGCTGGCCATCCCGACACCCCGTTGTTCTCCCTCCAGACGGCCCTCTGCGTCACCGCCCCCCTGCGCATGACGACCCTTTGCGGTCCCGCCTCCCTGCGCGCGACGACCCTCAATGACCCCACTTGAGTGGTCCCCGACTTGACGCCCGACGGCCCCCCATTCACGTTGTCACCGTCACCGACCCTCTGCAACCCGCCTCCCTACGCACGACGGCCCCACCCCCACCTCCTGTCATTGGCGTCTCCTATGGCTACCCTGCGTGCAATCACCGAACCCTCTTGCGCGAAAACCCCATGCCCCTCCTTTGCCGACCCGTCTGTGCGGCCGCCCCAACGTTGCTCGCCTCGTCGCCGGCCCGCCTGTGCGGCTATCACAAATCCGCATCGGCACCTCCCTGGTCGGCCCCTCCCTGGTCGATGTTTCCTACGCAACAACGCACCCCCAGGCGCACGTTCCAGTCCCACGCAGCCGCCTCAGCTGCGCGTCCCAACCATGCACAGCAGTTGATCCCCCTAATGGATTTTAAAAAAAAAGTCATCCTTGATCATTTAGATGAAATAAAATTTTTCTTTAATGAATGTTGGATATAAACCTTTGATACTTGGTTTTTGTGTACTAGGTCAGATATTATATAAATTATGCATTTACCTTTTGCGTTATTGTTTTTTCCAGCTTTAATGTTAAAATTTTGGATTGCGTACTGCTTTTAGTACAACTGTTCATTGTGCAGGATTAGTATTTTCTTTCACTTTGAAATATACTCTTGCATCAATCACAGTCCAAGTTTAATGCATATCAACTAACATGCCCGACATCCAAGCCATATCAAATGCCAACAGTACAGAACTCATTAGGCGTTCATGCAACCAAATAGTAGGCAAACATGGGCGAAAAAACATACTAGATAATAGCATTTCTTGATATGGATTAACAAGCAATAAAATCTTTGGCAATGTAACAAGAATCCATAAATTCTATCATTAACCTGTATGTTGCGTTTAATTGCAAGCTTCAACAAGCTACTATTATTCACAACACTAGAACGCTTCCCTGTCAGTTGACCCTCATCAAGAGCATGGTTTTGAAGAAAAAAGTGTCGGGCAACCGCAAACTTGAGGAAAGCATCACCAAGTACTTCAAGTCTTTCAAGAGAAAACCGCTCATTACACTTCTCTGTTGTGATTGCTTCAAGAACCTAAACGTTTCCATCAGGGAAAAACAGGTAAATGCATACATAGAAAGGATTCTAAATGCACCTTCAGAAATTGAAATTGAAAGCTCAAAGCACAGAAAAGAAAATTAAAGAACATAACATGTGAATAGCCTTACTCGATGAGCAGTAACCTCAGTTCCTTCTGGGAATGAGCCAGAAAACAGGCTCTTGAGCTCGACAGCCAAAAGTAAGCTTTCGAGATGATGCATAAGTGATGGTAACAAAGATACTGAACTTCCAATATCTTTAGAAAATCCTATTACTTTCAACTCACAAATTTCAGGTGCTAATTCAAAAAAGTGTTCTTCAAGTTCATGTGTCTCTGCATCTTCTCAAGAAAAACATGATGCAGCAAGGGAAAATTAAATTCATTAAAGGAAAACAAAATAGAAAAAACACTGGTTTACAATAAACAAGATGGAAATACATAAAAAACAGATAAATGAAATAAAGGCTTGTAAAGGACAAAGACATTTCAATTCGGTCATGAGCTATACTCATTACTCAGGGCTCTAGCCATCTCTTTAAGTAGTGCAATATGCAATGTTCGCAATCACTGTCCAAAATCAAGTAGGTAGGCTATACTTACTAAGCAATGTTCTGACTGTCTCTTGTAAAGTCTTATTCCTTCCCAACAAAAAGTCATTTTGTTATGAGGTCGTTAAAGAAGAAATTTTTTGATTATATTCATAATGGGAGGAAAGATTTTCAAAGTCATGATTGTCAAACTCACCACTATGATCACTTTTCAAATATAATCATTTCTCAATAAATTAATGTGTAGGATAAGGTCCAGTACCTCAATGAGAGGTGGGAGACTTTATATATAGATAGATCAAAAAGATACATCATAGAAGAAACCTGATATGGAACTTAAATACATGAGCTTGGGTTCATGCCCCCGCCTAACTAGATCTAACCCTCCCCACCACAAGCTAGGACATATATAGTTTGGAATGCAAGAGTCCCACAAAAAATTAAGAGAAAATTTATCGTACAAACTCTCTAGTCTTGAAGGATCTGCAACGTTCTAAACCCTTATCGAATGTTGTGAAACTTGATGGGTTTTAGAATGCTCAATGTATATTCAAGTAGGGTGACTTCTCTAAAACCTTGTAGGTATGTAATGTTCTAGAATGTTGTAGGACACGTCATCCACACCCATATAAAGGGGGAGGCACCTCATTTGTAGTCATTCAAGTTCATTCAAAGTGAATTCAAGAAGAGTTGTAAAGAGAGCTTTCCATTGCGAAGCTTGTCATGCAAATCCCTCATGGTCCTTAATTTTGTTGTACGAGTGTGGAAAGACTTAACTTGGCTAAACTTTGAGAGAGAGAGATATTTAGGTGCTGCAGGAGAGCTTGGGGAAGGCCAAATCCGTGACAAGTGGTATCAAAGTCAGCGTGCCTCCTGATGTCTATGGTATGCCAACAGTTGCGGCTCGGTGGTGGGAGAGAGGACTCCCGGGGTGTCATGGAGGAGGTGACATGACAGTGAAGGTCAATGTAACAACCCAAACTTTTCTAAATGAAATTTTCCTCCTAAATATATGTATGTGTCATATTTAGGTATGAGCTACAAAATAAAACACAACACCTCATAACAAAGAATATTATTTTATTTCTTTAATATAGAACATTACATATGAAGGATAAATACACTCCATAAAATTAAATAGGACAATGGTACAATAAATGAAAGTAAATAATGGAATTAGAATTTGAAGTTCTCGTGCGTAGCGGTCTCCTAGAATTATCACACTGGCGAACAACATTGTAAAAACAAAAAAACAATAGAAATTTGATTGACATTTGAAAAATGGTGTACGAAGAAGTTTGAGAGAAAATTAAGTGAATGGAATATGTATGAAATAAGAGATTAAATGATCATTGAAATGGTAACTGACTATTGGAAATAGCAAATCTCATAAGCAATATTTACCATGAATAAAATAAGTGAATATAATTATCATAATATCATAAAATGATTTCTCAAATTATACAACTCAAAATAATTATAAGTGTAAATTTTTAATAAAGTATTTTTTAACGTATTTAGTAAAAACATTAATTTTTATACTAAATTTTAAATTTTTTTTGCAAGGTATTAAATTTTAAATATTAGAATTACCTAATTAGAAAATTTATTTTGATAAAATGGATCTCACTTTGAGAATAAGCACGTAGAAATTAGCTTAGAGTTAATTTTTGGTATTTTTAATAAAAAATAAATAAATTTTGGATAAATATTAAAAAATAATGTTTTTGCGTATATCGTAAGTTTTATGGCATCATAATGATATCAAAATGACTCAATAATTTCTAAAACATTTGGCGCGACTTAAAATGTATTTAACGAGTAAAATAATACTTTTAAAAATAATAAATTTTAGGGTACCTAGACCCCATACATAAGAGTCGCCATCACGAAGTGACATCCCCGACCACGACGTGACCATACGTAAGGGTCTTTTCCTTAGCAAAAAATTCCACAAAAAATATGCCACGATGTAACAAAATTCCCTCACGCTGTGGTGCCCCTACTGGCCACAGCGTGATTCCTCATCAACCCCTCATCAGAGGGTGGCCTTAACCCGTCACAAAAATTCAGCAACGGGGTCACCCCAACACTACTCCAACACTTACCTGAGCACCCGAAACACCTCACAGGCCTCTGAACATTTCCAAAAACATCTCCTTGAGATGTTTCAACCCTCGAAATCCATATCTGAGTCCAAACTCTCGAAAAGTTCTTCGCCTCGAGACCAAAATTTAAATTTGTTCTGAATTTCACAACCCGTAACAATGCTAGTCATTACAGTCCACTCATGAGACACAACTATGACTTAAAGTTTGGACTGGTCTGCTTTGAGTATAAAATATGAAATATCATATATATATGTCATCAGTATACTCTGGATGAATATAATAATCCCCAATACCGGAAGTTAACAAAGTATCTTATATGTGAATTTTTATACTTTGATTGCTTTCTGACATCGGTATTCAAAATTGAGCTTATCAAAAAGTGATTGGGTATGTTATAGATCATGCAAGAGGTTTTGCTTAATCAAAATGAGATTTATTCACCAGTATACATATATGGCGTATGGGCCCTTGATTGAGAAAATGCATGTCATGATTAGCAGAGTGAAATGTGATGTGCTCATCAACTTGGATGAAAAACATGTGTTGTATTCATCTAGATTAGTTAGTCTACTTCAAAAAATCGAGAATGCATAACTTGGCCTATAAAAGATTGACATCTTTTATGTCTCATGACTATACTTGATATCTGGGATAAAGGGATTGTAAGTATACATGTGATGTATGTAGACATATCTGGTGGACATACTCGTAAGGAGAAGCATGTGTTTGATGAAGATCACAATAGATTCCTTTATAGTATGTGTAGCAATGACATTTTTCTAGAGACCGCTCTTTAATTATGGTTAATATTGAACCCGATTTATTATATTTCTGGACAAAGGGTATTTCCGAGTCCCACATCGGATTACTCAACCTTATAATCCTTTTAATCTATCTATAAAAGAATATCTCCACCTCACTTTGAGGTAAGAGAAATTCACCCTCTACATGGTATCAGGGGAAAAATCTCAATAACTTTTTTTTCCGCTGCCCTCAACCACCCCGAAGGATCCCTCCAGGCAGAACCCTCCGCCCTCCCTGCGTCGCTTCCTGCCCCTGCCCTCCCTATGGTGTCCCGGCTTCGCCCGACCCTGCCCTCCCTTCGGTTTCCCGGCGTTGCCCGGCTCCACCCCTCCGCGGCTTCCCGGCTTCACGACCGCCCCCCAGCCCTCCGACGGCCTCCCGGCTTCGCGACCGGCCCCCGCCTCCAAGGGCGTTTTCCCGGCCCCGCCCACCCGCGACCTCCCGGCACCCGCCTCACTTGCGACGTCCCAGCTCCGCCTCTCTCGACGCCTCCCGACCCGACCTCTCTAGGCGCCTCCCGGTCCAACCATCCTCGGTGAGTCCAGGCCCCGCCTCCGAAACGGCCTCTCGGTCCCGCCCACCTCGGCAATTCTCAGAACCGCCTCCGACACGGCCTCCCGGTCCAACCCTCCTCAGCGAGTCCCGGTCCCGCCTCCGATGCGACCTCCTTGTCCAGCTCTCCTCGGCAAGTCCCGACCCAGCCTCTCTCGGCGCCTCCCGGTCCATCCCTCCTCGGTGAGTCCTGGCCCTGCCTCCGACGCGGCCTGCTGGTCCCGCCCTCGGCAATTCCGGGCACCGCCTCCGACGTGGCCTCTTGGTCCCGCTCTCCTCGGCAACTCCCAGCGTCGCTTACGAAGAGTGTGCCCTAGTCCGACAACGTGCCAACTCCAGGCAGGATCAGAACCCTCCCGTCACATTGTTGATCGTTCCCTTGTCTGCGGATTTCAACCTATCCAATGGCCGACTCTTCGGTCCTGCCTCCACTGATCATCGCCTCCACTCGCCTGGTTGATGAATGGCTTGACTCAACCAATTTTTCGGTCTAGCGGAAGACTGTACTGATGTCACTCACTAGCATGGACCTTGACTCACACCTCGAGGCTCCTCCGCCACCACCATCAGAACCCAAATACAGGCCATGGAAACTTGCTGACAACAAGATCTCTGTTTTACTTTTCAATTCCATGGACCGCTCGATCAAGGATGTCACTCGGACAAAAAAAACATTTAAGGAACTTTGTGATTCCTTAAACCTTATGTATTCCGAGACAAATAATTTGGCTCGGGTGTCAAACGTTCTTCAGCGCCTGTCGATCATCCACCAGCAACATCGACTGTTTTCGACATACTTCATGAAATGAAAAGCTCCTCGGGATTAATTACTTGAGTTGTGGCCCATTCCTCAGATACCGGAGGCAGCCTTGGCCCAGAGGGACCAATTATGCCTCTTCAGCCTTCTCCATGGCTCCGATCCCGACTATGCGACAATGGCCACAAAGATTCTCGTCAACCCATCTTCGCTAGAGATTCCACAGGTTTATCATCGTCATGGAAAGACTCATCGGGCACTTCCCCCACCCACTCCCAGCATCGATCCTAATGCCTTCGTGGGTCGTGGGAGTGGACGCTCTTCGGGCACTCGTGGACGTGGTCGTGGGGAGGGTCGTCCTCGTCCTCTCTGTCAGCACTGTGGCAAGCTCGACCACCTCATCAACCGATATTGGGTTCTTCATTGCCGCCCATCTTAGCAACCTTGACAAGGTCAGACTGCAGTCCAGGATGATTTCCCATCAGCCGCCGCTCTTCCTCTCACCCTGGACCTATCCATGGCTGAGCTCCAGCTGATTCACGATTATCGGACCACCTCTCTACCGGGTTCTTCTTCGGCATATATTGCCCACACTGGTGGTTCAACTGCTTGTGTCACCCATCGCCCACCTGCCTGAATGCTTGACTTAGGTGCATCCGATCATCTCACCAATGATGCAGGTATGTTATCAACCTACCATCCGTATACTAGCTCCTCAACGATCACTGTTGTTGGTGGATCCACTATCACAATTGCGGGGTTTGGCGCATGCTCCTTGAATTCATATATTCGTCTGTCGTCTGTAGCACATGTGGCTCGAAATCCTTTTAACCTTCTCCCTATCAGTAAGCTTACAAAGGACTACAACTGTAGTGTCGTCTTTACATCTTCTGCGGTTGTGTTTCAGGACGGACGACGAACCGGGAACTTGGTAGAGGCCAGCTTCGAGACAGGGTGTACATGTTCGATGGACCGACCTCAGTCGCCTGCATGACTCTCTCTGCTCATTCATTGGACCTTCATTCTCGGTTGGGACATCCAACTACCTCCGCCCTTCATTAGCTCTTTCCCGATATTAGTCCGCATGTTTCTTTTCATTGTGAGTCATGAAAATTTGCGAAACATCAGTTCATTCTGATGTATGGGGTCCCTGTGCCATCTCGAGTCATTTAGGATATCGCTATTATGTATCATGATTTCTCACGTATGACATGGTTGTACCTTCTTTGTGGTCGGTCTGAGGTGTTTACTACTTTTCAGACCTTTGATAATGAAATTCAGACTCAGTTCTCCACCCCCGTCAAATGTCTCCGCTCGGATAATGGACGAGAATATTTGTCCAATTCCTTTCCACAGTTTCTCAAGGCTAAAAACATTATTCATCAGACATCCTGCCCCAATACACCTCAGCATAATGGAGTGGCCGAGCGGAAACATCGTCATATTCTGGAGACTGCTCATGCTCTCCTATTCCACATGAAGATGTCTCTCCTTTTTTGGGGTGATGTCATCCGGACTACTACCTACCTCCTAAACCCACTTCCTTTTTCTATCCTTCAGGGGGAGACCCTTTTTCGGACTTTGTTTTCCTATCTCCATCCTCACTCATTTCCACTCCGTGTGTTTGGGTGTCAATGTTATGTTCGTGACACTCGTCTAAACCTCTCCAAATTATCTCCCAAATCCCTCTATCGCATATTCCTCGGATATTCCCGCACTGAGCGCGGATACCGGTGCTTCTCTCCCGACTTACAGCGGTATATCATCTCTGCTGATGTATCAATTGTTGAGAGCTCTCTTTTCATTCTTCCTTCTCCCCATCCAGACACCACAATCGATGATTGTCTTCCTCTCATCATCCACCCACCTCTGGTGTCCCACTCTGTTGGTCATCGGTTTGGCACTGTCTACTCACATCGCCCGTCAACTGTATCCCCCGTCCAGGCCGAGGACACCATCGTCCCAGATTCGTCCGATGCACCTGCTTCGACTACAAACGACTTGCTCATTGCACTACGAAAAGGTACTCATTTTTGCTAGAATACTCCTCTGTACATATCCACATAGAGGGGAATTTCCGCTTTGGAGACTATATCTATTCCCCGCACGGTTAGCGACGCCAAATCTCACCTTGGGTGGCTTCAAGCAATGTGGGACAAATTGTAGGCTCTAGACGATAATCATACTTGCGATCTGGTCCCCCTTCCGACAGGCAAACAGGCAGTCGGCAACAAATGGATTTATACGGCCCGCCTCAATGCAGATGACACTCTTCATAGCCACAAAGCTAAACTTGTGGCGAAGGGTTTTGCTTAGACATATGATATCGACTATTTTGATACCTTCTCTCTTGTTGCAAAGATGACATTTGTCCAATTATCTATCTCTCTGGCCGCTCATCATCATTGACACTTTCATCAACTTGATGTCAAAAATGTATTTCTTCATGGCTTTCTTGAAGAAGAGGTGTATCTGTAGCAACCTCCGGTATTTCGTGTCTCAGGAGCCGACTCCCATGTTTGCCGACTTTGTCGCTCTCTATATGGCCTCAAGCAGTCTCTTCGTGCTTGGTTTGGCCGATTCAGCACCATCGTCACTACATTTGGGCTCTCTTGGAGTATGAAGGACCACACCGTCTTCTACCGTACGACGTCCTCTCGCTACATCCTGCTGGTGGTATATGTTGATAATATCATCATCACTGGAAACGACACAACTAGATTCGCCCAACTAAAAAGGCATCTTCACCACCACTTTCATACCAAAGATCTCAATCCCCTAACATACTTTCTTGGCATTGAGGTCTCCCATTCTACAGACATCATCTTTTTTTTTGTCAGCGGAAATATGCATTGAATATCTTGCAGGATGTTGGTTTAACTGAGCCAACTGCTGTTGACACTCCTCTTGAGCCTGGTGAATGGTCTCTCTATGACAACACGGAACTCTATTTTCACCAGAGAGCTACCGCCATCTTGTGAAAAAACTCAATTATCTCACTATGACGCGCCCGGACATTGTCTGCGCTGCAGACAAAGTTAGCCAATTCATGGAGCATCCGACCAAATCTCAGTGGGATGTTGTCCTCCGCATTTCCAAATACATCCAGAAAGATCCTACATGTGGTCTTCGCTACTCATATCACGATCATCTGAATGTTAAGGCATTCTGTGATGCTGACTATACTGGTTGTCTTGCTACCCAAAAGTCTACTTTTGAGTTTGCCGTTTTCATGGCAGGTAACCTCATCTCCTGGCACAACAAGAAACAGACTGTCGTCTCCAGATCTAGTGCGGAGTCTGAATATCGTGTGATGGTCACAGTCACTACCGAGATTATTTGGCTTCGTTATCTCCTCCATAAGCTTGGCTTCTCACTGCAAACGTTTGCTCATATTTGGTGTGATAATCAGACAGGTACGGAAATTGCTTCGAATTTCGTCTTCCATGAACGAACGAAACATATCGAGGTGGACTGCTACTTTCTTCGTCATCATCACCTCGAGCAACACTATGTCAGTTTCAGCCACATACCGAAGGCAGATCATCTTGCCGACATCTTCACCAAAGGCTTCCCGGGATCTCGTCCAGACTCTCAGTACCAAACTGGGTATCCACAGCATCAACGACCCATCTTGAGGGGGGGTGTTTATGATCTTGTTCGATGTCGTCTTTCTTTTCTTTGTGGGACTCTTGGTCCAAGCTGGGCATGTCCAGCTTGAGGGGGACTATTGAACCCAGTTTATTATGTTTTCGGGTAAAGGGTATTTCTGAGTCCCACATTGGATTGCATTTGTGTGTGTTATATATCTCACGTAGACTATCGTTATTATCGAATGTCAGGTCATATGATGATGTGGAAGAGAAGATAAAACGTATTACATGATCATTGAATTGTTCAAATGATATAACGATTGTATAACTACATAAGCAGTATGACACAAAAGGAGGATGGTCATAAAAGGAGGCATGGTCCTCATTGCAAGATGCATGTTGTAATTCTAAGTCGAAGCTCTCTCATCCCCATCTTACTTTCTTTATAGTGTTGAGGTGTTAGCATGCCTTGGAAGATAAGAAGATCCTATTTAAATATTTAGTGATTCTATAGCTAGCGGATCAACAGAGCATGCAAAAACCAGTTGATTGTTGCCTAGTGGTCTTCATCAAACCAGTTGTTTATTGAAGACCAAGCATTTACAGTGAGGTATGTTGTTCATTTATTTTAAACATAATGTTATTCTCTAACTCTTATTCCGGATGATCTTGATGTTTGAGTTTCGTTTCTGCAACAATTTTGGCATGTATAATGTCTTAGAAACCCATAATTTTTCAACTTGAAGGGGAAAGGTTTCGATGCTGCATTCTTGAACACGGTAATCGAACTCTGGCACTAATAGAGCTCGAGACCTCCCTAACAGTTGGAAAGTATATTCTAGGCGGGGTAAAAATATAATTGCAGAGGGGGAATCTATTAGCCCACGTAGGAAGGGGCTGGGTCGGTTATAAGGGAATGAGTTGGAGGGAATTAAGGCAGGGATTGTTCTTTCTGTTCTGTATGGCCGTTGCTTGGGTGGGAGAATTCTTGGGCGAGGGGGTCTCTTGAGTACTTCTTCTCTCTGTGATTCCGTCTCTCACTTCCATTTGTAACTCTAACTTTACAGTTGATATTGATACACCATAGTCCCGATTGTTGTGTTGTGCTAGAAGGTCTCTATCATTTAGTCTGACCTGCCGCCCTTCCTCCATGGAGACACATCACTAAACCCGTTTGGACACAGTGGAGCAAAGCATGGGAGTTGTTGCGACGCAGCTTTCAGAACTCTCATCGTCTGTCCACACTCTTACACAAGGACAGGACAAACACCATTCCTATCTCGTTGGTATTATGCATCGTTTGGATAAGCTTCCTACGCGGGACACCGCGACTCTCTCACACCTGATGAACGACTCGACTACGTGACAGGACAAACACCATTCCTATCTTGCTGATTAATCGCTGCTTAGAAACCTACTTATGCTGCTTTGCAGGGGAGCGGCCCAAAGGCTGGACCTATTGGATACCATGGGCGGAGATTTGTTATAATACCTTGTGGCATGCCTCCATTAACACACCCCTTTCGAGGTGGTGTATGGAAGGAAACCACCAACAATTATCAGTTTTCTTCCTTCTGAAATCAAAGTGCTTGTCATTGCTACCGCCTAGTAAGACCACAAGGAAGCTCTGACCCAACTCAAGCTGCAGTTGTCCTAAACACAGGAATATATGCGTCGCCAGGCAGACCAGAACAGACGCCCGGTTTCCTTTCAAGTGGAGGATTCAGTTTATCACAAACTTCGGCCACACAAACAGCAGTCTTTGGTCCACTGAATCAACCAAAAATTGTCTCCACAGTTTTATAGGCCCGTTCTGATTTTGAAGCAAATCGGTCTAGTGGCTTACCAACTTGATCTACCGCCAACATCCTGCATCCAACCGGTCTTTCAAGTCTCCCAACTCAAGAAAGCAGTGGGACACCAGGAGGTTCACGCTACGCTTCCCCAAGATCTGCTCGGCAACCCCGCAAACAGACCTACACCGAAAACAATATTGTCTGAACGCCAACTTCTACAACAGGGAGGTTAAAACCACAATAGTTAATCAAGTGGCAGGGACAACCGGTGGAGGACACAACCGGGGAGGATGAATTCACCCTTCAAAATAGATTTCCTGCTTTCAGTCTTAAGGACAAGACTGACTTTCCAGGAGCGGCCAGAATAGAGTCTGAGACCTCCCTGGCAGTTGGAAAGTATATTCTAGGCGGGGTCAAGATGTAATTGCAGGGGGGAATCTGTTAGCCAGCGTGGGAAGGGGCCGGGTCCGTTATAAGGGAATGAGTTGGAGGGAATTGAGGCAGCGATTATTCTTTCTGTTTTGTATGGTTGTTGCTTGGGCAGGACAATTCCTGGGTGAGGGGGTCTCACGAGTACTTCTTCCTCTTTCTACGATTCCTTCACTAGCTTCCATTTGTAACTCTCACTTTACAGTTGATGTCAATACACAGTAGTCCCGATTGTTGTGCTGTGCTAGGACTGTATCAGGTACAGAGAGTCTGATTCTGCCAGCATTTTCCCATTTTTATTTTGATTCCTTTGTATTTGTTTCTTCTACAAATGTATATAGTCCATGTGCATCGAGTTGAGTCTGTCCAATAAGAAGTATCTGTTATATGCTTGAATCAGATTTCATCATCGATTCCTGACTTGTCAAGAACTACTACTCGAATAGTTGTTTGCTTACTGTTTTCCGAGTCTCCTCTATTGCATGTTCGTTTCTCTTTTCTTTTGCATAAGTAATTATTTGTTTATGGTGTTCCCCTATCAAGCACATAGGTCCAACTGTGACCGAAGCACCTAAATCCTTTGTGTTCATTTACTGTTTTGAATTGTTTCTTTCGATTTTGAATATTAATCACTCTTGTTATCGTGTATAGATTTCTGTTCTTGCGATACAGTAAAGTGATTGTTTCTTTTATCATCAGGAATTGTTTATGTTTCTATTCTTGGGTCTCCACTCTTTTACTATAACATAGTATCAGAGGAGGTTTAATCCAACTCGAGCCCTCCCTTTTATTTTTTTTCCTCCCGTCTAGGGTTTCCAGCATTTTCCCCCCGTGGGGGCCGGCGGCCTCCATGGCCAAGGAGCCTTAAATCCGATGGTCGTAGCCCCTCCCTCCAAGGCTGGTCCTCTTCTATCGTCGCCCCCGTGGCCAGCAGGCCCTGCGCACGTCTTCCCTCACCGGTCTCTTGAGCGTCGCTCCGTCTAGCGACAGTGTCCTCCCTGGACTTCCGACCCACCTCCCTGTGCGGTTTCCCAACCCCGCCTCCCTCCCTGGTACGCTCGACGGCAGACGCCCCGCCTCGGCGTTTCCTCAGCTCCCTCCCGGCGGGCGAGGTTTCTCCCTCCCGACGGAACCCTCCTCGCTTCCCCCTCTCCCACGTGACACCCGCCGACCCCCTTCCCACTACGCCTTCCGATCCGACGCAGCATTCCTCCCCTGTGCACGCTGGCTCCCGCAGCGCCGCTAGATCCCGTAGCAACTCCCTCTTCCCGACGGGCCGCTCCACCTTCCTGTTGCATGCGTAGTCCTCAGCGGCCCTTCCTGCTCAGAATCCCCAAGCCCCATCTCTGTGCGCCAGGTCAAACGGCGCCCGACGACCTCCCTCTCCTGCGAGGCAGACCCCCTCGCCCCTTTGATGGCCCTCCACCCAGCAGTCCAGCGCCGGTCCAATGCGTCTCTTCCGACACTCCCGGCCCGATGCTCCTGCGCTGACTCCCTCACTGTGCGTCGATCCACTTCCGCCTCCAAATCTGAGCCCCTACATGATGCCTTCACCGCTGCTCCCTCCATGCCGGCCTCCGCTTGTGGCTGACCGGCGCCCCTCTTTGTCGGCCTCCTCCTGTGGCAGCACCCGCCTCCATGTCGATCTGCCAGTGCGGATTTCCCGACGTCTCGACAACCGGCCTGCCAATACGGATTTCCTGGCGCTTCGATGTCCGGCCCGCCCGTGCAGATTTCCCGGCACTCCGATGTTCGGCCCACACGTGCAGATTTCCCGGCGCTCCGACGACCGGCCAGCCCGTGCGGCTTTCCCGGCGCTTCGACGACCGGCCCGCTAGCCCGACTTTCCCGATGATCCATCGACTAGCCCTGATTGCGCGGTTCCTCTATTGTGCCTCGACAACTTGCCGTGCCGCTGAGGGGGAGCTGCAATCTTCAATCATCCATCATTTTCATCTCGAGGGGGAGCAGCGACTGCGAATGATTTATCTTCTTTTTGTTTCATCTTGTTTTGTAATCAAACTGGGTCTGTCCAGCTTGAGGGGGAGTGTTTACAGCGTTTCTTGTTTGTTTTGTATTGTCTTTGCTTTGGTCTCTTTTTCTTTATGTGTTCAAACTAGGTACACCTAGTTTGAAGGGGAGTGTTGGAGTCTGTATCCCACATCGGACTTGTGGTCCGATGTGGTCTTTATTATTCATTATAAAATAACCTCAAGGCCTCCTTTAGAGAGTACCTTGGGTATTGGGTCTCCACTCTTTTACTTAACAGTAAGGTTAAAAAAAAAATTATACAATCCCACATGCCACAACAGACTTTGATAGCCAAATAGAAGTTGATTTATCTTTCCACTTCAGAAGTAGTATCCTAAGGATTTTAAAATCTATTATATCTTTCCACTTCTTACAATTTTAAAATCTGATCATTTTCAATTATAAGAGCAACTAAAAAGGCATATTATTTCCAATATCAATATAAGAAATAAACGCAACATCTCTCATTCTAAAACAAACCAATCTAATTTACAAGTATTTAATCTCAACTCCTTGATGGTATCCATGCCCACATTAGTTACTGCTAACGTATCTCAAAAAATTGGATGTCACTGTTAGTTGCATATAGAAGCATGATTAAATTCCTCACAATCAAACGCACAAATAACACAATTCATAACTTTAGAAATATTATTATATCTTGTTAATTAACCAGGAGTCCAAATGACCAAATCAACCTTAGGAATCTCATCACTTATGTTAACAACTTTCAAAATGCTAACACCAAGTTATTTTTAGATTATATTGTAATCCAAAATTTCCAACAACTACAATTCATGCCATCAAAAAAAGATGGTCTTGTCATTCTGAAACTCTAATACCAATTGTTGCCACAAATAAACTTCAAGATAGGGATGAGGCTCTCAAATAGCTACGGGTAAATCTACACCGCGCTCAACGGCCAATGGTGAGAAATGCTAACCGGCATCGGAGGCAAGTGACGCTTAATGAAGGCGACTTCGTTTGGGTCAAATTAAGTCAAAATAAACCTGGGGTTCACTTTAAGATCAATCCTAAGTTGGTTGTGCGGTATTATGGACCCTTTATTGTCATTGGAAGAGTGGGGCATGTTGCTCACCGGCTCAGACTAACAGCCAACAGCAAGCTCCACCCAAAATTTCATGTTTCTCAGCTCAAAGCTGCAGTTGGTCAACAAAGTGAAAGAGAGGATTTTCCCAGGGAGTTTGTTGCTGAACACAAACATCCCGTTGCAGTGATGGCAGAAAAGACTAAGGGAAAGCATCTTATGTGGTTGGTTCAGCGGTACGGGCGAACAGTTGATGAACCAACCTGGGTGGAAGCAAAGAAGATCAAAACTTAATTTCCTAACCTACACCTCGAGGACAAGGTGGTTTTTCATGGGGACGACAATGCTAAGGAGGTTAGGCCACCGGTGTGTTTTACTTATCGGAGGAAAGGGAGTCGTAAGGTAGGAAACGGGGGGGCTACTTAACTACCGAGGGTAGACTTGTAATTGAATCTCTTTTATTTGTAGCATAAGTGGAAGGCCATACGGGGGGGAGGATGGATCGAGTTGGCTTGCATGCCAAGGGCCTGAGGAGGAGAGGTTCCCAGGAGCGTGCGTGAGTGTGGTTGTTCCACTTTTCCAGGAGCGACAGTTGTTTCTGGTACAGTTTCTTCAAGTTAAACAGAATTTCTCTCTTCTTTGGGAATTTTCCCATCACTAACTGGTACTTGACCACGGTTAATGGATAATCACACACTCGAGACAAAACATTCACATGATCAGAAGGGCCATTTAAAGCATCAATCTCAAATCAAATAACCTTTTCATGACAGTCAGATAAAAAAATGATGCGTTATTAGCTGGGAAAGTTTAAAAAAAAAAGTGTGCAAGTAAAAACAACACACATCAAAAAACAAGTATTGATCCATGATATCAATCATTAATTTGCAAGTGGTTTGTGAAAGTAATAGTCCATGACTAGTTAGATGGCGAAGGAGTACCACTGCAAGTGGCAACAATTTTAAGACCAATGGGAAAATACAGCTGAATACCAACTGAAGTGTTACCTAAAGAAATCAACACTCCCTACAAAACCAAATATCATACAAATACCATCACATCCAAGACAAGGCAACATCAAAACTGAATGACAAACATGACCAAAATACAAGAAAATAACAGAACATGGGATATATGGGAAGGAATGTTGTTTCCAAAGGCAATGTGGGACCTTTAGTTGAAAACCCTACAAATTTATAGAATACTAAAAAGAAGAAGAAGAATCAATAGGGTGCATTCCCTGGTAGAGTAATCTATAATAGATTAAAGAAAATTACATAGTGCAAAATCCTAACGAGGGTAATTATTAAATAAGAAAATGGGTATTGAACTATGAAAGGTAACTAACAAAATCAACTATTTGCGTAACAAAAGCGAATAAAAAGGTTGGAATATTAAATGCATACCAGATATCTGGTTTTTTCGGTCATGTAGCAAGTTTCGCAAAGAGAAGAGCTGTTTTGCATGAAGGAGGGGTTGTAAAGGGTAAGAAAGTTGAATATTAAACCTGATAGATAAAAAAAAATGAGCCTGGAAAGCATAATGAACTATAAATACATCAACACAATTATGTTGGTACCTACACCCACCCATATTAATTACTTCAGTTTGCTTTGCGGCTGAAAGAAGTACGCAAGCATCGTGATCCTAAAATATTTCATATTTTAGAATAAAAGATAACAAAAGTTTTACAAGGGCCATCAGTTTCAATTGCCACAGAGGCAATCATGTAGATTTTAAATCTGTCGTGAAATTTAAGAGTAATAAATTGTTGACGAATTAAGACTGGTGATTCAAAAAATAAATGGAAGGAAAGTTGAATCAAAGACTTGCTACGAAAATTAAAATTTTGTTTGGCACTAAGAGAAATAATATTAAGTTTAATTTTTTTAGATTTAGAAGAGATATGAACACATTATAAAGAATATTTCTTCATTGTATCACCATATACTTCTCATATTATAGCCATATTTGATATATAATAGATAAGTGAACCTTAAATCACTAATATTTATAATTTCCTCGACTTTAACACATTACATAAAAGGGTAGAGTAGGATTTCCAAAATACTACCACTTTTGTTGTCAATTATCTTTCCGTCAACATACATATCACAATCATGATATATCGATAATGAAAGCAATGATTTAATTACAAATGACAAAGCAAATGTTTTTTTTTTTTGCATAATTTCAACCCCTCCAAAAAATAGCTAAATTTTGGCATGACTATTCATAAACAAAAAAGGCCCCGCATTTCAAATAAATTTGTTCAGGGCAATGTTCGGTAAAGTTTTCAAGGTTACCTGAGATTGTAGATTTCATAGCATTTTCTTTCTTATATATGATATATTTCAAGTGATATATGTTTATTGTGAGAGATGTGCCACAATTAAACAGCAAGCAGATAGTTAGTTATGGTTGATGGAAATGCTAACTTAAACCATGTTGTGGATATGATGGAGGTGACAGGTTGATCCAGGTCACAATTCTTTAAAGAATCATGTTAGACCTCATTGTAGTTGGGGTTGTGTTAGGCCTCATGGCCACAGAAAATTAAGCTTACTCATTCAAAGCATGTTTCAACTATTGTTTGGAGTAGTAATGACTGTTTGTGCACGAGATCCATCAAATATATATGTTGTGCAAATTATGTGACTTTCTCAAGGGGGAGAATAAATGTAACCAGTTGTGGACGATATTTTCTAAAAAAGTATGGACTAATATAAATGCCTATGAGGAATCTTCAAAATTGAAAGGAAAAAATCCCAGAAAATCATTGATACTTCACTGTTGAGAACACAATGGTGAAGAATAAAAAGAAAGCGAGAAATGACCAAAAAGATTTTTTTTCCATCCCAAGGTCCATATAGTTGAGAACACAGAAAGTTCTGCTTACAAGAAAAAAACTTGTATATTTCATTCATGTTTCTCACAACAGCAAAGGTTACCACCAACAATTTACAAACAGTTAAGTTCAAATAAAAAGTGCTTGAAAAGAAAGTTAAAATATTATTAGCAGTAACTGCCAGCAAAATGGGCAACAAAATCCATAATCAACAGAAATTCCAAAAACAGGAGAGATTAACCACATTTAATTTAAATATTCCGCATGGCATGCAGCATCATTACATTGGGTGTAGGCAATATTTTCATAGGGAAGAGTGGATATAATGAAAAAATCCCCTTTAAAAGGATAAACCATCATCTTCCATCCATGTTTCTCAAAAAAACAATGGTTACAGTCACCAATTCACCAACAGAAAAGTTTGAATATCAACTATTTGAAAGAAAAAAGCCAAACATTTGTAATTGCAACTGAGCAATGAAAAAAAATAGGCAACAAAGCCATTGAGCTACACATATTCCAAAAATGGAAGGGATTACCTACATCTTATTTAAGTGTTCCGCATGGCTTACTGAATCATTAAACTTGCTGTAGCCGTTCTTTTTATAAAGAATAGCGGATATGAAGAAAAACTTGGCCTTATATGGGGCATAAACTAAACTATTTTTTATGTCAACAACACTTCTGCAACCATTTTTCAATTGCAAGCAATCATTTGAACGTGGTAACCCTTTGTCAGCAACATCTGGAGGGGTTCTGAAAATTGGTGATGATAAAAATCTTCTCACAGTTTTCCAATTGACAACTATCGTGTTCCTGCATTCATCAAGAATGACTGGAAGCAAAAGGTAGAAGGTTGATGTGCCTGATCCACAAATACCACTCTTTGACAAAGAAACAAATTCAGGAATGAATTCTGAACGATCAAGGATCATCTTTAGGAAAATTTCCTGAAATCCCTGTGCTAGCAGAATCTGAAAAAAAATGGGAATGGTATGGCTAGAAACAATTCGAACGGCAAGAATTCCATTGAAATGTTAAAACTTACCTCTTCATAATGAAATTTTAAAGGCCCCGATGGCACAAGTTCTGTCAACACAGACCTTCCCCGAGATAGTTGAAGTTTAACTTCCATTCTCTCAGCTTCTTCAGGGAGAAGTGCTTTGAGAAAGAGACCGAACTTCATATAAAGTCTATCTTCTGGTATTGGATTAAATTTTATGTAGTAAGAGTTGAGATTAACAGGGTTTTCCTGTTTACTCCATGGCTCTTTAAGAGCAGCAGGGATAAGCATCTCATGTAGCGCACCACGTGATTCATCATCTGTATAGAAACAAGTCAGACATGATTGAAAGAGATTGAGAAAGCAAGGTATAATAGTGAGCTCCAGTAATCTAACCAACAGAACCAGAAGAGTCCAACATCAATTCCTCATTTTTTGAATTACACTGATCTCCAGCAGGCAACAGATAACTGTTCAAGGCACCTAGCTTGTGTAACGTTTCACATGCTTTAAGGCATGCATTTCTTTTGGCTGATTTTTGTGAAAGTTGTGGTGTACCGTCAATTTCATATATTGGAGAATTGGCAGGGAGAATAATGTGGCAAACTATTCCATCAGTTGTATCAAAGAAAGAGAATTGGGGTAACGGATTAAAATATCTGCAAAAAAAAAATAATAATAATAATACATCTCAACAGAAACTTTAAAAGTAAATAGAAAGACAAGCTAGTTATCAATGATCAGAACAGGCATGTAAAATGATATTGAAGGAATATGGCATACTCGTCATGAGGGAGCTTAGAACAATAACTGTCAAGCAATGAAACACTCCTTCTAGAACTGATGGTGGCAAGAGTTGAATCAACACTGTAAGTACTTTCTTCATAATTAACAAATAAATCACTTGATGATCTCGATGCAATTGCATTGTTCATTTGATCTTCATCTTCTCTGAGAGCTTTGATCATATTTAACTCTGCTTGACTGCCACTGCAATAGGAATAAAACTTCAATTACCAGTTTACAAAAGAATCAAGTAAGAAATTCATGGGTTGCATATCATATAATAAGGCACCTGTCCACCAAAAAAGCATACTCTGATTGAGGCATGCGTGCACGCCCTCGGGACTGTATATAGCTAGAAACACTATCAGGTAGATCAAATCGGACTACCATGCAGCATGCCTGAATATCAAGTCCTTCTTCACCCGCTTTAGTGGCAACCAATAAATTCAACTGCCAAATTAGAGAATAATGAAAATGAATCTCTGTTAGCTGATCAGTCTAAAAACTGCACAACGGGCAGTGGCAGTGAACCGTTCGATAATCAGTCCTGTGTATTCTAAATTGTGGTCAATTTTTGTTGCATGAATTGCAGCTATGTGTAACGCTCATTCAAATTGGGAAAAAAATTGGAGTTGTGATTTTACGGCTTTTACACATGTTCAATATTTCAACATGCAATAAAAAAAAAAGATAGCTCGACAAATTTTCATCATTGCTGCATTTCCGGGTATCGCTGACCACCCATCAACCCCATTCTTTAATTGTTCTCGTTATTAAAAGAGGTAGAGGTAGACCAAAAAGGACCCTTAAAACAAATCATTCAAGATGATCTTATACTAAATGGTTTCAATGAAAATATGATCTTCAATAGAGCTAATCAGCGATGTTTGATCCATGTAGCCGGCCTCAATTAATTGGATTTAAGGCTTGTTTGTTGTTGTATTAAAACAGCCTCTAATACCCCATTCAGTTTGAAGAGAATGAGAATTATGCACCTTAGAATAGTAAGATTAAATACGTAAGCTAGGCTGCAAGGACTAACCCTAGCCCTTGTAGATATTACATTGTGAAGATCAAACAGCCTAAATTCAATAATACTGACTTTTCTAGTTCTTAGAATTATTGTTTAACCAAATGAAACAGTAGGGACATGCATCCTTGACAAAATGAGCTGCAGCTACGTGGAAGACTTCGATGGGGAAAATACAGAGTGCATGAGGCAGCTAAGTGAGCTACAGAATGAGCTGCAGGAGCATATGAACATGTTGTGGAGCTCGAGCAGCAACAAGGATTGCGCTAGTTTATCAGGATGACTAAAAAAATCTGGACAGATGATGCGAGCTATGGAGGGGGCAAGAAACTTGGAATCTTGTTGGACTAGACAGGGAAGGATCGACAAGGAGCAAATTGACTCTAGTCTTTTCCGGCTGGAAAAGGTAATTTCTGATTCGAGTTCTATCATGGATAAGCGGGAAGGAAACAACAAGGAGCAGCAACTTGTACCTGATCCGCATTCAAAACCTCCTGCTGGAGAAGAAGTGAGTCCGAGTGTACCGCCAGCTGCACAAGATTGGCAAGGTATGGAGAAAATCACCCCACCTTCTTCTCTTTGTGTTGAGGAAAAACGCCTTACCATTTTTGGTTTGAGTAGCAAGGAATTTAGGGAGGGGAAGGATGATTTAGCTCAGGGTTCTCGACTTCCGGGAGTACGGAGCGTGGCGAGCACAGGGAGCAATGCCCGCAACAAAAGTAGGGGAAGTTCGGCAAATGAATCAGGCAGAGCTGTTGTATTTGCATAGAGGATCAAGAACCACCACATCAAAAGGAGCTTCATCATGTACCAAATACTATTGATAGGAAGGGAGTGAAGGTTGCTGCAGTTAAAGGAGAGGCTCCTGTATTTTCACCAGCTGAAGGACATTTTGAAGTATAATACAAGCAGCCATCATAAAGCAGAATTATTTGGTACTTGCAGAATTGTATCACCTCCTACCTCATCTTGCCTTCTTACAGTAAAGAGCATTTGGTCATCTTATAAATTCAACACGCAGATTCAACAAGTTCCTAAAAATTGGAATTGTCCATTGTTGATGGCTACAAGGGGCACCTACACTAGCTGCTGTGTGCACAGCAAAACTGAGGTCACCGAATTGGCAATTGCCTCCTACTTGGAGCTGGCCGAAGCGTGCAGAGCGGGAGGAATTCCTGTTGGTGCTTTTAATAGCCTCACAGGTTTAGGCCATGAAGCTGGTGCAGCCTGGGCGTCTCATGCTGACGTTGACACGATTGCATTTACCGGTAGCACTGCCCACATGAAGCGAGGCCATGGCTGCTACAGCTCAAGTGGCGAATAACCTCACTTATTGTGTTTGAAGAATAGCTTTCTAATGTGAGTGGGCTCTCTCTTGATTATCTTGCTATTATGGTTGGTTTAGTAGGAAAAATCCTACATTAAAGATTAAACAACTTGCTACAGCTGTGGTGGCAGGGCCAAATGCAAATGTTTGTTCTGTTTTTGTAACATATGGGCGCTGATGTTCTGAAGAAGGGTTGGAAGTTCAAAAGCCAAATATGGTGCTGGAATAGCCTCCAAGAGGGAGTGGAGGCTCGTAGCGAGCTGTGTTTGGAGGCTGCTGGATTGGCAGGGAAGGATGTTTCAATTGTTGTTAGGGTGGATATAAAAGTTGCTGCTCAGATAGCTGATAACCCTAGGGAGGGTGTTGTTTTTTCCCCCAGTAACGGAGAAAAGAATAAGGAAAACTGCACTGAAGCCATGTATGGGACTGTGGACACAACATTCTACCTTCTGGAAAAGGGAATTTCGGAGAATGAAGTTTCTTGGGAAACTTCCATGTTTTTGTTTACAGTAATCCCACACTTCAAAGATTTTGTTGTTAGCCTTGAGTGTTCTCATTGTGGTGAGAGGAACAATGAAGTTTAGTTTGCTGGTGAGCTCCAACCACAGGGACAATGTTAAAATTACAATTTTTTTCGGAGGCTCAACGAGGAACTCTTTCAACAGTGAAAGGAATTTTGAACTGAGCTGTGGATGAATTGTTGGCCCTTCAAGATGAACACAATAGTGTGAATCCTCGGACTGCTGAAGCACTTAATCAAATTTTGGTAAAATTGAAGGCCTGTGCAAACGGGCACTTTTCATTCACACTCTTGCTTGATGATCCTGCTGAAAACAGCTTCATTGAGAATCTGTTTGCTCTTTCCTCTGATCCAGCCTTGACCATCAAATTCTATGACCGAACCCCAGAGCAACAGGCCTCTTTGGGGTACTTGACTGATACTTCAGAATCACCATGTCCTCATAATGAAGTAGTGAGAGCAGAAATAGATCATGCCTCTGGCCAAAGTAGAGCTGAGCTTGGTAGATCTGTGGCTACAAGAACCGGTCATCCAGCTATTGTCCACCAACAAAAGCTGGCTGCATTTGTTGAAGTTGACAATCCGCCCAGGCTTCCAAGAAAGGGGTTGGCCAGAACGCCACTTGGAACTCAGCATCATGATGTTGAGGACATTTTCCTATGTTTGAGGACAAGGTAGTTTTTCAAGAGGGGAAAAATATTGGGAATGTGTGGGGGCTGGTGGGGCTGATCTTCCATGGGCAGGGGTATTAGCTGCAGGGGAGGGGCAGTATTGTCCTTCAGTTTTCATTAGTTTGTTGTGCTGACTGGGTCAGTATGAGATATTAAATAGAGGTTGTTGGTAGTCTAGGTTCCGAGAACAGCGGAAGCGCATGTTTGACATGGTCAACTCGACTTTTTAGTCTTAATTTATGAATAATCATTGTTGTACATAACGATTGACGTCATGACTAACGGAATTCGTAGATTGCTTGACTTGATTAAACGTCGACACCAGAAGAAGAGGATCCTCAAATGTAATTTATAATTAATTTATGAATAGATCTAGAATTACCTGAACTCGTAATTCTTTCTTTATTGATGATCACGTTGATGACACGATGTTGTCGTACTAATCTCTCTAGCGGTAATCCACGCATGCACTACAATCTCTGGACGTCGTCGTGGAATCATCGGGGGCTAGCACGGTCGATCCCGATCGCTTGCATCGTTCGTGGTTGATCGCGGAAAAATTCTTCTTTGAAGACGAAGAACTCTTGATGATCTCTCAATGGCTTGAGAGAAAAAGAGGGGAGAGCATACTATAGATCTCTAAAACTCTCTAGGCTTGAGAGAGCTTCTATTCATTAATAGGTGTGTTTCTGAAAAGTAATATAATTAGATATTTATTAAGGCAGGTCTACGATTGGCAATTTGCACACAAGCTCCTTTCCAATTGCTTAATTCTTAGTGACGCTCATGTCTTAATAAAATATAATTATTATTCACTTGACATATATATCACCTAAGAATAAATAAATATCACTTAAATCATTTCTAATCAGACTGTTAAACTCGGTCCGCTTATCCTTCTCGGCATTTACCGAAACTTGAATTGAGACTATTTATTTAACAAATAAATATCATTGCGTTATTTATCGATAAATATAACAAATATCATACTCGTCAAACCTTGCAAATAAATATTAATTATTATTATTTAACTCACTTATTCTTTCGAACGACTTGTGATTAAATCTTGATGATCAACCAAACCTGAATAATTATTAAACCACAAAGCAGGAATCATATTTATTCTAATTTGTTTAATTTAACATTGAATTTAACAGAGATTGTGGATACACTTAGTGTGTGATCCCCTACACCTCTTTCTCAGTGGCAATAGACAGAGACGCCTAAAGACCAAAGTTAGCATTTAGAAACACGTCAAGCCACCCATAGAAAAAGAAGTTAATATCAAAACGACATACAACCTTCTACGAACGTTTACTGTGTAATATAATTTTTATACTGCGATATCTCTAATCAAACAGGTTACATACTCGTGTCATCAACCTATGTTTTTGATGTATTTTTCATTGGCTTTCCGAAAATGAACGTGCTCACAGAACACCATGGTCATTGACTTATCTAGACAGTTTCATTTCCATCAAAAGGTCTGCGATATCAACTTTCATTAATAAAATAAATCTTTTCTCACATTATCCATTAATGAAATATCACTTGTGACGCACCCAACATATCCTACTTCGCCACGAACATATGTCGTCACAGTTTTCATCAATACATCAAAATATGCGACTTCTGATATTTATTAATGATAATCTTAAAATCTTAGAATCAATACACACGCTCGGAGATAGGAAAATCCAATGACACATAAAATGTGGATTTCCTACTGAAAGGTTCGTTATCATAATCTCCCTTCTTGAAGATTACCAAGAGCAAACACCATGAGAAGGTGCCTCAGTGTCTTATGAACCTCCTACCCCTGATAGTTTGTATCGTTTGTGTCCTATCAGACAATATCATCCGGTCATAGAACATCGTTTTAAGAAATACATGTAATCATCAAGTATTTAAAGGTTGGTTCTAGGGCAACAACTCCAACAGGTGGTGGGTGAGGGGATATCATTTTGACATTTCAGCTCTGCTGATGGGAGGTGTCAACCTAGGGAGGTCTCGACCTACCATAAGAAAAAGAGGACAAACTCCTTGTAAAATGAGTAAAATAGGAACTACACCAGCAAAATTACATGCAACAGCAAAAGAAGAAGAAGAAACTAGGAATGAGAGGAGAAGAAGAGTAACTCGAGAGTCCCCGAGAAGCTCTCGCCCAAGCCAATGGTTGAATCCCAAGCTAGAAGCCGAACTCTAGAATAATCCTCCTTACCCCACTCTCTCCAATCCTCTCTACTTATAACAACCACTTCAACAAACTGTGGGGCCCCAAGCATATTCCCCCAACAAACCCCCAGTTGTCCAGCCAACTAACAAACCCCCAGCTATCCCCTGGGATTCCAAGCATATTCCCCTTGGCCCCCTCCATAGAAGTTACAACTCCGCCGCTTGGCAGATAACAACAACACCCCTGCGTTCAGCCGCACCCCCTTCACAGCCTCACTCATTCCTATCACTGCCACCATCCCGAAAAACTACCCAGTCCTTAAGGTGGTGGACGTGACCTATAGTGTGATGGCTCGCTTCCGCCCCCGAAAATCAATTGACCAGAATTTGACATGAACTGAATCAAAATGCAACAACAGTGGAGGGGGTTGGTCTCCGACACAAGTGCCCCCTGTTGAACAATAGGAAAACACTCGAGCAGAGGAAAACAATAGGGATAAATGTCACATTAAGCACAATCGGTTACGATTCACATGTTGCTGCCCACCTTGCATGGTTCTAGTCCAAATCAGTATCACCACTTCTTCTAAAAATGATTGAAACATCCTTGTGTTTGCATCTGAGGTTTTGTGGATAAGCCCGGACCTCCTTCATCTCTAGTTGCTGCACAGCTTGGAGACAGCAGTTGCATTTAATTTTTCTACACTTGCAGAATTTTCACTTCTTGAATTCCAAACCAAGGTGACCTGGAATGCCCCTTGATATAACTTTTCACGGAAAAAAAATGTGTAGTGAGTTGTGACAGCCTTCTGCACATAGCGCAAGTCTCCAGTCCCCCTATCCTCATCATATGACATGATAACTTCAGCAACGTCATCTTTTAAGAGTTTGACAGC
Organism: Viscum album; assembly: GCA_963277665.1. NCBI lineage: Eukaryota > Viridiplantae > Streptophyta > Magnoliopsida > Santalales > Viscaceae > Viscum > Viscum album. The sequence goes on along the minus strand of OY728132.1, from coordinate 203,775,323 downwards.
CACAGCCAAACAAAACAGAAGGTAGGGATTTGGTACAGTGCTGCTCCATTATAGGCTTGAATTCACCTCTTCCCATCCACCACCAGTAGAAGCCTTGCCGGTGGAAGCAAGGTAATGAATGGATGGCCAATCAAAAATAGTTGTGCACTTCCTATTGTTCCCGGTATGGACAATAGTAGTCAATCTCGGATCACGGCGGAACACAGCGGGGTCTTATAGCAAGATAGTGACGACACGAATCGCGTCGCGACCGCTTTTTTATCCAATTGCGGGGCAATTAATATAATTTAAATTATAGAATTATACACACATATATGCTGAAAAATTAAAAAACAAAACATAAAAAGTAAAAACAGAGAGATGAGAGGAGAATAGAGGGCAAGATGCTTTGGTCGGTCTGCAGCAATGAGGGAGAAGTGGCGAATGGTTCGTCTGTAACAAAGCAAGGGGGAGGTCATCGGCAGCACTGCAGCAAGGGAGAGTGTCGTCGACTGCAATGAAGGGAGAAATAGGGCGTATAAAGAGGAGGCAAGGGGGGTTTGACAGGTCAGAGGGGAAAAAAACTTTTTTTGCATGCCAAAACGTGGCACAGTCACAACCACATGCAATCTGCGACACCACGATCGCGGCGCAATCCGACCACCAGACACGGTGGGGCACCGCTCCGCATCGCACCAGCGTTATCACGATCCCTCCACCACTTTTTGAAAACTATGGCATGGACAGAACTTGTTGTCACTCCCAACATTGCCACCTTAGCATCTTGCATAAACTTGGAAAAACCAGAGCTGAGGGTAGAACCATGGCATAGAGCCCTGGAGATTCCATTCAGCAATGAAGAACTAACTAGCCAAGGGCCCATCATCCAGCTAAGATTGGTTGGCCAAGTAGCAGCATTCCCTCTTTGGAAATCCAGGTAGTTCCGGTAACAACTCGGACCTTCCGACCCATTACTTTGCGAGAATTCTGGTGGCAGAGGTGTTCGGAGGAGGTTCCGAGGGAGTTAGAGGGTGAAAAGGGGGGAGTTGGCTGGAAAATCCAACTAAGAGGAGCCCAGCGGCATGGAGCCATAGGCTATGCCGTAGGGGTGGTCGCTGCGGCATGGAAGGGCCGGCTGCAGCATAACAGGCAGTTGGAAGTGTTTTTGGTGCCACTGCCAATTCTGGCATAGCTGCAGTGTGGAGGTAGGTTGTGGCGTGGAGGTGAGTGCTTGTCCAGGAGGCTGCGGCGTGGAGAGGCGCTGCGGCATAGTGGACCGAGGTTCGGTTTTCAGTGGTTCTGCTGTTTTGAGGGTAACTGTGCCGTGGGGATGGGCAGCGGCATAGCCCCCTTCGTGGTTCTCAGGTCCTACGGTGTAGCGGATTTGGCTGCGTCGTAGCCTTCCTCTTGGTTGTTAGGGGTCTGCGGCGTGGTGTCCTTGGCTGCGACATAGTCCGCCTCTCAGACCCGATCACTTTTTCAACTTTTCTCTCATTTCTTGGGCAACCCAAGTGCGTCTCAAGGAGCGCTTCCAGCCCCCTTTCTGTGACTTTTGACCCCAATCTTGGCGGATTGATCCATTGTGGTTTAGGTGAGTTCCCCCTTTTTTCCAATTTCCCCTTGTTTTCATGTCTGAGGAGGTTGCTTCCAAGGGAAAACCGTGGTTTTGATGTGGTTTTGATATGAAGGTTGATGTGGTTGTTGTGTTCTAGGATCGTAAGAGTGTTCTCCTTCGTTGCGGGGTTTGGTGATGGCATCCCTCATGTTCCAACCTTGCAAAGTGGATTAGAAATCTCCGTTTGAGGTAGGGGGTCCTTCATTTCTCATCTAGTGTATCATGGGGGATGGGTTATGCTTTTGTTTACCATAGGGAATATGGTTTGAATTCGGCTTAATGGAGATAATTAAATGGTTTAATTGAAATTAAAGGGGAAGGGAATGACTACCTTAGATATTGTTGATGTTGAGTTTATTCATGCCTTTTGTACGGGCTTAATGTCTCGCTGAAAATTGAAGCCGTTGGGGGCTTTGTTTGCGTTGTGATTATTGTGGTTATGGAAATTTTGTTGTGTGTTGTTTGTTATCACCAAAAATGAAAATTGACTAACCATTTATATCCGGTTAATAAAACGGTTTCCCCGAGAGATTTATAGCTTGTGTGATAACGCCTTTTAATAAAGAATAAAATGCGATAAAAAGCACCTTGCTAAATCTGAAAGTGATGTGAATGTGTTGTGAAAGGTGTTGTGATGCAGGGAGGTGATGTTTGGTTGTGATGTTGAGCGGTGATGTGTGGTTGAGATGTGGTTGGTGTGTGGCGAATGTGTTGAAATGAGATTGGTACGTGGCGGTTGTGATGTGGAAAGTGGTTGTGTTACGAAAAGTGGTTGTGGCTGTGGAAGAGAGGTGGTGTGTTGTGTTGTGCTAAAAGCCCGAGTAGTGATGAAATTTGTAGAATGAGAAAATGAGGAGACCCGAACCCCCCCAAGGTGTACTCTCTAAAGGAGCCCTTGGTGTGCTTTTATAACAAATAGTAATGATCACACTGGACCTCAAGTCTGATGTGGGATGCATACTTCAACACTCCCCCTCAAGCTAGGTGAACTTAGCTTGGACACACAAAGAAAAAACAAAGCAAGCAACAGGCTGCAAACACTCCCCCTCAAACTGGACATACCCAGCTTGATGACAAAACAAGACGAAATAAAATAAAGGAAAAACTGCAAGACTGATGCTCCCCCTCACGATCGCAGCTCCCCCTCAGAATGATGGATGGGTCATAGCCGGAAAAGTGCGGGGCCGGACAACGGAGTGCCGGGAAATCCACACTGGCGGGTCAGTCGTCAGAGCGTCGGGAAAATCCGCACTACGGGCCGGTCGTCAGAGCGCCGGGAAATCCGTAATGTCGGGTCGATCGTCAAAGCGCCGAGAAATCCGCTCGGGAGGGCCGGTCGTCGGAGTGCCGAGGAAGCCGCAATGGCGGTGCCGGTCGTCGAAGCGCCGGGAAATCCGCAATGGTGGTGCCGGTCGTCAAAGCGCCAGGAAATCCGCAGGAGGAGGCCGGCGATTGAGGCGGGAATGCCGCAGGAAGCAGGAAGAGGCCGGCATGGAGGGAGCAGTTGAGCAGAGGTGGCACGGGAGGCCGGCAGGGCTGGAAGTCGGCTGCTGGAGGAGCCGGCAGGAATGGAGGGCGGCTGCCGCGCAGAGAGGGGTCGGCGAGGCTTGAGGCCGGCTGCTGCTGGAGGAGCTGGGACAAGCCGGTCTTTGCGCGCAGGAAGCAGCAGGGAATGCCTGGAGTCCGTTGCGCGTGCAGGAGGTGTCGCACATGGAGCCGTCGATGGGATGGCCGGCAAGCAGCGGACCGTCGGGCGAGAGAACTGCCATAAAAAAAAAAGGAGCCGCTGGAGGGTCGCGTGCGGGAGAAACGCCAGAAAAAAAAAGAGTTGTCGGAGCGCGCAGAGGGATTCCGCCGGGATTGGGGGAGCCGGCGTCCGTCGCGCAGAGGGAAGAGGCGAGCCGCGGGCTGACGCACATGGAGGCCGGATGGGAGTCGCGCGGGTTGACGGGAAGCGCGGGGCGGAGCGAAGTCGTCGGGGAGGGGAGTCGTGCCGGCAGTTACGGGATCCGAAAAGACCGCCGGGAGAGAGGGACGCCGGGAGGGGAACCGCGCCGGCAGTTACGGGATCCGGAAAGACCGCCGGGAGAGAGGGATGCCGAGAGGGGAGCCGCGCCAGGGGAAGCGGGAGCCGCGCGCGAAGGATCCGCCGGGAAGGGAGCCTGGATCTGGACGCCGGAGGGGCCGCGGGCGGAAGTGTCGAGCGAGGAAAGAGGAGATCACCAGAAGGGAGAGGCTCCGCCGCGATGGGAGGCCCGTCGGGAAGGGCAAAGGCAGAGGGGAGATCCGCTTAGGGTAGGAGGGCCACAAGGCGGAGGGGCGGCGGCATAAAACCTATGACCACCGAGGCCGCCACCCCCCACAGGGGACTTGACGTCGGAAAACCTTAGACGGGAGGGAGGGATCGGGTTAGAAAACTCTCTGATACCATGTAGAATGAGAAAATGAGGAGACCCGAACCCCTCCAAGGTGTACTCTCTAAAGGAGCCCTTGGGGTGCTTTTATAACAAATAGTAATGACCACACCGGACCTCAAGTTCGATGTGGGATGCATACTTCAACAAAATTAAATGTTAATGTTGAATTGAAATGGCACGGGATGGAATGGTAAATATAATCTTGAACTAATATGAGTTGTGCGGTTAAATGTGGTTGATGTTAAATGCTTGATAATGGAAATCTGGAAAATTGATTCTATATGGCTATATGAATATATCTTGTGTTTCCCTTGTGATTTCTATACGCACCCCACCCATGTTGAGCACTATGTGCCAACAACTAGACATTTTTGGGGTGTTTTTTCCAACATCACGGTGGTGAGGATGGATGGTCGGCTACCAGCACTTCCCCGCTCTCTCTTCCAGGCGAATTAGATATACACGGGTTGTGATTGCCAAAAGTCAAAAGTGCACCGGTTGTGATGGATGAATAATGAGATGGTGAGATGGCTTATGGTGGGGGTCGTGCATGGTAGGAGGGCACAAGGTTGATGTCCTTCATGTTCATGATACCCTACTATTCTGGTTATGGTTGTGATGTGATAGTCCATGTGTCTTCAGGTGAGATGTGAAGTGATAACTCAGGTGTCTTCGGACGAGATGTGATGTGACGTGATGTGATGTGATACGGAAGAGATAAGAGCGTCAGGACGTACGACGTTGGGGTGTGAGAGAGGCAAATCAGTGGGAAAGCAGTGCACGAGAGACTTTTGGAGTTCCTACTGCGCACACCCGCCGCTGCTGCTGAGCACACCTGCCATTTCTTCCTCTGCCAGTCTCGCAGCACCTCCATCTGCTGTACATCATTTCCACTTTGATTTTTCCTCCGCTGCATCACATTCGCCCAGCACAGGAGCCGCTGCCGCTACGCCTCTTTGCTCAACAGAGGCGCACTACCGGATTCCCTCGGACGGGCAACCTGCTGCTCTCTGTTTTTCCGTCTGTTTCCATTCCTCCGGCGAAGAAGTCTGCTCCCTTTTCTTCACATCCAGCGACAGCGCACACCCCAGTGTTGGAATTTTTTTTTCACGGAGGCGCTGCTCCTGGGCAGCACGCCTGCACGCACCTGTTCTCATTCACGCGGGCAGCAACGTCTGGTGGTGCGCTCCGAGGAGTCACGCGCTGCCCGCTTCCGACCAGCGGAGACGTGTGCTCTTTGTTCGGCCTTCATTCTGATCTATCGGCGCACACAGTCAGCCACTGTTCAACAAAGGTGTGTGCACCGGACGACGCTCCGTTCAAGCGACTACGGTTGTTCTCCTTCACGCAGGAGGCGTCGCCCTGTCGAACGACGGCTACAATTTCGGCGTGCTACTGTGCGTTAGGTGTACCCGAACGCTCTGCCAAGGAGCCGCTGCAATCTTCATCCGTGAGGGAGGCAGACCACCCATGCGCTGTCGGAAACGCCTCGCACGACCCTTGCAGTTCCATTCCGTCGGGACAATCTCGCAGGAGGCGAGTACGAGTAGAGGCGAGTACGAGTGGAGGCGACGCACGACGGGGCGATCCCGTTTTCATCGCCTGACGCAGTGCAGCCCTCCTACGCAAGGCGCAGACGGACGATTTAAAAAAAAAAAAAAAAAAAAAAAATCGGGGCGGCTCGGTTTTCTGACGTGGGAGGAAACCACTGGAACAAAGGAAAAAAAGGCGGGGCGTGTCCGACTCTGTACAAAAAAAAAAGTGAAGGTTGGCTGCCAACAAGGGGCGCCGCACGCTACCCGCTTCCTACCGGAGGATACACGCATCCCTAGGGGGTGTCCTGTTGTTCAGGTGTCGCAGGCAATGGCGACTCAAATGCCGGGACTCTGGACTTCATTGGCTCGGGTGACCAGAAACCAGGAAAAATATTTGAAGGAAGAGATTATGCCAGATTTTTCTGCCGCACATCCAGAGACGTGGATTTCAAGAGCTGAGGACTATTTCTCGCGCAATCAAACGCCAGATCAAATGAAGGTACCCATGGCGCGCCTATGCATGTCAGGCTTGAATGAGGTATGGTTTTTACTGGCCAAAGGAACTGCACCTACATTCACTTGGGCGCAACTCAAAAAAGCATTAATTGAGGATTTTGGCGACTCCGCTGGGGAAGCTTCTGTTACTACATCCGAGTTCCCGCCAACGGTAACACCGATGTCCTCATCACCCTCTTGGGGGCCTATCGACCATGGGACACACAGCTGGAGCAAGGGGCTGCCTGACCATCCTGACAATACACCCATTCCAGTTCTGCCGGATGGGTTGCCAAATGAGGGTACCGTTCAGTCCACACTGATCATAGAGAAAACACTTTGCACTGCGGCAACTCTGTCTGACACCACTGATGACACTCCCACCAGCCAGTTTGTGAGGGATTTCCCACATATTGAGGAGCCAGACACTTCGAAGTTGGTAATGCTGCCGCCCGAGCCGCAGCAGATTGAGCCGGCTCATACACGGGCTCTTGTTATTTTACCACCAGTTGTACAGGTCTCACCCACGGTGTCAGAATGGGGTCTCCAGGTTCATGAAGGAGGTTCTTCCTTTTTTTTCACCCCCGCAGCCAGGTGGTACCAGCTGTACTTGCGGGTCAGCTCACGACATGACCTTCCCCTTGGATGGAGGTCAGACATTACAGCAAGCGACACTCTCACCTTTGTCTCTTCATCCCTGATCCATGCTGGCGGTCGACATGTTTGGGAGATTGCATGGCGAACACCTGCGGCACCAGCACATTATACAGGACTGCAATGGAGGATATGGAAGATTGTCTGGCACCACTACCTGTCTGGCACCCCTTGTCCTCCGTTCCCTGCAACACGGATGATATGGCAGATCGCCTGGCATGCTTACGCGATCCACCACCTTGAGGACAAGGTGGTTTTTCGGGACGATGGCAGTGATAGAGACCTGCTGCCAATTAGTTAAGGACATGTAGTAATTGAGTTGGTTAAGGGGTATTGTGGTCTTTGTATGGGGCAGTTTTTTATAAGGGAGTTGGGGGAGTTTGTTAGAGGGAATATTCTGAGGAATATTATATAGAATATGCTGTGGGCCCCAAGAGAATATTCTGGGGGATATTCTTAGTTTGTTAGGGAGGGAGATTATAAATAAGAGGGGAGGGTTAAGGTGAGGGCATCCTGGAATTTTATGATTTAGTGGGCTGCTTTGAGCAGAACGGCCTTTGGGCTTGGGCGGGAGCCTCTCCCGATCTCTTTCTTCCTCCATTATGCTGTAATTTCCTCATTTCTGCTGTATTTTTGCCCCCCTATTATATAAATACAAAGTAGTCAGTGTTTGGTTCCTATCAGCATCACTCTTCCCTCCCCCGGAAGTATCCGGCAAGTCAGACCAAGTGATAAGAAATAGAGGAAACACTCCTTGTAAAATGAGTAAAATATGAACAGTATTCACCAGAATTACATGCGGCGAAAGAAGAAGAAACTAGGAAGGGGGAAGAAGAAGAGTAACTCGAGAGTCCCCAGGAAGCTCTCGCCCAGGCCAACAGCCGAATCCCAAGCCAGAAGCCAAACTCTAGAATAATCCTCCTTAACCCACTCTCTCAAGCCCTCTTTGCTTATAACAGCCCCATCTAACAATCTGTGGGGCCCCAGCATATTCCCCCAACAAACCCCCCTCTGTCCCCCAGGATTCCCAGCATATTCCCCCTGGGCCCCTCCATTGAAGTTACAACTCTGCCCCCCTCAGCAGATAACAACAGCACCCCTGCGTACAGTCACACCCCCCTTCATAGCCCCCCTCATTCCTATCAGCCTAGCTCTAGAAAGTGGTCTTCCATAGAGAGTTCTTCTTCTTCCACTTCTACTATAATCTAATCTTAAGATCTATACAACCATTATCAATTCAGCGATACAAATTGTTTCTTCTCCCTAACCTCTCTCTCGAACTCACGGTTCTAACAATGGCTGAAATAGATGTAAATCTATGACTTTGATGATCTAGAGAAGGCCGCATTCCATTTTAGGGGTTTTTTAATAGTGATTTTATTATTGTAGTTGCTTTAGTTGTCGTTAGAGGTTAAGTTGATGTGAGTCGCTCATCGAAGTTGAGGTATTATGTCATTTTTATTATTCATTATAAATAAACACCAAGGTCTCCCTCAGAGAGACATCTTGAGTATTGGGTCCAATCTCCTCCATTTTAACATGGTATCAAAGGAAAACTAACCCAAAAAACCCTCCCTCCTGTCTATTATCCCCCCCGACTAGGTTTTCCCAAGGATTTCCCCCCGCTAGGGGGGGGGGGGGCTAGGGGGCATTGGCACCGTCACAACCGTCCACCCCCTGTCGGCGCCACTGGTCAACGTCCTCACCTTGTCGCGCATCCCTCGCCAGCGCTTTTGTCCAACGGCCACCCAACCTTTCGCGTTGCCCCTGCCCTGCGCGATAGCCCCCCCCCCCCCCCCCATACGTGTTGACCCTCCCTACGCGACGACGCTAAGCTAAGACTCCCTGCCCGCCCCTCTCTGCTGCGACGTTGACTCCATCAGCCGATCGCGTCTCACGTCTTTCGCATTATCGGCCATCCAATTTGGGTTCTTTCTTGGCTCTGATCTGTTCAGATTCCAACCCAGAGAGGCGCTTCCAGTTCAGATCCCCTCATCGGCGATGTTCCTTTGGTGCGGTCGTTTGGTCTTCCATCCCGAGGAGGCATTGAATCGGCTTCTCATACCTTGAAGCTTTTGCCTCATCGGGAGAACTCTTCCGCTGTGACAAGTCTCGGCCTGCGGCGTTAGAAGAAGTCATCATTGGATCGTGGAAGATGGATCGGTCTTTAGTGGAACGCTCGAAGCAGAAGGCGTCAGCCTCGCTGTCTTGTAGCGGTGTGAAATTTTTAAAAAAAAAAACCGCAGTGTCGCCGTCTCGGCCGCCGTCGTCACCAGGGCAAGAAACGAGGCCGAGCCATTCTGTTTCAAGCGCCATGGGTGGGTTTCATAACTCCATTCCGTCCGTCAGCTCTAACAGGTTTCCGCTCAACTGGAGAAGGGGGGGCGCGCGGTGGTTGGCACAGGGAGTCGTCGTGTGGGGGGGGGGGGGGGGGCGGTACACGGGGCTGCTGCCACTGCGTCGGATTTCTTCATCACTGTCCGGATTACCGTCGGGCTGCCCGGATCACCGTCGGGAACGCTCGGATCACCGTCGAGCTGTTCGGATTACCGCCGGACTTCTTTGCTGCGTTTTTCTGTTATTTCTTTGTCTTTGTATTTGTATTTCAAGCTGGGCATGTCTAACTTGAGGGGGAGTGTCATGGATGATTATTTTTGTTTTCTAATGTATCCAAACTAGATACACCTAGCTTGAGGGGGAGTGTTAGAGGTCAAGTTGATGTGAGTCCAACATCAAAGTTGAGATATTATGTCATCTTTATTATTCATTATAAATAAACACCAAGGTCTTCCATAAAGAGTCCTCTTTGGTATTTGGTCCAATCTCCTCCATTTTAACAATTGTAAACCAAGATTTGGCTGCAGTGGTTTTAAGGAAATCCTCATGGATCTGAAGGTCCATTTGTTCAGGAGAAGGTCTTTGTTTAACTGTCAACTTTGTTCGGTTCATGGTGGATGGATTTTATTATGCGTGGCAGTGGCCGTAACTAAAATAGTACTCCCCCCCCCCCCACTTTTCCCTTTATGCTCTTCTGGTTGAAGAAAATAATTTACATGTAACATTATAAACTGGGCCTCGTGTTAAGAAAAACAAGAAAAATATTTAAAATACAAGAAAGGATGACAACAGCAGGAAAGGGAAGCTGATAAATTCAAAAAATTTAACACCTAATGGTCAAAATAAGCAGTACCTCCCCAGATCGGAATTTTTCAAGAATGGCATCCATGCTTTTCATTGAAACGCCCCTCTGTCCAGAGTTCACCCCAATAAGGAAGTCACACTTCCAAGATGAAAAAAAATTAGGTTCCTGAAGCATCTTTGACAAGGCCCTTGCAATAACAATCGTATTTACAAATATTATACATTTCATGTTGGACTGCAATCTGCAATGGAAGAAGGGAAAAACCTAAGTTGATAAGTTTTATCAATTCAAATGCCATGAGAATTAAAAACACAGGCTCATTACAAAATTTTCACTATAGCTTAATTCATCACATCACTTAAAATTCCCAAAACCATCACAAAATACACAAAAATACATTTGGAATACAAAAAAAAAGTGCATTCAAAATAAGAGAGAAGGAAAAATGAAACTTTGAGAATAAAAGAAAAAATCCGCTAAAAAAACTAAGGAATCCTCAAGAAAAGAAAAGAGAAGGCAACTGCTAAAAAAACTAACAGCTGGCCTAGCATCATCTCACAAGGCGACTCATTGAGCCACAGCACGCAAGAAAAATCAAAAGGATGCCCAAAACGAAATTTGACCACAGAATTTATGCCACCTTTTCTACCATAAAACCAGTTCATAAAAAACTCGTGTTCTTCTCATATCAAGAGGTTTAAAAAAGATCTCCCAATGGAAGGTTTTTGATGTATAACAAGCTCCATTCGAGTTCAATGAAAATCAGGAAAAATTAAATAATTGGAGCTCATAATTTTATCCAAAAATACATATAATGAAATTCAAAATTAGGAAAAGAAAAGAAAATATCACTTAATTTTATCCTGGATATTCCTGTTATTGCAGTTGGATTTACAATACCAAAGTTTATTCTATCGTGTTACAAACAACTCCAAAACAAGAAAAAAAACTGAAATAATGACATGTATAATAAGGAGGTCATCATTTTCCATTAATGTAACATCCAACATAATTCCAACGCCGTAAATATTATAATACCAACCTAAAAGTGGAAAGCACATTAACAAGGCAAATGAATTTTTTTGAAAAACATGGCTCCTTTAAGGTCATTGCAGACAACAAATTAGAACCACTGCAATCCACAGGATCTGCAACAGCAAGATAGACAATATTACCGATATAACAAATCACAGTTTCATATGGAATAGTCAAAAGCTTTAGATAGAAAGCTAGAATAGAGAAAAGTACTCAATCATATAATGAAAAACAACACACATATTAGAAGTACATGAAACATAGATGACAGAAACAATTAGAAATCACCTAAAAAGGTTCAATAATGACACCTGTTATGCAATTAGACGAAAGGAAGGAAGATGCCCGCTCAATATATTCATTAAATACCGAATTGTCACTTCGATTCTCTTCAGATTTTATTACTTCAGTCGGTTCGAAGTGTTTTTCACCTAAAAGAATGGGACAAGCCTTTAAGAAGGAAAAAAAGCGAGTCAAAATCTGCCACCAAGTTTTACTGAACTATAATGATAGTAGCACCTACTGAAAAGCTTGAAAGTAAATATTTTGGAACATAAAACTACTTACAATGCATATGAAGAACAAAACAAGAACAGACAACATGTATGTGCAATCATCACAGCAGAGCTCAGGAATGAAAGATTGGCTTGGGCAAAGGTCTTAGCCCATATACTGATGAACATTTTAAACATGTCGAGGGAAGGAATCACTGTAATCTAGGATTAGTGTGTCCATATATATAGTTTGCAAAAACTAATAAATTATACGAAATGGGATTACTAAAAGATCCCTATGAATTGCCAATTACAAGTCGAGCATGCCCATAAATACCCCCTCCGTGATAGATATCCAATAGAGGGCATGCAAAATATTAGCAAGTTGATTTAAAAATTTAGCATGCTATTGAACTATTTTGGCCTTTTTGAACCATCATTTCCAAAATAATAATCCATCTTCGACCATTCATCAAACATGGAGCAAAAAGCAATACGAATATGGACAAATTATTATGGATCAGCACGAATAGTGTTTGAATGACAGATATTTTGGACATGGGGGTTTGGCCAGACCATCAGTTTTGTATTTTTTAAATTTCAAATCTCGAGATTGTATCTTATCTCTTCATCTATAAATAAAACAAACAGACCTCACTTTGAGGGCATGGTTTCTTTGTATTCAATTTTCAAATGGTATCAGAGCTCAAGTCTATTTAGCCTCCGCATTGTACCTCCTTTCTGCACCATCAAGCGTGCCTCTCTTCCTCAGGGCGCAAGAGTTAGCTCCTCCCTAGGTCGCACGAGAAGGAGCGCCTCTACTTCCCCTGCTTGTTTGTCCCTTTACACCCGTGCACCAAAGCTTCATTTCCAACATAATCATCCACAAACACCAGTTCTCCAACAGCTTTATCCAGAGTTAGGTCCTCTTTCACATGTCAATTGTGAGTCGGGTCATCTTGTCAAACAAAATCAGGTCACTTTGTTCCCCATTTGCAAAAGCAAGTATCGAGTCTGTGTGTGTTAGTCTATTCTAATGTATAGGGCCCCAGCCCAGTTCCTAGTAAAATGGGCTACCGACACATGCTTTATCCATCACATCCACTAATGGACACGGGCAACCAGCGAATTTCCTCAGTGAATTAATGCAACTTCCGAGAAGAATTACAGCAGGAAAATGGAACAAAGAAAAGAGGTACACTTCAGGAAGGGGAAATGCCCTTGAACCTGCCCAAGCCCCCATGTCGTTATAAACAGAATTCTCCCTACCTTCCCCCACCCCCACGCTCCTTATAAGCGCTCACCCCAGGGAATATCCCAACAGACTCCCTATGGGGACCACCTCAGTTTGTTGGAGTTGGTGTGGGGACCTTCTTACCCCTCCGGGAATATACTTTCCAGGTGGTGGTCTCCCTTTCTCTATCACTGCCCCTTCCGAAAGATCAGTCTTGTCCTCAAGACTAAGCAAAGGGAATTGATTGCGAACGAGGAAGTCATTCTCCCATGTGGTGTCTTCCCGCAAGCGCCCCTTCCACTGTATTAAGTACTGGGGAACAGCGACATCATTCTGCCAAATGGAGCGTTTTGATGAGACTTTTTCAGACTCAGGTGCAGCTACAGAGTCCTCAGCGAGGTCACTAGGAAGACTAGAGTGGCAGGGCTGAGTGCCAATAACCTTTTTGAGCTGGGATACGTGGAAAACTGGATGAATATGCGCGAAAGGGGGTAAATCCAGCTTATAGGCGAGAAGACCAATCTGTTAAAGCACTGTAAATGGGCCATAGAACAGGGCAGCTAACTTATCATTTATGCAGTGAGTGACTGTTTACTGGCGATGAAGACGAAGTTTCAAGAAGACTCAGCCCCCCATTGGGAAAGAAAGGCCGTGTCACTGGTTATTTGCACGTTGCTTCATGTAATGCTGGTTGCAGTATAGGTTGTGTTTAAGTTGTCGGAAAGCTTCATCACGGTCCAGTGAAGCCTGTGTCACTACCTCCACCCGTACGTCGCTAGGTAGGAAGGTAAAAATGGTCGGAGGTTTGCACCCATACACCACCTCAAATGGGTCGGAGTTAATAGAAACATGTCAAGTGGTGTTGTAACAAAATTTGGCCCAAGGTAACCAAAACGGCCATTCTTTCGGCTGATCCCCGGCAAAACATCTTAGATAAGTTTCAGCACACCGGTTAACAACTTCTGTTTGATCATCCGTTTGTGGATGGTATGCAGAACTCATGTGAAGCTTATTACCCTGCAGGCAGAAAAGTTCGGACCATAAGTGACTTATAAAAAGAGGGTCTCGATCACTGACAATTAATTTTGGGATGCCGCAAAGTCAGACAATCTCTCACATGAAGACCTCGGCCACCACCTTAGCTGTAAAAGGGTGCTTGAGGGAGATAAAGTGGGAGAATTTTGAATGTTTGTCCACTACCACAAGGATTACATCATACCCCTTTGATTTTTGTGGCCAGGTGATAAAATTTGTGTAAAGATCCTCCCATATTGCTTCTGGAATCTGTAAGGGTTGCAAGAGCCCAACTAATGTCAAGCTTGAACACTTGTATCGTTAACAGATTTGACACTGCAGAACATAGTTCAAGATATGTTGTCTCATTCCCACTCAATACAGATTAGCATACAGCTTTTAATAAGTGCGATAGTAGCCCAAATAGCAACCCTGAGGGGATGCATGAAATTCTACCGGCAGTTTGGGAATCCATGGGGAGGTCGCCTCTATCACCAACCTGCCCTTATACAGCAGTGTGCCCTGAGATAAAGGAAAAGCTTTGGGGGATGGGTTGTCGAACTGCAGTTGGTGTATCAGCTTACTGAGATAGGGGTCGGACTGGACACCTGCCACCAAGTCAGGCCCTTCACGCCAGACTGGAAAGGATACGCAGAGTTGAAGCTCTGAGGGGTCCTCCTTCAGGGAGAGAGCATCAACAGAGAAATTGGCTCTGTCGTGGTTATATTTTATTTTGGAGTGGTAGCCTAGCAATTTGGGGACCCAACATTGTGGATCTGAGGTAGTAATTCGTTGTTGTAGTAAGAATTATTGTTTGTGCTGCGGCACTCCAATGGAAGCCCTCTTTTCAAATGAGCACCGTGAGAGGTTGGGCAACGCCACCGTAACCTCGGATGAATTTTCAATAGTAGTCTGTGAGGCCTAGAAAGCCACGGACACCCTTGCAGTTAGTGGTGTTGGGCAGTCCAACATCGCCTGGATTTTAGCAGGATCTATAGCCACTCTTGTCTGGGAAATGATGCGGCCCAGATAGCCAATTTCGCAATGGGCGAAGGAGCATTTTAACTTGCATAGACATGATAGTCGCGTAAAATCTATAAGACGACTGTCAGGTGGTGCAAATGAGAGTGCCACTACTGACTATAAATGAGGATATCATCAAAGAATATGAGAACAAAGTTACGGAGGGGTCGAAACAGATCGTTCATAACAGCTTGGAAAGTTGAAGGGGTGTTGGTGAGCCTCAATGGCATCACCAAAAATTCATAGTGGCCATTGCAGATTCGGAAAGTTGTTTTGCCCACATCCTCATCCCGCATACGGATTTGATGGTAGCCGAACTTAAGGTCTATTTTAGAAAAATAAGTGGCACTATGCAACTTTTCCAATAATTCTTCAAGGACAGGAGCAGGGAACTTATTAGGGATGGGGACCTTATTGAGGGTCCGGTAGTCCACACACATTCGGCATGTTGTGTCTTATTTAACTAATAACACAGGACTGGAATAGGCACTAGTGCTTGGGCGGATGGTACCATCTTGAAGCATATCCCGATAAGGCCGTACCAAAATAGGTCCCTGCCTGGGAACTATGTTGACTTTGTGGTCACCTTGACGTATTGGAGGGCAGCCTCTGGGTACAGTTTAGACTGAGAGCGGGCTCGTGAAAAGTCGGTGCAGCTCCAGGTGTTGTGTTGCAGAAACGCCAAGAGTTATAGTGACAGAGGTTTGCATGAAGAAAAGATGGAAACAAAAGAAGAAGAAAATGAACACAGACACAACAATTTACGTGGTTCGGGAATAATCTCTACGTCCACGGAGAGACGGAATCACTTCACTATAATTTGAGAACAAAATTATAGGGAGGTTTTAGAGTTCCACAGACACCAAAACCATAGCCCGAATGAGCTAATGAAGAAGACGAAGCACTGTGCCACCAACTGTTAGGGAGGAAGCAGATCAGTTCTGAAATAAACTCAGTTGAAATAAATAAATAGTGAGAATCGCCAAAGAAAATGAAGCTCAGAAATAAAAGCGGAAAATAAATAGGGACATGGAAATTTAACATGGAAAAACCCTCTAATGCGGAGGATTAAGAAGTCACAGGACAACTTCAAAAAATCAACTGTAAATCAAAGGACAAAAATCCAAGTAGAAGCCCGAAACTTGAATTGCAAATACAACGTAAAAAACCTGTATGAAAATTCACACCCTAATACGCCTCTGTCACCTTTGATAATCGTCTTGCAACAAGACGTCACCCTTCGAAAATCAAAACTACACACGCGACATCGTTACAGCACCTCAAATAAATCGTTGCACAACCCTATTTGCCAGTTGCACAGTGTTGTCCACGCCCAAAGTCACCTACATATCTGTTGCACGCCACCTATTGCACAACTTTGATAATAATCTCCCATTTTTATCTGCTGCCCACGTCTTTCCTTTTATAAGTGTGTGAAGGCCTCCAGAATCTCTCATGCATTGGGTTCAAAATTCAAACAAATAAGGATAAAACTTATCACCATTTTTAAACCTAAAATCTTCAAAATCCACAGGTCTCGTTTCAAATTTAAAACATTATCTTTAAATTTGAAAAACACGGGCTGAACCTCATCACCAACTGCACAGTAAGTCCACTGTGCTACAGTGAACGGTGGCTGAAAGTCTGCACTGCTACCGTGTTGCGGCCACCCAAGTCCAATCTATTACAGTGGTCGGTGGCTAGAAATCCGCGGAGCTACAGTAGCGCTGTCTTCAAAGTCTGAGATGCTACAATAATCATGTCAAAGTCCGCACTGCTACAGTAACCAAAGCTCGACCCGTGAGAGTTACAGTCTGATGTGTAGTGTGGGCCGCTAGCATTCGGCCCAACATCATCCAAATGGATCGGGCTACCCCAATCCAACATGTTGTGCGTTGATCAGTGAGGGCTCAGGCAAGCCGAATTGTCCTGTGGTGTCTGGTTTGGGATTGTCCCCCCCACTAAGAAGGTTGGTTAACCCATACAAGGACGATAGAGCATGCTGTATGCGGACAGCGCCCTGGAACCAGCCCGGAACTTCATGGTCATGAACTTCCGATTAATGTGGACCTCCTAGAGGGTGCAGGGCTAGGCAATTCCCAAAATCAAATCCAAATCTCTGATATCCAAGACGTGAGCATCCAGCGAGCAGGTATATGTGCCCATGGTTAATTGCAATTGTTGACATAAGCCATGGGACCGCATTTGATGACCATCACCAAGCTTGACACATTGCTTTTGTGTGTTGAGGACTGACAAGCCAAGAAGGGTAGTGAGCTTAGGTGAGAAAAAATCGTGTGTGGCACTGCTGTCCAAGAGCACTAAAATGGGGATGTCATCAATTTGTGACTCGCCAGGATTAGATCAGTATCTACTAGTTATGCTAAGAGCATAGGCAACATCAGGTCGAGTACACAACATGGCATACATGATGGATTCTATGACGAGCAAATTGGGAATCCTGTCCATCCTTTTTCACTCTTTGGAAGGATCTTGATTCTTTTTAAGATTTGTGTCATGCAACACTAGTAAAGACCCTTTTTTCGAATTTTTCATGCTAAACCGCTTTAGCACTTTACCAATTTATGTGTCCTGACTGAGTCCAAACAGCCTCATAGAGAAACATTTACCCAACCACATGTCTTTCATAGAGAAACATTTACCCAACTACAACTTTACATAGTGTAGAGTTGGGATGTCATTTCCGATAAAGAATATGTCAACCACATACAGTATCAGAAACACTAACACACTCCCACTAATCCTCTTGTATACATAGGAATCATTCACGTTCTTGGTGAAACATAACACTTTGACTGCATCATCAAACCAGATATTCCAACTTTGAGAAGCTCGCTTTAATCCATAAAGAGGTTGTTCGGTTGTATCATATACACATCCTCGACTAAATTCTCATCAAGGAAAGCAGTTTTGACATTCATTTGATATATCTCATAATCAAAATGAGTCGTTATGGCAAGCAACATCCGAATAGATTTTATCGTCGCAACAGGTGAAAAGGTCTCTTCATCGTCAATAACATAAATTTGCTCATAACTCTTTGCCACCAGACGTGCTTTATAAGTACACACTCTACCATCAACGTCAGTTTTCTTATGGAAAACCCACTTACACCCCATGGGTCTCACTTCTTCAGGTGCATCTACCAAGTTCCGAACATGATTAGTGTAAATGAAGTCCATTATAGATTCAAGGGCTTTTAACCATTTCTCATAATCATAAATCTCAATGGTCTCCTGATAAGTAGTAGGTTCATCTCTTATGAACGTTGCTTCATCGTTATATGCCACAAGAAATTCATACCTCTCAAGCTCCGGATGAATCCTACTAGACCTCTGAGATTCTTGTGTCACTTGAGTTGGTTGATCTTCCACAATTCTTTGTGGAACCAGCTCAACTTTCATCTCAGGAACACTTCCTATTTGTTGGTCTTGAACTTCTCCAAGTTTAGCTTTCCTTTCACTGACACCAAGATCGATATATTCCTTCTCAAGAAATATAGCAAATCGGGCAGCAAACACTTAGTGCTCGGTAGGATTATAGAAATAATACCCCTTAGTTTCCTTGGAAACTGTTGGTGGCGAATTCTCCTTATCTCAAGGTGAGGCGGAGACATTCTTTTATAGATACGTAAAATAGATTACACGGTGGAGTATTTTGATGTAGGATTCAGAAAAACCCTATATAATAAATAGGGTTCAACACTCCCCCTCAAACTGGACATGCCCAGCTTGGACCAAAAGTCCCACAAAAAAGAAAGACGACATCAAACAATACCATACACACTCCCCCTCAAACTAGGTCGCTGATGCTGTGGATACCCATCTTGGTACTGAGAGTCTAGACGAGCTACCGGGAGGCCTTTGGTGAAGATGTCAGCAAATTGTTTGGTCGTCGGTATGTTGCCGAAACTGATATAGTGTTGCTCGAGCTGATGGTGAAAAAAGTGACAGTCCACCTGTCACGACCCGCCTTCACCAAAAGGAGGGAAGGGTCAGCAGATTGTCAGACCCTTCCTTCTTTAAGTTGAAGGAGAGATAATGACCCCCAAAACCCACCTTCAATAGGTCCCGGAGTGGCGACTAGCACTCAGGGTATAAAATCACATACTAAATGGAAGGCATTACCCTTTTTCTTTTAATAAGATCGAGAGATAAGATGGTAAATCCCAACAACACCAAAAGCGGAAAGTAAAAGTAAAGCCAAGAATCATTCCCAATGCATGTTACAAAAGTAAAATCCACAAGGTACAAAGTGACTACAAGGGTAAAGTACCAAAGAAAGAAAAACAGCAACTGCAACCGCCCCAAAGGTCCGAGCTAATATGGTCCCGCGCGATCCCCGAAGTCCTTCTGGAAACTTGAAAACAGTTTTATATACGTAGGGTGAGCATACAAGTATACTCGGTAGGGAAAACCAAAGACCCTCGTGCACAAGTGGGGGAACGTACTAAACTCCCGTGAGAAAAGGAGTAAACGAAACACCTAACAAGGTAAACTATCCACTCAAGCCTCACCAAGGCACACTCCCCAAATAACGCAAATCAAGTAATGTATAGTAATAGCACATCGATGTTTGGGTACCCCGCGCCACTTTCCCACTGGTTATTGAAGACATCCTATGCATCAAACCAATTCCGCCATTATCACCGTAGTCCCACTGCCAAACCCCGGCCGCACACACCGGGGCCACAACTGTCGCACGTAACCACGCCTGCAAACACCTAGGCCAAAACAACCACCGCCACGCCCGAAAACACCTGGGCTAGAAGATCCACTGTCACGCCCGAAGACACCTGGGCCTCATCCCGAAGACACTTGGGAAACCACCTGCCCGCACACACCTGGGCCAACCACCACACTACCCCGCCCGAAGATTCTTGGGCTAATAATGGACTTCAGGCCATCACAGCCTGCCCGATAATACTTGGGCTATCCGGGAAAGGGAGCAGAAATGAGCTAATAACCAGCCACTAATAGAAGTGTTGGGAAAAACATCATCCCCCATGAAATGGGGGTGTTCGGCACTAAGTGCTCAACTTGGGTGGGGCGCGAATAAGAAACACAAAAACTACAAGTATATATATAGGTAACAAGCACTCACCCAAGTTTAGGTTTTTCTTTAGCCAGCCTAAAGAACACAAACATCACTCAAGTCCGAGTCACAACTCTCACCAGGCCACAACCCATTTGTCTCATCCCTATTTTCATGTTCAGTAATGATGTTTAAATAAGTTTCTGCACCTACTTGGGCAACTAGTAATCATAAGCACAAGTCAAGGAAAGCAAACAGTCAGGCATCAACTACAACATCCACACCCGGTCCTCTTGTAAAGTCACAACAACAAAGGGATAAGTGAGATCCCTCAAAGTACCGGAACCCAAGAAAACCCCAAGATACTGCCTACACCTCCTGCAACCAAGGGGGCTAGTGAAATCCCTCGAAGTAATGGAAGCAAAGGAAACCCCGAGACACTGCCCTGTGTCCCCTCCCAAAATGTTTCTCATCAACAGAGGATCCCACCCCAATTCCTGATATAAACAAGGTAACCTCCCGGTCTTAAAATTCACAATCACTGAATCCATATCAACAGGAGATCTCATCCCCACCCACATCACCCAGCAAACGGCCCACGAAGGAAAACAACCAAACCACCACCAACACAAAACAAACTCATGCCGGTATTTTCAGATTTATAAGATTTAACACACTCCATGATTTCAATTTCCGTGCCTTAACCGGGGTTATCACAGAAGGGGTTGATCCTGGTGCTTTCAATTTATTTAGCCGGATATACGTGATTAACCAAATTCCTTTTCACAGCACGGGTTCACAACTACAAAACAAGCCATTTAAAACATCATCAGGGGTTCATTAGTGCACAGAGAAAGACCACCAACGGCCATGATTTTCAGTAGGCGTAAGCCCGCACAATTCATAAAAGAATCATAAAACAAAGCAGCATCATCGATCACAACCCCCCCCCCCTTTCGTTCTTTATAGAATCCATTCATTATCTTTATTTAGGTTTGGTTCATCCAATTCTACAGAATCAAAAGCATGCCCACCCCGCATGATACACAAAAAGGGAGAGACGAAGGAGAAAGTTCCCTACCTGTTATTCAATGATCGACGCTAAGCCTGGGCGTGGAATTCCACGGATAGCGATGCGGCTCGTCTGAACGAAGGTTACTCCTAGCACAGGGTGGTCGAGAAAAGAAACCTAGGGAGAACCCTTAGGTTATAAAGTCCGGGGACGGTTGAGATAAAAACGCGAAACCGCGCAAGGAGGGGGGTCGTGGGTTGACCGCGCAGCCCCACACGTCATTAAAGGTCCCCGCCCTTTGGCCGGTTTAAACCTACGCACACACCAACTTAATTCATTAATTACTTAATTAAACGACATTTATGGGCGTTACTGGGCTTTAAAACAAGCTTAAAGGGGTCAAAATAGGGTTTAAAACCCAATTTGCGCAAAAAGGAGCGCTACTGGAAAAACCCCGTGGGGGTAGGCGAGAGCCACCGGTAGCTGAGTGCTAGCGGTGGCTGGAGCTACCGATAGTTGCGCTACCGGTAGGCTGCAGCTACCGGTAGGCTACAGCCACCGGTAGACCGAGCTACCGGTAGACAGAGCTACCGGTAGGCTGCGGCCACCGGTAGACCGAGCTACCGGTAGACAGAGCTACCGGTAGGCTGCGGCCACCGGTAGACCGAGCTACCGGTAGACAGAGCTACTGGTAGGCTGCGGCCACCGGTAGACCGAGCTACCGGTAGACAGAGCTACCGGTAGGCTGCGGTTACCGGTAGACCGAGCTACCTGTAGACAGAGCTACCGGTAGGCTGCAGCTACCGGTAGACCGAGCTACCGGTAGACAGAGCTACCGGTAGGCTGCGGCTACTGGTAGACCGAGCTACCGGTAGGCCTGCAACCGGTAGGCTACGACTACCGGTAGGCCTACCGTTAGGGTCAAACTTCACCGAGGTTCCCAGACTACCCAGAACACCCAACATGAGATTTTCACAAAGTAATGGACCCCCAAAAACCCGGGCCATTACATCAGATACCTCTCAACCGATTCTCGTCCTCGAGAATCAAAACAAACCAGGAGAAAAAGAGAGGGTCCGAACAACCACCTCGAAAGATATCTCTCAGGAGTGAACATCATTGTTAACTAAGAACACCTTCCTGTCAAGAACCAAACAATATACCATGTCAACTGCCCAGCCGTGTGGGTTGGGGAGTCTCCTTCCCCATGTCAAGATACTATCCGCTTTGGGCGGCACTGACTCGCCCGCACGGGTTCAATCGCATCCATTTAATGCGTCTTGATTAGGGGTCGGGTCCTCCCGTCCCGTAGCCAGAACTTTTCACACACATTCAGAGGGAAGAAAACCACGTATTTCATAGCCAACAAGATAAAACATTCTACCACAACAGAACATCACAAAACTCAAAACAACTCTGGGTACTGGGCACGCATCTGTGCTTCCCTCTCCCACGTACTCTCCTCAAGCCCACCATGTCTCCATAACACACGAACCAAGGGAATGGTTCGCCCACGAAGCACCTTCTCCTTGCGATCCTCGATCATCACTGGTCTCTCCACAAAAGCCACGTTGTCCTCGATGTCCAGCTCTCCCCAGCCGAGGACGTGTGAATCGTCGTGCAGATACCGACGCAGCTTGGACACATGGAAGACATCATGTATCCTCAGTAGCGGCGGTGGTAACGCCAGCTGATAAGCCACTTCGCCGACCCGCCGCAACACTTCGAAGGGTCCGATGAACCTGGGAGAAAGCTTACTCCCCTTGCCGAACCTCCGTTGTCCACGCCGAGGGGAGACCTTCAAGAACACGTGGTCTCCAACCTCAAACTCCAAGGGCCTCCTCCTGGTATCAGCATACAACTTATGTCGGTCCTGGGCCGCCTTCATCCTTTCCCGTATAAGCTGAACTTTCTCCTTCGTGCTCTGCACCACCTCCGGGCCAAGGATGCCCGCCTCTCCGACTTCGGTCCAACACACAGGTGAGCGGCATGGCCTCCCGTACAAGGCTTCAAACGGGGTCATACCAATGGTAGAGTGATAACTATTATTGTAGGCGAACTCTACCAGAGGCAAGTGTCGCACATATGATCCTCCTGAGTCCAGAACGCATGCCCGCAGCATATCCTCCAAGGTCTGGATGGTGCGCTCTGTCTGTCCATCTGTCTGGGGATGGAAAGCAGTGCTAAGACGTAGTCGGGTGTCAAAAGCATGCTGCAATCCTCCCCAGACTCGTGAGGTAAACCGTGCATCCCTATCCGAGACTATGGACCTCGGAACTCCATGCAACCGCACCACCTCATCCACATACATTCGTGTCAAAGCATCCACTGCACTCGACTCCTTGATCGCCAGAAAGTGAGCCGATTTCGTCAACCGGTCCACTGCCACCCAGATGGCGTCGTATCCCCCTTGGACCTTGGGTAGTCCCGTGACGAAATCCATCGAGATGTCGTCCCACTTCCACTCGGGGACATCTAGTGACTGCAGTAGGCCGTCTGGAACTCGGTGTTCAGCCTTCACTTGCTGACACACTAAGCACTTGGCCACAAACTCTGCCACTGCTCGCTTCACTCCGGGCCACCAAAACTGTCTCTTCAGTCCCTGGTACATCTTGGAAACTCCTGGGTGTACCGCTAGGGGTGAGTTGTGGAACTCACTGAGAACCTTGTCGCGCATCGCCTCTGGAACAAACAGCCTTCCCTGGAAAAGCATCCGGTTCTGACCATCCTCCGTCCACCCTTCCGGAGCATTCCTCTGGTCAACTCGGTCACGCATCACTTCGCACTCTGGGTCTCCCCACTGAGACTCTTCCACTTGCTGCAACAGAGAAGACTGCACTGTCATCTGATACAGGCAACCTCTACCGCTATCCATCCTCGCATCCAGGTGTAAGGCTGCCAACTCCTCCATTGTCTTCCAGGTGTCTGACGACTCTCGGACCGCATCCTTCTGTGATCTCCTGCTCAAGGCATCAGCCACTACATTCCCCTTCCCTGAAGTGTAGGAAACCTCGAAGTCGTAATCCTGGAGGAACTTCATCCACCTTTGCTGCCGCAAGTTTAGGTCCCGCTGGGAGAAGATATACCTCAAGCTTTTGTGATCTGTGAAGACCACAAAGCGTTCTCCGATGAGGTAGTGCCGCCATAACTTCAGTGCAAAAACAACCGCTGCAAGCTCCAGGTCATGGGTGGCATAATTACGCTAATGAGGGCGTAGCTGCCTAGACCCATAAGAGATCACCCCTTGTCGCTGCATCAACACACATCCCAGACATTGCCCTGAAACATCACAGAACACTTCATACGCCGCCCCTTCTTCTGGTAGCCTCAGCACTAGGGCACTAACCAACTTCCCCTTCAGATAGCTGAAGGCTGCCTCGCACTGCTCACTCCACACGAAAACCTGGTCTTTCTTGGTCAAGGCTGTCAAAGGGGCTGCTACTCGGGAGAAGTTGGGTACGAACCTCCGATAGTAACCTGCCAGCCCGAGGAAACTACGAACCTCCGCCACATTCTTGGGTGCTGCCCAAGAAACAACTGCTTCAACCTTTGATGGGTCCACCGCTACCCCCTGCTCGGACACTACGTGCCCAAGGAAGTGCACTTCTCGCGTCAAGAACTTGCAGTTCGACAACTTCCCATAGAGCTGGTGCTGTCGGAGGACCTCCAAAACTGTCCTCAGGTGCTCGGCGTGATCCTCCTCTGATCTTGAATAGATCAGGATATCGTCGATGAACACAACTACGAACCGATCCAGGTACTCCCGGAAGATGGAGTTCATAAGCCCCATGAACACAGTCGGGCGTTCGTAACACCAAAGGGCATGACCACGAACTCGAAGTGTCCATATCTGCACCTGAACGCCGTCTTCGGGATGTCGCCCTCCTTCACTCTCAGCTGGTGGTACCCAGACCGCAGGTCGATCTTCGAAAAACATCCCGCCCCTTTCAGCTGGTCGAAAAGATCGTCTATCCTCGGAAGAGGGTAGCGATTCTTAATCGTCACCTGATTCAGCCTCCTGTAGTGCACAACCTGAGATTACCATTTGCCTTCTTTGCGAACAAGACTGGAGCACCCCACGGTGACGCACTCGGTCGAACATAACCCCTCTTCATCAAATCATCAATCTGAATCCGCAACTCCCGTAGCTCCGAAGGTGTCATCCGGTAAGGAGCCATCGAGATCGGTCGAGCGCCAGGCTGCAAGTCTATCCCAAACTCGATATCCCGTCGAGGGGGTAGAGTCGTCACCTCCTCAGGAAAGACGTCCATAAACTCACGGACGATCTCTGGCACCCCCACCATTTCGGCATCTACTGACTCTACTGACAGCTCAGCTAGCAAGGAGAGGAGGGGGTCCTCTCGCCTGCTGCCCTTCTGATTGCTCCGCTCGCCGGTGAAGGTAACACGCCGGCCGCCCAAGTCTGAGAACACAACCCTTCCTCGGAAGCAGTCGATGACGGCACACACTGAGAACAGCCAGTCGATGCCTAGGATGACATCGTATGGCTGTATCTGTAGCAGAAGAAGATCTCTGACTGACTGATGTGGCCCTATCATCAGTCTGCATCCTCGACAAACATATAACAAGTCGGTCTGACCCCCGACTGGTGTGCTCAGCACCAGGGGCACTGGAAGTCTCTCGGCATCTAGACCCAAGGCACGGGCTAGACTGGGTGCAACAAAAGAGTGCGAAGCTCCGGTATCGAACAAGGCATAAGCAAGGGTGCTAAACAAACTGATCGTACCTCGAACGAACTCCGATCCTGCTGGAACTGCTGCCTCCGCGGCGTGCAACTGCCCACGCCCAGCTCCTCTGCCCCTCGGCTGTCGGCCACCTCCCCGACCACGCCCCGGTCGAGGTCCCTGAGGAGCGCCCTGAGGTCGGCCTCCTCCTGCTACGTCTGCCCTTGGAGGAGCGGGAGCTCGCTGCCCCTGCTACTGCTGTTGCTGCTGGAAAGGCCTAGCTGGAAGCTGCTGCTGGGGCGGGTGCTGGGCCTGTCCACCACCGCCGTACTGTACCCGGTCCGGGCACTGACTCCGGAGATGTCCATGACTCCCACGGACGAAGCACCGCGGTCCTGGGCCCGAAGGAAAAGGGCGAGGACCAGGGGATCGAAACTGAAACTGTTGCGGCCTGCTCCCAGCTTGTCGGAACCTGGAGGGTCCTGACGCTGGAGGCCTGGTGCTGACGGCCTTCCCCTTCGATGGTCCCAGCTGGATCCTCTCTCGTGACACACCTCCTAGAGCGTGCATCCTCTCTACCACTTCGGCCTTCTTTTGGACCTCCAAGTACGTCGGCAGGGTAAAGGAGGTAACAACATACTGGAGGGAGGGTCGGAGCGCCTCCTCCAAACGTCTTGCCCGAGACTCCTCGTCGGGAAAGAGGTCCGGAGCAAAACGTAGGAGGTCCTTGAACTTGATCCCTAGCTCCCTCACTGACATACTCCCCTGCGGGAGGGAGAGTAGCTCCTGTCTCTTTTCCGCCTTCATCGTAGAAGAGAGGAATTCCGCCCAGAACTCTTTCTCGAAATCAGCCCATGCCACCTCAGCCTCTCTCCTCTCCCCCAAGTAAAGCGCCCACCACTGACGCGCTGCCCCCCGCATATGGCTGACGGCCAGAGGAACCCAGTACTCGGTCGGAGCCCGGATCAAGACGAAGGCTATCACTAGCCCCTCTAGCCAGCCCTCCGTCTTCATGTCAGAGGTGCTGCATTCATACTTCTCGAGGGTCTGTCGCTGGAAGGCCCGAAGTGTCTTCTGCCACTGGTCGTCCTCCTCCTCTCGATCAGCTCTCTGCCGATCGGCCAAGGTAGTCTCCAGGTCCTCGATCGCCCGCACCAAACGTGGTCACCTTCCAGGTGCCATAGCTGCAAGGTAAACAAGGAATGCCCAAGCCCAAGTAGTGCAGAATATTGTTCTTAAAACTTCTTAAACTTTTTATTTATTCTTAATTCCCAAGACACCCCAGAAACACGAGAACACAAGTCATTATGATACATGTACCTTCCCTAGGGTCTCTACCCTGCAATCAGCGTGGCCTCACCCGGTCGTTTGGTAGGTCCAGAGTCCTTGCGTCGGATCACGGGGGGCCCTAAAATCTCATGTTCTAGCTGGTCTTCCCTGACCTAATTCACGCACCAAGGTCACCCAACGCTGTCGCCCTACCATCCCATGCAATCTTCACTGTGCCTAACTCCAGATCTCATCATATCCCTCAACCTGCCTATGATACCATTCTGTCACGACCCGCCTTCACCAAAAGGAGGGAAGGGTCAAGAGATTGTCAGGCCCTTCCTTCTTTAAGTTGAAGGAGAGATAATGACCCCCGAAACCCGCCTTCAATAGGTCCCGGAGTGGCGACTAGCACCAAGGGTATAGAATCACATACTAAATGGAAGGCATTACCCGTTTTCTTTTAATAAGATCGGGAGAAAAGATGGTAAATCCCAACAACACCAAAAACAAAAAGTAAAAGTAAAGCCAAGAACCATTCCCAATGCATGTTACAAAAGTAAAATCCACAAGGTACAAAGTGAATACAAGGGTAAAATACCAAAGAAAGAAAAACAGCAACTGCAACCGCCCCAAAGGTCCGAGCTAGTATGGTCCCGCGCGATCCCCGAAGTCCTCCTGAAAACCTGAAAGCTGTTTTATATACGTAGGGTGAGCATACAAGTATACTCAGTAGGGAAAATCAAAGACTCCCGTGCACAAGTGGGGGAACGTACTAAAGTCCCGTGAGAAAAGGAGTAAACCAAACACCTAACAAGGTAAACAATTCACCCATGCCTCACCAAGGCACACTCCCCAAATAACGCAAGACAAGTAATGTATAGTAATAGCACATCGATGTTTGGGTACCCCGCGCCACTTTCTCACTGGTTATTGAAGACATCCTACGCATCAAACCAATCTCACCATTCTCACCGCAGTCCCACTGCCATATCCCGCCCGCACACACCTGGGCCACAACCTCACCGTAGTCCCACTGCCAAACCCCGCCCGCACACACCTGGGCCACAACTGTCACACGTAACCACGCCTGCAAACACCTAGGCCAGAACAACCAACGCCACGCCCGAAGACACCTGGGCTAGAAGATCCACTGTCACGCCCGAAGATACATGGGCCTCATCCCGAAGACACTTGGGAAACCACCTGCCCGCACACACCTGGGTCAACCACCACATTACCCCGCCCGAAGGTTCTTGGGCTAATAATGGACTTCAGGCCATCACAGCCTGCCCGATGATACTTGGGTTATTCGGGAAAGGAAGCAAAAAAAAGCTAATAACCAGCCACTAATAGAAGTGTTGGGAAAAACACCATCCCCCATGAAATGGGGGTGTTCGGCACTAAGTGCTCAACTTGGGTGGGGCGCGAATAAAAAACACAAAAACTACAAGTATATATATAGGTAACAAGCACTCACCCAAGTTTAGGTTTTTCTTCAGCCAGCCTAAAGAACACAAACATCACTCAAGTCCGAGTCACAACTCTCGCCACGCCACAACCCATTTGTCCCATCCTTATTTTCATGTTCAGTAATGATGTTTAAATAAGTTTTTGCACCTACTTGGGCAACTAGTAATCATAAGCACAAGTCAAGGAAAGCAAACAGTCAAGCATAAACTACAACATCCACACCCGGTCCTCTTGTAAAGTCACAACAACAAAGGGATAAGTGAGATCCCTCAAAGTACCGGAACCCAAGAAAACCCCAAGATACTGCCTACACCTCCTGCAACCAAGGGGGCTAGTGAAATCCCTCGAAGTAATGGAAGCAAAGGAAACCCCGAGACACTGCCCCGTGTCCCCTCCCAAAAGGTTTCTCATCAACAGAGGATCCCACCCCAATTCGTGATATAAACAAGGTAACCTCCCGGTCTTAAAATTCACAACCACTGAATCCATATCAACAGGGGATCCCATCCCCACCCACATCACCCAGCAAACGGCCCACGAAGGAAAACAACCAAACCACCACCAACACAAAACAGACCCATGCCGCTATTTTCAGATTTTTAAGATTT
The DNA here is from genome assembly GCA_963277665.1 of Viscum album. Lineage (NCBI taxonomy): Eukaryota > Viridiplantae > Streptophyta > Magnoliopsida > Santalales > Viscaceae > Viscum > Viscum album. Next base: position 203,746,584 of record OY728132.1, on the reverse strand, counting down.
AACACACTCTATGATTTCAATTTTCGTGCCTTAACCGAGATTATCGCAGAAGGAGTTGATCCTGGTGCTTTAAATTTATTTAGCCGGATATACGTGATTAACCAAATTCCTTTTCACAGCACGGGTTCACAACTACAAAACAAGCCATTTAAAACATCACCAGGGGTTCATTAGTGCACAGAAAAACCCCGCATGATACACAAAAGCATGTCCACCCCGCATGATACACAAAAAGGGAGAGACGAAGGAGAAAGTTCTCTACCTGTTATTCAACGATCGACGCTAAGCCTGGACGTGGAATTCCACGGCTAGCAATGCGGCTCGTCTGAACGAAGGTTACTCCTAGCACAGGGTGGTCGAGAAAAGAAACCTAGGGAGAACCCTTAGGTTATAAAGTCCAGGGACGGTTGAGATAAGAACGCGAAACCGCGTAAGGAGGGGGGTCGTGGGTTGACCGCGCGCCCCACACGTCATTAAAGGTCCCCGCCCTTTGGCCGGTTTAAACCTACGCACACACCAGCTTAATTCATTAATTACTTAATTAAACGACATTTATGGGCGTTACTGGGCTTTAAAACAAGCTTAAAGGGGTCAAAATAGGGTTTAAAACCCAATTTGCGCAAAAAGGAGCGCTACTGGAAAAACCCCGTGGGGGTAGGCGAGAGCCACCGGTAGCTGAGAGCTACCGGTGGCTGGAGCGACCGGTAGTCGCGCTACCGGTAGGCTGCAGCCACCGGTAGACCGAGCTACCGGTCGACAGAGCTACCGGTAGGCTGCGGCTACCGGTAGCCTGCGGCTACTGGTAGACCGAGCTACCGGTAGGCCTGCTACCGGTAGGCTACTGCTACCGGTAGGCCTACCGTTACGGTCAAACTTCACCGAGGTTCCCAGACTACCCAGAACACCCAACATGAGATTTTCACAAAGTAATGGACCCCCAAAAACCCGGGCCATTACACCACCTCGATATGCTTCATGCGTTAATGAAAGACGGGATTAGAAGCAATCTTCGTGGCGGCCTGATTATCATACCAAATATGAGCAAACGTCTATGGCGAAAAATCAAGCTCATGGAGGAGATGTCAAAGCCAAAGGAACTCAGTAGTGACCGTGGTCATTGCACGGTATTTAGACTCTGCACTAAATCTGGAAACAACAGTCTGTTTCTTGCTGCGCCAGGAGATGAGGTTACCTGCCAAGAAAACAGCAAACCTAGAAGTAGATTTTCAGGTAGCAAGACAACCAGTATAGTCAGCATCACAGAAAGCCTCAACATTCAGATGACCGTGATGTAAATACCGGAGACCACAGGCAGGGTCTTTCTTGATGTATTTTGCAATGCGGAGTACAACACCCCACTGAGATTTGGTCAGACGCTCCATGAATTGGCAAACTTTGCCAACAATGCAGGCAATTTCCGGACGCGTCATGGTGAGATAATTGAGTTTTCCCACAAGACGACGGTAACTCTCTGGGTGAGAAAAGGGTTTTGTGTTGTCATAAAGAGACCGTTCCCCAGGCTCAAGAGGCAAAAAGGAGTGGCCTGAGTCAATCCAGCATCCTACAAGATATTCATGGCATATTTCCGTAGGTAAAGAAAGATGGTGTCTGGAAAACGGGAGACATCAATGCCAAGGAAGTATGTCAGTGGACCGAGATTTTTAGTGTGAAAGTGGTGGTGAAGATGCCTATTTAGTTGGGCGATTCCAGTTGAGTCGCTCTCAGTGATGATAATATCATCAACATACACCACCCGTAGGATGCAGCCGGAGGACGTCGTACGGTAGAAGACGGTGTGGTCCTTCATACTCTAAGAGAGCCTGAATGAAGTGACGACAATGAATCGGCCAAACCAAGCCCGAGGAGACTGCTTGAGCCCATATAGAGAACGCAGAAGTCTGCAGACATGGGAGACAGCTCCGGAGGCACGAAATCCTGAAGGCTGCTGCAGATACACCTCTTCAAAAAAACCATGGAGAAAAGCATTCTTAACATCAAGTTGATGAAGGTGTCAATGATGATGAGCGGCCAGAGAAATGGATAATCAAACAGATGTCATCTTTGCAACGGAAGAGAAGGTATCAAAATAGTCGATACCATATGTCTGAGCAAAACCCTTCGCCAGAAGTCTGGCTTTGAGGCGATGAAGGGTGCCATCTGCATTGAGGCGGACTGCATAGATCCATTTATTGTCGACCGCCTATTTGTCTTCCAGAAGGGGGACCAGATCCCAAGTGTGATTGTCGTCCAGAGCCTGCAATTCATCCCGCATTGCTTGAAGCCATCCAGGGTGAGATTTGACATCACCAACCGTGCGGGGAATAAATATCATCTCCAGAGCAGAAAGACCCCTGTATGAGGATGTGTACAGAGAAGTATCCTGGCAAGAACGAGTACCTTTTCATAGAGCAATGGTCAAGTCGTCTGGAGTCGAAGCAGGAGCATCATACGAATCTGGGATGATGGTGTCCTCAGCCTGGACGGGAGATACGATCGAAGGGCGGTGGGAGTAGATAGTGTCAAACCGGTGACCAACATAGTGGGGCACCAGAGGTGGATGAATGATGAGAGGAAGACAATCATCGATGGTGGTGTCCGGATGGGGAGAGGGAGTGAAAGGAGAGCTCTCAACAAACGATGCATCAGCAGAGATGATATATCGTCGTAAGTCGGGAGAGAAGCACCGATATCCACGCTGAGTGCGAGAATATCCGAGGAAAATGCGACGGAGGGATTTGAAAGAAAGTTTAGAGAGGTTGGGACGAGTGTCCCAAACATAACACAGACACTCAAACACACGGAGTGGAAGTGAGTGAGGAGGGAGAGAGGAGAACAGAGTCCGAAAAAGAGTCTCCCCCTGGGATAGAAGAAGGGAGTCGGTTTAGAATGTAGCAATCAAGATGACATCAGACCAAAAAAAGAGAGGCACCTTCATGTGGTATAGGAGGGCATGAGCAGTCTCCAAAATATGGCAATGTTTCCGCTCCGCCACTCCATTCTGCTGAGGGGTGTCGGGGTAGGATGTCTGATGAATGGCGCCTTTATCCTTGAGAAACTGCTGAAAAGAGGTGGACAAATATTCTCGTCTATTGTCGAAGCGGAGACATTTAAGGGAGGTAGAAAATTGAGAATGAATTTCACTATAAAAGGTCTGAAAAGTAAAAAAAAAAACTTCAGACCGATCACGAAGAAGGTAAAGTCATGTCATGCGCGAGTAGTCATCAATAAAGGATATATAATAATTGTACCCGGACTGGCTAAGAACCAAGACCGGTCTGAAAAACCCTTAAAAAAATTTGTTGCCCAAGACCAGGAGCAAAAATGTTGCCCCTTCCAAGCTGCTACAGTGTATGTACAGTATATGTACAGTAGAAAACTCATTGGTTGCCCTAGCCCAGGGGCTTGCTGGGCTTGCCCCAGGACCGGCTATGCTAAGAACCCTACAAGGACCCCATACATCGAAATGAACAAGATCGAAAAAATTCGTGACACGCGGTTCCAGTCGAGAAACATACGTCACCCGATGATATTTAGCAAACTTCCAGGATTCACAATGGAAGGAAATGTGACAACTGAATTGGGGGGCAAAGCTAATGTAAGACGAAAGTCGGCGAATGACCAAGGCGAGAATGTAGGTCAAGGACGTGGCTGAGGTGGATGAGCAAGCAAGAGATGGTGGGGTATCGAACATGTACACCCCATTCCGAAGATGACCTCGACCAAGTTCACGATTCGTCGTCCGCTCCTGAAAAACAACACCAGAAGATGTAAAAGCAGCAACACAATCTAAATCTTTGGGGAGTTTGCTGATGGAGATAAGATTAAAAATACTGTCGAGAACATGAGCCACTGAAGTCAGGTGAATAGATGGGGTCAATGAGCATGTGCCAAGCCCACAATGGGGATTTTCGATCCGTTAGCAACGGTAATTTCATTGGCACTTGTATGCAGATGATAGGCAGTGAACATACCAGAATCCCCTGTGAGATATTTAGACGCACCAAAATCAAGCATCCAAGCTGTCGGCCGAGAAGAGATACCTACAGGAGAGCCACCATTCTGAACAATGGTGGCTGGAGAAGAGGAAGGGGGCAAGGCAACCCAATAAGATTGTATAAATGCAATCTTCTCCGGCGAGAGCGCCAGTTTGTATCGGGTACTCGAGACCGGTGACTGAGCATGGGAAAGCTGCTCAGGCGGGCGCACAGATAGAGGGATGAAGCGTGGGGCTGTCGTGTGGGAAGGCTGACAACTGAGACGAGGGGGCGACCTAGCAGGAGCGTCGGCGACCAGAGGTGGTGCCGGCGTCCCGCGGGCGGAAGTGCCAACCATGGCGGAGTCGGTGGGCGTCACACGGGAAACAGGCCGCTGGAAATGGGTCGTCGATGCTGTGGGATTCATTGTGGTGATGGTAGCCAGTGCAGGAGGTGGGCTGGAAAGCTCCAAGGAGGGCGGTGATCGGGAGATCGTCGGGAAGCCGCAAGTAGGGTGGGTCGGGAAGGGCTGTGAGGAGGCGGGGCCGGGACACCCCGAGGAGAGCGGGTCCAGGAGGCCGTGTCAGAGGTGGTGACAGACTTGCCAAGGAGGGGCAGGCTGGATGAAGCCGTGAGGCCGCTGGAGGGCGGGCGACCGTGTGAGAGGCGGTGGCTAGAAGCGCCAAGGGCGAGAGGACCGGTTGAACGAGGATGCAGGCCTGGAGACCCACTTAAGAGAGGCGAGGTCGGTCGTCCTCGTTGGAAGCGGGTCGGGACGTGCCGCGGGAGGGAGTTGTGGTCGGGCATTGCTGGGAAGGGAGATCACCGCGGGCGGGATGGGTTTGCTGGGCGGGAGATGTCCGTCGGGAAGGACGGAGGGCCGCGTCGGGACCACGATACGCCGGGAGGGCGGGGCTGTAAAAGCAACGCAAGAGGCGGGGGTCGGGCGCGAAGCCAGGAGGCCGTGAGAGAGGCAGGGGCCTGGTGTTGCGACGAAGGCGGGCTATGCGGTGCCGCGTCGAAGGCAAAGGGCGAGGAGACGCGTTGACTGGGATGCCACGTCAATTGGGAGGTCGAATGGTGGCTGAGGTCGGAAGACGCCGGGAAGCCGGATGAAGCCAGGAGGGCGGGCGACCACATTGAAGGTGGTGGCCGATGGTCACCAGGAAGCCATGCGGAGGTGGTTGTCGTTCGCGGTCGGAGATCTCGTGCGGGGGAGCTATGTCGGGAGGGAGGAACCGTCGGGAAGGGAGTCGCGAATGAGGCGGGGAACCGGAAACCGCGAAGGACGGGGAGGGAGGCGAGGTCGGGTTGAGCCGGGAAGCCGCGGGAAAGGAGGCGGGTTTTGCGCAGTGGGGGCGATGGCCAGGGAAGGGGGAGCGGCGCCGGGAGAGCCCCGCAGGGAAGCGAGACCGGAAAACGCCGAGGGAGGAGAGGGAGGAGAGGGAGGAGATTATTGAGAATTTCCCTCTGATATCATGTTGGTGGCGAATTCTCCTTACCAAGGTGAGGCAGAGACATTCTTTTATAGATAGCTAAAATAGATTATACGGTGGAGTATTCCGATGTGGGACTCGGAAAAACCCTCTATAATAAACAGGGTTCAACATTAACCAACAAATAACCACTTGTCAAATTTAGGATCAAGATTATTTGGAGCTAAACGTCGTACGTATGCTTCACATCCCCAAATTCTCATAAAAGACATAATGGGTTGTTGCGGAAATGCCGGAAGTCACAGCAATAGAGATTTGCAAATGAAGAAAAGATGTTAAACCCGATTTATTATGTTTTCGGGTAAAAAGTAATTCTGAGTCCCACATCGGATTACTCTACCTTGTAATCTTTTTAATCTATCAATAAAAGAAGGTCTTCACCTCACTTTGAGTTAAAGGGAATTCACCTTCTACATGGTATCAGAGGAAAAAATTCGATAATTTGTTTTCCCGCTACCCTCATTCCGCCCGAGCGACTCCCTCCCGGCGTTGCTTCCCTCACCCGCGGCCCTCCGCCTCCTTTTAGGTGGCCCTCTGTCATTCCCAACGAAACCCTCCTGTCCGAGGCCCTCCATCTCGCCCAAGCGGCACCCTCCCGGCGGCACCCTCCAACCCGAGGCCCTCCGTCCCGCCCAAGCGGCTCCCTCCCGGCGTTGTTTCCCTCGCCCGCGGCCCTCCGCCTCCCCAACAACGTACCGACATCTCCCTCCACGGTGATTCCCAACCCGCCTTCCTCGCGGTCTCCCGACCCCTCTTCCCCCGGCGATCTTCCAGTCCCGCCTCACCCTGTGGATCTCCTGACGCCGACTCCCCCCTTCCCTGCTCATCACCCCCGGTACACGCCTCCCTCCCGACGCGCTCCTTCCTGCGCGCGACACCTTTGGCGCAGCTCCCTCCCGATGGCAGCCTCCCTGCGGCTTCCCAGCTTCACCCGACCCCGCCTCCCTCCCTGTGTAGCGCGAGCTTCTGCGCCCCGCGGCCCTCCGTCCGCCTGCGGCTATCGGCTCCCTCCCAGCTCCCTCCCGACGACAGCCTTCCGATGTGGCTCCCAGCACCCTCCCTCAGTGTTTCCCGGCACCGCCTCTGACGAAGCTCTCGACCCCCAACTGTCCCTCGGCGTTTCATAACCCCGCCTTCGACGCGGCTCCCGGCCCCCACCCATCCCTCGGCGTTTCCCAGCCCCGCCTCCGATGCGGCTCCACGGCTCCGCCCTCCTCGACACTCCTTAGCCCGCCTCCAACGCAACTCCCTAGCTCCGCCCTTCTCGGCGCTCCCTAGCCCGCCTCCAACACGGCTCCCCGACCCCGCTCCCTCCTCGGCACTCCCCAGCCCGCCCCCCACGCGGCTTCTCAGCCACACCCTCCTCGGCGCTCCCCAACTCGCCTCAGACGCGGCTCCTAGGCCTCGCCCTCCGCGGTGCTCCCCAACGCCTCTTGCGTTGCTCTCTCTGCCAACGCCTCCAGCGACAGGCCCATCTCCAACAGTTTACCTCCCGCGCGATGGCCCTCCACCGGCTCCATCTCCGCCCCAGCAGCTTTCTGGCGTCCCCTCAATGGGTGGCTCTTCCACCCGCAGCCCTCTGGCACCACCTCAAGTCGCCGGCTCTCATGTAAGGTCGCCCCTCGCCTCAGCTGTCAGCCTTCCCGTACGGCAGCCCCACGCATCATCCCTGCGTCTGTGCGCCCACATGAGCAGTTGTCCCATGCTCCGTCCCCGATCCTCCCGCAAAGCGGTCCCCCTTCACCCAGTACCCGTTACAGACCGGTGCTCTCGAAGGAGAAGATTGCACTTATACAATCTTCTCAGACCGCTTTGCCACCTTCATCTTCTCCAGCCACCATTGCTCTGACTGATGGCTCTACCGCGTGTGTATCTCATTGACAGACAGCTTGGATGTTTAACACTGGTGCATCTGAACATCTCACAGAGAATTCTGGTATGTTCACTACTTATCATTTATATACTGGTGCCTCTGCAATTACTATTGTTAATGGATCAACAATCCCCATTGCGGGATTTGGCACATGCCCCTTGACCCCGTCAATTCGCCAGGGTTCAGTCGCTCATGTTCCTAACAATCCGTTTAGTCTTATCTCCATCAACAAACTCACCAAAGACTTCAATGGTGCTGCTACTTTTAAATCTTATGGTGTTGTTTTTCAGGAGCGGTCAGCGAATCGGGAACTTGGTCGAGGTGATCTTAGGGATGGGATGTACATGTTTGATACCTCACCATCTCTTGCTTGCTCATCCAGCTCTGCTTGTGCCCTCGATCAACATTTTCGCTTTGTTCATCCACCGGCTTCCGTCTTACATAAGCTTTGCCCCAATTCAGTCCACACCTTTTCTTCCTTTGTGAATCCTGCAAGTTTGTTAAATATCATCGGATAACGTATATTCCTCGACAAGAATACTCCGCTTTACACATCCTCCTACAGAGGTCTTTCTGCTCTGGAGACGATATCTATTCTCCGCAAGGTTGGCGACGCCAAATCTCACCCTGGGTAGCTACAAGCAATGCAGGATGAATTGCAGGCTCTGGACGACAATCATACTTGGGATCTGGTCCCCCTTTCTCCATGGCATTTTTGAAGAAGAGGTGTATCTGCAGCAGCCTTCAGGATTTTGTGTCTCTGGAGCCGACTCCTATGTTTGCCCACTTCTGCGTTCTCTATATGGCCTCAAGCAGTCTCCTCGGGCTTGGTTTGGCCAATTCACCGTCGTCACTTCATTCGAGCTCTCTCAGAGTATGAAGGACCACACTGTCTTCTATCGTACGACGTCCTCCAGCTGCATCCTGCTGGTGGTGTATGTTGATGATATCATCATTACTGAGAGCGACTCAACTGGAATTGCCCAACTAAAGGGGCATCTTCACCACCACTTCCACAGCAAAGATCTCGGTCCGCAAACATACTTCTTTCGCAATGAGGTCTCCCGTTCTACGGACACCATATATCTTTGCCAACGGAAATATGCCTTGAATATCTTTCAGGATGCTAGTTTGACTCAGGCAACTGTCGTTGACAACCCTCTTAAACTTGGGGAACGGTCTCTCTATGACAACACGGACCTCTATTCTCACCCAGAGAGCTACCGTCGTCTTGTAGGAAAACTCAATTATCTCACCATGACGCGTCCGAACATTGCCTGCACTGTTGGCAAAGTTAGCCAATTCGTGGAAGATCCGACCAAATCTCAGTGGGATGTTGTCCTCCGCACCCGCATTGCCAAATACACCAAGAAAAATTATGTCTGTGGTCTTCGGTACTCACATCACGATCATCTGAATGTTGAGGTCTTCTATGATGCTGACTATGCCGGTTGTCTTGCTACCCGAAAGTCTACTTTCGGGTTTGTCGTTTTCTTGACACAACAAGAAATAGACTGTTGTCTTCAGATCTAGTGCAGAGTTTGAATACTGTGTGATGGTCACGGTTACTACTGAGATCATTTGGCTTCGTCATCTCCTTCATAAGCTTGGTTTTCCGCCACGACGCCTGCTCATGTTTGGTGTGATAATCAAGCAGCCACAAAGATTGCATATAATCCCGTCTTCCATGAACGAACAAAGCATATCGAGGTGGACTGTCACTTTCTTCGTCATCACCTCGAGCAACACCACGTCAGTTTCGGCCACATACCAACGACAGATCAGCTTTCCAACATCTTCACCAAAGGTCGCCTGGGACCTAGTCTAGACTCACTCAGTACCAAGCGCATCACCGACCCAGCTTGAGGGGGAGTGGGTATGGTCTTGTTCGATGTCATCTTTCTTTTTTGTGGGACTCTTGGTCCAAGCTGGGCAAGTTCAACTTGAGGGGGAGTGTTGAACCTGGTTTATTATGTTTCGGGTAAAGGGTATTTCCGAGTCCCACATCGAATTACTTTACCTTGTTATCTTTTTAATCTATCTATAAAAGCAGGTCTCCACCTCACTTTGAGGTAAAGGGAATTCACCTTCTACAAAAGACATAAACAAAAGAAAAACAAGAAGATGAACATGTATACAGCGATTTAAGTGGTTCGGGAATAATCTCTATATCCACGGAGAGGCAGAGTCACTTCACTAAAATCAGGCGCAGAATTACAGAGAGGTTTCAGAGTTTCACACACACAAAAACCCTAGTTCAAATAAGTTAATAAAGAAGATGAATCATTGTGCCGTCAACCACATAGTAAGTCCACTGCGCTAAAGTGAACGGTGGCTAGAAGTCCGCACTACTACAGGGTTGTGGACCCAAGTCCAAGCTGCTACAGTGGCCAATAGCTAGAAGTTCGCGGAGCTACAGTACCGTTATCTCCAGAGTCTGAGATGCTACAGTATGGGTCACTAGCATTCAACCCAACATCATCCAAACGGATCGAGGTACACCAATCCAACAAGGTACGATTTCTTCTCTCAAACACATCATTCCGCAGTGGTGTTCCAACAAGAGTAAGTTGTGGACCAATTCCACAATCTCTTGAATGATTAGTAAATTCTTGGCTAAGTATTCACCACCCCGATTCGATCGGAGAATCTTAACACTTTTGCCCAGTTGATTTTGTATTTCTTTCTGAAACACTTTGAACTTTTCAAAAGTTTCATACTTGTGTCCTATCCAAAACACATAATCATACCGACTGAAGTCATCAGTACGAAGCGCCTAAAAACACCACTTGTTTATGTGTTCATTGGTCCACATACATCACTATGTATATCTAACAAACCACTAGCCCTTTCATTTTTTCTTACTTAAAGGTGTTTTGGTCATCATAACTAATAAACAAGATTCACATGTATCAAACCATTCATAATCAAATGAGTCCAACAGTCAATCTCTATGAAGTCTTGGGATACGTTTCTCATTTATATGTCCAAGGCAACAATGTCAAAGGTAGGTGAGACTAGAATCAATATCTATAACATATAAACCGTTTATCATATTCCCGATGTCATAAAACATCTCATTCTTATATATAGAACTCTTGTTCTTAATAATGAATGAAGATTCTGTCTTTTCCAAACAAGAAACAAAAATCAAACTTTCATTTATAGTGGAAACATAATAAAAGTTCTTTAATCCTAGAACTAATTCATTGGGTAGGACTTTACATCATAAGTGTCGACTTCTAATGCAGCAACTCATGCTCCACTACCGACATGAAGATCACCTTCTCCCTTCGATTCTCTCTGATCTCTAAGCCTGTGTTTATAAGGATAAATGCATGATTCGCACCTAGTATCTAATGCCCATGAGTTAGAATTGGAAAAATTGATCTCTATAACATTCACATAAGGATGCTTAAAAGGCTTCTCGCTAAGAACACTTCTGAACCTTAGATACCAATTTTGAACTGTTTTATAGGTTATACCTATAAGAGATCTCAAAATGATTATCATGAAGTAAATCACAATCTATAACAAAGACATATCTATGGGTGAGTAATATCTTTTTATCAAGAACTTTTGATGAAATTACACCCACTAAAAATGATGACCCCGTATATCATATCAATTTAGTGAGTCAAGATCCATATTTCACTAAGTAATGAGTCCGCTTTGGCATTCCTCTCACCACTTAGTTATTTAGGAAGGGAATCGTCTCAATTATAACAGTTATGATTTTTGAATAGTTGAGTGGAGAACATTTTGTCCAATCTATCATATGGATATAAACTCAACTATATTCCTCTAGTATCTCAACTCTTAGGGTTTCACAGCTAAGTGTCACTCAAAGCTCGCAGCGAGATTTGATTACCCAACTCTTAGGGTTAATCATTTTCACCATGTCTTCCACAAGATAATCCACGAGTGCCTTGATTTTCTAAAACCTACCCAATTGAATAATCAAGATCTTGACATGTGCTGCTTTGGAAAAAATCTTACACTTAGTATTTGAGGGATTTCCTTTTAAAAGTCTCACTAATTTAATACACATCATATGCATGTTAATTTCATAACTATTGCATCATATGCAATCTTAATTATCTAATTTTTATTCCTTTGTGTATGCATGTTTCTAACGATTTAGTTTTGGAATTTCTATTTCATCCATCAAATTAATATTTTCACACCATATTAATGTTCAACTCTTTGCACAACCCATAATCTGTGTCACTTACCCAAATATAGAAGTCAAAGTCCCACTCCCCACCATTCTTAGAATAAGGCATAGGTCTCGAAGTCTGACTCAAAGTCCCTCTCCCATGGGAGACCTTACTTCAAGAGAGAATTAAATAACTCTAAAACCTAACAAGCACAAATGATATTTAACAAATAAATTCAAGTTAATAACTTCAATTACAAACCAATGTCAAGGTAGATTAAAACTAAATCTTATGTTTATACCTTTAGAATATTCATGTTTGTCAAATGTTTAGGAAATATGAATATTGTGTATGTTTAATTTATGTGATAAATTGTTTCTTATAAATTGTCTAGCCATGCATTACAATATTCATATTTAATTTAGGCATGAAAAATCTCATTTTATAATGTCTAACACTTGTAATTTAAAAAACATTTTATAAACGCAAATCAAATTTATCAAAATATTAAATTTTTAACATTTTGACCTATATCGTACTTTACGACTAAAAATATAAATTATCAGTCATAAATTATGATTGATATGTAAGAGTAACTACACGTATCAATTGTATTCAACGATATATAACCAATCGTACTCTACGATTGATATAGCCACTTACTACCGACGATATTGTACAACTCCAATCATATTTGATGTTCTGTTTTTTCGAAACTCAGGATTCAGTTGTATTTTAGGATGTTAAACTCTCTTTTGTATTATTATGGGTATTTTCGAGTCCCACATCGGAATACTCCCTTGTACATTCCGCATTTTCATTCTATAAAAGAAGAGTCTCACCTCACTTTGAAGGTAAGTGGGTTTCCCCATTCTACATGGTATCAGAGGGATTTTTATCCCGAACCCTCCCTCCCTTGCGGATTCCCGGCGTCCTCCCGGCCCCGCATCTCTCCCTACTGCCCTAGCCATTCCCGGCGGGCCTCCCCACCTGTCCCGGCGCAGCCCTCTCGCCCAGCTCCTCTCCGGCCTGCCCATTCCCGGCGGCTCTCCCTCCCAGGGCGCTCCCTCCCAGCGGCTCCCCGCGGCTCCTCCTGCGACCAACCCTCCGACGCGGCTCCCTTCCCAGCAACGGCTCCCTTCCCAGCGGCGCTCCCGGCCAGCCCCACTGTGCGCGCGCCCAGCCCCTGCGGCTCACCTCCCGGAGGCCCTCCATCCTCCCGGCGCGGTTCTTCCCGTCGGCGTCCAAGCCCCGACGGCCTCCTGCGCCTCCCGCTGCTCCCGGCGCCTCCCGCTGCTCCCCGGCGTCTCCGGCTCCCCGGCGTCTCCGGCTCCCCGGCTCCCGGCGCCTCGCCCCGGTGCCTCGCTGCGGCGCATCCCGCCCAGGCGCCTCACCCTCGGCGACTCGCCCTGGCGCCCCGCCCTCGACGTCCCGCTCTCGGCGGCTCGCCCCGCTTCGCCCCGGCACCCTCACCCTCGCCTGGCGCGCTCCCGGCACCCTCGCCTGGCGCCTCCCGCAGCTCCAGCACCTCCAGCGCCTCCCGCTGCCCCGCGCCTCCCGAGCGCCCCACGCTCCTCTCGCCCTGCGCCCCCCCCCCCCCCCCTCCCTTTCCGCCGCCTTCACCCTAGGACGCGCCCTCAGCCTCTGTCCCGGCGGACCCTCCCGGCAGAGCGCCCTCCTCCCGGCAAAGCGCCCTCGTTCCGGCGGCCCTTCCAGCACGCGCACGTCCTGCGCCCGATCATCCCGCCGGCCCGCTGCCTCAGCTCCCGACGCTTCCATGGCGGACTCCTCGGGACGTGGTCGTGCTTCACGTCGTCCACGTCCCTTCTGTCACCATTGTGGCAAATTTGGCCACCTGATCGCCCGATGTTGGGTCCTGCATGGCCGACCATCTCCGCACCTGCGGCAGGGACAGCCCGCGGTCCGGGACGTGTCCTCGACTGTCGCCTCTCTTTTCCCGTCTCTGGCCCTGTCTATGGCCGACCTCAGGCGGCCTCATGATCCCTCGGCCTCTGTCCGCCCCGCTCCCTCCTCGGCTTCTCTGGCCCGTACTGTTTGCCCCACTGCCCTGGTCAGCCATTGCTACCCTGCATGGCTGCTAGACTCAGGTGCCTCCGACCACCTCACCGGTGATGCTGGTATGTTGACGTCTTACTGCCCATATGTCGGTTCTTCAGCCATCACCGTCGCTGATGGCTCCACTATCCCCATAGCGGGCTTCGGCGCCTGCTCCCTGACTCCTTCGATACACCTACCCTCTGTGGCACATGTGCCCCGCAGTCCCTTTAATCTGTTTTCCATCAGTAAACTGACTAAGGATTATAACTGTGCGGCCATATTTACCTCTTCTGGTGTTGTGTTTCAGGAGCAGACTACGAACCGGGAACTTGGTCGAGGCCGGCTTCGAGACGGGGTCTACATGTTCGAGGGGCCCGCACCCATTGCTTGCACGTCTACCTCTTCTCGGGCACTTGATCTTCATTCCCGATTAGGGCACCCGCCTGCATCCACCATTCATCAGATGTTTCCGGACTTCAGTAGAACTCCTACTTTTCATTGTGAGTCATGCTCTTTTGCAAAACATCATCGCTCTTCCTATATTCCTCGCACAGATACACGGGCCTCCCACCCCTTTGCTCTGGTTCATTCCGATGTTTGGGGCCCGTGTACCGTTCTGAGTCATTTGGGCTATAAATACTATATATCCTTCATTGATGACTATTCGCGAATAACGTGGCTTTACCTTCTTCGGGAACGCTCCGAAGTGTTTTCCACCTTCCAAACCTTTTTTAATGAAATTAAGAATCGTTTTTCTATCTCGGTCCAATGTCTCCGCTCGGATAATGGGCGCGAGTATCTCTCCACTTCTTTTCGGCAGTTTCTTCGGACGAATGGCATCCTTCATCAAACCTCCTGTCCTGATACACCCCAGCAGAACGGCGTGGCCGAGCGGAAACACAGACATATTCTAGAGACTGCCCGTGCCCTCATCTTCCACCGACAGGTGCCTCTGCTCTTTTGGGGCGATGTCATTCTCACTGCTACCTACCTCCTCAATCGCCTTCCTTCTTCTATCCTTAAGGGGGAGACTCCCTTTCGGGCTCTTTTCCCCACTCTCCCTCTTCATTCCCTCCCTCTTCGAGTGTTTGGCTGCTTGTGTTATGTTCGTGACACTCGCCCTGGCCGCACCAAACTCTCTCCCAAATCTCTCCGCTGCATCTTCCTTGGTTATTCCCGCACTCAGCGCGGATACCGCTGCTTCTCCCCGGACCTTCGCCGGTATGTCATCTCCGCAGATGTCTCCTTTGTGGAAAGTTCTCCATTCTCCTTTCCCTCTCCTCCTCCTGACTCTGTCATTGATGACTGTCTTCCCCTCATCATCCAGCCTCTTCCGGATTTGCCTCCTCCTTCCTCTCCTCCTCCTGACCCTGTCCTCGATGTTTGTCCTCCTCTCCTCCTCCATCCTCCACCGGCGTCAACTCCTGTTGACACCCATTTTGGTCAGGTCTACTCCCGCCGTCCTTCGACTGTATTCCCCGTTCCGGCCAGTGACACTGACCCATTCTACATAGGATATCTCATATGTATCCTACGACACAGAAATCCATGGGTTTCATGCTTATCGTACCTTACGATATATGGCTAACGTACGCCACGATTAAGCCAAAACAAAAGAATTACAACGTATTGTATTTTACAATATGGCTTCAAACGCCTTACAATAGATAAATTTTTCAAAAAATGGGTATAAAACACATGTTGATCCGTTAAAGAACAAAGCTCTAATACCACTGATGGGTTTTGGGTGTTCATCATATGAACTTTGGCAACGGAAACAACCCCATAAATTGTTTGATCAGTCTTCAACCGAACAGTTAAAACGGAGCAGTGACCCAAAACCCAAGATGCCTCCTAAGGGAGGTTGATAAGAACCTTTGCTCCAACAGCCCCTTCGAGAGGGCTACTTTGTATATAGGATAGATTGTGACAGATTTACAGGACAAAGGAAACAGAAGAAGAAATAACAGAAAATATAGAGGAGAAGAAGAAGCGTGCTCGGAAGGCCTGGCTGCTCTTTCGCCCAAGCTTTCCAACCGAATCCTAGAACAAATTATCCCCCCTCTGTCCCTCTCCCACTTCCCCCATTTAACATCCTCCGCTCAATGGATCCGTTATGCAACAGTCGTGGGCCCCTCCTCCCGGAATATTCCCCAGTATTATTCCTGCAGTTGGTTAGGGGTAAACAGCTGATAGCCAGATTGTGTTGTGGGCCCCCCTTCCCACCTTCCAGAATCGGTTGTGGCCAGCTGTGTTGTGGGCCCCCTTCCCTCCTTCCAGAATCAGTTGTGTCCAGCTGTGTTGTGGGGGCATAGAATTAGTTATGGCCAGTTGTAGTGTGGTGGTATGGTCTTTATCACTCACCCCACCTTGAAATCCAGCCTTGTCCTCAAGACTGAAGAAAAGAAACTGATCATCGTTAGTGAAGACCCCTCTTCTGTGCCACCCTTTATCCACACCAATTTTGAAGTAGGTATCAACCCATATGCATTTGTACCTGGCAGCTTTTCCAAAGAAACATGGAGTCAGCCATGTTTCCAAACTTGGGGGGAAATGATACCCATCAGCACACATGATTTTCTTCAAACAGATTTCTGGTGTCTTTGTGTGCAGCACCACAGTAGCCACAAGAAGCCTAGAACCAGTAGGTCGAGATTCCCTGCCACTGTCAGAGCCCAGAGCATTCCAACCATTCCGCAACGGACATGCCCATGGTGGTGGCCCAACCAGTATCTTTGGCAGCAGTTCCTCTCCACTTGCTAAGCAGATCCCTCTTTCGGGCAGTTTGTGAACACTCACTATACTGTAGCGATCACAAAAAACTTCTCCCATTAACTGAGAACTCAAGTCAAGGACTCTTTTTTCCCCATTCCTCTTGACTGTACTAAAACCAGGACTGGAAATTACCTCATGCTGATCGGGTTTGGAATCCAGCTGCTCCCTGCCGAACCCTTCCCGTCTAGTCTGGAAACTTTTCCAGCTTGCCACGTCTTCTTTTACTTGTTTCAATTCTGGAAGAACATGCCAAGGTTGCGTCTTCAACCTCTCCTTCAGAAGTGCAGTCTCTCCTGCTCGAATCTGCATCACCCGCTGCAGGACCGCACCCACAGTCACTGTCAGAGCCCAGAGCATTCCAACCATTCCGCAACGGACATGCCCATGGTGGTGGCCCAACCAGTATCTTTGGCAGCAGTTCCTCTCCACTTGCTAAGGAGATCCCTCTTTCGGGCAGTTTGTGAACACTCACTATACTGTAGCGATCACAAAAAACTTCTCCCATTAACTGAGAACTCAAGTCAAGGACTCTTTTTTCCCCATTCCTCTTGACTGTACTAAAACCAGGACTGGAAATTACCTCATGCTGATCGGGTTTGGAATCCAGCTGCTCCCTGCCGAACCCTTCCTGTCTAGTCTGGAAACTTTTCCAGCTTGCCACGTCTTCTTTAACTTGTTTCAATTCTGGAAGAACATGCCAAGGTTGCGTCTTCAACCTCTCCGTCAGAAGTGCAGTCTCTCCTGCTCGAGTCTGCATCATCCGCTGCAGGACCGCACCCACAGTCACCACCAAAGTCTCTCCCTTCGTCACATAGTAAAAGTTAGGTGTGGCAGACGAAGAAATGGGAGCCAGTGCAGTTTCTGGAACAACAGCACCAGCAATAGTAGTCCACTGAACAACAACTCCAGCAGATATCAATCCTGGAAGGGTTGCTGTGTTTTCCAGCTCATTGAATCGTTCCACCAATGCTGGTTTTAACTTGTTTCGTAGCTCTTCTGCACCTACACTTCCTCTGTTATGTCGATCATGTTTTGAGTTCAGCTGATCTTTTCCCTCCCTTGTCGTTCCATCATCTAAAAGAATTATAGCCGGTTTTCGATCTGGAAAATACAACATCTCCCCATCCCTTGCCCAATTAAAGAAGGGTGTAGAGGATGGAGAAATAAAAAGCTCTGCCTGCTCGCAAACGGTATTGGCAACGTTTTGCTTTTCGATCGCGCTGTTATTCTTCACCTCCTTTTCATATTCTAGCGGCGGTGTGCCAGATCCCTCCAGAGTCGCCATCGGCGGTACTTCAACCTGTAGCAGTGTCCTCTCCGCAGGTGTAGGGATTGCTGTGTTTTCCTTATTCGACGTCTTTGGAGTACTATCGGTCTTCGCTTCAAGTTGACAAGACAAGTCTCTCTTCAATTCAGTCTGCAAGTCTAGCCAGACCGCTTGATATGGAGGAATGACTTGATGTCTTGTTCCAAGAGCGGAACCAAAGGCCAACGTGAGTGCCTGGCATGGCAGGGGCCCAGAACTACCCCCTTACGTGGTGACTTCCTGCGTTCCCCTCGGCTGAATCGTTTTCTCCAGATGCAGACGTTGAAGTTCCAATCCACCAAAACGCTCCACAAGTTCCTCTTTAAACTTTAACCAAGATAAATCGGGATAGAACTCCAGCACAATACGAAACCAGTATATGGTGTTCCCTTCCATACAAACCTTGACAAGAGGCACCTTCAACTTCTCCGATGTCTGATGAAGAGAAAAGTAAAATTCTATGCTGGCAATCCAGTCGTGCAGATCAGTCCCATCGAACCCAAGTAATTCTGTGAGTGTGTGCCGCCATGTTTGTTCATATTTCATTAGATTCGTCTCAGGCATACTTGTTGATATCCACTGTTGCTGGAGTTGTTGTGGAGCCCATTTCCTGAATTGCTCAGTATTTTTTGGTGTTGTTTCCAGCGACTGCAGCGCTCCCTCCGCCACAGTTGGTTGCAATATTTCCAAGTTGTTAAAGCGCTCCAGCAATTCCACTTTAAACACGGACCATGACAAGAACATATGGACCTCTTTCATAATAGTAAACCAATGTATGGCCACTCCCTCTGTTACGGCGGGACCCTTGATAGTTTACACACGCAGGGGAAGATCTGGAAATATGGGTAATACACAGGGAGAATCAGTTATGGGTGGTCCCACTGCACAGGGAGAATCAGCTGGGGAAAATCCAGCTGTCCAAACAGAAAAAGGGAAAGGCAGAATAGAGAATTCTCAGGGGGAAATCAGTTAGAAGAGGATTTGTTTAAATGGGGGACCCGCAGAGAGGGTGGGGTCTGGAATATTCTCCTTTCTGTTTGTTCGGCCAGGGGGCTTGGGAGGGAGAAGTAGGCTCTCCTGTAAGTTTTTCTCTTTTCTGTTTTGATTCTGTGGAATTTCTGGTTCTCCTGCTGTAAAGGTCAGTGATCTGAACTTCTGGAATATATTCCTCTGTTTAGTTTTTCTGTTTGTGTGTGAATCTTATCAACTTTGGTCCGACCTGCCGCTCGAGACGCCAGTTCCTTTCTTCTAGTTTTTCTTTTATGGAGACACGCCAACTTAGTCGTTTGGATGGCGTCGAACAGAGGATGGGCCGTTTGGAATTATCTTTGCAAGAACTTCTGGACAAACAGCACCAAGCAGAGACCGATCGCCAGAAAGAGCTGGCCGATCAAGCTGAATTTCGGCGTCTTGTGACGCGTCATATGGAGAAACAGGTCCAGCACCCTGACTTCCCTCCGTCCAGCGTTACTGCAAATTCGGGTATACCTCCGGTTAGTCTTCCTTCGTCAGATGAACCTCACCCTCACTGTTCCGGGACCCTGGATGCCTTTGGTGCCGCAGTCCCTTTCGACTTAGGGACTCACTCCCGCCCTCTGGTGCCAGTTGCTACTCATCATGACCATTTCCTGTCAGTTCGCCGGGTCGATCTCCCTATGTTTGATGGCACGGACCCGCGGGGTTGGCTCACCCGAGCTGAGCTTTATTTTCGAGTACAGCAAACTCCAGAACATTTGAAGCTCTCCCTCGCGCAAGTCTGCATGGAAGGTATCGTTGTCCACTGGTTTACTGTGCTTGAGGAAGTTCAACCACAACTTTCTTGGTTGTTTTTTAAAACAGAGTTGATGGCGCGCTTTAGTGGCTTGGATAATCAAAATCCCTATGAAGAATTAGCAGCTCTCCAGCAGCAGACCTCTGTTACTGATTACATCGAACAGTTTGAGTACTTGGTCTCCTTGGTTCCTCGCCAGCCGGAGATGCAGTATGTGGGCTATTTTTTACATGGCTTGCGTGAGGACATCCGCAGCTGGGTTCGGATTCAAAACCTAGAGACTCGCCTCCAGGCTATGCGCGTCGCCCGCCATGTGGAGCTCGCTGTGTCCAAGGGTGGTAATTCTGGCGTTTGTTCATTTCCACCTCGGTCTTTTTCTAGTCACCGTGATTATGATCGTTGGATACCCCCTCACACCAGACCCCCAGATGTCCACCCCTCAGGACCTTCTTCGCGTCCTCCTCGCCAACGTGACCTAGTTACTTTAGGCCTCAAACTAGACAACACTAAGCCTTTTCCTTCTGCTGGCCGCGGCACATGATTTTTATCTTCACGGGAATGGGAGGATCGGCAAAAACGTGGCTTGTGTTTTCGCTGCGGTCTCCCTTATAATCCACTACATAAATGCCTCGACTCAAAGTTACGAGTCACGCTATTGGGAGAGGACGATGATATGCCGGACACTGACCTTTCGGAACCACCAGTTGCAGCCTCTGATCCAGCTACTGAAGGCGAATGTTCTGTTGTGGCTCTTCATGAGTATGGGGCGGTGCTCACTGCTCAACATTCCAGCAACCAATCTGCTACTTCTCTGAAAGTAGAGGGCCACTTGCGCGACATCCCTATTATTATTCTTTTGGATAGTGGGGCAACACATAATTTTATTTCTCCGAAATTGGTACACATGATTCATTTACCTGTTCTGCCATCACCACTTTTACGAGTCAAATTGGGAGATGAACATCATATTCAGACTCGGGGATTTTGTCAGCAACTTCATCTGCGGCTTGAAAATTTTTCCTGCTTGGTCGATGCTCATGTCTTGGACTTGGGAGGTTTGGATTTCATTTTGGGCATCGCTTGGTTACGCACCTTGGGCGATGTCACGACAAACTGGGACAAAATGACGATGCGCTTTCGTTTTGCTGGGCATGATTATTCTCACTAGTGCCCCCCAGAAATTTCAGACAGCAACATCCTTACACACTTCTTCCGGCTGTCTTCCCTACCCATCTCTCCACCATTTTTTTTTGGGCAGCAAGGAGGTGTGTCCTAAGACAGTGTTGTCCGACCAGCAGCAGCAGACCTTGTCTTCTTTATTAGCAGAGTTTGCAACTATTTTTATTGACCCAAAGGGGCTGCCCCCTTCTCGCCAGTGGGAGCACAACATTCGTTTGGAACAGGGCCAGGGACCCGTAGCAGTGCGTCCTTACCGCTATCTCCACCTTCAAAAAAATGAAATCGAAAAACAGATTCTTACTCTGCTGCAACTTGGTTTCATTCGCCCTAGTACCAGCGCTTTCTCCAGTGTTGTTGGTCACCAAAAAGGATGGAACCTGGCGCCTGTGTGTGGATTCCGGTAGTGGACGAGTTACTTGATGAAGTAGGTGTTGGGTCGTAGAGGATGGCAAGAGGGGGGGTGAATTGCCTTTTCAAAAATAATTAACAATTTAAAACAATTATCAATGCAGCGGAAATAAAAAAGGCAAGACACAATTTGATAACGAAGTTCGGCTTAATTCTCAAGCCTACGTCTCCGCTCCCAACAAGAACCGTTGAGAGATTTATACGTCAGCTTGCTTTTTAATGGTTGTAGCAAGAAACCCACTAGCCGTTTTAAGGTAGGCTAGAACACCTTCGTACAGCTTGCTTTTTTATTATGGTTGTAGCAAGAAACCCAATTGAAATAAAGAATGGAAATGAGAGGTTTGTTTTAATCCAAACCCAATGAAGAACTAAACAAATAAAATAATACAAACACACGGAAGCCTTGAGCGCCAAAAGTGTGAGAGCAGCTGATGGAGAGGGAGCTCAAGCTTCAAGGATGGCAATGGATCACAAGAGGCCTTGGAGATTTGTCGTTAGAGCGTCAAGACATCAAAATATATTTCCGTTGTGTTCCCGGCATCCATGGTTTCTTATTTATAGGAGAAATACCCATAAACACTTCAATATGGCCGTTGGAGGGCTTTCGGAGCCGTTGGGGGTCAAAAGTACAAGTCTGGTCAAAGCCCAACGGCTAGTTTGACTGGGCACACCGGCTGGCCGGTGGTGTCTCACCAGCTGGCCGGTGGTCCACCGGCTGGCCGGTGCTGAGCTCTCGGCTGGCCGGTGGTCCAGACAGAGCAGGCTTTCTGTCTGGGTTCCACCGGCTGGCCGGTGGTCATCCACCGGTTGGCCGGTGTCACCAGGCAGTGGGCAAGCCTACTGCCTGGGTCCTCCGGCTGGCCGGTGGGCAAGAATCGGTTGGCCGGTGCCCATACCGGCTGGCCGGTGCTCTAGCACCGGCTGACCGGTGGCTCTGGCAGAAAGCAATGCTTCTGCCAGAGACCACCGGCTGGCCGGTGGGAATCCACCGGTTGGCCGGTGGACTCAGAGAGTCCACTATCAGCCTTCTTGGGCCAACTCCTGGGCAACCTTTTTCCTAGCATCAAAACACTTGAAAACAAGTTAGAACACGATGAGAGTGATTGTGATCATTAAAATCCAAGAGAGAGGGGTACAACAATCTCCCCCTATTTTGATGATCACAATCACAAAAGAGAAAGCTTTAAAAAGGATATGCCAATTGAAAACTTAAATAAACAATTTTGGACATGAAAATATATTAGAGATCATTTCAAAAAAAAAAATTTGAAGAGATGTACCATGTATTGAAAATGATCTTAATCTAAAGAGAATGAGTCATTTTGAAATTGTAACCATAGGTCATCATTTTTTTTTAAAAGGAACAAATGAAATCAATAACTTACCAGTTTTAAAAAAAATTGAACTTTTAAAGTGAGCACTTTAATCAATTGGATTATGAAACTAGTAAACAGAGAAATTTATCCCCCTTTGGGATTATCAAAATAGGAGGGAAAAAGAAAAAAAATGATAGATAAGACAACTTGAAATTTATAAAAAATGAAACGTTACATAGAGAGTTCAAAACACAAATACAAAGACAAGTCAAAAACAGGAAAGGCTCTATTCACTCCTAGAGGGCCGAGAGTGACGACGACGCCTGAAGGTCGAAGGAGCTGGAGGAGCCTGGATCGCCTCGAAGTGACGATCAAGAGAGTCGATCCGAGAATGGAGCTGATCAAACTGAGAGCTGAAGAAGGAAAACTGCAAGTCGAGCCGGGTCTCAATTTGATCCTGGAAGCGTAGGAATTGATCAGCCGTCACCGACAAGCCACCAGCATCAGCGGGAGGGGGCACAGCCTCAGCAGGCTCAGGTGCATCATCATCCGCTCCAGCTTCCTCACCAGCATCAGCCTCAGCATCACTTTCGCTGTCACCACTCCCTTCCTCTTCATCGTCATCACTGTCCTCACTGTCTGAAAGAGGATAAGCAGCGGCAATAGCAGGAGGCATGGCATGGGATGGAGGATGTGAATGAGTCTGAGGAGAGTAAGCCTTGAGAAGGTCATCCTTGTCAGTGATCCACTCCTGACGCCAAGGGTGCCAACGGATGTTCATCCGTTGCACCATCATAAAATTGACGATGCTATCCTTCTTTGGCTGCTCAAAGGAAGTAGCATGGAGAGGCACATCAAGGAGGGTGAAGATTTTGGTCAAAAGGCGACCAAAAGGTAGAGTTTTGGATCGGCGCGGGTGCTCAGCCACATAAGTCATGGCCCGGAACAGGAACCGGACCAAATTGAAATGAATCCCTCTGGTAATATAAGAGAGAAGATAAATATCAATGAATTTCACCGTATCGTGATCACCGATACGGGGCGCAAGAGAGGTCTGAATAAGGCGCTCAATGATTCGATGGTTAGGGGTGAGCTGGGAGAGCTTGACAATTGGATTGTTGGGTTGTCCTGTGAGATGCTCAAGAGCGACAGCTAAATCAAAATCAGGGTCCCGAGGAAACTCCCCCTGAGCAAATGCATGAGGCCCGACATGAGGAACTCCTAGCATTCTGGCAACCTCCACAGATGTGAAAGGGATAGGTTGCCCAAGAGCGGTGGTGGAAATGGTATCGGTGTCGTCAGAAACCGACCACGTCAAGTGAGCATAAAACTCTTTGACAAGTAAAGGATAAATAACATCCTTCTCAGGAGGTTCAAAAAAGGAATGCCAGTGTTGATATTCAATAATGGAGAAAAGCTCGAGACGAGCAGAAGAAAGCCAAGAATAGTCAATCACTCTACCTGGCAGAATGACCTTGTCATGCCATATGTCCGGAAGTTGAGGAATTGAAGGAGGAGGAGGTGCTTCTTGAGCGATACCCTTTCCTTTGCGAGAAGAGCGAGGACCCATGAAGGCAAAAGGAGATAAAATGAGAGAGATTGAGAGAAGAATGGAGTTTGAGAGGGCAAGAATGAAGAAGGGAGGCTAGGGCTTTGGAGGAGCCGCACGAGAGAGAGAGAGAAGAAAGGGAGGGGAAGGGTTTAATTTTAATTTTAACCCTTTCTCCGGCCGGCCCAAAAAAGAAAAGCCCGACACCACCGGTTAACCGGTGATGTACCACCGGTTGACCGGTGGTATTAAAATTCATAAAATATAAAAAAAAAATTGAATTAAAATAAAAGAGTTAAATATTTAATAGTGCTCATTGACGAATCATTCCTAACTCCCCCTTAATAAAATCAAAACGTTCAACCGGGAGCGGTTTGGTAAAAATATCAGCTAATTGGAAATCAGTAGAAATGAAGTCCAAAGTGATATCCCCTTTTTGAAAATGGTCACGAAGGAAATGATGCCTTAAGTCTATATGTTTTGTTCTAGAGTGTTGTATTGGATTCTTAGAAATACTAATGGCACTAGTGTTGTCAAACCGAATAGGGACATGATCGTAGGAAAGGCCATAATCCAAGAGAGTGTGCTGCATCCAAATAATTTGGGCACAACAATTCCCAGCGGCTACGTACTCGGCCTCGGCAGTAGAAAGAGCAACACAGTTTTGCTTCTTGCTACTCCACGATACAAGGGACTTGCCTAGCAGATGACAGGTTCCACTAGTACTCTTTCGATCTAATTGACATCCGCCAAAATCAGCATCTGAATATGAAGAAAGTTCGAAAGAAGTATTAGAAGGATAAAATAAACCAATGTTTTTGGATCCTCTTAAATACCTAAAAATCCTTTTGACCGATTTAAAATGAGATTCTTTGGGATTGCCTTGAAAACGAGCACAAAGGCAAACACTGAACATGATGTCAGGACGGGTCGCAGTTAGGTAAAGTAGACTCCCGATCATACTCCTATAAAGCTTGTTATCAACCGGTTTCCCGACTTCATCTAACGTAAGCTTACAGGAAGTACTCATGGGGGTACTAATTTCCTTTACTTGATCCATACCAAAACGACTTAAGAGCTCGTTTGTGTATTTGTCTTGGCTTAGAAAAATACCTTTTGAATTTTGAAAGATTTGAAAACCGAGAAAAAATTTCAATTCCCCCATAAAGCTCATTTCAAATTCTTTTCTCATTAAATCTGAAAAATCAGTACAAAGTGATTCTTTGGTAGAACCAAAGATAACGTCATCGACGTAGATTTGGACGATCAAAAGATCTTTTGAAGCGTGTTTTAAAAAGAGGGTACAATCAGCTTGACCCATTTTAAAATCATTTTCTAAAAGGAATTTTGTTAACCGCTCATACCAAGCCCGAGGGGCTTGCTTTAAGCCATATAGAGCCTTGGTTAATTTAAAAACATGATTTGGAAATTTTGGATCTTCAAAACCGGGAAGTTGTTCAACAAAGATTTTTTCTGAAATAAAACCATTTAAAAAGGCGCTTTTAACATCCATTTGAAAAAGTTTGAAATTTAAGTGGGCGGCGAAAGCCAACAAGATCCTAATGGATTCCAATCTAGCAACGGGCACAAAGGTTTCACCATAATCAATTCCTTCTTCTTGATTATAGCCCTTAGCTACTAGGCGAGCCTTGTTCCGGGTTATATTTCCTTGATCATCAAGTTTGTTCCTAAAAACCCATTTAGTGCCAATAATTGGATGATCATTGGGTCTTTCAACAAGAGTCCAAACATCATTTCTAGAAAATTGATTTAGTTCATCTTGCATTGCAAGAACCCAATTCTCATCATTAATGGCATCATTAATGGTTTGAGGCTCTAGGTGAGAAATGAAGGCTTGATGTTCAACCTCGTTGAGGATTGATCTTCTAGTTTGAGTACCGGTTTGAAGATCACCTATAACATTTTCTAATGGATGGTCTCTAGAAGGTTTCCAAACCTTAGGCAAGGTGGAAGGCAAAGAAGGTGAAGAAGGTGAAGAAGGTTCATGATCATCATCCTCCTTGAGAGGAGAAGAGGAATCATTTAATTCAAGTTTATCAAGCTTATCTTCAACATCTTCAATGACCGGATGGGGTTTTGGAAGATTTTCATCAAACTTGACATGAGATGATTCTTCAATGGTTTTTGAACGTTTGTTGAAGACACGATAGGCTTTGCTTGAGTTGGAGTACCCAAGAAAAATACCTTCATCGGATTTGACATCAAATTTCCCAAGGTTACCTTTTGTGTTAAGGATAAAGCATTTACAACCAAACACTTTGAAATAACCAACTTTGGGCAATTTGCCTTTCCAAAGTTCATAGGGGGTTTTCTTAAGAAGGGGTCTTACAAGGACTCTATTGATAGTATAACAAGCAGTGTTAACTGCCTCGGCCCAGAAAAATTGAGGGAGGTTGAATTCACTAAGGAGGGTTCGAGCAATTTCTTGGAGAGTTCGGTTTCTCCTTTCAACCACTCCATTTTATTGTGGAGTCCTAGGGGCAGAGAAGGTGTGATTGTATCCTTGAGAGGAACACAATTCATCGAATTCTTTGTTCTCGAATTCACCTCCATGGTCACTACGGAGCGATATAATTTTATATCCTTTTTCGTTTTCTACTTTCCTAGAGAATTTCAAAAAGGTTCTACAAGCATCATTTTTATGAGCTAAAAAGAAAACCCAAGTGAAACGAGAAAAGTCATCTACTAGGACAAAGGTATAGGATTTTCCACCTAGACTTGCTACAGGGGTAGGACCAAAAAGATCAAGATGAAGGAGCTCAAGAGATTTTGAAGTGGACACTTCCTTCTTAGATTTGAAAGAAGACTTGTGTTGCTTGCCAAGTTGGCATGGCTCACAAATCAAATCTTTCTTAAACTTAAGTTTAGGAAGGTCACGGATGAGCTTGTTCTTATTAAGCTTTAGAAGTGAATGAGAGCTACAATGCCCCAACCTTCTATGCCAAAGCCAAGACTCATTGTCAAGAGCACTTAAACATTTAACATTTTGGCTAGCTAAAGACTTTAAATCAATAATGTAAACATTTTGAAAACGGGAAGCAGAAAATATCAATTTGTTTTGAAAATCAAACACATTGCATAAATCATTTTGAAAATTCACCGAAAAACCACTATCACAAAGTTGACTAATGCTAATTAGATTATGTTTTAAACCTTTGACAAATAAAACATCTTTAATTAAAGAGGTGCTACCAAATCCAATGGTACCTATTCCGACGATCTTGCTTTTTGAATTGTCACCGAAGGTGACATATCCTCCATCGAATTCTTCAAGGGAGTTGAACTCGGAGGGATCGCCACACATGTGCCTCGAGCATCCGCTGTCGAGATACCACGAGCCTTTCGTAGTCCTACTTCTTTGGCGTTTATCCTACAAAATCAAGAGAGAATAGATTTTGGTACCCATATAAGTTTGGGTCCGGAAAGATTAGCTAAAAGAGACTTTTGAACCCATATTTTTCTAGAGGGTTGCCATCTAAAATACTCATCCGAGTAGGTAATGGTTTTGGGGCTTCCATACCTTGCATTTTTACAATCACATTCATAAATCATGTGCCCGGTCTTTTTACAATAATTACAAAATTTATATTGAGAGCTCCCCCTAGTGGGTGCTCTAGAAAGAGTGGCTTGTTTGTTAAAGCCAAGTCCATGTGTTGTTCTAGCCGAACGCTGAGAACCTAGTAATTTGGTCAAATTTTGTTCACCTTGGGTGAACTTGGCAAGAGACACCCTTAGATCTTTAATGGTTGAATTCAAAGAATCAACATTTGGAATATCTTGGTTCTTAAGGGTAAGTTCCTCATTCTTTTTGAGAAGTTGTTCTTTTTCAGAAATGAGAATTTTATTTTTCTTTTTCAAAGTCATAAATTTAGAGGTAAGTTCGTGAAAACCTTCCTCTAATTGATCTCTCGCATTTTGGAGATCTTCATAGGACATGTCATTATTGAAAGAGGAAGATGAGGAAGAGGAGTCGGAAGAAGATACCTCATCAAATGCCATTAGGCATTTTCCACCTTCATCGCTTGAGTCGCTTGAAGACATGGAGTCATCACTTGCACTCCATGTGGATGCTTTGAAAGCCTTCTTGTTTTTCTTTTCTTTTACCCTTTTCTTGAAAATGGAGCACTCCGGTTTAATGTGGCCTTTCTTTCCACATTCAAAGCATGTAACTTCATTCTCCGCTTTGGGCTCTTCCTTTCGTGCCCTTCGAAAGTTCTTCTTTTTCTTCATGAATTTGCTCATTTTTCTTGCTAGTTGAGCAATCTCGGATTCGCTATCAGCGGAGGAGCTTTCTTCCTTTGCTTTGAAAGCAATGTTCTTTTTCTCCTTGAAGGTTTTACCTTCTTTATCGGCTTGCCTCTTCATGGTGATCTCGTAGGTCATGAGTGATCCAATGAGTCCTTCAACCGGCATTTTCTTGACATCTTTTGCTTCTTGAATTGCGGTCACCTTTGGTGCCCATGAGCTTGGTAGGACCCAAAGAATCTTCTTGACCATCATTTCTGCAGAAACATCCTCACCAAGAGATTTTCTTCCATTGCAAACGTCAGTAAAACGAGTAAACATTTCAGTAATTGATTCGTGTGGGTGCATGGTGAAACTTTCAAAATCTTGGCGATACATGTCTAATCTAGTGTTTTTGACTTTGTTAGTGCCCTCATGGGTTACTTCTAAAAGTTTCCAAATTTCATAAGAAGAGGAGCAAGTAGAAACACGGTTGAATTCATTACGGTCTAGCCCACAATGAAGAGCATTCATGGCTTTGCCATCAAGTTCAAAATTGGCAATGTCTTCAGGGGTCCATTTGGACTCATCCTTGTTAGATAAAGTATAGCCTTGCATTACAATCCTATAGATAGGATAACCAATGCTTCTAAGAAAAGTAATCATGCGAGTTTTCCAATAAGTGTAATCGGTTCCATCAAAGAATGGAGCCCGAGTCATAGAATACCCTTCGGGAGCATGCGAGGAATTAGCCATCAAAAAGGATCTTAAGTTTGTAACCGGTTAAGGTATTACACAAACGCTTCCTTTGATACTGTTAAACCCTCTTTTGTATTATTATGGGTATTTCCGAGTCCCACATCGGAATACTCCCTTGTACATTCCGCTTTTTCATTCTATAAAAGAAGAGCCCCACCTCACCTTGAAGGTAAGTGGGTTTCCCTATTCTACATGGTATCAGAGGGATTTTTATCCCGAACCCTCCCTCCCTTGCGGATTCCCGGCGTTCTCCCGGCTCCGCCTCTCTCCCTCCTGCCCTAGCCCGTCCCGGCAGGCCATCCCTCCCGGCAGGCCCTCCCTCCCGGCGCACCTCTCCTCTCCGGCCTGCACCCTCCCGGCAGGCCCTCCCTCCCAACGCTCGCGGCTCCCGCCGCCTTCACCCGCGCGCCCCGCCGGCGGCCTCCCGCTGCTCCCGGCGGCCTCCCGCTGCTCCCGACGCCATCACCCGCTCGCCCCGCCGGAACGGCCTCAGCCGCTCTGCCCTGCGCGGCCTCCCAGCGCCTCCCGCGCCTCCCGCGCCTCCCTCTGCTCGCGCAGCCCTCCATCGCGCAGCCCTCCATCGCGCCGGCCCTCCATTCCCCCGGCGCCTCCTGCTGCTCCCGCACGCTCCCGGCACCCCGGCGTCTCCAACTCGCCCCGCTTCGCCCTCGGCCTCTGTCCCAACGGACCCTCCCGGCAGAGCGCCCTTCTCCCGGCGGCACGCCCTCATCCCCGCAGAGCGCCCTCGTTCCGGCAGCCCTTCCAGCACGCGCACGTCCTGCGCCCGATCATCCCGCCGGCCCGCTGGCTCAGCTCCCGCCGCTTCCATGGCGGACTTCTCGGGACGTGGTCGTGCTTCACGTCGTCCACGTCCCTTCTGTCACCATTGTGGCACGTTTGGCCACCTGATCGCCCGATGTTGGGTCCTGCATGGCCGACCATCTCAGCACCTGCGGCAGGGACAACCCGCGGTCCGGGACGTGTCCTCGACTGTCGCCTCTCTTTTCCCGTCTCTGGCCCTGTCTATGGCCGACCTCAGGCGGCCTCATGATCCACCGGCCTCTGTCCGCCCCGCTCCCTCCTCGGCTTCTCTGGCCCGTACTGTTTGCCCCACTGCCTTGGTCAGTCATTGCTCCCCTGCATGGCTGCTGGACTCAGGTGCCTCCGACCACCTCACCGGTGATGCTGGTATGTTGACGTCTTATTGCCCTTATGCCGGTTCTTCAGCCATCACCGTCGCTGATGGGTCCACTATCCCCATAGCGGGCTTCGGCGCATGCTCCCTGACTCCTTCGATACATCTACCCTCTGTGGCACATGTGCCCCGCAGTCCCTTTAATCTGCTTTCCATCAGTAAACTGACTAAGGATTATAACTGTGCGGCCATATTTACCTCATCTGGTGTTGTGTTTCAGGAGCAGGCTACAAACCGGAAACTTGGTCGAGGCCGACTTCGAGACGGGGTCTACATGTTCGAGGGGCCCGCGCCCATTGCTTGCACCTCTACCTCTTCTCGGGCACTTGATCTCCATTTCCGATTAGGGCACCCGCCTGCATCCACCATTCATCAGATGTTTCCGAACTTCCGTAGGACTCCTACTTTTCATTGTGAGTCATGCTCTTTTGCAAAACATCATCGCTCTTCCTACATTCCTCGCACGGATACACGGGCCTCCCACCCCTTTGATCTGGTTCATTCCGATGTTTGGGGCCCGTGTACCGTTCCGAGTCACTTGGGCTATAAATACTATATCTCCTTCATTGATGACTATTCGCGAATGACGTGGCTTTACCTTCTTCGGGAACGCTCCGAAGTGTTTTCCACCTTCCAAACCTTTTTTCATGAAATTAAGAATCGTTTTTCTATCTCGGTCAAATGTCTCTGCTCGGATAATGGGCGCGAGTATCTCTCCACTTCTTTTCGGCAGTTTCTCCGGGAGAATGGCATCCTTCATCAGACCTCCTGTCCTGATACACCCCAGCAGAACGGCGTGGCCGAGCGGAAACACAGACATATTCTAGAGACTGCCCGTGCCCTCCTCTTCCACCGACAGGTGCCTCTGCTCTTTTGGGGCGATGCCATTCTCACTGCTACCTACCTCCTCAATCGCCTTCCTTCTTCTATCCTTAAGGGGGAGACTCCCTTTCGGGCTCTTTTCCCCACTCTCCCTCTTCATTCCCTCCCTCTTCGAGTGTTTGGCTGCTTGTGTTATGTTCGTGACACTCGCCCTGGCCGCACCAAACTCTCTCCCAAATCTCTCCGCTGCATATTTCTCGGTTATTCCCGCACTCAGCGCGGATACCGCTGCTTCTCCCCGGACCTTCGCCGGTATGTCATCTCCGCCGATGTCTCCTTTGTGGAAAGTTCTCCATTCTCCTTTCCCTCTCCTCCTCCTGACTCTGCCATTGATAACTGTCTTCCCCTCATCATCCAGCCTCTTCCGGACTTGCCTCCTCCTACCTCTCCTCCTCCTGGCCCTGTCCTCGATGATTGTCCTCCTCTCCTCCTCCATCCTCCACCGGCGTCAACCGCTGTTGACACCCATTTTGGTCAGGTCTACTCCCGCCGCCCTTCGACTGTCTTCCCCGTTCCGGCCAGTGACACTGATGCTCCCGCTTCGTCCGCTGCTCCTGCTCCGCCACCCGCGGACTTGCCCATCGCCCTACGGAAAGGTACTCGCTCCTGCCAGAGTACTCCTCTATTTGCATCTTCTTACAGGGGTTTGTCCGCTCTGGAGACGGTTTCTATACCTCGCACAGTTGGTGAGGCCAAATCTCACCCCGGGTGGCTCGCAGCCATGCGGGATGAATTGCAGGCTCTGGAGGAAAACCATACTTGGGATCTTGTCTCCCTTCCAGCAGGCAAACAGGCAGTGGGCAGCAAATGGATTTACACGGTCAGGCTGAATCCCGATGGTACTCTTCATCGCCTCAAAGCCCGCCTTGTGGCCAAAGGCTTTGCTCAGACATACGGCGTTGACTACTTTGATACCTTCTCCCCGGTTGCCAAGATGGCCTCTGTCCGGCTATTCATCTCTCTCGCCGCCCATCATCGGTGGCCTCTTCATCAATTGGATGTCAAGAAAGCATTCCTCCATGGCTTCCTTGAGGAAGAAATCTATCTCCAGCAGCCCCCCGGATTTTGTGCTGCCGGCGCTGAATCTCGTGTTTGCCGTCTCCGCCGCTCTCTTTACGGCCTCAAGCAGTCTCCCCGTGCTTGGTTTGGCCGCTTTAGCACGGTCGTCAGCGACTTTGGGCTTTCCCGCAGTATGAAAGACCACACTGTCTTCTACAGGACGACTCCCCATGGCTGCATCTTATTGGTCGTCTATGTGGATGATATCGTCATCACCGGCAGCGACTCTGTGGGTATCACCCATCTCAAGGCTCATCTTCACCAGCACTTCCACACTAAGGATCTTGGTCCTCTCACATACTTCCTCGGCATCGAGGTTTCCTACTCCTCTGCCACCATCTCCCTCTGCCAACGGAAGTATGCTTTGGATATATTGCAGGATGCTGGGCTGACTCAGGCCACTGCGGTCGATACTCCTCTGGAGCCTGGCGAACGGTCTCTTTATGCCTCCTCGGCTCCATACCCCCATCCCGAGCGGTACCGTCGATTGGTGGGCAAACTCAATTATCTCACCATGACTCGACCCGACATTTCCTGTGCGGTAGCCAAAGTGAGTCAATTTATGGAGCATCCCACCACATCTCAGTGGGATGCTGTCATCCGCATCGCCAAGTACATCAAACGGGATCCTGCCCGTGGTCTTCACTACTCCCAGCATCCTCATCAGCATATTGAGGCCTTTTGCGATGCTGATTACGCTGGCTGCCTTGCCACTCGGAAATCTACCTCTGGGTTCGCCATTTTCTTCGCAGGCAACCTCATTTCTTGGCGCAGCAAGAAACAGACGGTCGTCTCTCGATCCAGTGCCGAGTCTGAGTACCGTGCCATGGCCACCGTTACTACCGAGATCCTTTGGCTTCGGCAACTCCTCCAGGAGCTTGGCTTTCCTCAGCAGACTTCTGCTCACATATGGTGTGACAATCAGGCAGCCACTAAAATTGCTTCGAATCCCGTCTTCCATGAACGCACGAAGCATATTGAGGTGGACTGTCACTTTCTTCGCCACCACCTGGAGCACAACCATGTCAGCTTTAGCCACATTCCGACGGCAGACCAGCTTGCTGACATCTTCACCAAAGGCCTCCCTGGTGCTCGCCTTGCCTCACTTAGTTCCAAGCTGGGGATCCGCCACATCTGACACCCAGCTTGAGGGGGAGTAGTTATGGGTCTTGTGTGGTGTCTTCTTATTCTTTTTTGTGGGACTCGTTGTCCAAGCTGGGTCTGTCCAGCTTGAGGGGGAGTGTTAAACCCTCTTTTGTATTATTATGGGTATTTCCGAGTCCCACATCGGAATACTTCCTTGTACATTCCGCTTTTTCATTCTATAAAAGAAGAGCCCCACCTCACCTTGAAGGTAAGTGGGTTTCCCTATTCTACAGATACCAAATGTTGGGTCGTAGAGGATGGAAAGAGGGGGGGTGAATTGCCTTTTCAAAAATAATTAACAATTTAAAACAATTATCAATGCAGCGGAAATAAAAAAGGCAAGACACAATTTGATAACGAAGTTCGGCTTAATTCCCAAGCCTACGTCTCCGCTCCCAACAAGAATCGTTGAGAGATTTATACGTCAGCTTGCTTTTTAATGGTTGTAGCAAGAAACCCACTAGCCGTTTTAAGGTAGGCTAGAACATGAGAGGTTTGTTTTAATCCAAACCCAATGAAGAACTAAACAAATAAAATAATACAAACACACGGAAGCCTTGAGCGCCAAAAGTGTGAGAGCAGCTGATGGAGAGGGAGCTCAAGCTTCAAGGATGGTAATGGATCACAAGAGGCCTTGGAGATTTGTCGTTAGAGCGTCAAGACATCAAAATATATTTCCGTTGTGTTCCCGGCATCCATGGTTTCTTATTTATAGGAGAAATACCCATAAACACTTCAATATGGCCGTTGGAGGGCTTTCGGAGCCGTTGGGGGTCAAAAGTACAAGTCTGGTCAAAGCCCAACGGCTAGTTTGACTGGGCACACCGGTTGGCCGGTGGTGTCTCACCAGCTGGCCGGTGGTCCACCGGCTGGCCGGTGCTGAGCTCCCGGCTGGCCGGTGGTCCAGACAGAGCAGGCTTTCTATCTGGGTTCCACCGGCTGGCCGGTGGTCATCCACAGGTTGGCCGGTGTCACCAGGCAGTGGGCAAGCCTACTGCCTGGGTCCTCCGGCTGGCCGGTGGGCAAGAACCGGTTGGCCGGTGCCCATACCGGCCGGCCGGTGCTCTAGCACCGGCTGACCGGTGGCTCTGGCAGAAAGCAATGCTTCTGCCAGAGACCACCGGCCGGCCGGTGGACTCAGAGAGTCCACTATCAGCCTTCTTGGGCCAACTCCTGGGCAACCTTTTTCCTAGCATCAAAACATTTGAAAACAAGTTAGAACACGATAAGAGTGATTGTGATCATTAAAATCCAAGAGAGGGGGGTACAACAGTAGGGGGTGCCCAATACTTCTCTAAGTTGGACTTAAAATCTGGCTACCATCAAATCAGGATGCGGGAAGATGATATTGAGAAGACTGCTTTCCGTACTCACAGCGGTCACTATGAATTTTTAGTTATGCCTTTTGGATTGTCCAACGCTCCATCAACATTTCAGGCTGCCATGAATGATGTGTTTCGGCCATTTCTCCGGAAATTTATTCTGATTTTTTTTGACGATATCCTCATTTACAGCAAGGATTGGCAGCAACATCTCCACCACCTTTGCCTGGCTCTTCAATCCCTTCGCCATCATTGCTTTGTGGCAAACCCCAACAAGTGTTTATTTGCGCAATCTAGTATTGGTTATCTTGGTCATATTATCTCTTTTGAGGGCGTGTCGGTGGATCCCGCCAAAGTTCAGGCTGTTGTTGATTGGCCCCAACCTCTAACCGTCAAGGGAGTTCGTGGTTTTCTTGGCCTTACCGGTTATTACCGAAAGTTTATCAAGGGTTACGGTCAGATTGCTCACCCACTTACCGTTTTAACCCGTAAAACAGGCTTCCTTTGGAATTCCGCTGCTCAGGCTGCTTTTGAACATTTAAAACTCCTTCTCCCCACCACTCTGGTGCTTGCCTTACCCGACTTTTCCAAACCTTTTGAGGTGGAATGTGATGCTTCGGGTTGTGGCGTGGGCGCGGTGCTTATGCAAAACCGTCGTCCAATCGCTTATTTCAGCAAAGCTTTTGGTGACAAAACGCTGGCCAAGTCCACTTATGGGAAGGAAATTATGGCTTTGGTATTGGCCATCCAACATTGGTGCCCTTATTTATTGAGCAGCACTTTCACAGTATTTTCTGACCACCGCAGTCTTCAATTCCTTCTTCGGCAGCGGGTTGTGTCCGCAGATCAACAAAACTGGATTGCGAAATTATTGGGCTATCGTTTTAATGTCAAATTCAAGCCCGGTTCCACCAATTCCACAGCAGATTCTCTATCTCGGAGAGAGGACACGGCTGATTCTTATTTTCTTCAAACTTATCCCGTATGGGCTGATAATACTACATTAACCGCTGTTGTCCAGACTGATCCCGCCCTCCAGCGGATCATTCAGGGCCTCCAAGTGGACAACTCTTCTAAACCTGGCTTCACCTATTCAAACGGTCTCCTCCGTTACCAGGGCCGCCTTGTAATTTCTGCTGCTTCTCCCTGGGTGCCTCAACTGTTGGCTGAATTTCATGTCACGCCTCACGGTGGCCATGCGGGTTTTTATCGCACCTATAGGCGGCTGGCTGCTAATTTGTATTGTATAGGTATGCGCCGGCAAGTCCTCGAATATGTTCGGCAATGTGACATTTGTCAACGTTACAAATATTCCACTTTGGCCCCGGCAGGATTACTGCAACCTCTTGAACTCCCTACCCACATTTGGGCTGATATCTCTATGGATTTTATCTCGGGTTTACCAAAATCTCGTGGCTATGATGTGATTTTGGTTGTGGTCGATCGGTTGTCCAAATATGCTCACTTTATTTCTATGAAGCATCCCTTTACAGCCAAGTCCGTGGCTGCGATTTTTGTTCAAGAAGTGGTACGCTTGCATGGCCTGCCAGCATCTATTGTAAGTGACCGTGATCCAGTTTTCCTTAGCAATTTTTGGACCGAACTCTTTCGTCTTCACCATACTAAACTCAAATTCAGTTCGGCTTATCATCCGCAATCCGACGGCCAAACGGAAGTCGTCAACCGGTGTCTTGAGACCTACCTCCGTTGCTTTGCTGGCGAACAGCCCAAATCCTAGTCATTTTGGTTACCTTGGGCTGAATTTAATTATAACACCTCTTGGCATTCAGCTATCAACACAACTCCTTTCAAGGTAGTTTATGGCCGCCCACCGCCTACACTTCTTAGTGCTCCGCCTTCTGAAATACGTGTGGATGTCGTTGCTACAGCCTTGGGAGATCGGGATGAAGCCCTTCGCCAACTAAAGCATCATTTGCAGCGTTCTCAGAGTTATATGAAATAGCGGGCGGACCGCCATCGTCGACATGTGGAATTTCAGGTGGGGGACTATGTGTATCTCAAGCTGCGCCCTCACCGTCAAACTTCACTGGCTCAACGAATTAATCACAAGTTGTGTCCCCGTTTTTTTGGCCCTTTCCGCATCTCAAAACGAGTTGGCCCTGTTGCCTATCATTTGGAGTTACCCGACTCTGCCCGCCTTCACCCTGTTTTCCATATTTCTCAACTTAAAAAAGTTGTGGGCAACCTCCCAGTTCAGCCTTCTCTCCCAGAGCACTTGGCTCCTGATTCTGCGGATTGGCCTGAACCTGCTGCTATCCTAGCACAGCGCTTCCAGCAGCGCGATGGCAGCCCTGTCCCTCAGACTCTTGTTCAGTGGCACGGCCAAACCAGTGATGACGCCACTTGGGAGGATGATTATGTCCTTCAAAATCAATTTCCCTCTTTTCAGCTTGCGGACAAGCCTGTATCTCAAGCCGGGGGGAGTGTTACGGCGGGACCCTGGATAGTTTACACACGCAGGGGCAGATCTGGAAATATGGGTAATACACAGGGAGAATCAGTTATGGGTGGTCCCACTACATAGGGAGAATCAGCTGGGGAAAATCCAGCTGTCCAAACAGAAAAAGGGAAGGGCAGAATAGAGAATTCTCAGGGGGAAATCACTTAGAAGATGAGCTGTTTAAATGGGGGACCCGCAGGGAGTGTGGGGTCTGGAATATTCTCCTTTCTGTTTGTTCGGCCAGGGGGCTTGGGAGGGAGAAGCAGGTTCTCCTGTAAGTTTTTCTCTTTTCTGTTTTGATTCTGTGGAATTTCTAGTTTTCTCCTGCTGTAAAGGTCAGTGATCTAAACTTCTGGAATATATTCCGGTGTTTAGTTTTTATGTTTGTGTGTGAATCTTATCACCCTCCATACGTCCCTGAACAAGGGGAACCTTCAACGCCTCTGGTGTTTTGTTTGTCCGGAAGTACAGCTCTGCTTGTATAATCCATCCCCTGGCAGCCGTACCATTAAACATCGGAAACTCAACTCACCGCACATATGATAACGGAACAAGTGTTGCGTCTAGAGAATGCTTCACTCGAGGAGTGGACGCTTTTGTTTCCTGCACAGCAGAGTGCATACCTGACTCCACGATGCCCAGCCCTGGAGGTGCTGCCTTCTGCAGCGATTGTGTCACCAAACAACACACCAAAGAAGATGGCGGCATTCGAAACAGCAGGTCGGATCAATTGATAAGAACCTTTGCTCCAACAGCCCCTTCGAGAGGGCTACTTTGTATATATGGTAGATTGTAACAGATTTACAGGAAAAAGGAAACAGAAGAAGAACTAGTAGAAAATATAGAGGAGAAGAAGAAGCATACTCGGAAGGTCTGGTTGCTCTTTCTTCCAAGCTTTCCACCCGAATCCCATAACAAACTATCCCCCCTCTGCCCCTCTCCCACTTCCCCCATTTAACATCCTCCGCTCAGTGGATCCATTGTGCAACAATCGTGGGCCCCTCCTCCCGGAATATTCCCCAATATTATTCCCGCAGTTGGTTAGGGTTTAACAGCTGATAGCCAGGCTGTGTTGTGGGCCCCCCTTCCCTCCTTCCAGAATCGATTGTGGCCAGCTGTGTTATGGGCCCCTTCCCTCCTTCGAGAATCGATTGTGGCCAGCTGTGTTGTGGGGGCATAGAATTAGTTATGGCCAGTTGTAGTGTGGTGGTATGGTTTTTAACAGAGGTTTTGATGTTTATTTATAGTGAATAATAAAGATGAAATAATACTAAAACTCTAATGTGAGGTGTACCTAGCTTGGATACATACTAAAACAAAAAAGAAACATCCCCTAACACTCCCCCTCAAACTAAACATGTCTGGCTTGCAATACAAATTCAAAAAACCAAAAAACGGAAAAATGTTGAAGCAAAAAAGCCCGACGGCGATCCAAGCAGCAACCAAAAGGCCCGATGGAGATCCGAGCAGTAGTGGAAAGTCCCAACGAAGGTCCAGTCAACGATGGAATGACCCAACGAAGGTTCGGGCAACTTGATGGATATGCGGCAAGCAAGGGTTCTAGAAACATAGGTGAAATTTTTTAGCGGCAAGCAGGGGTTCCAGGAACATAAGTGAAATTTTTGAGCGGCAAGCAGGGCGTGATAAATATATATGCTCCACTTGAGTGGGGATGTTAGAGTATTTTGAATATTAGATATTTTGGATATGAGGGTTTGAGAGGGTCATCGGCTTTGTATTTTTTAAATTGAAAATCTCCCCTTATCTCGGGATTGTATCTTATATCTTCATCCATAAATAAACCTACCGGACCTCGCTTTGAGAGCACGGTTTCCCGGTATTCAATTTCCATTTATTAGTAACCAAAATTATAAAAGTTTTCAAGCCACACAAGTCAAACACTTTGTTCCTCCAAACATAAAGACCATTTCAAGCTACAAATTTGTTTCCAGAAATAGATAATAACTTCATGTTTAAAACTGTCCAATTGTAAATTCACAATAAAAAATAATAAAAGTTTTCAAGCCACACAAGTCAAACACTTCGTTCCTCCAAACATAAAGACCGTTTAATATTTCATTTTCAAGCTACAAAATTGTTTCCAGAAATACATAATAACTTGATGTTTAAAACTATCCAATTGTAAATTCACAATAAAAAAAATAATATAATAATGTATTTGTAAATATTTTAAAACTCACTTAAAACCATTTCAAGATGAGAA
Organism: Viscum album; assembly: GCA_963277665.1. NCBI lineage: Eukaryota > Viridiplantae > Streptophyta > Magnoliopsida > Santalales > Viscaceae > Viscum > Viscum album. The sequence continues at coordinate 203,707,426 of OY728132.1, read as the reverse complement.
CCGCGGGAAATCATTAAAACCAGGTGAAAGACTGCGCAAGCTGTAAATTCAGAATAAGTCAATTGTAAATATTTTAAAACTCAGTTATAACCATTTGAAGATGAAATCTGCAATAACTCATTGAACAGTTTGGATGACCTTAAACATGCTTTGATGACTTTGTGGTTCTTAATATTGAATAGTTATAAATGAGTTAAAATATTTACAACTATATTATTCTACATTTGCATCTGATTTATAATGATTTACAATTCCAAAATACAAAAAAAAAAACATGCCAACTCAATCAAAGGAAATGATAATTTTGTCTTTTAACACATTTCATAAATGCCTAATGAGGACTTGACCTTTGATTGTCATTTTAAAATTTATGTTTATCACTATCAGTATTTACTTTCATAGTCTTCCATTGTCATTCTCTCTAAATAAATTATGGTTGGCTCACACACAAATTTCCTTACTGAAATTAGAACTTTTTTTTTTTTTTTTGAGGTTTCATAATTCATAATAGTAAGATTTTTAAGTTCTATAATTTACTAACACTATAAAATCATACAATAGTGTAAAAATTAAGTCTAACATTAAAATCAGTAAGAGTCAACTGGATTCGGCCCTGAGGAATTCAATCTTACTAATATCACTGCACATGGTAACAACATCATTAACAAATACAAGAGGGAAAACAATTCAACACAAGGTGAAATCTAGCACACGGACCAACTCCATGAAAGCACCGAAGGGCCAAATTTTGTTTTAAATTGGTCAGATGAATTTAATCAAAGAAAACCAACTTTCACTTTGAAAGAAAATTTGAAATGGGTAAAAAAAATTAAAAATTAATATATAATAATAGAAGCATAAAAAATAAGTACAACAAAAAGCTAGGGTACTACAAGAGCCTACTTTTAAAGCACCCCAAAGCCCGAGGCTTTTCAAGCAAATTGTCAGATTTCGATGTAGTTTTGAGAGACCATGCTTAACAATCAGGGCAGCACCATTTTTGCTGAGCATTGATGCACACTGAATAAAATCACAACAAAGTATGCTAAAGTGAAAATCATTTGCAGAGGCAAACAATAGCATCAAAGATGAAAGGATGCTAGGATATGATACCAGTTCTTTTATCTTCTCAAGTTCCAAACAATAAAACACAGGGAAACAAGATGCTGTGTCCAGGACAGGACCATAGTGATAAACTTTAATTTTAGCAGATGTTACAAAATTTTTCATCTCCCTGTCTTCAACAGTGTGAATCTGTTAAATGAAGAGGAAGATATTTAGAGAACCAGTGCAAAAATTAACAGACACAAACAAATCTCATTTTGAAACAACAGAAAAAAAAACATTTCATTAAACTAGGCACAACCAAAGGAAATTAGGAATTGCGAGCAATTACACTTATCAACAGTATTTAGAAAATCATTTTTAAATAAACATCAGAGGTTATAAACTCACGCCTACTGGAAATCATGAAAGATGTAAGCAAAGGGCTTGGCAGAAACTATCATTGCAAATAGTTTAATAGCTTTTTTTCTATGCTAAAATTTGTGCCTTCGGTGCAGTCAAAGAAAAAAGAAATCAAATCTAATGTGGACTGAATTAGAAATTGTGTACTCTTTCACCCTAAAAAAAAAGATTTTAAAAGCTCGCACACTGATCAAAATCAATTTAAATACGCACAATGAACCTACCAATGCATCCTCAAATATTTTCCAAGCAAGAAGAGTTCTAACAGATGCTTTTCAATAGGTTTATTTGATCTTTTAGCTTTACACAAGGCTGTCCATTGTGCTCCAACATTTCAAGGCAAGATAACAGGAAAATTATAAATAAGTGCCAGAGAACAAAAGCAACTGCTTTTATATCAAAAAGAAAATGCAAGAACACATACGGAAAAGAGCTCCAATTCTTCAATAATTATAATCTAATTCATTACAACAGCGTCAAAACACTAGCAAAGACTGAATGGATCAAAAGTTGGGTACAAAAAAGCTACCTTAGCATGAAGCAAAGCCTGAAGACCAGCGACGGAAGAACCTGAATTAAAACACAATGAAATTACAAGAAAATTGTCAAATACAAATAATTTAGGAATTTCAATAAGTTTGCAAATGAGAAAATTTTAAAAATAACAGTTACCAGAAGCAAGAAATACAACCATGTTTAACATTGCCAAGTTTAACTTAGAGATATGAGAATATCATCAGGAGTATCTCAATTTCATGCCATAAATGCGCCAGTGGTAATTTCATGCCATAAATGCGCCCATGGTAATTTCATCCCATAAATGAGCCAAACCATGTTTAACATTGCCATGGTTAACTTGAGGCCAGGGTCAGGTAAGGTCTGCGGGCCGTGGAATCTTTGTGGGGTGATGGGTGCGGGTTGGTATCTAGGAGTAGAGACCAGGTTGGGTCTGGGGATCCTAGGATTGTTATCTAGGAGTAGAGATCGGGTTGGGTCTGGGGATCCTAGTGGAAGCCCTTACGTGCGAGATGGGGATTTCGATGGGTTTGGTGTGTCGAGCTTGCATGTTCAAGTCTGGTTTGGGAGATTAGCCTGCGAGCCTAGGTGTTTGACGAGATGTGCTTCGAGGTGTAGGCTAGGTCGACGGAGACTAGTATCAGGTTGTGAGTCATGGTGTGCAAATGTGTCGGGATACGTTATGAGTGGCCTACCCTGAGTGAGAGGGCAGAAGCCGAGGGTTGAGATGGGACCTACCCTGAGTAAGAGGGTTAAGATCATGGTTCAGTATGAGACCCCACCCTGAGTAAGAGGGTGTTGGTATGAGATGTGATATGTGATAAGGTATGAGGCCTCACCCAGAGGGTAGTGGTCGGAGATGTGTTACGAAACATGGTATTGGACCTCATCCTGATTGAGGGTGGTGGAAAGTGATGGGTTATGAGATCAAGATTCGATGAGGGGCCCAACCATGAGTGAAAGGGTGGAGGACACAATTTTTGTATGATGCAGTTGAGATTCAGAGTGGACCCTGCCCTAAGTGAGAGGATAGAGGTCGCGACGAGGTATGACAGCCTACCCTGAGTCACAAGTAATGGGTCGGGGTTTGTGGCACAAGGTGACTACTTGCAGCATAGGTTGAGTCGGGTATGGTCAAGTGTCGTGATGGCCTGGTTAGCACACGATGACCCGACGTGCATTCTTGTATGTCACATGTTCTGTCATTTATTTTCCTCATGCATGCATGTAACGAACCAACCCGGGTCAACCCATCAAGTCACCCAAACCGCTCCACCACAAGGCCCGAGGTGCGTTCCCGGTCGCCCCGGGCTGGCAACTGGTGTCAGGGTATCACAAGTGACCAAGTGGGAATAGTTTCACCCTTAAAATCTAATAATTATCTCACACGGATTCCATCAGGAATCCAACATGACTCGTTTGTAAGTTGGACATCCACGCCATCAGACAAACAAGAAAACAGATAACACATCAAGTCCAACAGAGTAAACGTAGCATAAACAATAAACCATAACCAACATCAAGTGAAAATTAAAAGCAGAAGCCAACAACGACGTATATACATAACAAGCATCAAAAGAGTAAGTCCAAGGTCAGTTAAACCAATACATAACAAAGACCAAAATCCAAAAGCGGAGGATCCCCGCAATGTCCATCAAACTATCTCCATGTGGCCCTTGACCACCTCCAAACCCATACCACGGAAGGCGAAAATACGCCAAGTGGCCCACCATGTGATGCGGCAACTTTACCTTTACCTGTGTCAGATAAAACCAAATTTGCATACGCCCAAAGGCGTGTGCGGGTGTGAGGCAAAGCTCAATATTTCACAAAGCAAATCCCGGGTTCTAGTTTCAAAAACCATTTTGAAAACCATTTCCATTTTAAAAGCACTTCCATAAATCCTTGTGATTTTATAAACATGTCAACCCACACCATTTACAGGCAACATCCAAATAAATATGTGAGGGTAATAGATAATAATCACATCATCATATCAACACAAGAGTGGGCATAAGTAATCAACAACATCTCAAGCATAACATAAGCACCATGGGGGAAGCTTCGACATATGGGTTTCAAAGGAAAGTAGGACCCGCACACTAAACATTGGTTCGTCTATGATCTTAAACAAGTAATAAGACCCGGGCCTCTCAAGACATCACTGGAAACGACCCCTAGCACCACGCCTAAAGCTACAGTAACAACCGTCCAATCACCTGCCTACCCAAGATCACCCATGTGCCAACATAATCAACATCCAAGCCAAATCAATATCCAAGGCAACTGTAGAATGATAACAAAAGAGTGGACCAAATACCCAAAATGTCTCTCTAAGAGAGGTCTTGAGGTTATTTTATAATGAATAATAAAGACCACATAAAACCATGGTTGTTGCCCCCCCCTCATGATAACAAAACATGACAAAACAAAACAAAAGATAAACCGCCATGGCTGTTGCCCCCCCCCCTCAAGAAGTTGATAGATGAGGCTGCTGAAAAAGATTGTCAACCAACGAACAACGCCCGTCATGCAGAACCAGCAGGAATAGCTGGAATGAGGATGCAACGGTAGGCGGGGCTGGTCGGCAGAGCGCTGGGAAAGCCGCATAGGCGAGGCCGGACGACGGAGCGCCAGGGAAGCCGCACTGGCCGGGCCAGATGACGGAGCACCGAGAAAGCCGCACTGTTGGGGTCGGACGATGGTGAAGCTGCACAAGCGGGGTCGGACGATAGAGCGTCGGGAAAGCCGACGAGATCTCGCCGCCACTTAGCGGAAGAAGGAACGAGCGTTGCAAGTTGAAGGCGCGAGAGGAGGGTAAGCAGGGAGGCGACGTCACAGGAGGGAGGAGGCGGGATGTGGCTCTGGTGAACCCGATTAGGCCGGCAATCAGAACTCAAGGTGGTTGGGACTCCCAGATCTGGGTGAAGCCGCGATGGTTGACGGTGATCCGAAAGCAAAAGAAGAAAAAAATGGATCGACGAAGGAGATGTCACGCGGGGAGGGATGCGCGCGGGACGAACGACGCACAGGGAGGGACGCACCACAGCAGGGTGAGGCGGTGGCGTCCGAGAGGTCCTGCGACAGCGGAGGCTGACTTGCTGGGAGGCAGGGCCGAGCGCGGTCACGGGTGGGCGACAACCACGGAAGAGCCCGTGGCGGATGGGATCCGGCCGGATCTCAGAGAGGGGTGGCCGCCGGAGGCTGTCGCGATCGACAGGAGAGGGGCGCAAGGGATCCGCTCGGGCATGCCAGCGAGCTGGCGTACAATTGCGCGCAGCAAAAGGAAGGAGCGGTCTGTCGGAGAGAGCGCCTCAAAGAACCGTCGCGCACAGCATAGGAACCGCACAGAAGGCGCTAGCGGCGGGAGGCTGCCTTGGAGGAGCAGCGGAGGGGGGGGCGACTCATTTGGCTGGGAGCCCCCGCCCACGACCAGGGGAAAAACACCAAGAAAACCTACGATGAGAGAAAAATGGGAGGGGATCAGGTTAGAAAACTCTCTAATACCATGTAAAATGATAACAAAAGAGTGGACCGGATACCCAAGATATCTCTCTAAGAGAGGCCTTGAGGTTATTTTTATAATAAATAATAAAGACCACATAAGACCACAAATCTGATGTGGGGTGCAGACTCCAACAACAACCAACAATAGCCCACAACCACGAATACACTTTGGAATCATATTTTCTTTCAAAAGGATTTTAAAACAAAGAATCTCTTCCATACAGCTGATTTTCTCTCCACAAAATGCCTTGCACGGTTTCCTAGAAAGTCCCTACGGCTTGAAAAACCGTGCGGAGACCGTGCAAAACAGCTATGGAGGCCCTCGCCCCCCTCTCGCACATTCAGACACGATTATCTCTAACAATGCGCTCTGACCTGGTTTCACAAAATTTGAAATTTCAACTTCCCATAAACTCCAAGAATAAATAAAATAGAAATGAAAACTAAAAATTGAACATATCAATGATCAGACAGGTGTCGCAATTCTCTCCACCATGTCACTTTCTGTCCCCAAAAATTCTTCAGAGCTCGGCATCGGAAAAGAGGTCAGCCAATTGCTCTCTCACCAGTGCCTGACGCTCCCAAGTTTCATGACTATCCCGACCATGTTTCCACAACACATGAACTAATGGAATTGACTTCACTTTGCCCCGACGATCCACGATACGCAGTAACAGCTCAACAATGGAGGCATCGGATTCTAACTTCAAATCTTCTCACTCCATTACATAGGATAGGTTCGAGCAATACTTTTTCAGCTGTGACACGTGGAACACATTATGAATCATCATCAATTGGGTTGGCAATGTTAACCGGTATGCTACCTTCCCGAGACGCTCAATGATCCCGAACGGTTCATCAACATGTTGAGGCACTAATTTGCCCTGCTTACCTAGTCGACGGCGTCTCGGCTTAGGAGAGACCTGAAGAAACACCTGACCGCCCGCAGAGAACTCCAAAGGTTGTTGACAACGATCGGCGTAAGACTTATGGCGACTCTGAGTCGTCGCCAACCTTTTGTGAATCAGCTGAACTTTACTTGTCATCCCCTGACCGACACTCGATCCCAACAGAAACCGTTCTCCCAATTCATTCCAACACAAAGGGGACCCGCATGGCCGTCCATACAGAGCTTCAAAGGGAGTCATTTTTATCAAGGTGTCTGGTAACTGTTATTATAAGAAAACTCTATTAGCGATAAATGTCTCTCCCACAAACCACTGAAATCAAGCACGCAAGCACGAAGCATATCCTCAAGAGTTTGAATAGTCGGTTTCATCTGTCCATCCATCTCCAGATGGTGGGTCGTGCTTATTTTCAACTGGGGACCCTTTGCTTCCTGAAGACCCTTCCAAAAATGAGAAGTAAAGCGCGGGTCTAAGCCAAAAACAATGCAGCTTCAAAATCTCTTGGACATACAGACGTCCAAGCTCTTCCACTGGTCGTCTCTCAAATGGGTAGGAATTTGTCAACTGGACAATAATCACCTAGATAGCATCCTTTCCACTAGGAGATCGAGGCAATCTGATGAAAAAATCCATAGAGATCCCGTCCCACTTCCACACGGGAACGGGAAGGGGCTGCAATAAGTCCCCTGGCTTCTGATGCTAAATTTTAATCCTCTAACCAGTTAGGCACAGAGATACAAAATAAATAATGGCTCGCTTCAATCCAGGTTACCAATACCAACGCTTCAAACCATAATACATCTTGGATCACTTTCTTCCTCAGAGTCAAAGGAACCACTAGCCACTTGTGGAAATGGAGCGTACCATAAGGAGACCGAGAGAAATCACTCGAGGTATCCCCACCATTTAAAGCTCTACATATCCGCCGACAATCAACATCCTCAACCTGCCTAGTTGGACTCATTCATCAAGAGAGGATGAAACCTGCGCACTGGTCAAAGACACTTGCTCATTCTCCTCCCAAACATCCACACGCAACTCTACGAATAGGCTCATCATATGCCACTCTCCCGACTCCTTTATTGCCTGGGTCGGTAATTTCATGCTCAAAGCGTTTTCCACGACATTTCATTTACCAAGGGTATATACCAAGTCAAAATCAAAATTCTGAAGATACTTCACCATCGTCTCTACTAAGATTAAGATCTCACCAAGTGAATATATATTTTAGACTCTTACGATCGAAGTAGACGGTAAATTCCTCCCCAAATAGTTAGTGGCACCATGTCTTTAGAGCATGCATCACAGCTGCTAACTTCAGGTGGTGAGTGGTGTAATTCTTCTGGTGAGGGCGTAACTGGCAAGAGTCATACGCCACCACATGATCAAGCTGCATCAGAACACACCCCAATCTCGAGCTTGAAGCATCACAAGACACAACATAACCCAAGCCTAGCTCAGGAAGAACCAACATTGGAGTTGAGGTCAACCTCCCCTTTGGGGATTTCCAACATTTTTCACCCCATTCAAATTCCACACCCATCTAGGTTAGAGTCGTCAAAGGAGATGCTAACTAGGAGAAATTCTGAACGAAACGCCTGTAATAACCTGTTAGGCCCAAGAAACTTCTGATTTCAAACACATTCTGGGATTGCTTCCAAGACATCAATGTCTGGATCTTCTCAGGATCCACCAAAATGCCCTTTCCAGATATCACATGACCCAGGAATCTCAATTCCTGAATCCAGAACTGGAGCTTAGAAAACTTAGCATAAAGACAGGAGTCCCTCAAGGTTCCCAAAACAAAACTCAGACGATCTTCATGGTCCTCTTGAGTCTTGAAATAAATCAAGATATCGTCAACAAACACCACGACAAGTGTCAAGATACCGCTGGAAGATTCGGTTCATCAGGGCCATGAAGACCACAGGGGCATTTGTAAGGCCGAAAGGCATAACTAGATACTCAAAATGCCCATATCGGCTCAGAAAGGTGGTCTTGAGAATGTTTGTCTCCCTCACCCTCAACAGGTGGTACCCCAATATCAAGATCAATTTTAGAAAACCACCTCGCTCCCCTGAACTGATCGAACAAGTCGTCGATCTGAGGTGAGGAATACTTATTCTTGATGGTAACCACATTATGTTATTGGTAATCCACGCAAAGCCTAAGATTTACGTCTGCTTTCTTTGTGAAAGGAACTGGTGATGCCCACGGCAACACGCTATGGCGAATAAAACCCTTACCCTCGAGATCCTCCAACTGAAGTTTCAACTCTTTCAACTCGGCGGGAGCCATTCGATAGGACGATATAGAGATGGGACTCATCCCGAGGAGTAGATCGATTGCAAACTCTACTTCCCTCAGGTGTGTCTTCACCAGTCCACTGGGACTTAAAATAATATTAAAGCTAGCAATAGACGCCATACAAGGGAGGTCAAAGAGAAGGGAAGAAGAAGAATGCAGGGAAGAAGGCACTTCGGGAAGACTACTCTCTCCCGCCCAAGCCTAAGGTCGAACTGACTTAGAAATTCCTCCTCTTACTCTCTCTCCAACTCCCCCCCCCCCCACGTGGGCCCAACTAACAACTCCCCCTAGTAAGGCATTTTTACCCCTTCCAAAATGCGCTTTCCAAGTTGTGTTGCAGCTGGTATCATGGTTTTTATCATACAAGATAAAACTGGGAACGGTTTTTCCACATAAACAGCGGAAGAAACAGAAACAAGTCAGTATGCACAAAAGAAAACTCCAAAGGGAGAACAGTACCAGAAGTCAAACAAGTATACAAAAAACCCAAATAGTACATCATCAAAGTACCAGAAAGACAAGATAAACAACCCTAGTCCCAACGGACAGAGCACTCCATGACCAAGAGATCAACAACCACCACCTCCAAGTGGCGCTTCCCCTTGCTCGAACTTGGCAGAAAAAAATCTACAAACGCTTGAAGTCAAAGGTAGGGTGTGAGCTAAAAAACCCAAGAGGGTCTCACCAAGTGTTCCATAATAAGATGTCATAATAGATAAATCAAATCATGCTTTCAATTTTAATAAAACAGGCATGGTAGTACAATTGCATATTTAAAACAAAACATGTTTATCAAAGCATATTTAAAACAAAACATGTTTTTCATGTAGTTTGATGGAAACATTTCAAACAATGGCTTAAGTAAGCATTTTATATAGATCACAAGGCATTTGTAAAGCAGTTTTACAAACGATGGCATATATATTAAAATAATCACAATAAGCAACACGGTGATGTACTATTTGGGTTTTTTGTATACTTATTTGACTTCTGGTACTGTTCTCCCTTTGGAGTTTTCTTTTGTGCATACTGACTTGTTTTTGTTTCTTCTGTTGTTTATGTGGCAAAACCGTTCCCAGTTTTATCTTGCATATTTAAAACAAAACATGTTTTTTGTAGTTTGATGGAAACATTTCAAACAATGGCTTAAGTAAACATTTTATATAAAACATTTTATATAGATCACAAGGCATGTGTAAAGCAGTTTTACAAACAATGACATATATATTAAAATAATCACAATAAGCAACATGGTCATCTGCCAAAGGATTCGATAGTTCCAAGTTATGGGATCCTCACACATCTTATATCGATGATCACGCTAATATGTGTACACACACCCCTCAAACACTGGTCAAAAAGAACTCATCGACATCTCATCAGCGATAGGATTCACCGCACTATGTTTTTGTTAGAGTTGTAAAGCGTCAATCCGTTGTTAGAGCATTACCATCCTAGCGTGTTTGTCCCAAATAACCCACTAACTACCCAGGCTTGCATGTGCTCAATAAATCAATCAACAATTGAAAAATTATTTTAAAACTATTTAAAATACAATTGCCCGATTTTCAGTTTCAACATGCCAATTTTCATTTAAAAACCAAAACACGGGTTTTTAATCAATTCATGCTTTTTTCAAGATAAAACCAATCCAAGGTTTCTATCAAATCAATTTAAGTCATTTTTCCCAAAAATCAATTTCACCAATTCCATCAAATTTCAAATTTACACCCCAAATTCCAATTCCATTGGAATTGGGTTTTCCCCAAAATCTCATGTCAAATCAATTCCCAATTTCCAATCCGCATCGAATTGGTTTTTCACAATTTAATTGAAAGCAATTTAATTTAAATCGAGCAAATCAAAGGTTTCTAACACAGAAAATCTCAACGGAACCACCTACCTTTAACACGAACATCACGTATCACAACGCCCGCAACGGGAATTGCCAACGAAGAACGTCGACAACAGAGATTAAGGAATCAAACCTAGATTTAAGATCCAAAACAAAGAAGTTTAGATCCATCAACAACTAGATGTTTTAACAAACCCTAAGGAGGAGAGATAGAGAGTGCGGGAGAAAAAAACGGGAGAAGAACACTTACCGGAGATGAATCGAACAACGTTCGTCAAGCTTCGATCCATCTCAGAATAGGTTTAGAGGAGCCAAAATGGATTCTTGGGAGCTCCAAAGACCTAGGAAGACGTTCAATCCCGAGTTAGGTCGAGTGGGAGTTCATATAGGGGGTTCGAGAATTTTTAAAACATTTTTCAAAATTAAAAAAGTTCGCGCGCACGGTTTCCAGGAGGGGGCTGCACGGTTTGTCAAACCGTGCGCCAACCATGCACAGCCCAAGAGCCCGCCAAAATTTTCAAAATTTTCACCCAAAGCACCCCTAGACGAGACCCAACCAAAGCATGATCAAAAAGATGGTCGAGGAGTACCTGAAAACAGTAACGGAATGCTACAACCTTCCCACCATAGAAACTTTTCGTCCTCAGAAAGCTGTCAAGGAGTCTCCATATCAAAAAGATGAGGTCACTGCTCTCTAATCAGTGTCTCTCTCTTCCAAGTCTCGTGAGTATCCGAATCGTGTTGTCATAACACTCGAACCAAAGGTATCATCCTCCCACGAAATACATTGGTTTCAGAATCAACAACCCAGACTGGTTGCTCAGTCACGGATAAATCAGGCTCAACATCAATATCTCTCCAGCTTTGAGCATGAGATGGAATAAAAAGATACTTTCACAACTACGATACCTGGAACACGTTATCTATCGACGTCAACTATGGCGGAAGTGTTAAACGGTAAACCACTTTCACCACCTGCTCAACAACCTCAAAAGGTGCCACAAAATGAGGAGCAAGTTTCTCTTGTCTCTCAAGCCGTCGATGACCCAAATGAGATGAAGTCTTCAAGAACACCTGATCACCAACTGAAAACTTCAACGGTCTCCGACAACGATCAGCATCAGATTTATACCGGCTTGGTGCCGTTAACATTCTCTAACGAATCAACTAAATCTTTGTTGTCGTCTTCTGGACCAAGCTCAATCCAACCAAGGAACTTTCACCGATTTCCAACCAACACAACAGAGATTTACAAGATCGGCCATACAAGGCCTCAAAAGGAGTTATTCTGACTGCGGACTAGTAACTATTGTTAAAAGCAAACACAACCAGCCCCAAATGGTCATCCCAAGCCCCACCAAAATCGAGGGCACAGGCACGGAGCATATCCTCAAAAATCTGTATAGTCCTCTCTGTCTAGTCATCCGTCTGCGGATGATATGTCGTACTCAAACGAACTTGAGATCTCAGTGCCTCCTAAAAGCCTCTCCAAAAGCAAGAAGTAAACCGGGGATCCCTATCAGAGACAATGGCAGTTGGAACTCCGTGCAAACAAAAAATCTCTTTCACGTAGAGATTTCAAAACTCCTCAACTTTGGTTGTATCACGAATAGGTATAAAATGAGCTGATTTTGTCAGCCTATCGACCACAATTCATATTGCATTCTTCTTTATTTGGGTACGCGGCAACCCAACCACAAAGTCCACAGAAATCTCATCTCACTTCCAAGTCGGCACTGGAAGTGATTGAAGCAAACTCGAAGGTCTCTGGGTCCTCGACCTTGACCTGTTAGCACGTATAACAACGAGAGACAAAATCATCAATGCCCCGTCTCATAACTGGCCACCAGAATCGTCGCCGCATGTCATAGAACATCTTCGTGGTTCCTGGATGCACAGCCCATCAGGAATTATGACAATCCCTCATCACAACTTTTCTCACCGCTAACGCCACAACAAAACGATTTCAAAAACATAGAATACTCTTCGTGAAGAACGACCATTCAACAACAGTCTCCCCACCATAAAGAGAGTCTCTTATGTTACGGAACTCATCGACAAACTGTTGTTCTTGAAGAATCATCTCAAGAAGAGCGAAGGTCAACTGAACACTGACCAAGACAACCTCAGCCCCCGTTTCCCGAACCAATTTTGCAAAAAGAGTCATCAAATTCCACTCTTCTGATGATTCTTTCACGGCCCGGGTCGGAAGTTTTCTGCTCAAAGTATCTGCAGCGACGTTCTCTTTCCCCGGGGTATAGGTGATGTTGAAATCAAAGAATTGCAAAAACTCCACCCAACGCCTCTGGCGGAGATTCAAATCTTTTTTAGAGAAGATTTAACTCAAACTCTTGGGGTTGGAATACACGGTAAACTTCTCTCCGAAAAGGTAATGTCGTCAACTCTTAAGTACGTGCATCATAATTGCAAATTCAAGATCATGGGTTGGATAATTCTTCTCGTGTGGCCTAAGCTACCAAGAGTCGAAGAAGACCACAGAGCCCTGTCTGGCCTCTAGAAGAGTCAACACTGGAGCAGTAGTCAAAAGACGTTTTATCTCAATAAAAGAATTCTGACATTTCTCATCCCAAACAAACTTTACTCCCTTCCGAGTTAGAGCAGTCATCGGAAAAGACAACTTTGAGAAATCCTTTAAAACCGATAATAATATTCAGCTAAACCCAAGAAACTTTGAATCTTGAAAACATTTCGCAGTTTTTCTCATGTCATAACAGTTTTCACCTTCTCAGGATCAACTGAGAAACCATATTCCGACACCGCATGTCCCAAGAACTTCACTTCCGAATCCAAAAATCACATTTCGATAACTTGGCATAAAGTCAGTGATTTCTCAACAATTCCAGAACTGCTCTCAGATGACGCACAAGATCCTCCTCAGACTTAGAGTAAACAAGGATGTCATCAACAAAGTCCACCATGAAAGTATCAAGATACCCGTAGAAGATCTTGTTCATCAAGGCCATAAAGACCGCAGGAGCATTGGTTAGACCAAATGGCATGACAAGGTACTCATAATGGTCATACCTGCTCCAAAAGGCGGTTTTCTGGATGTCAGATTCTTTTATTCTCAGCTGGTGATAATCAGACCGAAAGATCAATCTTTGAGAACCACTTCGCCCCTTTCAACTGATCAAATAGATCATCAATCTGTGGCAATGGATACTTGTTCTTTACCGTGACTCGATTGAGTTTTCGGTAATCAACGTAAAGGCGAAGGGGCCATCAGCTTTCTTAGTAAAGAGAACAGGCGCCACCCAAGGTGACACACTCGGGCTGTTTCGACCCGAGGCGCGTCTTTGTACCCAAGGATGAAAATGGTCCATTGGGGACAAAGGCGGTATATCCTTTTTATATTACGAAGGAGGTGTCGCAGTTGAGTAGTCTCGGCGGGTGATTGCAGGGGGTTAAGTGTTTGTGTAATCACTCCACGTCGGGTACAACATCCTCGGATGGTCTCCAACGAGTTTATTCGCGAAGCAAGAAACACCCAACGACTCTTTTATCTATGATTCGTGGACCTGCTTTCCAAAGACAGACGCTCGTTGGATGATGATTTGGCCAACGACACTTAAGGACTCACATTGGTCGAGAGGATAGGAACTCGGGCTCATTACACCCTTTTTGGCAAATTATTGCCTATTTCGGAACTCTCTTATAAATTTAAGCAATGTTCATATGTTCATGAATCAGTGGTTCTTTCCCAAGCATGTGTCCACAAATTACCCCTGGGTTACAAGATCAATCATAATTACACGTGGGTCCGGAATCATCTGTATGTATCCGAGGTTCTCCATTAATGAATATGTATCCAAGGTTCTTTACCCTTTTGTGGATGGATCAAGAATTCCTTCATTGTTTACTGAGACCACACATGTTTAAGCCATATGATAAGGCACTCTGGAGTTTATCGTCATCCAGGGGGACGAGAATTGTTCTGATGTCGGGTGAAATCTATAAGATGTGCTTTCTACATATCCTCGTGAGAGGAATCAGAGCCCATGTAGTTCGGTGTAACTAAACTGGACACATCACCTTTTAAGGTCATGTGACGAGGACCCATCCATACAGTTTAACGTCATGCGGTAAGAACGTCTAGGCGGAAAGTGTCTAATCAAGATTTGATGTATGACTTACGCCGAGGCGGCCCAAGGTACCCGAAAGCGACGTAGTCTTCAGAGTGAAGGCGACCCTACCGAGGATATGGCCCGGAAAACATTAGGTTGAGTCGGGTGTCGGGTTACGACCTCAAAGAGGCTTCCTACGTATCCCAGTTAGTTGAGAATCAAAGCTCACGTAGTTCGGTTAAGATGAGGCCTATGCATGGAAGTTGTCCCTAAAGGAGGCATGATTTGGGGCTTACATCAGCGGAGAAGGCCCCCTTTTTTTGAGTCAAAGTTGGAACTTATACCATAAAGGAGGCCGTGACGAATTGGGGGTCATGATTGGGGTTAACCTTTGAGAATGATCCCCTTTGAGCTCGGGCCTTAGACAGACGTCCTACGTATCCTGTTTGGGGAAGGAATTAGAGTTCTCGTAGTTCATTGTTTGGGGCTAGGAGGAGGCCCATTTGTGGGGGCATAATTTCTCATTTCATTGATGAGATTGCATGGAGCTCGAGCCTTAGGAAAGCTTCCTACGTATCCCAGTTATGGTGGGAATCAGAGTTCTCGTAATTCAATATTTGGATGGTGTGGACGTCGTGATCATCGTTAACCTCTAAACCTGCGTGAGCCATGCTCAGTGTGAGAAAAAGAGGAAGCGGTAGATCCGACAAACCACACGTTTTCCCTTCTCCGCTAATGGAAAAGGAGGAGAACGACGACGGAAGAGGTCGGGATGAAAACCCATCCTCCTATCATCAAAGGGGGCCTACTCCAAAAGAGATGCCCTAATATCGGTTCGGGGGAAGGGGATAAGTGTCGTTCCTTATCAAAAGGAAATGCAAGCGTGATCTCCTTCACTGGCTCTCATGGAAGCGAAAAGTCAATGATTACCTTTAATCCCTAGAACGGGGAGGTTCACGTTGGTATCCCAAGGTTGGACCCCGGGTTACCATGGGAATGTAAACTTAGGGACATTCTGGGGTTCGCACCGTTGCGGGGATTATCCATGTGACTCCACTTACCATGGGTATATAAACTCAAAAGGGCGTGTTGATGCGCCCGATGATTCTATCATACGGGTCCGGTGGCCTTGAAAAGGGCTTTATCCTAATGTCGCTGGACTGACTAGCGGAGGGGCTACGGGTGATGCGACGAAAACAGAAGGAAATGGTTGGAGCCGGAGGATGGAATGCTCAATAATACCCCACTTTGCGTACCATTTTCTCATGCGGGATGGGGTTTCCCCCGCATAGCACATTGTTATGCGGATAGGGAGGGTCGTCCGTGTACCGTGACGGTACGCGGACCCGGATGCGGTTCGCGTAGCGTTTCGCTGCGCAGAACCAGGTTCTGCCAGCGTAGCGCTTGCTACGCGGGGCTGAGTTCCGACCACATACCGTGGTGGTACGCGGGACAGAGTTCCATCCGCATAGTGATTTGCTATGCGGTACAGGGTTCTTCCGGCGTAGTATTTTGCTACGCGGGGCGCTGATTTGAAGAAGGGGAATTGGTCCTGCCCTTCGCGAGAAATTCATCCGCGAAGGAAGTTGGGTTTGGGGTCTTTCAATTCTTATTATATTTTTTTCTTTCATGGTACGCGGCGGGCTTTACCTGCGGGGAATCGTCAAAAGAGTCCGTCTTTTGCGGTGCTCTTCTTCTTTCATGCCTTCGAAACTTTGAAATTCGTTCTCTCGAAGTGTCAAAGTCTTCGAAGACCCCCTCAGGGTGCTTTTATAAAAGATCGGAAGAGGTGGGTCGCACAACACCTTTTGCCGAAGCCCACGGAAGAATCACCCGGCCCGCGAATGACTCAGTCAATAGAGGCCTGCGGGGGTTGCGGTTCGCAGAGGCGCAAATCAACGCCTCGGTTCCGCGAACGACATCGTTCGCGGGATGCCATTCACTTTGCCTCGCCTGCGAACTGTCCGAGTCCACAAAAAAATTGTACGCGGGGCGAATTTCTCCACCTCTGTTTTGCGAACGACATCGTTTGCGAGGGACCAGCGCCTTCATCTGCTTCCCGCGAACCATTTAGTTCGCAGATGATTCGCGATGCAGACAGCCAGACAGAGAAGCGATCCGCGAAGGATATTTTCCCTTCATGGTCCGGCCTTTTCCTTTGCTGGTTTTTCTCTTTTAAATATTCTTCTTCAAATCTTCAACTGGTTCGTTTTTCTTTGTCAAATTTATGGGAGTATTTGACTTCCCTTTTGCCAAATTTCAGGACCAGCACGGGCGTATAAAGCCTTTCTCTAAAAAGATCATCCAACTGAGTCTTCAACTCTTTCATTTGAATTAATGTCATGCAGTAAGAGGGAATAAATATTGGTTGAGAACCAAGTACTAGATCAATAGAAAAATCCAATCCCTCTTACCGATGGCAAACCAGAGAAGTCGGAAGGAAAAATGTCGGGAAACTCGACGACAACTGGAGAGAGATCATCACTCAAGGATTCTCACTCCAGATCAAAAGCGAACAGAGATATTATTTTCCCCAACTCTGGATAAGAAGGTCTGGTTCTACTCGACATCGGGGGTCTCATTCTCCCTGAAAGATCTGGCACACCTCATCGGGTGCAGTAAAGGAGATTTGTCGAAGATAACAATCAATTCAGGCTTTATTAGCAATGAGTCAATCCATCCCAAAAATGACATCAAGAGGTTTCATGTCGAGAACAAGAAAATCTCAAGATCAATCTCTGATAAAGAGAAAACACAAGCAGAACAACAAAGACCCATCTCTCTCTTCATTCTTAGGGGTGTAGTAATATCCATCACATAAGATAAAAGCTTCGTAGGAAGATTTAGCAGATTCACAATAAGAGTAAAAATGAACGAATGAGATGCATCAGTATCAAATAAAGCATTCACTAAAGATGGATAGTGACGGTACCTCTTACAGTCGTTGGACTCGTATCTGCTTCCTCTGAAGACTCTTCTATTGTGTGAAGAAACTTCGTTCCGGATGTGAAGCATTTGATTGCACCGCAGTACTTTTAAGACAATCGAAGCTTGGCGAACGTCATTCAATTCCTCTCTAGTAAGAGTTCTTCTCTCGTTCTTTCTCTCCCGCTCTATCTCTCCTCCTTAGGGTTTGTTAGATCATCTAGTTTTTTATGGATCTAAACTCTGTTTTGGATCCTAAATTTAGGTTTGATTCCTTAATCTTCATTGTCAACGTTCTTCGTTGGCAATTCCCGTTGCGGACGTTGTGATACATGATCTCCGTGTTTTCCAGACCACTGGATCGCTCAACTAATTCCACTTTGAACATTGACCATGATAAATTCGGATGGACCTCAGCCATAATAGTAAACCGATATATAGTGACTCCCTTCATGCGTACTTGAGCAAGAGGTGCCTTCGATACCTCTAGTGTCTAATGAATCCAGAAATACCGCTCCAATCGTGTAATTCATCCCCTGGGGTCCTTCCCGTCGAATGCGGGAAACTCAACTCCTCTAGCAACTAGCAATTGATCACGCACTATGCCAAATGCGTCAAACGTCCAGATGGCATGCCTCTCTTGCGTTTCCTTGCCATTGCCTCCGTACGAACGCATGTCAGGTTCCTCCGTAACCAGCGACGACTAATTGTCTTCCTGTTGCAGCCTCTTCTCCAGGTGACGCATCGCACCACTCATGTATTTTCTGAATTTCGCTTGTTCCTTCCGGAAGTCGGCCTAAGCTTTCCTTTTTTGTTCCCAATTCTGCTAGTTCAGAGTGACGTTCTCCATTGTCAATGTCAAGTTGGAGAGTGTGGACTCGATCCTCCCAATCCGTTGTTCCACGTTGTTCAAGAGAGCCTGGTGTCGCGTCTCCATTGCCATGCCCTTCATCCTCGAGAGCCCCACTTAGAAATTTCTAGCAGGTTGGACCAATGATAAAGACGTGGACCAGAGGAGCTCCTCCATAGTATTAAAGCTAGGACCAGATGTGATACAAGGGTGGTAGAAGAGAAGGGAAGAAGAAGAATATAGGGAAGAAGACACTTCGAGAAGACTGCTCTCTCCCGCCCAAACCCAAGATCAAACTAACTCACAAATTCCTCCCCTTAACCTCCCTCCAGCCCTCCTTTTTTAACTACTGACACAGAGAGGACACTTCAATGTATTGGAGAGAAAAATAGAGGAGATGCGGTGGGAAATAGTAGGAACTTACAGCAGAAGGATACTACGGGAGAGCCGGTACCCAACCCGTCCCAAGCCCAAGGCGGAAATACAACTAAGTCCCCCCCCCCCTCTAACCACTCACTCATGCACCGAACTAACTCACAAATTCCTCCCCTTAACCTCCCTCCAGCCCTCCCTTTTTTAACAACCACTAACACAGAGAGGACACTTCAATGTATTAGAGAGAAAAATGGAGGAGATGCGGTGGGAAATAGTAAGAACTTACAGCAGAAGGATACTACGGGAGAGCCGGTACCCAACCCGTCCCAAGCCCAAGGCGGAAATACAACCGAGTCCCCCCCCCCTTTAACGTCTCACTCCTGCACCTAAAGATCCAGGGAATCTTCTACAGCTGTCTAACAAACTCTTAACAGCCTCTAACAGTCTGCTAACAGACCACTAGCTGCGTCCCCCCCCCCCGTCTAACCTCTCATTCCTGTACTATATAACCACAGATCTAGGGAATCTTCTAGTGATGTCTAACAAACTCTCAACAGCCTCTAACAGTCTGCTAATAGACCACTAGGACCACAGGCTGAATCCCCCCCTCCAACCTCTCACTCCTGTACTATATAACTACAGATCCAGGGAATCTTCTAGTGTTGTCTAACGAACTCTTAACAGCCTCTAACAGTCTGCTAACAAACCGTTGGGACCACAGACTGGGTTCTCCTGCCAACTGCCTGTGGGGACCATCAAGCCCCTCAGCTAACTGCCTGTGGGGACCGCCTTGCCCCTCCTGGAGTAGACCATCCACGGTCCCTGATCCCCCCTCACTGTAACAGTCACCCCTTCTGAAAGAGCAGCCTTGTCCTCAAGGCTGCAGGAGGGAAATTGATTTTGAATCACATGGTCGTCTTCCCAGGTGGCGTCCTCTGCAGACCGACCTCTCCATTTGATTAGACACTGGGGTGTAGTTGGCCTAGTCAGAGAGCTGGCATGCCTGGCAAGGACTGTTTCAGGCTCCAACGCGTCTGATGAGTCGGCGTCCAAGTCTGGTGGCAAGGTTGTCTGAGGCGTATGACTTCCAATGGCCTTGTTTAATTGGGAAGCGTTCTACTTGGATTTTACTAGGCATCCCGGTCACCAAGGCGGGGGGCGGCATCCGTATACTACTTCAAAAGGGGAGGATTTGATGAAGGAATACCAAGTGGAATTGTACCAAAGTTCTGCTCATGGTGCCAAAAAGACCAGACCTTCGGTTGCTCATCGGCAAAGCATCGGAGGTCAGCGGTTGACAACCTCCGTTTGGTCGTCGGATTAGGGGTGATAAGCGAAACTCATTTGTAATTTTGTTCCTTGTAGCCGAAAGAGTTCCGTCCGGAAGTGACTCAAAATAGAGGGTCCCGATCGATGACAATAGATTTCAGAATACCGTAAAGGTGGACGGTCTCTTTAGCAAAAATGTCGGCGACCCCCTTAGCTGTGAACGGGTGCTTTAATGGGATAAAGTGACCATACTTTGAAAGTCTGTCATCAACGACCATAATGACAACGTACCCCTTGGACTTGGGCAACTCGGTAATGACGTCAGTAGAGAGGTCCTCCCATATGGTTGCTTGAATGGGGAGTGGATGGAGGAGCCCCGCAAGAGAAAGTGTAAAATACTTGTAGTGTTGACAGGTGTCACACTGCTAAATTGTTTTGCCAGACTGAGGAGGAGATGGACAGCGAACAGGCGGACAACCCATCTTTCCTGGACAGAGCATCGGCGGTCATATTTTCTCTGCCGGGTTTATACCGAATGTCAAAGTTATAAGTGAGCAACCTGGCAATCCAGCACTACTGATCCACGAAGGTGATTCATTGTTGTAACAGATATTTGAGACTGCACTGGTCAGAGTATACCACAAAAGGATGACCCAAAAGGTAGGGTCGCCAATGTTGGATGGCAAGAACTAAAGCCATTATTTCCTTCTCGTATGTAGATTTTGAGAGGTTGCGATAAGCGAGCACATTACTGAAATAAGCGATGGGGCGTTGATTTTGCATGAGGACCGCACCCACCCCACGACCCGACGCATCACACTCCACTTCAAAGAGCCGAGAGAAATCCAGCATTGCCAGAACTGGGGTTGTTGTCATGGGGTGTTTGAGCGTGTCAAATGACTGTTGTGCCTCCGGAAACCAATGAAAACCTTCCTTCCGAGTCAGTCGAGTAAGGAGCTGAGCTATCTTCCCATAATCTTGAACAAATTTTCTGTAATAGCCCGTCAGGCCGAGAAAACCGTCAATGCCGCGAACTAATTGAGGGGTTGGCCAATCAAGGACAGCCAGGATTTTTGAAGGATCCATAGCAACACCATCATGGGAAATGAGGTGACCCAAGTATTCCACTATTTGTTGAGCAAAAGAGCATTTCCTTGCATTGGCAAAGAATTGGTTGTGTAGAATCAGCAGAACTATCGTCAAGTGCTGAATGTGGGAGTCCCACTATTGGCTATAGACTAAGATATCATCAAAAAATATGAGGAAAAACTGACAGAGGCAGCTAAAATAAATCATTCATTGAGGCTTGGAAGGTAGAGGAAGCATTGAAGAGTCCGAAAGGCATTACCAGATATTCGTAGTGACCATTGTGTTTACGAAACACTGTTTTCTCGACATCGTCCTCCGCCATCCGAATTTGATGGTAACCGGACTGAAGGTCCATTTTAGAGAAGTAGGTAGCGCCATGTAATTCGTCCAATAATTCTTCAACCACCGGGATGGGAAATTTACTCGAGATGGTGGCTTTGTTGAGCGCTCGGTAGTGAACACGCATTCGACGGGAGTCTTTTTCTGACCAATAGGACTGGGGTGGAGTATGCACTGGTACTAGAGCGGATAATTTCCTACTGAAGTAACGCCATAATCTGATGTTCAATTTCAGTTTTGTGGGAATGTGGGTAACGGTAAGGGCGGACATAAACTGGGTCGTGGTCTGAAAGCAAGGTGGTTTTATTGTCGCAAGAGCGCCTGGGAGGTAAACCGGTGAGCACTTTGAACACTGAGTGAAGAGACTCGAGCTCTGATTTTGCTACTGCTTGTGCAGCGGAGCACTGTGAGGACCATTGGTGCCAGCTAGCAGACCCAAGTGGTGGTCTCTGTTTCGACCGCGATTGGCTAGGGGTGTAGCGAGGACAACAGGTGGTGGTGTCGCAAACCCCCTGGAGGATATGGAGTTGCTTCCCTGCGCTCAATTTCATCGTCATGGTCTGCTAGTTGATTTGGACGTCATCAAGAGTCTGAAGCTAGGCGATGCCAAAGATGAGCTTCCGCCCCCCGATATCCAACACATGAGCATCCAGGGTGCAATGATATGTGTCCAACTCCAACCGAAGGTGCGGACAAAAGCCTTTGGTAGAAAAGTAGTGACCATCGTCGAGTTTGACTGTCCGTTTGATGGTGGTTTGGACGGTGAGGCTGAGTCATGTAGTGAGGTTAGGGGAAATGAAGTTGTGACTATCCAAGAGAACCGATAATGGAATGCAGCCAAGTTGGCCCTCCACCTTAATAGCCGAAATAGGCTCATTGCCCTGGTGGTGAGAAAGGGCATCGGTCGTATTGTAGTCTAGGCACTAGGCATTCGACATCATCTGAATGGGGTCTCCCTGGTGTTCCAGCGCCTCCAGAGGGGTGGCGATGTCATCTGGAGGAACTTGCTCATCATCTCCCAATAGTATCACCCAAATTTTAGAATCCTGACATTTGTGCATAGGATTAAATGGATTTCTGCATTTGAAACAGAGGCCCTTCCTACGACAGTCCTCCTACTCGTGAAAAGTTAGATGGCGAACTCCTCTGCCAGCCGAGGAAGTTTGTTGTCGAGATCGTGGGCAGTGATGCCCTTCTCGATGGGGATGTGATGCTCAAGTCGCGTAGGTGGCCAGGTGTGCATGTGCGAGTAGGGTCGTTGTGGCAATGGCCCCCAAGACCCCTCCCGAGCAGACCAGGGGCGCCAGTTGGAACTACGAATATGGTGACCTACCCCATGCTTCACGGCTAGCTCGACGTGACGAGCAAGACACATGGCATGCAAACGGGTTTTGGGGTTATGGATACGAACCCAATCACGGATTTCGTCCTGGAGGCCATGCAAAAAGTACCCAACGTACTATTGCTCAGGTTGTCAAGGGATCAAAGAGGCTAAGTACTCAAACTGTTCCACGTAATCTTGCCTCGGGGTTTGCTAGCGAAAGGCAGCCAATTCCTCGTACGGATTTTGTATTTCCAAGCCGCTAAAACGGTCCATAAGCTCAGCCTTCAGAATCGACCAAGTCATGGAGGGATGAATCTCCTGGACGATGGTATACCAGTGGATAGCGATGTCAGCCATGCTGATGTGTGCTAGGGAAACCTTGGCATCATCCAGCGTGTGGTTCAGCTGAAAAAACAGTTCAGCACGAGCGATCCACCCACGAGGATCCATGCCATCTAATCGTGGTAATTCTTTTCGACTGGTTGCTGGTACGTGATTCTGGAAAACCGCAATGGGGTGGGCGGTAGCTCCAGGCTCCCAAGTGGATTTGCCAGCGGCATCAGAGGGGACGGCGTGGGATGTCGACAGATCTACAGTAGAGGATGGGTGCTCCTCTGCCAGTAATGGTGCCTTCTCCAGACGGCAAGTCATCGATGTGATGAAGTGGCGGAGGTCCGCCAATTCTGAAGCAAGAGATTTCCGGAATTCAGCCTACTCTGTGTGGGCCAACGTTATTGTTGGTTCCATGTTTGTGAGAGAGGTTTCAAGGATCCCCGCCCTTTGGTCGAGGTCATCCTGACGAGACTGCCGGCGTGTCTCCATGCTAGGGGTGGTGGAGAAGCAGCAGGTCGGACCAGTTTGATAGGAACTCAGCACAAAGAGGGCACTTTAATGTATTAGGGAGAAAAATGGAGGAGATACAGTGGGAAATAGTAGGAACTTACAGCATAAGGATACTACGGGAGAGCCAGTACCCAACCCATCCCATGCCTAAGGCCAAAATAAAACTGAGTTCACCCGCCCCCCGTAACCTCTCACTTCTATACTATATAACTAAAGATCCAGGGAATCTTCTACAGCTGTCTAACAAATTCTTAAAAGACTGCTAACAGACCACTGGTCCTCACAGGCTGTGAGTTCTCCAGCCAACTGCCTCTGAGGCCCATCAAGCCCCCAACTGCCTGTGAGGACCGCCTTGCCCCTCCTGGAGTAAACCCTCCAAGGTCCCTGAGTTCGCCCTCGCCGACCCAGCTGGCCAAAGCCCCCCCCCCCCCAATGAGACCTTTTTACCCCTACTAAAATGCACTTTCCAGATTGTGTTGTGGTCGATATCATGGTCTTTATCACTCTCTTATCAAAGGGGGAGACAACCAAAGAAATCTACCCTTGAGGGGAAGTTTATGGTATGAAAGACCAGGCGAGATACGATGTCACGACCCCCCTTCTAGAAATCTACCCTTGAGGGGGGAGCTTGTGTCCCCGACCAAACCTCCATTGTCCACGCCAAGGGGAAACCTTCAGAAAAACATGGTCTCCAACCTCAAACTCCAATGGCTTCCTCTGTCGATCAACATAAGCCTTCGGGCGGTCCTACATCGCCTTCATCCTTTCACGAACCACCCAAATCTCTAAACCCTAAAACCCAAAAGTTAAACCCAAAACCTATCTCCTATACCCTAAACTCAAAATTCTGAACCATAAACCTTAAAACCTAAACCCTAACACTAAAATCATAAACCTAAACCCAAAAACCTAACTAGGAAATCTTAAAACATAAACCCAAAACACTATATCTGAAACTCTAATCCCCAGACCCTAAAACCTAACCTAGATCTTTTCCGTCATGCTCTGCACCACGTCAGGATCAAGAACTGTTGTCTCTCCAGTCTCGGTCCAACTCAACAGGAATCGACACAGTCTCCCATACAAAGTCTCAAAGAGGACCATACCGATCGATGAGTGGTAGCTGTTTATTGTAAGCAAACTCAACCAAGCATATCCTGCAACGTCAGGATAATCAGCTCCATTTGCCCATTTGTCTGGGGGTAGAAAGCAGTGCTAAAGCGTAACTGAGAGCCAAAGGTGTGCTGCAATCCCCTCTAGACTTACGGAGTAAACCGAGGGTCTTGGTCAAAAATGATGGTTCTCGGAGCTCCAAAAAGCCTCACCACATCATCCACATATCGTCTCACTAGTACGTCCACGGTACACGATTCCCGAATCATTAGAAAGTGAGCTGACTTCGTCAGTCAATCCACCATCACCCAAATAGGATCATATCCACCCTGAGTATCAGGTAAACCGATGAAGAAATCTATCAAGATGTCCTCTCACTACCACCAGGGAAATCCAAGGGCTACAACAAACAACCGAGGACACGATGTTCTGCCTTTACCAGCTAACAGACCAGACATCGCGGCACGAACTCCACTACTGACCACTTCATTCCTGACCACCAGAACCACCTCCTCAAGCCACAGTAAATCTTAGATACGCCGGGGTGCGCCGCCAAAGACGAGCCATGAAACTCACAGAGGACTTCCTCACGCATCACCATCGGAACAACCATCCTTCCCTAGAACATAACCCGATGTTGACCATCCTCTGGTCACCCCACAGGGGAATCACAATAAACATTCCGGTCAGGCATCACCTCAACCTTTGAGTCTCCTCCCCCTCCTGCAACAAAGCTGACTCTACCGTCATCTTAAAAAAGTATCACCTATCATCAACCTCCTCTGTTCCAAGATGCAAGGTCGTCAAGTCCTCCGCCGCCCTCACGACATCCTCAGATTCTCAAACAGCTCCCCACGACTTTTTGCTCAGCGCGTCTACTGTGATTTTCCCTTTCCTGGTGTATAGAAGATCTCGAAATCATAGTCCTAGAGAAACTTCATCCACCTCCACTGTCGTAGATTTAGGTCACGCTAAGAAAAGATATACCTCAGACTTTTATGATCTATGAAGATCACAAAGCGTTCCCGGATGAGATAATGTCGTCACAGTTTCAAGGCAAACACCACCACTTTCATCTCCACAGATCGTGGGTACCGTAGTTACGCTCATAGGGCTTGTGTCGTTTAAAGTTCTCACTTATCCTACACCTCTCAAATCATTTCACAAAGTCGGACTAAGTCAAGCTCAGCAGGGTCTTCTTTCCCCACTGATTTTGTCAGGCCCGTTCCCTTGGCTGTGGTTTCGCAAGATAGCAGACATGAACAGTGGTAATCTCGTTAATCCATTCATGTGTGCGTCTATCTAGACCCATAGGAGATCACTGCTCGCGGCGGCATCAGGACATACCTCAAACCCAAGCGGGAAGCATCACAGAACACCTCAAACATTACGCCCTCCTCGGGCAAAGAAAGAACTGGGGTGTTGACCAACTGTTCCTTCAAGTAATCGAATATTGTCTGGCACTGATCAATTCAAACGAAATCCTGGTCAAGGCAGTCAATGGTGCTGTAATCTGAAAGAAATCAGATACAAACCTCCAATAATAATCTGCAGGACCAAGAAACCTACAAACCTCTACCACGTTCTTGGATGTTGTCCAAGAAACAATCACTTCAACCTTTGTCGGGTCCACCGCTACTCCCTGCTGGGACACCATATATCCAAGGAAATGGATTTTTCCTATCTAGAACTTATAGGCGTCGAAGAGTCTGCAAAACGATCCTTAGGTGCTCGACATGCTCCTCCGATCTTGAGTATATGAGGATATCATCAATGAACACGACAAAGAATTGGTCCAGAAACTCACGAAATACAGAGTCCATGAGTCTCATTTACACAGCTAGTGCGTTCGTGGCACCAAACGCCATGACTGCAAACTCGAAATGCTCATACCGGCACTGAAAGAGAGTCTTCGGGATATCTATCTTCTTCACGGTCAACTGATGATATCCAGACCGCAAATCGATCTTAGACTAACACCTCTTAACTGGTCAAAGAGATAGTCAATTCTCGGAAGAGGGTAACGATTCTAAACCGTCATCTAATTCAACCGCCGGTAGTCTATGCACAACATCAAACTACCGTCCGTCTTCTTGGCAAACAAAACTGAAACTCCCCACGGTGACACAATAGGCCTGATAAAGCCCTTCTGCATCAGATCATCAATTTAGATTCTCAACTTCTGCAGCCTTGAGGCAGCCTTGAGGGTGTCATCTGATAAGGAGTCATCGAATTCGGTGTAGCACCCGACTGTAACTCTATTCCAAACTCAGCATCTCGTCGAGGGGTAGTGTCACAACCTTCTCAAAGAAAATATCCAAAAACTTTGCAACTTTGGGAGTCTCCACTGCCTGAGCCATCATTAGCTTTGTCGACAACTCAGAAATCAAGGAAAGAAGGGGCTCTGCTTGCTGGTGAACACCACATGTTGCCCTTCCACATCAAAAAACTCAACTCTCCTTCGGAAACAGTCTGCAACCACGCGAACGAAATACAACCAATCCATGCTGAAAATGGCATCATATTATCATATTCGTAACACAAAGAAATCTCTAAATAGATGATGTTGTCTCATCATCAGTCTGCATCTCCGACAAACATCAAACAAACTGCATGGCCTCCGAGTAGTGTGGATAACACCAGGTGCGCAAAAAGCCCCTCCACATCCAATCCCAGCACGCAGACCAAGGTGGACGATAAACTGATAGTACCCTGAACAACCTATGGGCCCTCTAGAACGGGTGCCTCTATCGCATGCACTTGGTCTCGGCCAGCTCCTCGGCCTCATTGCGACGGCCTCCACGTCCACACTCTGGTCTGGGTCCCTAACAGCGAGGGACATCCTGGGATGCCCTCTGCCAACTCCACCTCCTCCTGGCTGAGCATAAGCCTGCTGAACAGGCTGGTGAACATAAGTTGGAAGGCCCTGTTGTTGAAATTGCCCCGGGGGTAACTATCGCTGCTGATGGAAGGGGGCCAGACCGCCCAATCCATACCGACTCTCTGAGGCTGAAGGGCACTACCGCTAGTAACGACCACGAAGATAGAACCTTCAAAAACTCCAAACACGAACATTCAAAAACTCCAAACACAAACATTCACAATGTGACAAGTACTTCACGTCATGAAATAGACCAAGCAGAAATCCCAGAACAAGTCGTGAATCCACCCCGTGGAAAAGTACATGTCATGAACAGGTGATTCGCAGCATGAATCATCGCCAGCAGTTGTGGATTTGACTCCAGTTCCTCCTCTCCCTTCCTCAAACCCATCTCAAAGCTCCCAACACACAAAACTCACAAACGGGCCAAAAGTGTATGGGCCGTTATGGGGATAAACCACCAGGAGATCGATACGGATGAAGACAAGTGGTGTTAGATGGAGTTTCTAAGATATGCATAGAATTTTCTCTTGATTTCTTGTTTTCTACATCGAACATTGCTCACATAAACTGTGATGGAAGAATTATTCCTCCGCTATTTGGTTTAGCTAAATCTAAATTTCACTAACACTTAATATATTACCAACAAACTCAAAGGGAGAGAATGTTGGAACCAAAGTTATTAAAATGGGAGATTGTGGAACCATTGGTCAATGTTGAAGTAATAGCTTACAGGTTGGAAGAGGTACTATGAAGTGGTGTTATGTTTATTATCAATCTCATTTGGCCTGATATGAAGCTTTGGAGAAATTTGGAAGAGACTTTAGAGGATTTGGAGTTGATCTCGTGAAGAATGACAAAATCATGGTGCAATGGCCTACATCACATCATGAAGGGTGCTACGTAGAAGTAAACTGAAAGAGTTGGTGGAAGCAGTCAGTCAAACACGCCGTAATGTTGAGGTTACGCCTTGATGGGAGAAGTTGCACCGTGATGAAGACCCCGTGAAAATTTTGTGCAGGGTTGTTTAGGCATATCGGAGTCATCAACGGTCATCGGTTTAAAGGTGATGAGGTTTGTTCACGCTGCAATGTTGGGCTGTGAAAATTTGATGAAGTTCTAGACTAGCTCTAGAATAGTATCACGCTACAACATAGAGGGTCACGCCACAATGGGTCTGAGGTCAAAGAAGATTCGGAAGATCATTCCACGATTTCCATGAAGTTAAAAATTAGATTTGAATCGGATTTTGTGGATCTGCGGTTGACACGAAATCACACCGCGACCATGTCGTTTCAACATCTTCAGGTCTTTCAAGATTTCACGACAACTCCAAAAACGCTCAATGACACTTTCATACTCATCGTTTCACTCCCTCTAAAGCATCATCAACCACAGCGTGGATAGCTGGACATCGCGTCATGATATTGTGGAATACAAAACATTTTGAAAATTCAAGTACTTCAGGAAGCTGGGGAGATTGACTTTAACTTCGGCAGTTTTAACTTGACTCCTATGGACGGTTTTAAGGGCCAATCATCAGGAGACGCGTGGAAAATTTGAAGGGGGCGAAAATTGAGAATTAATATTAAGAGGGAAGATGATTTTTGAGGAGTAACACAGAAAATACAGAAAAGAATTGACAGACCTGGAATGCTAGTAGGAATAACTGGTATTGTGGGAGAATTACACCGAAGATCCGAATTTGAAATAGGATACTGAAGCACAAGAAGAACATCGTATATAAGGCCTCAGCCTTAAACGTTACATAATCTTGAGATAAGTCAACAATTTGACTTAAATTCACTTCGAATATCTTTTTAGGTTTAGAGATTTAGAGAATTGGGTCATAACTCATACATAACAACTTAAATATTACAATTAGACACTTCTACTCGCTATCCAATTTTTTTTCATAAAACAAAAACTTTTTAAAAAGAAACATGGTTCGTTTCATGTTTAAACAACATGACTTTTCTTTGATCTCATCCTTGACTCTATTTTTCTTTAAATCCTGTGAAAAACATTTCAAAAACTTGGGATGAGCATAAAAAGCTCAGTAAAGAATATAAAATAAGAAATAAAATAATTAGTCCATGAATATTTTAAACCCATGAAAACATTTTCACAAAATCATGTTTTTCACCCATAAAACATAAACTCTTTAACATAACTCATGAAATCATAAGATTTTTGTAAGACACAAAAAAAATTATAAATCATAAAGGTAACTTGTGGCATTCATATCATACTTACATTGTAGCTTTCTCAACTACATAGGGAGTAACCTTCATAGCTACGTTTGGAATACACATCACAGTATATTCCCTAAATCTCTTAGGAAAAACCTTAATGTTTACCTCCGCCTCGTTACCCAGTGCATTGGAGAGCTATCACAGGCTCACCCGCCCTCGTTTTATTACAAAACCGCCCGTATACATAAGCAATGCCCAAGAACCATAACATAATCATAACACACACGACAAACATAAAGGAAAATAACATTTCCACATTTGCATAAGATATCATTTCAAGATATTGATGTAATCAATCCATTTTTAAAACACAATTAAAACATTTAAAAATAAGATTTTTGAATCAAAGTGTCTCATACCACTTTGAAACTTTTGAAAGAAATTAACCATTTAAAACATTCATGTCTATATAAATAAATCTTTAAAACCATTTTTAAAACATGGACATTAAAGAGAATGATTTAGAAGAATAGATCTTTAAAACATTTAAAACGATGTTTTAGTTAGAGTCCCTTAACACTTGAATAAAAATCATTAAAGAATAACATCAAACGAAACATTAAATATCATGAGAATATAGAAATTCATGATATAAAATGTCAAAATGGTTGTATATACGCCTTATAGGATAGTAAATGTGCACGATATCAAGATATGCCTCAATGAAAGGAGATTGAGATGCAGTCCCTTACAAAGATAGTATCATTAGATCAAGGATAAATCAATGACATAATTATGTGTGACAAATATAAATACACCCAATATAAGTGGATATTCAGTGTAAAACAATCATAGGTCATTCACATATATTCTTGGAAAAACAAAACCAATGACATGAATATTTAACTCAATGAATGGAAATTGAGTTAAGATTTCCTTTACAAAGAACATTTTGTTAATAAAATAGATCGATTATGTGTATTCACTATAAATGCACATAAAGAAAGTATAAATACAAGATAGGATATCAAAAGTTATTTCTCACATAATCAAAGCATGACATAATCAAAAAGTAGAAAATTAACCCAAAGAATGAAAATTGGGTTAAGAAATTCTCTTACCTTGAGTCCGAATGGTCGCGTTCAATCATTATGTTCCTGAATAATAAACTTAGGTTAATTTCTACTTGGTTGAGTACCTTTTTCAAGTTTATTATTTCTTTTAGATCACTTATTACCATGTCATAAAAATTACATAACTATTTAAGTTCATATCGGACGTTTTGTCGATATTGGGTACTTGAGTCAAAAATGAACTTGTTTTGATGTAAACTGTCCATGTGGTCCAAAATCCATCATCTCCAAAATAGTATTCATGATTTAAATATCATATATATCCAGTATATATGTATTTATAATAATCCATAATATATGGAGATAAGAAATGAAATGCACCGTTCATGGAGACGGTAGGTCGTACGTACGCATGAACGCTACTTTCATTTTTTTGTCATATTAAAAGAATAATTAAATAATATAAATGTATATTACAATAACAATATTATATTTCTTAAACCCTGTTTTTATTATTCTGAGTATTTCTGGTGCGGCTCCTGTCTCCCACCCTACGCAGCGCCCCTCCCGGCTCCCTCGCGATGTAGCTCCTGCTGCACCTCCCGACTGCCCTGCTTCCAGAAGCAGCTCCCGGCACCCGCGGTACATCTTGGAAAATCCCGGCCCGCCTCCTCTTGGCGACTCCCGGCCCCGCCTGCTAGCGTGCCCCCTCCCAACAGCGCTCCTCGTCCCGCAGCACTCCCGACTCGCGGCGCCTTCCGTCAGCCTCCCACTTCAGCTGTCATCGCCCGCCTAGTCCTGGCAATCGCAGCGCCCTCCATCTATTGACCTCCCCCCAGATCCCAGCGTTGCTTCGTCCGGCTCGGCCTCCCTTGCAACATCCCAGCCTCCGCTGCCATATATCGGTCCCACTCTCCACGGCACACCGCTAATCCTATCCTCCTCTATAGATGTCTGGCGCTCCAATGGCAGCCTCTTCTGCTCTGTCACAGATGATCACAGCCTCCACCCACCTCGTTGATGAGCGGCTCGACTCCACCAACTTCTCGGTCTGGCGGAAGACCGTCTTGATGTCTCTGACAGGCATGGACCTTGATTCTCACCTCGAGGATCCTCCACCAGCATCTACTGATCCCAAATACCGTCCTTGGAACTCTGGGGTTCCTTGAACCTCATGTATTCTGAAACCAATAATTTGGCTCGGGTCTCCGATATTCTTCAGCGCCTGTAGCTTATCCAACAGCAGGACCGCCCATCCAGGCGTACTTCATGGAATGGAAAGCTCTCCAAGATGAATTGCTTGAGTTGTGGCCCAATCCCTAGGCACCAGAGGCAGCTAGGGCCCAGCAGGACCAACTGTGCATCTTTAGTCTTCTCCATGGCCTCGCTCCTCAGTATGCGACGATGGCTACTGAGATGCTCGTCAGCCCATCTACGCTGGAGATCCCACAGTTGTACCATTGCCCGGGTAAGGCCCATCGGGCTCTTCCCCTTCCCACCCTCATCATCGATCATTTTGCCCTCTTCGGTCGTGGTAGTGGACGCTCCTCGGGCCCTTGTGGACGTGGTCGTGGGGAGGGTCGTCCTCGTCCCCTTTGTCAGCGTTGTGGCAAGGTCGGCCACCTGATCAACCGTTGTTGGGTTCTTCATGGACGCTCATCTCAGCAACCGCGGCAGGGTCAGACAACGATCCAGGATGCGTCCTTGTCAGCCGCCGCTCTTCCTCCATCTCTGGACCTTTCCATGGCGGACCTCTGAATGCTTCACGATCCTCAGACCCCCTCTATATCGGGTCCGTCTTCGGCTTCTCTTGTCTATTCTGGTGGTTCTACTGCCTTCGTCGATCGTCGCTCCCATGCCTGGATGTTAGACTCAGGTGCTTCCGACCACCTCACCGGTGATGCTGGTATGCTGTCCTCCTACTATCCTTATGTTGGTTCCTCAGCCATCACCGTAACTGATAGCTCTACTATCCCCATTGCGAGCTTCGGTGCATGCTCTCTGACTTCATCTATTCACCTGCCCTCCGTGGCACATGTGTCTCGCAGTCCTTTTAACCTTATATCCATCAGTAAGCTTACAAAGCATTTCAACTGTGCTGCAATATTTACATCCTCTGTTGTTATCTTTCAGGAGCGGACAACGAACCGGAAACTTGGTAGAGGTCGGCTTTGGGACGGGGTCTACATGTTCGATGGACCGACATCCATCACCTGAACGTTTATCCCTGCCTGTGCATTGGACCTTCATTCCCGATTGGGACATCCACCCGCCTCCACCATTCATCGACTATTTCCAGACTTTAATCAGCAAGTGTCTTTTCAGTGTGAGTCTTGTAAATTTGCGAAACATCATCGCACTTCATACATTCCTCGAGTGGATACACAGGCCTCAAAACCTTTTGATCTGGTTCATCCAGACGTTTGGGGTCCCTGTGCCATCTCGAGTCATTTTGGGTATAAATATTATATATAATTCATTGATGATTTTTCAAGAATGACTTGGTTGTACAACGGTCTGAAGTGTTTTCTACTTTCCAGACTTTTTACACTGAGATTCATACACAGTTTTCCATCTCTGTAAAATGTCTCCGCTCGGTCAATGGGCGCGAGTATCCATTCACTCCCTTTCAGCAGTTCCTTCAGGCGAAAGGCATCATTCATCAGACCTCCTATCTTGATACACCCCAACAGAATGGAGTGGTCGAGCGGAAACACCGACATATTCTGGAGACTGCTCGTGCCCTCCTCTTCCACCGACAGGTGCCTCTGTTATTTTGGGGAGATGCGATCCTTACTGTTACTTACCTTATCAACCGCCTTCCTTCTTCTATCCTTCAGGAGGAGACTCCTTTTCAGACTCGGTTCTCCTCTCTCATTCCTCACTCACTTCCACTTTGGGTGTTTGGATGCCTCTGTTATGTTCGTGACACTCGACCCGGCCTCTCCAAACTCTCTCCTAAATCCCTCCGTTGCATCTTACTCGGCTATTCACACACTCAACGCGGATATCGCTGTTACTCACCAGACCTACGGAGGTATGTCGTCTATGCAGACGTCTCGTTTGTTGAGAACTCTCCGTTCTCCCTTCCCTCTCCTCATCCCGACACTGCCATTGATGATTGTCTTCCTCTCATCATCCACCCTCCTCTGGTGTCTCCCCCTGCTGATCCCCGTTTTGGTACGGTCTACTCTCGTCGCCCATCGACTATCTCCTCCGTCCCGGCCAACGACACCATCGTTCCCGCTTCGTCCGAGGCTCCTGCCCCGGCACCAGACGACTTGCCCATTGCACTCCGGAAAGGTACTCGCTCTTGCCAGAGTACTCTATTTACATCTTCATACAGGGGTCTGTCAGCACTGGAGACGGTATCTATTCCCCGCACAGTTGGCAATGCAAAATCTCACCCGAGGTGGCTTCAAGCGATGCGGGATGAATTACAGGCTCTGGAAGACAACCATACTTGGGATCTCGTCCCCCTTCCGGCAGGCAAACAGGCGGTTGGCAGCAAATGCATTCTTACAGTCCGCCTTAATGCCGATGGCACTCTCCATCGCCTCAAAGCCCGCCTCGTGGCAAAGAGCTTTGCTCAAACATATCGTATTGACTATTTTGATACCTTCTCTCCAGTTGTCAAGATAGCCACCGTTCCATTATCCATCTCTGATCGCTTATCATCATTGGTCCCTTCATCAACCGGATATCAGGAATGCCTTCATGAATTTTTTGAGAAATAGGTTTATCTGCAGCAGCCCCCCAGTTTTTGTGCCTCCGGTGCCGACTCTCAAGTCTGTCGACTTCACCGCTCTCTATATGGTCTCAAGCAGTCTCTTCGTGCTTGGTTTGGCCGATTCAGCACCGTCCTCACCGACTTTGGGCTCTCTCGCAGTATAAAAGACCACACCATGTTCTACAGGACGACATTCATCGGCTGCATCCTGCTGGTAGTATATGTGGATGATATCATCATCACCGGGAGCAACTTCACTGGAATTGCCAACCTCAAGGAGCATCTTCATCATCAGTTACACACCAAAGATCTAGGCGTTCTCACATACTTCCTTGGCATCGAGGTCTCCCGTTCTCCGGACACCATCTTCCTCTACCAACAGAGATGTGCGTTGGACATTCTGCAGGATGCTGAACTGACACAGGTCACCACCGTTGACACTCCTCTTGAGCCTGGGAAACGGTCTCTCTATGACTCCTCGGAACCATATTCACACCCAGAGAGGTACCGTCGACTGGTGGGCAAACTCAATTATCTCACCATGACTCGTCCAGACATTGTATGCGCTGTTGGCAAAGTGAGCCAATTCATGGAGCATCCGACCACCTCTCAGTGGGATGTTGTCCTCCGCATCGCCAAATACATCAAGAGGGACCCTGCTCGTGGTCTTCGCTACGCCCACCACGCTCATCTGAATATTGAGTCATTCTGTGATACTGACTATGTTGGTTGTCTTGCTACTCGAAAGTCTACTTCTGGGTTTGTCGTTTTCTTAGCAGGCAACCTCATCTCTTGGCGCAGCAAAAAACAGACTGTCCTCTCCAGATCCAGTGCGAAGTTTGAGTACCGTGCCATGGCCACCATCACTACGGAGATCCCGTCGCTTCGTCATCTTCTACAGGAGTTTGGCTTTCCTCAGCAGACATATGCTCATATCTGGTGTGACAATCAGGCAGACACCAAGATTGCTTCAAATCTCGTCTTCTATGAATGCATGAAGCATATCGAGCTGGACTGTCATTTCTTCGCCACCACCTCGAGCACAACCATGTCAGCTTTAGCCACATCCCGACGGCGGATCAACTTGACGACATCTTCACCAAAGGTCTCCCATGGGCTCGCTTGGCCTCACTCAGTTCCAAGATGGGCATCAACAGCATCTGCGACCCAGCTTGAGGGGGGTGTATGGACTTATCTGATGTCATCTTTATTTTGTGGGACTCGTGGTCCAAGCTGGGCATGTCCAACTTGAGGGGGAGTGTTAAACCCTGTTTTTATTATTCTGGGTATTTCCGAGTCCCACATCGGAATACTCAATCATGATTCTTTTTTCTCAATCTATAAAAAAAGGTCTCTGCCTCACCTTTGAGGTAAGAAGAATTCTTCTACAATATTAATGTCATATATGTCTCATAGGTTTAATAAAATCATCCTTTATACGTTCCATGTATAGCAGGAACGAGTCATATTGCTTTGATAGGGCGGTAGTCCACACTTCCTCGAACGAGTCATATTGCTTTGCCCAAAGGGAGGCTTTTAGGATGAGGGGAGGGATTCTAGAAAGAGTTTTGGGCAGAACTTGGCCGAACCAAAAGGATTTGGGAGTGTGAGTAATAAAGAGGAATAAGGGTCTTTTTATAGGAGAGGATGGGCACCCTTGGAATTATTAAAAGTATTAAATTAATATATAATCAATTTTGATTCCAAATGGTCCAAAACTCATTCATTTCGAAGATCAGATGAAGATAGTTCAAAATAATCTCATCCAATAATTTTTAAACATGTATTTATTTTATTTTAAACCTTATCTTTTCAGTTTTCCCTTAATTACTCTTTTAATTTTAATTGAGGTAACAACATTTTAATTATTAAGAGGCTATTAATTTCACTTATATGGGGTAAATTTCCCATAATTGGACACTTAATTGACTTGTCGACCTTAACATAGCTACTTTGTAATTTAAAAAAAAAAATATGATTTTTAAATAATTTAATAAAATATTATTTTTATAAAATATCAATAGTGTTAATTTTGAAACAATTCACTTTATTGAATTTAAATAGAATCCAACAGAGTGATAACTTCGAACCAAACAATTTAATAGTCTTCTAACATGTCATATTCACTTAGAAAATTGTGGATGACATAAATTATTTCAAATAATATTTATTTTACTATTTATAATATCATTTATTTTATATTTCTCTTAATAAAATAATTACTATATTACTGTTGTGTCAATATTTATGGTACTTATTTAATATCTAAAAATTCTAAATAAATTCACATGATTTAGATAATTTCATTAGCTTTCTGGAGACTATTTATGTTCGAAGTTTTATCAAGTTTATCACTACATTAAAATTATTATACTTATAAGAGATAAGAGTGACATTTTGTCACTTTTTTTGTTTTAATAATAATTACATCACTTTCATAGACAAAAGTAAATTTTGATGTCCCGCTTCCAAAGAAGAAATTTATTTTGTCAAAAAAAACTTATAAAACTATAAAAAACTAAATTTAAAATGGATTCACCATCAAAAGGCGGTAAAACTGCATTTTTAGAAAAACGCTCATTTTATCCGTAAAATTGAATTTGTTCTTATATCATATCTATAAAACATATAAGATGAATTTTAAACACTGCATTGAATATATTACATATATATTTCATTGATAAAATCCATAAAAAGTGATTTTATTATTTTATACTCACTTATTTGCATTTATATAGTTTTTCATAAAAAACATTTCCTTTTAATTAAAAAGGGTTTTATTTTCATTTATAAATAATTGTTCACAAAAGAATTAATTAAATGCATGTGTAAACAAAATTTTCATAAATCAATTAATATTGTTCATTACCGTCATTTTAACAGCTAGGTTATAAGGTAACATAATACTGCTTAAGTTCGATGTGCCGTATTATTTACACTATCGAACATATTGTCTCCTTTAAAAAAAAGTCGAGATGCTACAACCTAGTCGTTTGGTGTTCTTCATTTCTATGAAAATCATTGTGAGCAACCTACGTATCGACATCTCATTATATTTCTTGTCTCAGAGCAATGCGTGGAGAGATAAGATGAGATAGTGACCCAAGGATCGACAGTGAGCCCTTCTTAAGCATTGTGATCACATACAGTGCGTAATGATATCCCCGGCAATGAGCCCTTCTTAAACATTGTAATCACATACAGTGAGTAATGATATCTCTAGTACATCGTCAGTGTATCCTCAGAATATCCTTAGTGGTGAATCAAATAAAATCTTTGTGTCACTGCATTTACCTTTTTTTATCTAGATTTTGTGGATGTTTGCTAGAGGTTGACAAGTTCAGGAATAAAATCCGTTAGAAGTTGAGGAAAAAGATTTCACAGCCTAATTCACCCCCCCCAAGGGTGTGTTTGGGATGTTGTGGTTGCAGCATTCCCTCTTGCCCATGTATATAGATCAAATCGATCAAACCAGGTAAATCATCTATGTTCTATTCCTTCTGCCGTGATTATTTGATCGGAAAGCCATTGTAAAAGTCAACCATTTGGAGATGGAGTGAACAAAGCATGATGTGAGGTAGCTATGCTATTCAAGTTAGATGGGAGTGTACTATATATGATGGAAGTTTGAAATTATTTGCACACTGTAATAGAGAAACAAATGACTGTTTCGTGATGCAGGAATGAGTTTTTAATTTCCAACGCGCATCGACTACCACTACATAGAACATATGTGCATAAGGATGATATTAAATGTATGGTGCGACATTTCTGAATACCGGCTTAATTTAATAGAAATGGTAGAATAGTCAGATCGGGTCATATATATTTAATAATAAATTTTTATAACAAATTTTTTTTTATTTTAAACAATAGAAAATACGGGCCAAAGGACCCGGTGACTGTTGCAGGCAGCCGATGGATCCTTTTACCAGGACTCTAATAATCTATAAGTCAACTGGAAACTCTAAGACATCGGTTGCGATATGTAGTGAGATGGTACAATCATCATATAGCATGTAAGTTATGTTTCTTATTTGTGTTCATCTTGTGTTAGCTCAACCAGATATACTTTAATAATAGCAAGCTCACCATGTCAAATGTGGGATGTCACCTCGAAGGCAACCAATCGGAGATAGAGGCAGCGTTATGACAAGCCCATGGCATTGCTTCAACCACTAGTCTTCAATCATTTGAGTGAGGAGGCAGCAGTTCAGGGACCTAATCAGGAGTTACTTCCACCCTCAGAGCAGAGGGAAGGTCCCCCACTAGTTGTCCGGAGAGCAAACCCACTTGTTGAGCTGATGTTAGTCCCCGAAGGGCAAGACATCTTCTCATAGATTAAGTGTGTTTTATGAGTTTCAGTGATAGAAGCCTCCTAGGTTAGGGTGATCAAGATCCTCTAGCGATAGAGGATCGGACAAATTCAGTGACTTGATGTAAATCATTTATGTTCTATTTCTTTTTTGTTGGTGTGCGTGCATTTGTTTCATCATTCGGGATTCCACACACACTAAACATAAGATTCAATCTTTGTGAACAGGATTCCAGCATTCCACTTGTGCCATTAGGTGGTGTTAGTATTTCTCTCTATCTTCATCCCAATAATAGGAGCTTTCCCCTGAGCAATGGTTGTTAAAAGTACCCTCAACTGTTGCCAACTTTAATGTCAAAATATCAACCAGAAGTTTTGAGGCCATTGTAACCAAGGGAACATAAAGGGAATTTTGTTCATCGATGGAAGGCTGGGGATGGTTATTGGAAGGAGGGTCACCAAGTGGTAATCATAATGTAACTACATCCTTGATACCATATTGATAAAAGTCGGCATGAGAGCACAATGATTCTTTTGAGAAAGGATAATAAAAGCAAGGATCACATTCAAATAATTCTTAACAAGAGGAACTCCGGAAAATACAATGAGCGAGGTCTTATCTTTGCATGCCCCACTCCTATGGCTCAGCCCTATTTATAATATGGAAAAGGGTGTTAAATGATCACTTTAAATCAACAATGATATTGAAACTATGATATTCTCTGAGCAGCAAAAACAATCTATGAACACCATTATTCTCTCAACCACAAAACCAGCAATGATCAATAGCTAAATTAGCAATAATATTTGACATCCTCTTATGTCCTCTGCATGTGATCTACACCTTCAGTCTTTCCCTCATGCGCGATCAACTCCCCACATGTCTTCCTACTGGAGTAAACAATCAATGCTGTCTTATCAAATCACTTGGGAAGCCTCCCATGATCTCATTGCAATTTTTGTTTTGTTCATGGTGCTTTATGATGTGCGCTTGAAAGTGTTAACTCCAATATGTGGATGGCCTCACATGATATGTACATGAATCTCAATTGAATCAAATGCATATTATGAATTATAATTGCTAAAGGTTTGTGTTGGATTTCATTGATGTAGTTAAAGCTGTCATTGTTTAGCATGATGCAGCTCTTTGGGCTGTTGTATATACTTT
The DNA here is from genome assembly GCA_963277665.1 of Viscum album. Taxonomy (NCBI): domain Eukaryota; kingdom Viridiplantae; phylum Streptophyta; class Magnoliopsida; order Santalales; family Viscaceae; genus Viscum; species Viscum album. Next base: position 203,667,292 of record OY728132.1, on the reverse strand, counting down.
TGTTGAGACGATGGAAGTTGTAACAGTTGATCATGCTACTTTAAGTTGCAATAATCCATTTCCCATTTTTGGATGATTTAGTTGCAATAACTGAACTTGTCAATTATTAATACAGAGCTATATTTTTATGCAAATTTGATGAGTTAAACTTGAAAAACAATTTTGATATTAAGCCTATATAGTCCATAACAAGCTAAAGCATAAAATATTAGCATTGGCTTTATAGAGAGTATTACATATATTATGATATTTTATTGTAATCTTATTAACATTGGGGATATGAAAATCAAATCCAAAATTTTCCCAGCAGGGAACATTATTTACAAGCTAGATAATAATCATAATAGAAAAAGGCACAAAAGTAACAATTTAGTTAAGAATTAAGGGAATCGATTAGCTAAAACCCCATCTAGTCCCTCAAGCAACAAAGATACTAAACGCATTTAGTGTTAGCACCAAAGTAACCTGAAGCATGGATAAAGATGAAATGTGAAATTGAAATAGGGATTAAACAAAAAAAAAGCATCCGAACGGATAAAATGGGAATTGCATCTAACACAGGCAAAAAACGTTACATTCATGATAAAGAAAGAGCTACAGTGCAATGTATCACGAGTGTTAAAATTACGACCAAAAAACAAACGAATTCTCCATATTCACTCACTTATGTTACCTGGCCAACCTATACATCCAAAGTTAAACATATGATATGTGCATCACCTTTCCCTAATATTGGAGATGCAGTCATGCCAAATATTCGAGGAAATTTCCTTGAATCGCTTCCATAAAAAACCTACAAAAATGACTTATATGAGAGTAAACCAAAGGCAAAAAACATTCAAGTGGGATGTAAACATGAAAACAACCGGTTTGTGACCTTCATAATTTCTGCATAAGGATGATTGCTTTCAACCTGTGCATGATGACACTCATCAAATATCAAAAGCACTATGTGCTCCAGCCTGATGAAGCAGTGGCTCAAAGTATACACAAGTATTTCAGGCGTCATCACAAGAACCTGTAGAAACAAGCTGAGCAATGCATGGAATTTTGTTTTTTGTTTTTTTTTTTTTTACGAAAATGAAAACAGAAAGAAATATGATTCATAGTGTTGCCCTAATTTAAATCATCCCTGCAGGACTTCATAAGTTTTAACATTCTTAATGCTCTACTTCGGATTCAATTGGTTGAAGAGACGTGAGCAAACAAAATATTGCAAAAATTATAATAACTAGTCACAATTCGATGTGAAACACCTGGCACTCCCCTCACACGATTAGAAAAAAACAAGAACTTTATGCAAGCAATATCTTTCAATGACAAACCAAACATATGATTGACTAGCCTTGGATCAAACACAATTAGCCTCGGAAGTTGTGTCAAACCTCCATCTTTCAACAAATTGATTATGAGAAGGAGTCCAAAAGGATATTTCTAACATTAAAATAATTGTTTTCAATCCTTAAGAAACAAATACATTATGAAAATTAAAAGCAAGCAAAGCAAGGTCAAAAGGCATAATCGGATAGATAATAGAACATCCCTTCTTGCCATGAAAATATCATCCCAACAAAATTAAATATCCAGCAATCAGATACAAACTAGGAAAACTGTATTTTAGCCACATGAATGCCTTTTACTTTGGGGGGAAAAACCCAGTAGCAACAAACATGGCCAAAAACAGAGTTAACCCTCCAATAATTATTGCCCTCTGTTGACACAGCTTATGCCAACACAGCCATTCCAATTAATCAAAATCAATTTTAACACAAGTGGAAAAAATCCATAATCCACTAACCAACTTCCTGTAGCTGATTCTAAATGATTTGCCTTACTTGAGACTTCATGGAAAAAAGATGTAAATCGATGAAATATAGAATGAAAACAAGAAAGAATAAATGACGGGTTAAGAACGAAAATGATTTAATTATAAAACAAATACAAATAATAAGAAGGTCAGCAAGTGAAACAAAGACACTGAAGCAGGTTGGAATAGAAATTCCAACTAATCAAAATGACTCACCTCATATTGTTCAATCACTTTTTCCCAGTCATGATGGATCTTTGAATGCTTAGAGTTTCCATGATAGATGCCAACCTTGAAATCAACAGAGCTTTGAATGACTCGTGCTTGCTAGGAAATAACAATTTCAAAATTATGAGGGATATGATAAAAATAAACACGTTAGAATCCAAAAATTAATTTAATTGTTTGAGGAGCATTAGAAAATAACATGTAATACAATAGCCCCCAATTTGATTTTGTTGCCAATTTTCAGTATTAGCCTTTAGTTTCTATTTTAATCTTGAATTTTCAGTATTTATTTTTCGATTTAAAAAAACAGAAAATAAGTTGGATAACGGTGAAGAAACTTATATAAAATTCCAATTTTTTTAAATAAATATGCATTCATATGAATATAAATGTTGGGATATTGTGGATAAAGATGGTATGGACAAAGTGGATGGTTGTAGATGAAGACTGTCGAAGCACATTACAATGTCGCTCTCCTTAAAAGTAGATTTGCCCCTGTTAGCACTCGGGAGGGTGTTGTACCCCTTGGCAGTTCCTTGCGTCCCCCGATAGTTCATACTTATCAGAGGAGGGGTAAAATGATAAATAAATGAAATATTAGTTAGTCGGTTGTTAGTCAGTTGCTCCTGCTACTGGCTATATATTTGGACGGGTTTTTCTTTCAAGGGGGATGAAAACACCTGGGACTCGGGGCGTATTGCTTGGGAGCTGAAGCACGGAGTGAAGTTCTCGCTCCAATTCTTCTTCTCAACAGTGGCAGACGGAGACGATTGGAGGTGGTCTCTCACACTCATTTTTCCTCTCCCTGCAATTCTAGTGTGTAGTCTATATACAGCGTCGTTGTAAGAAATTCATTCCAGTGGAAATATACTTGTAGTTGTTCATCCAATTCGGTTGAACTCATTATCTTAACATTTTTTGGCGACTCCGTTGGGGAGCATTTGTGCCGAGCAGTTGATACAGAGCTAGATGAACTTTGAGAAATAGTCGAGCGGACTGGAAGATGTGAGCAGATGCGCGATTTTTTATTTTAGTTTCGGGAGAGAAGATTTCGGCTGAAGTCCGATGAGTGGATGCAGACAAGAATGGAGTCGAGAATTGCCTTTGTCGAGTCTACGTTCGAAAGCTTCAAGCGAATGTATGAAGAAAAAGAGCACAACCATGGCCAAACTTTGTCAACAATTCAATAGAACGTAGCTAAGTTGTTGCGTGGACAGAAAGATGGTCAACAGTCAGCACACGATCGCTTGCAACTAATAGAGGAGCGGGTGGCTCAACGAGTGCGGAACTTGGAGCAAACCATAAAAAAATTTAAGGAGATTGAGTTGCAAACGAAACAAGTTCCTAGGCACGAAAAGCAAGGATTAACCGCTCCATAGAGTTTTGCGGGAAATGGAAAAGGAAAAACAGTTTTCGATTGTGGCTTCAATGGAAACACAAAACCATACCAAGTAATAGATAGTCAAAGTGTGTCGAAGCGGGTGGAGCTTCCAACTTTTTCTAGAATGGATCCATTTGAATGGATTACGAGAGCCGAAACATATTTTTTAGTTAATCAACTACGGAAGAAATGAAACTACATCTGATCCAGATCAGTTTAGACAGCTCACCATTATACTGGTTTCTTTCATGGCGTAGCGCGAATCCAGGAGCAGCTTGGGAATGGTTGAAACCAGCTCTAATGGAACGGTTTGTGAAGTCGATTGAGGGTGATCCCTTGAGGCATTTGAAGATGCTCCAACAAACAGGGACAAAGGAGTATATAGAAGAATTCGAGCAGGTGGCATTGCGGGTAGCTGAGTTTCCAGAGCTGTGGTATATGAGCTTGTTTATGAGCGGGCTACGTCCAGAAATTGAAAACTATGTGTCCACAGACGAACTTGTTAACAAATATAAAATACAGACTCTTGCCAGGAAGGTAGAACGAGAGCTTATCGGAGGAGTGCTTAAAATTTTGCGCAGAAGGCCTACTGTTAATTCAGTTATTCATGGATATGGAACAGTGGCTCCTCAGCAACCACCTGCAGGTTTGTGGTGGACAAAGGGGAAAGGGAGAGGATGTTAGAAGAGTTGTGGGTGAGGATCGATAGAATGGAAAACGATAAACCGGTAGGAAAGAGAAGATCATAAGTTGAAGGGCTTTTGTTTTCACTGTGGACAACCTTTTTCGCCCATGCATCGCTGCCCAGACAAGCACTTAGAAGTTTCTGGTTTGGGAAATAGAAGAGCCTTATGTGGAAGAGAACAAATAAGAGAATGATTCCCAACAGTGTTTGGGTCGTAGAACTTCTGGGGCAGAGTTCCAAGGACAGAAAGAGAAACATACAAGGGAAATATTGGAGCTGAGAAGCTTAGGCGAGGCTAGGGCAGATTCACTCATGTTTGTGGGGAGTGTTTCAGGGGTGCCAGTGGAAGTACTTGTGGATAGTGGAGCGAGTCACAATTTTATCTCAAAAACACTTTCCAAAATGGCAAATGTCGCAATTAGTCCTACCAAATGATTTGGTGTTAGGCTGGGAGATGGCAATCGAGTAATTTCTCAGGGAGTTTGTAGAAGAGTTGAGATCGGATTAGAGAATATCATTTTGTCAGTGGAAGCATATGTGTTTGAGACAGTAGGACCAGACTTGATTTTGGGCATGAAATGGTTGAAGAGTTTGGGATTTGTAATGACAAATTGGAATAAAAAAACTATGGAATTCATATCGGAGAGTAAGGAGATTAAATCGCTGGAATACCATGAACACGTTGAAGAACCAAGGGGGCTACCACCAACTCAGGTGACAGACCATGCGATAACACTGGTGGAGAGGGCAGAATCAGTGAATATTCGGCCATATAAATTAGCACATTATTTGAAGGATGAAGTAGAAAGGCAGATTCAGGAAATGCTGGAAAACGGAGTTATCAGGCATAGTAATAGCCCTCATGTCAGCCCTATTATATTTGTTCAGAAAAAGAATGGTAGTTGGTGAATGTGCGTGGACTACAGAGCGCTTAACAAGCTCAGTGTGACAGATAGGTTTCTGATTTCGATAATTGACGAATTATTGGATGATCTATGTGGGGCTTACTTCTTTACTAAACTTGACTTAAAGTCCAGTTTTCATCAAGTACAGGTAAGGGCAGAAGATGTCACCAAAACAACCTTTCGAACACATGAGAGGAACTATGAATTTCTTGTTATGCAATTTGGGCTAATGAATGCTTCGGAAACCTTCCAATCAACCATGAATCGCTTGTTTAAGGCTGTGTTGAGACGGTATGTGTTGGTCTTTGATGATATTTTAGTTTCCAGCAGAACATGGACAACACATTTCGAACATTTAAGGGTTGTTTTTCAGTTGTTACTGGACAACAGTCAATAGTGAAAAATGTTTCTTTGGCCAGCAGTCAGTGGAATACCTTGGCCACATCATTTCTTCAGATGGAGTGTCTATGGATCCCAATAAAATTGAATGTGATGAGAAATTGTCTTGACCGCAGAATGTGAAGGGTGTTAGAGGATTTTTGGGACTTAATGGCAATTGTAGGAAGTTTGTCTGGGAATATGGAAAGATAGAAAAACCCCTGACTGAATTAACCAAAAAAAATGGGTTCCAGTGGGGATCAGCACCCGAGCTAGCCTTTGAAGAATTAAAGAGGAAAATGACGACTGCGCCTCTTCCAGATTTCCAAAAAAAACTTTTACTATTGATTGTGATGCTTCCAGAAGGGGAATTGGAGCCATAGTCATGTAATCATGCAATATGGATGCCCAATAACCAACTACAGTTAGGCGATGGCTGAAACCAATTTGTCAAAATCCGTGTATGAGAAAGAAATAATGGCACTTGTCTTAGCCGTGAATCATTGGAGACAATATTTGTTGTGTAAGCATTTCGTAGTCTATACGGATCACAAAACTCTTAAACACATGCTTAGTCAACGTTACCTCACAGCTGACCAATGGGATTGGCAAGCAAAATTGCTGGGATCAGATTTTGAGGTGGTTTATAAACCTAGCCGGCAAAATCGGGCAACAAATTCCTTGTCCAGATTGGTCAAAGAAAGTAAAGGGGTGAATTTGGAAGACCTTAAATTAGGGGGGAGTTTGAAACTCTCAAGAGGGAGCTTTTGCAGGACCCCGAACTGTCAAAAATCATTGCAGCTCTTGAACAACAGTCGGTTCCAAACCCGGTTATATTTTCCAGAATGGGTTGTTTTTTCACAGGAAAATGGTGTTGTCCAAACAGTCTAATCTTATCCCAAAGTTCCTACACTATTATCATTCTTCTCTTGTTGGGGGACATGCTGGTTTCCTTAAAACTTACAAAAGATTGGCGGTCGGATTGTTTTGGAAAGGTATGACTCAACGAATCCTACAGTTTGTCCGCGAATGCGGTATATGCCAACGGCATAAGTATTTAGCCATGTCTCCAGGACTGCTTCAGCCATTGTCAATTCCTGAATTGGTTTGGGACCAAATTTTCATGGATTTTGTTTTCGGGTTACCTAAATCGCAGGGGTTTGATGTTCAATTGGTGGTGGTGAACCGGCTGTCCAAATATGCACATTTTATTTTAATGCGGCATCCGTATACAGCCAAGTCAGTAGCTGAGGTGTCTGTTCGGGAAATAGTCCGTTTACATGGGATGCCCAGCTCTATTCTCAACGACAGGACCCGTATTTGTGAGTAATTTTTGAAAAGAACTCTTCCGTATGGAAGACACGACTTTAAAAATGAGCTCCTCTTATCATCCACAAACGGATGGGTAAATCGAAGTAGTCAACCGATGTATTGGTACATATCTAAGATGTTTTGCCTCTCAACAGCCTACAACATGGGCCAGCTGGGTACCCTAGGCAGAGTACAACTATAATACCGCAACTCACTCATCTACTCAGCTCTCACCATTTGAGGTGGTTTATGGCCGGAAACCACCCACCATTACTCGGTTTGCAGAAGAAAGGCCTGTTGATACTGTGGCAAGAACCCTCGTGGAGCGCGATACAATTTTAAATCAGCTCCAACAAAACCTTCGCCGAGCTCAGCAGCTAATGTCCAGATTTTCAGTTAAGCATAGGAGAGCAGTGGAATTTGTTGTTGGAGATTCTGTTTTTGTTGAGTTGAGGCCCAGGATCCGGACTTTTAAGTCCAAAAGAGCTTATTCTAAATTGGTTGCTCGATACTATGGTAAATAAAAGGTTTTGTCCAGAATTGAAAATACATCCTACAAGTTAGTTTTTCCTGAAACTGGTCGTTTACACCCTGTATTTCATGTTTCGCAACTCAAAAGGGTTGTGGGTGACGCAGTTGTGCAGTCTGTGCCACCAGACTTGTGGGAAACAGAGCTTTTTCCTTTGAGCCAGTCGGGGTACTGGAAACCAAGGAAGTCCCTGGGCACCAGCGAGGAATGTGGCTCATCAGGTGGACTGGGAAACCCGCGAAGGAGTCTACTTGGGAAGACGCTGCGCAAATTCTAGAACAGTTTTCAGGCTTCCTCCTTGGGGACAAGGAGGATTTTGTGGAAGGGCGAAATGTTAGCACTCGGGAGGGTGTTGTACCCCTTGGCAGTTCCTTGCGTCAACCAATAATTCATACTTATCAGAGGAGGGGTAAAACAGGAAATAAATCAAATATTCGTTAGTCAGTTGCTAGCCAATTGCTCCTGCTACTGGCTATATATTTGGACGGATTTTTCTTTCGAGGGGGGGTGAAAACACGTAGAATTTGGGGCGTATTGCTTGGGAGCTGACGCACGGAGTGGAGGTCTCGCTCCAATTCTTCTTCTCAACGGCGGCAGACGGAGACGATGGGAGGTGGCTCTCACACTCATTTTTCCTCCCCCTGTAATTCTAGTGTGTAATCTGTATATAGCGTCGTTGTAAGAAATTCATTCAAGTGGAAATATACTTGTAGTTGTTCTTCCAATTTGGTTGAACTCATTGTCCTAACAGCCCCCACCACTTCAGTAGTATTAATGATTGCAACAACAACAAAAAAGCCTTAAACCAAATTAAATGGGGTCGGTTACATGGATCAAATGTCGCCAATTAGCTCTATTGAAGATCATATTTTCATTGAAACCATTTAGAACAATATCATCTTGAATGATTTGTTTAAGAGTCCTTTTACGCCTACCTCTACCTCTTTTAATAAGAGGATTTGTCATTAAGTTTACCCTATTAACAGATGCATCCCTAGGTCTTCTTCTAACATATCCAAACCATCTTACTCTAGTCACAGTAATCTTCTCCTCGTCAATCTAAGTCACTTCAATTTTATTTCGAACACAATCACTTCTAATCTTATCCATCTTAGTATGTTCACATGTCCATCTTAACATTTTTATTTCTGTTGCTCTTATTTTCTGTTCAAAATGTTCCGTCAGAGGCCAACACTCGCTACTATATAGAATAGTTGGTCTAATAAAAGATTTATAAAATTTACCCTCCAATTTCAAATGAATTCTATGATCATAAAGAACCCCAGGATCTTTTTTTCATTTTATCTATCCAGTTCGAATCCTATGAGAGATATCTGCATTAATATCTCCATCACATTGCAAAAATGAGCCTAAATATCGAAAACGATCAAATTTTAAAATAATGTGTTTGTTAGGACACAAGAGAGCGTGAGAGAGAGAAAGAAACATCTATTAACATTGTATTTAGATTGTTGAACAGAACCGAAAACGGAGTTACAGGGGAAGAACTAGAAAAAACGAGAAATAAGTAGTGGTTCCCAACGTGAAGAAGACCACTCTTCCCGAAGGGCTGCCAAGACCTCCCAAGGAGCAACTTCCAGCTGAAGATTAGAAATGATTTGCGATGTCCCTCCCCAACTCCTAATGCCCACATTAATACCCCTCTACCTGCTACACACTGTCAGCCCCAACAAACATAAAAGAGAAAAGACAACATTGTCCCTATTTATTTACAACTCACAACAACCCAACACCCCTATGTTGGTCAGCCTTCAAACATACACGGACAGCCCCTACAAACAGCACACACCAACATTCCTAACATTTACCTCCCCCTCAAAAACCACATTGTCCCCAAGGTGGACCTTCAAAACCCGGCCATCCCTTTTGCCACGATGAAGTGCCTTCTAGTATCGTGGTTCGTGGATCTGTTTTTTTCTCCCTTGCGGCACCAGCATCCCTCACTTCACCAAGGCGTTTCAGTATATGAACAACAATTTTGATTGCACTTTGCCTCTTCTTGGGTGTTGCGGACTCAGAAGAGCACTCACCTAAAGGCCACAGCCGTTTCCTTCCAAGGAACGGCCTTTCCAGCAGCTTCCAAGCTAGGTTGAAACTCAAAAAGAAAATTCATAACAAATTTCAAACCAACATACTAACATTCTCCATAAAAATAACAGAACCTCCACAGACTTCAGACCAGAACATTGATGTTGGTCTTGCTGCTGGCCAAACATGAGACTTACAGCATCCGGCAAAAACACTATGTTCGTTGCCAACTTGAACATCAATAATGGGAGAACCTAGCTCACCAACAACAACTCCGCCTAAATTTACAGCCCTCTTGCAAAAACAGGAAACTGAACACGACTAGAATTAGACTGTTTGTCCTACCAAAGGGCACAATCCCCTATACAACATTCTCCTACGAGTCCTGAATCCAGATCAGAATTCAACATGTGTTCTGCAGCATCACTGGCACTGCTCCCAACTCTCTCTTGGCTGTAATATTTGTTGGAGTTGGTCTAGAACCAACTACTTTGTACTTTATTCATTAATAAATACCTTATCACATCTTGATTCTTCTTCTGCGCGACAATGCATGTGATAATGTCCTAAGGATAGCTGTTGCACCAAAGGGTCATAGCGGATCCCTGCTATGATGAGAATCCGGAAGTGTCATAACACTATTCTTGAATATATGTTCTATGACCGGATGATGTTATTTGAGAGACACAAATAATACAGGCCATTAGGGGTGAGGACTCATAAAACTTTGAGACACCTTCTCATGGTGTGTGTCCTTGGTAATATTCATGAGGATGTTATGAGAACGAGACCCGCCAGTAGAAAATTAACATTTCATAGTGTCATTTGATGTTCCTATCTGCGGACGTATGTATTGGTCCTTAGACTTTAAGATTATTATTAACGGGTATTACAATTTGCACACTTAGATGTATTGAAAAAAACTGTGACAACACACTGTTCGCAGCGATGTAGGATATGTTGGGTGCGTCACGAGTAATACTGCATTAATAGATAATACGAGAAAAGATTTGTCTCTTCTGTTCCATAACGGAAGTTGATATCTCAGACCCTTTGATGGAATTGATATAGCCTAAATAAATCTATGGCCATAATGAGAAATAGGCGAGTTCAATTCCGGAAAGTCAAAGAAAGAATATGTCACGACCCGTCCTCGGGGCCCGTGCCGTGACTACCCCAAGCCCGCCTTCCATAGGCCAGGGGCTGGCGACTAGCACCAAAGGCGTAAATCCCGATAAAAGGGAAGGCATTGTCTTTATAAAAGTAAACAAACACCACAGAGTACAAGCGGAAGTAATACACTAAGTACAAAAGAAAGTGCTGAAAAAGTAAATGGGTCAGAATACAAACCCAACTGAAAAGTACAGCTACAACTGAACGAAAGTACAGCAGAAAAGACAAGCAGCTGGAAGAATAGAAGCAGCTCCTGGGTCGCCCACCTCGGATCCTACCTGAAGGGTAGTTACAGATAGCGCAGCTCCTGGATCGTCCACCACGGATCCTACCTGAAGGGTAGGTACAGATAGTCTCCTCAACGCTTTCGCCCGTCAACCTCCTCTGAGTACCGTCTCGTCGAGGAGTCCACCACCGGATACTGACTCGTCGTGAGGTCCACCTCCGGGTACCGTCCAGTCCTCGCACACTCGGTCTCTGTCAGCGTTGTCCGTCGTCTGCATCCAACACAACTATGTGCGGGCATAGCCCGTGCAGGGGTCAGTATAACGATACTCAGTAGGGACCCCAAGACCCTCAAGGTCTCCCTAAATCCAACAAGGATATCCACAAAGAAGGAGCTCAACAGATAACCCTTACTTAGGTATAAACTCATACTTATACCTAAGTTATCAAATAACTCATCTCAAACATGAGGAATCACACAGATATGAAATCAACGGATAACCACTACTTAGGTATATGTCCATACATATACCCAAGTTATCAAGTAACCCATCTCAATCATGAAGAAAACACAAAGGTCATTGACTCAGCTCAAACTAGAATTTTCATTAAAGATACCGAAACCACAACTGCTAGAGAACTCCTCCTCTGTCGAGTACAGTAGCCTTGTCACGACTCCGAGGCGCTACTCGCTAACCTTAGACTGCTGAGGTACTCCTCCTGTCGAGTACCGCGGGTCCGCACCCAAACACAGTAGTGCTCCCCGCCAGGGGTCTGCCGCCCAAACACAGTAGCGGTTCCCCTAATAGCCTACAGAGGTACTCCTCCTGCCGAGTACCGCGGGTCTGCTGCCAACTACCAGGCGCTCCGTCCGCCGTGGGTCTGCCGCCAAATACCTGGCGCTCCGTCCACTAGGCTAGTCGACTCACTCCAAGTCGAATCGGTCAAGCAGTCGTCAAGTCCACAGCTACTAGGTCTCCGCACTCCGCACGCTCGTCTCCGGGAGGATCCGCTCCACGAGCTACTGGTCGATACTCCAAGTATCACAAAGTCCCACAAGGAAGTATCACAAGGGACTGCCTCGTCACAGGGGTCTCAACGCAACAGACGGCGCGTCGATCGGACGCCCGGTCTGTGAGTTATTAGCATTTTCGTCCCGGGGGCCCAGTTGGTTTCGTGTACGAACCAACCCGACCGAACTCAACTGTACCCCGAACTCTCATAGGGTATACTCATAGGGACTGTTTCTCAATGAGATTACCAACGTCGCTGACGGTGCGTCGATCGGAGGTCTGTAGCCCAAGATATGGGCGTTTGAACGAATCTGTCCGAAAATAGGGGGTTCAGGCCCGGTCCGACCCGGCCCGATACCCCCTGGGTCGGCCCGAACCGGGTCGACCCGACCCGGGTCCGGGTCCGGGTCCGGCTTAGTTAAGCGCGGCCCGGCCCGGCCGGCGCGGCCTGCGGCTCGGCTCGGAGCCGGCCGCGGGGTGCGAAGGGGGAGCGCCGCCCCCTTGACACCGAAACGGCGGACCCAGGTGGGGTCCGCCCTACGAGCTGGCCGGGGGTTTTAACCCCCAATCTTTCTGGAAAACGGCCGGCCGGTTGTGCCACGCGGGACCCGCGGGGGGTCCTGCCTCCTGAAACGCCGGCGGCCGGCTTGGCGGGCCGCCCCCTGCTGAACCGCCGTGGCCTAAGGCCGCGGCTCTTCCCCGACCGGCGCGGCGCGACGGCGCCGCGCCCCTCCGCCGCAGCCCGCTCCGGCCGCGGTCCCCGTCGTTACTGCGCGGTGCAATAGCACCGCGCCGCCTTCACTTTTAACAACTTCGAAGATCAACAATGGAAAGGGGAGGAGGATCGGTCGTCTTTGTGCGGTCCGATCTCCTCCCGTTATAACGATAACAATCGGTCATATTTTAATCCACGAAGATTGATAAATAAAACTTGATCGAAGAAAAACTCCTACCTCGTGTCGTTCGTCGTTTGTCAAGCGACGCGGATGATGGCGTCGTTTCCGTCGTCGTCGATGTCTCCTCCCTTGTCGCGGAGGAAGAAGGGGATGGAGAAACCGAGTCGCCGAGTCGACGTTCTTCGTCGGAGAGTTGGCGTTCTTCGTTGAAGAAGTTCTTCAACAAGAAGATGAACCGATCTTCCAATACTCAAGAGCTCCCTTCCCTTTCTCTTAACACCACAATTACCAACCAAAATAAAATAAGGTTTTTCCTTATTTTATTTACTCATGCCAACCATTTCAAATTTTGAAAAACAAACACTTAATTCAATTAATTGTTGAGGTTCAATTAATTAATTAAATGTGTGTTGGCAAGCAATAAATTGAGAGAGTGGGAAGAGGAAGGGTCACCCACTTAAAGGGGAAGTTTAACAAGTTAAGATGAGTTACAAAATTAAGAGGGGGGTTTAGGGAGTTGAGAGGGGAGTGAGGAGTTAGGGACTCGTGTGGGCCCCTCCTCACTAAACCCTCCCACTTTGTAGGATATAGATTACCCCCCTCAAAAAAAAATATTAATCACATCTTTTTATTTATTCCTTAAAAATAAACCGAAAATTTAACCTCTTCTCCCGCCAAAACACAACTACGGCATTGGTCCCCTTAAGCAATTACCGGCGTTGCGAGTTCATCGGTGCCCTCGGATTTCAATTCCGAGCAGCGGTTCAAAAGATAGAAAAATCCGCTCGTTCGTTTACTGAACGTACCCGAGCTAAACTTCGGAAATTGATTTCGGGCACACCGGGCCTCGGAATCATGTGTCGTCTGAAACTGCGCACTCGTAAAATTCCAGAGAAATTAAGAAAAAAAATTCCTTGAAATTTACGGGTCTTAACAGAATAATTGAGCACATGGGTTGATGGCACTAACATGCAACCCGTTTGATTCAAGATATCGAGACAAAGGGATTACATTACACGGTAAGTGTTCGTATGAGATGACACGTTATTGCGGTGTTAACTTCTTTCTCTATGGATGTCTTTGCGTGTTGTTAGACGCTAACCTTGGACTTTAGGCAGACTTCGCCTAATGCCACTGAGAAAGAGGCCTAGAGGGTCACACACTAAGTGTGTCCAAGTATCTCAGTTAAATATTCATTTAACAAGTTGAATAAAGATTATTCTCGATTGTGGTTTAATAATTATTCAAGCATGTCTGATCGCATTTTTTTCGACACTAGTTATTCGAGAGAATATATTGTGAGCGAAATAATATATATTTATTAGTGAGTAATGCAGTGATATTTATTCAAGGTCTAATAAATGTGGTGGAGGAAATAAAGAAAATGGAAAAACAAAAGTACACGCCGTGTATATTAATATATACACGCCGTGTAGTTTTTCTGAGATTTGTGAGAAATAATATTATTTATTTAATTAAATAATATTAGGTGTAATTCGCTGGGCGCATGGCAAGTGATAATAATAGTCAACTGTTATTATTAAACATTGGGTCTTACTAAGAATTAAATGAAATGAATAAATGCTTTCGGGTAATTAATTCATTTTATTATTCTAAGTAATAAAATCTCAATTACATTATTCTCATTAGACCTAGCCATTTTTGTGGTTGTGCACAACGGATCTAGAGAAAGCTCTCAAGCCAAAAGAGAATTATTTTCCTCCATGAACGCTCTCAAGTTACAAGAGAGATCCTCCTCCACCGGATCAAGGAGAGCGCTTTGGAAGCGGCTCTCAAGACGATCGAAGACGGACATCGCAAGCGGAGGCTCTTCCGCGCTAGCACCCGGAGATCCCTTCGGCGACGTCCAGAGATACGTAGAGCACGTGTGGATCACCGCTAGAGGAAGCCTACACTTGGCTTCTGCAACGCAACGACGGATCACATTGGATCGTGACCGGAAATATCAACAGAGAGAGAAGTTCATCAAGGTAATTCTTGTCTTTTAATTAAATTAATTATAACCAACATATGATGATCCTCTCTATGGTTTCGGGACTCCCCTCTTTTCTTTCGTTCTTCGTTATATTCCGAATATCCGACATTTTATCATCGTAACAGATCTCGGATTGATCGTTGTTAACGGCAAAATTAAAGTTGGGTCGTCCATCCACGCGTTTCCGCTGCGCCCGGAACCTACAAATGGTATCAGAGGCGGTCATATCATTGATTATAATTATTTAGTTTTTCATTGATGATTTACGCATTTAATAATTTAGTTGTTTCAATTCAAGTTAATCGTTCTGTAAATCTGAATCTCGAGATCTGTTCCTCTTCTTTCGTTTCTCGTTCACCTTACAGAAACGATTTTTTCTTTTAATTTTGATTAAAATAAAACAGAGGATCTCATCTGGAGGTGCCAAAGGTTCCTGGTCGTACAACACCAGAACACACAGTGTGTATTCGGCAGTACACGTCGTGTAGTCAAGGTTCAATGCATCGGACTGATCCGCCAAACCAAGCCGTGTCATTGGAGTTTATCTAAATCTTTATGACTTCGTGTGTTGACCAGGAACAATTGGCACAAGATTTCCGGATTACACGTCGTGTGGCCCACTGGGCATGGCATGTAGTCCCTTCGGGTTAGGGTTGGACCATGTACCTCGTACACGGCTTGCCCGGCTGGAGACCGTGTCACGCGGATACTACACGGCGTGTGACCCACTGGACACGCCGTGTACTCCGAAGATTTCTGAAGTACATTTACACGTCGTATCCCCGGGCATGTACTTCGGATGGACAGTGAACGATAGTACACACCGTGTAGTTGGAACTACACGTCATGTACTCATCCAAATTATACAGATTTATTAAAATTTATTATTATATTATACAAACCTTTGAGACGTGTGCCATGGTGCGAGCGTAAAGCTGAGACACAACACGTGATAGGCGTTTTATATATATGTGTTTAATTTAACATCTGCGTAATGTTCATTTTTACTCATTGGGTAGTTATGAACGGAAATTCACCGGGTTGCCTCCAAGGTACAAGTTACGTACAAAGATAATTTTAAATGAATTTATTTGTTTAAAATTATGATGGATGAGAATCTCAAGAAAATTCAGAGAAAGGGTTTAAGATAAAAGGATTGATTAATTAAAGATAATTAATTGATTCGAGCGTGATTTATCTTAAACAAGAACGATTAAAAAATTGAATGCAAGTTTTATTTATGCCTAAATATCGTTGCATATATGGATGATCATGAGCTAGACCAAGACCTTTGTATGTGGATGGTTTCTTTTAATTTATTTATTTAAATTAAATTTGTTGGTCTGCGAGTCTTCTCCTCATTAATATGTAGGGTCTGCGTGCCCAAGGTTTCTTTTATGTAAAACCCCTTTTACCCCTCACCTGCGTGTGAGATAAAAGCATATGTAATGGATGAAACTTCCAAGCTAGTGGAGTCGGCTCAAGTTAGGAGCCAAGTTGAAACCAATCCAAGGAGATACAAAGGTGGACAGGTGGAAAACTGTAAACACGAACCCAAAAGGTTCAAAGCGTTTCTCCCCTAAGTCTTGGGTTGGTTTATCAACCGCTAGATAAACTAACCAATAGAACAAGCTCATGATCATACAATTTATTTTATTTCTGTTAGTTGCATGGTTTATTTATTGTGGGTGTGTTGTCGCGATCACACAATTAATAAATTAAACAAGCATGCAAGATATAACTAAAATAAGACCGGCTTATGCGTAAATATTATCTTAGACATGGTTAATCACTCAAGTATACCCCGCTTAATATTAACAAGCATGTAATCAAAGATAATAAAATGACAATTTACGTATAAGGATAAAATCCCTCAAAGAAATATTAAGTCGGTATTGTCTTCCATAATCTTGGTTAGAATCGAACCATAGTTCAAAGTGTTTGACCAACCATAGTTGGGGTACTTTCAATTATCGAGAAATTCTAATTCAAGGTTTTGGGTTGACTTGGCTTGGTTCACATCAAGGGTTCACTGCCACAGCAGGACTTAGCGTGACCAAGAGGCAAAGGTTGAGGAAATTCAAAATAAAAAAATTTCAGAATTGGGGAGTCCACTCAGCGGATCAAGAAGCTGCGAGTTAATGCAGTTGGCATTTGAAATGCCTGCCTAAAACCTTTCAAGTTGCTTGATCAACCCTGGTTGGGGTAATGCGAAGGGCAATATGGATCTTTGCCACTAGAATATTCAGGCAGCAGAATATTCCAAAGTCAATGGTGAGGGCTATTAGATTTCGATAAAATAGTAAGAGACTAATAAGTATTAATTTATTATTTATTTGTCTCAGTTTTATCATGATAAAATACTAAATTTTTGCTCAACTTAAATTGTAAAAACGACAAGTAAAATGACTTCAAACATATCATTGTGAACCATACTCGAGAAGGAAAACCTTCACACCGGTACCAATTTCCAGGAGTGGCAGAAGCGTTTACGCGTCATCCTTCGCCACAAGAGGAAATTGTATGTGCTGGAAGAGCCTATTCCAGTTGCGCCTGGAAAAGAGGCTAGTGATGAGGAACTATCTCTCTATATGAAACATATGGATGATGCCACAGATGTCCAATGTTTCATGCTATCGGCCATATTTAATGAGCTCTTGAAGCAACATGAAAACATAGACGCATATAGTATGATGTCTCACCTTAAGGATTTCTATCAGGAGAAGGCGAGACAGGAGAGATATAAGATCTCCAATGCTTTGTTCACAACTAAGCTTGGAGAGTCTACATCAGCTGAGCCTCATGTAGTCAAGTTATTGGCTACATTGACCACCTGGACATCTTAGGGATTAAGTTTTCAGATGAGTTGCGTACAGATCTCATTCTATCATCACTGCCCAAGACCTTTAGCTTTATTGTCAACTACAACATGATCAATAATGAAAGTCTATCGGAACTTCTGACCTTGATTCGCCAAGTAGATAAGGACATAGAGCATGACAAACCTGCAGTCCTTATGGTGAATAAGAAGAGGAAGGACAAGGCAAAGGGGCCAAGGGTTTATAAACAGTCTAAAGCCCCCGAGCACCGTCCCTCCAAGAAGAGGAAGATCCAAAGGCAGGGCAAGGAACGAGAGGCGGTATGTTTTGCATGTGGCAAGCCAGGCCACTGGAAGAGGAACTGCACCCAGAAGCGTGAGGACGCTAAAGGTGCGTTCGTTATCGAGTGTAATCTTTCCATTTCTACATATTGGGTATTAGATACAGCTTGTGGGGCCCACATCTGTATTCAAATGCAGGAACAAAGTAGATTTAGAAAGATTGCCAGAAGAGAGGTGGATCTTCGAGCTGTCAATGGCGCAAGGCTGACTGCGTTAGCCATTGACGATTACCATCTCTCATTGCCAACTGGGATGCTTTTGGTTTTACATAACTGTTATTATGTGCCTAGTGTTACCAAGAACATAATTTTCGTATCATGTTTGGATATAGATGAATTTATTTTCAAGTTTGGAAATAAGGGTTGTTTTTTTATAAGAACGATGTATCTTATGGTATGACACATTTAAATAATGGTTTGTATGTATTAAATTACGAAAACCAAGTGTTGGCAATCAATAACGAAACAAACTCACATGACTCATACAACACCCCGTTGTGGCATCACCGTCTTGGTCATGTAAACGAGAAGCGCTTGACAAAGCTTTGCCAAGATGGTTATTTAGACTCTACTGAGCTAAAACCACTTGATAGATGTCCCGCTTGTTTACAAGGTTAAATGACCAAGCCGTCTTTCGGTGGACAGGGTGAAAGGGCCGCAGAGCTTCTAGGATTGGTACACACGGATGTGTGTGGACCATTTCCAGTGGAAGCTAGAGGTGGATATTCTTACTTCATTACTTTTACTGATGATTTAAGTAAATATGGCTATATCTACTTAATGAGGTATAGGTCAAAGTCCTTAGAGAAATTTAAGGAATTCAAGAATGAAATAGAGAATCAGCTTAGTAAAAAGATAAAGAAACTTTGATCGGATCGAAGTGGAGAATATCTGAACCAAGAGTTCATCGACCTTTTACGGAAGTCTGGGATTCTATCTCAACTCACTCCTTATACACCACAGTGGAATGGTGTTAGTGAAAGGAGGAACCATACCTTATTGGACATGGTGAGGTCAATGATGAGTCATGCAGATCTTCCATTATCCTTTTAGGGGTATGCATTACAAACTGCAGCATACACATTAAACCGAGTACCAACTAAGGTGACAAATGGAATTCCCTCCAAGTTACAGAATGGAAAGAAACTCATTTTGTCACACACATGTGTAAGGGGATGCGAGGCGTTTGTTAAGGCCTTCTCGGGCAACAAACTAGCACCCCGGGGCACGAGGTGTATCTTTATAGGATATCCCAAGGAAACGAAAGGATATTACATATATAACCCTTCAGACAAGAAAGTGACTGCCGCCAGACAAACCGTCTTTCTTGAGAGGGAGCACATCCTTAAAAAGGATAATGGGAGCAAGATTGACTTCAACGAAATTGATGCTCAAGATATTCAGGAGTTGGTATAGGAACAAGTTCCACAGGTCCCCGTGGAAGAGGTTCCGAAAGCACAAGTACCGCGTAGGAGCTCAAGAGAGGTAAGGGAACCAGAGAGATTTGGTTTCCTAGTCACCGAGGATGGTGAATCATTATTGTTGGACAATGATGAACCTCTCTCCTACAAAGAAGCAGTAGAAAGCTCAAAAGCTACAAGATGGCTAGAAGCTATGAATTCTGAGATAAATTCCATATATCAGAACCAAGTTTGGGTTCTGGTCGATGAGTCAGTTGATGTAAAGCCTGTTGGATGCAAATGGGCATTCAAGAGAAAGTTGGACATGGAAGGTCAAGTTAGCATGATAAAGGCCCGGACCATCCAGCCGACTGGATAGTCTACTCCAGGCAAGGGAAACCCAGGGCGGCAGGCGCAAGTGGCCCACGAGAGGCTGGGCAGGCAGTTAGAGAGGGAGAACTTAGGCCGCAGGGAGCTGAGGTGGAGCAGTTAGAGGCTGGGCAGGCGGTTAGAGAGGGAGAAAGTGGGCCGCAGGGAGCTGAGGTGGAGCAGTTATGGGAGGAGGCACGCAGGGGTACTACAGGAATTTAGTAGGGAGCGGCGGTTAGAGGAGGGGAATCTTTTTTGTTAATAAAAGGAGGGGCCACTTCTGACAGGGGTACCTTTTTCTCTCTTTCAGTTAGCTCAGCAGGGGCTTGGGCGGGTATTCCCTGGGGAAAAAGGGATTCCCGTTGTACTTCTCCTCTGTTTTCTGCTTCTCCTCTGTTTTCTGCTTCTCTGTTTGCAATCTGTTTGTAATTGGCAGACCTGTTTCTAAACAAATCAGAGCCTCTTTTGTGGCAGTGAGTAGCGGTCTTTATCAACTTGGTCCGACCTGCCGTTCTTCTCCACCGGTTGCACATCTTTTTCCATGGAAACGCGCCAGCAATCTCGCCTGCTTTGGTTAATAATATCTCTATGGGTCAAGAGGAATGTCGCTCTTATCTTACTTCTATTTTACGCTGACTCAATAAGCAACCGGTTCCGGATGCCGCTCCCTCGGCTCCGTTAACCACCGATTTTGCTGCAACTTCGGCGCCAGCAGCTGATTCTCCTCCTCTCGATCCTCAGTTTCCACTTGAGGACCCCCTGTTACCCACCGCTGGATTTTCCACCCCTCGCCACCTTGATCTTCCTCTGTTTGATGGTGCCAGTCCTCGGGGCTGGCTATCGCGTGCTGAATTATATTTTCGGGTCCATCATACACCAGAGCACATGAAGATTCAGCTAGCTCAGTTGAGTATGGAAGGTCGTGCAATTCATTGGTTCTCTATTTTAATTGAAGTTCATCCTCAGCTCTCTTGGTCATTTTTTAAGGAGGAACTTATGAAACGTTTTAGTGGCCTTCCACTTCAGAATCCATATGAAGAACTCGCGGCTCTTCAGCAGTCCGGTTCGGTGACAGATTATATAGAGCAATTCGAATATTTGGTTTCCCTTCTCCCTCGACAACCGGAGCAACAATATGTGGGTTATTTTATCCACGGCCTCCAAGAAGACATTCGCGATTGGGTACGCATCCAGAGCCCTCTGACACGCATCCACGCCATGCGGGTGGCGCGCAACATGGAACTTGTTTTTCGGAAGGGCAATCCTGCTTCTCCTCGCCGTAATGTGGGTTTTTTCCCCTGCCCCTACCCGTCCTTCAACGCCTTTCCAATCTTCTTCTCGGCCACCCCCTGTCCCTACCTTCAGTCCTCTTGCTCGCCCTGGCCGCCCACCCCCTCTATCCTTAAACCCACCCCTTAACCGCACTGTTAAACAGTTATCCCCTCAGGAATGGGAGGAGCGTCAAAAAAAGGGCCCTCTGTTTTCGTTGCGGCCTTCCGTACTCCCCTCTGCATAAATGTTCGGATCCTAAATTGCGGGCACTTGTCTTAGGCGACGATGAAGATTCTCCGCCAGCTCCTCCTGACCCTCCCTGTCCTCCAAACCCACCTACTGAAGCAAAATGTACTGTGTTATTTTATCACTGTTTAGCCTCCTCTTGCTCTGACCCAGTACCTATGCCAGCGGACTGCTCCTCTATGAAAGTTGCAGCGACAATTATGGGGATACCACTTCTGGTTTTAATCGACAGCGGCGCTTCTCATAATTACATCTCCCCCAAGTTGGCCAAGTTGTTGACTATTCCCATCCATACTTCAACACGCTTACGTATTAAACTAGGTGATGGCCACAAGCTTTAATCTGAGGGCATTTCATACAATCTCCCCCTCACAATGGGTGCCTTCACCTCCTCCCTGACGGTCCATATTCTCGACATCGGCAGTTTAGACCTCATCTTGGGCATGGCTTGGCTTCGTGCGTTGGGGGATATGCATATTAATTGGCAAACTCTGACCATGCAATTCTCTACTGATGGGCAGCAGCACACTATTTACGGGGTTCGCTCTATCCTGCGGCCAACCTACCCCATCTCTGATAGCCTCCTCGGTGTCGTTGGGTCGGGCACCAAACGACTTATCTTGGGCACTCGTTACAGTAGCACGGCTTCAGCCTCAACTCCCCCTCAACACGCTGCTCTCCAAGAGGTTTTCAGCACTTTTCAACACGTCTTTACTGACACCCCTGGTCTTCCTCCTTTCCGCCATCGTGACCATGCCATCCGCCTGCTGCCTAATCAAGGTCCGGTTTCGGTTCGCCCTTACCGCTACCCCCACATCCAGAAAAATGAAATTGAAAACCAAGTTCAACAACTGCTACAACAAGGGTTGATCAGAAACAGTACAAGTGCTTTTTCCAGCCCCGTACTCCTTGTTCGTAAGAAGGATGGCTCCTGGCGATTTTGTATTGATTATCAAGCTCTCAATAGAGTCACCATCCCCGATAAATTTCCTATTCCGATAGTCGAGGAGCTCTTGGATGAGCTTCATGGAGCAGTGTATTTTTCCAAACTGTATCTCAAGTCGGGGTATCATCAAATCCGGATGCGTGAGGATATTGAGATGACGGCATTCCGAACACACAGCGGCCACTATGAATTCCTGGTTATGTCTTTCGGCCTCACCAACGCCCCCCCATGGAGCAGTGTATTTTTCCAAACTGGATCTCAAGTCGGGGTATCATCAAATCCGGATGCGTGAGGAGGATATTGAGAAGACGGCATTCCGAACACACAGCGGCCACTATGAATTCCTGGTTATGCCTTTCGGCCTCACCAACGCCCCCTCAACCTTCCAAGCAACAATGAATGATCTCTTTCGTCCCTTTTTGCGTACTTTTGTCCTCATTTTTTTTTATGACATCCTTCACAAATTTGCAGGCTGTTTTTCAGGTTTTAGCTTCTGGCCACTTCTTTGTCAATCACAAAAAATGTCACTTTGGCCAGGAGACCATTGAATACTTAGGCCATGTCATCTCCCATACTGGCGTTTCAATGGATCTAGCTAAAATACAGGCTGTGTTGGATTGGCCTTCACCGCATTCTGTTCGGGGCGTCCGGGGTTTTTTGGGCCTCACTGGTTATTACCGCAAATTCATTCAGCATTATGGGTCCGTGGCACAACCCCTCACTGCCCTTACAAAGAAAGAAGGATTCCAGTGGACGCCCGCAGCTCAGCAAGCCTTCCAACAGTTAAAGCATTTAATCACCACAGCCCCAGTCCTGGCACTTCCAGATTTTTCGAGTCCATTTGCCCTTGAATGTGATGCTTCTGGTACTGGGGTGGGCGCCATTCTTCTCCAGCATAGTCGGCCTATTGCTTTTTTTAGCAAGGCCTTATCCCCTCGCACATTGACCAAGTCAACTTACGAAAAGGAGGTCATGGCCTTGGTTTTGGCCATCCAGCACCGGCGCCCTTATCTCCTAGGCCGCTCCTTTACGGTCTATTCCGACCATCGTAGCCTGAAATACCTCCTCCAGCAGCGTATTACCACGGCTGACCAGCAATGCTGGATAGCCAAACTTCTGGGTTATCAGTTTGATATCTTATACAAACCTGGTCGCCAAAATTCTGCCGCCGATGCTTTGTCCAGAAAACAGGATCCGGGCCTGTTTTTGTTGTTGCATTCTTCTCCAGTGTGGCCAGCTGCCGCAAAACTTACTGAGGGCGTTGTCACTGACCCCTATCTCGCCAAAATCATCTCGGCCTTACAAAATCAGCAGCCTACTCTGGCTGGTTTTTCCTCTTCGAATGGAGTCCTTCTCTTCAAGGGTCGCCTAGTCATTCCGGCGGCTTCCCCTTGGATACCCAGGCTGCTCACAGAGTTCCATACGACCCCCAAGGAGGCCACTTGGGATATTATCGCACCTACCGCCGGTTAGCTGAAACTGTGTGTTGGGTTGGCATGAGAAAACGGGTTCAACAATTTGTCCGGCAGTGTGATATTTGCCAACGATTTAAATACTCGACCCTTTCCCCAGCCGGGTTACTTCAACCATTGGACATTCCGTCCATAGTTTGGGCCGACCTTTTAATGGATTTCATTACGGGACTCCCTAAGTCCTATGGCTATGAAGTTATTTTGGTGGTGGTGGATCGCCTCTCCAAGTACGCCCATTTCATTCTCCTCAAACACCCTTTTACGGCTAAGACAGTGGCTGATATTTTTGCCCGGGAGGTCGTCCGTTTACATGGGATCCCCGCTTCTATTGTCAGTGATCGGGATCCTCTTTTTCTCAATCATTTTTGGGCTGAGCTGTTTCGCCTCCAAGGCACTACTCTCAAATTTAGCTCCGCCTACCATCCTCAAACGAACGGCCAAACGGAGGTGGTTAATCGGTGCTTGGAAACATACCTTCGTTGTTTTGCGGGAGATCAGCCCAAGACTTGGAGTTACTGGATTCCATGGGCTGAACTTTGTTACAATACCACGTGGCATAGTGCTATTAACACCACACCTTTCGAGGTGGTATATGGCCGCAAGCCCCCATCCCTCCTCAGTTTCCTCCCATCTGATTTCAAAGTTGTTGTCGCTACAGAGCTTCTAGACCGCCAGGAAGCCTTGACTCAACTACACAGGCAGTTACTTCGCTCCCAGGACCTCATGCGGCGCCAGGCTGATCCTCATCGTCGTTCTGTGACTTTCAAAGTAGGTGATGCAGTTTACCTCAAACTCCGACCACATAAACAGCAATCTGTGTGCCATCGGATCAATCATAAATTGGCACCCTGTTACTACGGGCCTTTCTCCATTACCAAACAAATCGGCCCCGTCGCCTACCAACTCGATTAACCACCTCCAGTCCGCATACACCCCATCTTTCATGTCTCCCAGTTGAAGCCGGCAGTGGGACACATGTGTAATACTCCATGTCCAAATGGGTTGTAAAATTTAGCGGGAATTTGAATTTTCAATTAGTGGGTTGTTCGTTTTGAGGTTCGGGAGGCCACTCAAGGAAGGATGATCAGGGTGCTACAAAATTGTAGCAGCAGACCATTCACAGTGTGACCAAAGGGTTCACGCCGTGAATGTTCGGGGATAGGAGGGGTTCCCCTGTCCAAGGTGATTCATGGCATGACCCTTTCAGTCACATCATGAAAAGCTGTTTGGGGTGGTTCTTGGCGGCGATTCCGAGTAAGATCCTCCCTCCGCTCTTACTTCCCTTCATTGCACCCTATTTTGGCCGACTTTGGTTTAGGGTTTTTACCGATTTCCATTGGAGTGGGGTGGAAATTATCACGATCGATGGGGCTTTCGGCCGGCTAGCGTAGAGAGAACCTGAGACGAGGATTGCACACCGTCACGCTTCGTTTCGGTGAAGGTACGTCGCCATGTAAATTTTCCAAGGATTTTTGGCTAAAAATTTGTCGTTGAACCGGTAATATTAATTTGGTCTTTCATGCTGTTTAGGCTCAAGGGTGCGTCGGGAGTGGACTGCATAACGTTGTCGGCTTGGACAGGCTTGGGCATCAGTTGTCGGCCTTTGGAAAATAAAGGGAAGAGGTTTTGGTTTAAGGTAGGGTGGTCCTCGATACATTCCCTATGGTATTACTGCTTTTTTTTATGATGCATGCGAGGTGCGGTCACGTCACTGGGGGCGTGAACCTATCAATTTAAAGGAATTGGTTAACGAATAAAATAGAACACCTGAAGATTCCATTAATTGAGTTGCTCAATTAATTAAATGCTTGCTTGGATAGAATTAAGAACCTCAGTCACGTCAGACCTAGTGTTCCGGCTTGACGCCCCGGCAGCCGATGGTCAAGGCCTTGACCTGATGTGTGCTTTGGGACATATATATCCCTCCTAAGGGATGTGACCTGAATGAATAAAATGTTTTGGACTTAGTGACACTGCTTAGTGACTTTTGACACTACGTGGCAGAGGTGAGTGGACTCAGACGACCTTGACCCTCACAGGCGTTAGGGGGACCTTTGTGATACCTTGGAGTCGATGGGCTTATAGTGCTGACTCGGGGCGAGTGATCCTCCCCCGTCCGATGTGACTAGGCCAAGGTGGATAGGCCTTAGGCAAACCAGGATCGGGTTGGGTGAGCGGACCAACCTAGTGAGACCTTGACGACTGAGATGGGTCGTGGGTCATCTCTTTGATTGATGCCTATATGGCGTACCTTATGTAGCCGATGAGACCGGGTTATTCTAATGATGATGTCATGGGGGGCGACATCCTTATAGTGTCTGGTGTTCACCCGATACCTTCGTTGAGACCGAGGACCCTTGTAAGGGTGCCTCAGTGATGTTGTGACCTAGGGGACCCTCAAGGGTGCCCCGTTGACAGACCGATCCTGAACGGGTGCGGGTGATGGGGTAGTGATGGTTGTGGGTGTCACCTTAGACTGACTCTGAGTGGGGTTGTGATGACAGTGATGGTTGACAGACTGACCCTGAGTGGGGCAGTGATGGCAGTGGCAAGCGTGGGCGTTCGACCAGCCCTAGTTGTATTTTTGTTGTATATTTATTTATGTTATACATGATGACATGTGATTACCCAAAACGTCTGGGAATCGGTCGTTGGACCTGGCACTGATGTGATTGCCCAGGATGCCCGGGAATCACCTGTTGAGATGGAGACCCTGGGATGTCGGGTGTTGGATTGGTGTAGCCCGATTCTTGGATAATATTGGGCCGAATGCTTGCGGCCCATACTGCACACCAGGTTGCAACTACGCAAGTCGAGCTCCGCGGTGAGCTCGTTGGGGATTGCAGGGGGCAACGCGCCCCCTACTTCGGGGGTCGAAGGTCCCGGCCCAAATTTTAGGGCACTGTAGCAACAATGATCAACTGTAGCAGAGTTGACCAGCCAACACCGACAGGGAACTGTAGCAGTGCAGACTTTGGCACGACTACTATAGCAGCTCGGGCTTTGGAGACAACAGTACTGTAACTTCGTGGACTTCCAGTCGCAGGCCAATGTAGCACATTGGACTTGAGTGGTCACGACACTGTAACAATGCGAACTTCCAGCCACCTTTCACTGTAGCACAGCGGACTTTCTGTGTGGTTGGTGGAATAGTGATTCATCTTCTTTATTAGCCCATTTCGGGCTAGGGTTTCTGTGTGTTAGAAACTCTGAGATGCTTCATGCAATTGTACTCCCGAATTTCACAGTGATATTCTCTCTCTGTGGACATAGGGATCATTTCCCGAACCACGTAAATCTTTGTGTCCGTGTTCTTCTTCATTTGTTTCTGACTTTTCTTCATCTGCAAACTTGTTTTGTTGCTGTGACTCTCGGCGTTTCCACAACACCAGGTATGTTTGGGATCTGATCTCACGATATATTGGGGGCGGATGCCTCGATCAGCTAGCATCCAGTAATACAGTTGATGCGATAGTGTATGCCTAGAGGTGGTATCTAGGATCCCAACATCAGAGCTATGAGATGGCGTGTGCACAGAAATGCCCGTGATGGCAAAATTACTTCGATACGGTGTGACCAATGGGAATGTCCAGGGAGCCTGGGATTCGAATGGCGATACCATTAGACCATTACGAATGTCTGGGATGCCCGGGATTTGAATGGCGGTATAAGGAGTCGAGTGGGCATATATTCCTAAGCACGGATGTTGGACATCCCGAGGGTGACAGTTGCATCCCCTCGATCGATGCCTACACACCCTAGAATCAGGTGGACACACCATTGATGGTTCAGCTGGGGAGCCATGAGATATTGGATGCCCGGGTTATTGACTGTGGGATCCAAGAGAGAATTTCATTCGACTATCTGGATCGCCCAGAAATCAGTCACGCCCGGACGTATAGGATTGCCAAGGGCCTCCCCCTCCTAGGAATCAGATATCGGCCTGACATTGAAAACACTCAGGTACCCTTGTGGAGTTCAACCTGAGGACTTGAGGATGAGGGGCACCAGATAATGCCCCAGAATCCGCTACTCATCGATGGATGTGTGGGCGTGGGATCCCCAAAGTGAGGACAAAGGTTCCCCTAAGGTGATGTTCATGCCCGAAGACATTTCGACATTGGTCGAAGTAAGTATGGTTGATTGGGGATGCGAACCTGAGGATCAACGATGGTTATTGGGCATGGCCTAGGTTATTTATGTATGTCCTTGGGGCAGTGGTGATACTATAGTTAGCGCGATCATCGTGACATACTCACAAATATTTCAACATCAAGCCGAAGCAGGTATTAATGGTGGTTTATTTATGTATTGTTTTGCAGTTTACTTATTGTTTATTATTGAGCATGTCACATGCACATATCACTGCATATACTGGTTAGTACAGGACCGCGTTGGTGGCGCCCAACTGAGTTTTGTACACACACCCTGCTCGGGCTGCCATTGCACATGGGTACCCAAGTAGCTCTCACATGGTTATTGCATGCACGGGTAGAGAGTATAAACCTGGGATCAGGTTTAGCATAGTCGGGCAGGATAGCTCGGACGTGATTGGAGATTGGAACGAGGAGAGGCTCGGAGCTGGAGCAGAGCCTCATGTCTTCTATTATTTTAATCTTATATGTATGATCGACCCAGTGGGTGATCGATGCTTGTATTTTATATTTTGAGCATGATAGAGACCTGCCCCCCATCATTGAATACTCTAATAGTGGGGCGTACAGCCTGGGTAGTGAGCTGGTGGGCCCAGGCTGTACGCCCCACTATTAGAGTATTCAATGATGGGGGGCAGGTCTCTATCAGAGCATGAGTTGTATGTTGAATTTCATTTTGTCATAGCATGCCTTATCCTTATCGCTTTAGTTGTTCAGTTTATTTATTATTTTGTGTACGTGTAAGATGTTTTGTTGTATACCATTGTTGCTTACTCTAATACAGTGGTTATAGCCTCCCCATGGAACCTTCTTAGATTTCGCTGCTAGTCAGCAGCCTCTAGCATCCATAGAGGCGCGACTGAAATCAAGTGGTGGTTCGGTCCGGCTACTGTTCGGAGTGAGTCGGGTCAGGGCGTTACAACATACAACTTGGTCTCTGAATTTGTACAGCTTCCAGTTTTTCTAAACCTGTTGGCTGAAAATTCGACTCAAATCTTCTTCTCTTAAACTCAACACTGTAAGCTCGGGTTGCTCAGCCTCAGCTTCAGGCACTCCTTTATATTTCTTCTCCCTTGACTATAACTGTTCCGCGGTAACAAGTCGGCACACTCAAATTCTTCTTTTTTTCTTTCTTCGAAACCCAGCAAGTTGCAGAGGCTCCGATTTCTTCTTCCTCCTAACCCCTGAAAGTGCAGCAGAAATAAGGTTGGTCTAGCAATCTATCATATATGATTTAAATGTATCATGTTATGCAAAAGGCAACCACGACTTTGAGTTACCCTTAACCGGTGTCCGTCGTGAAATATATAAGTTGTGACAAAATGTTAAGGTAAGCATGATTATGATTCTTGTATCGGGATACAAAATATGCTCATGGGGCAAAAAACAAGTTTTGTGAGCTGGATGCATGGTTTATATTTGGAGTCCCCAATGGGTTGGTGAGATACCAAGCATGAGAACTTTCATACTTTGATACCTTCCTCATACAAGTCTTGAGCCTTAGCTAATCAGGGGATAGTTGGATATGTTGTTGATCATGTCGTCGGTTAAAGTTTAACCAAGATAGGATTTGTCTTCTTGATGAGTACGACATTCGGGTCCTCAATTGAGATAGGCTGAGGTAAGGGGCATGTGATGTGTTCATCCATAAAGGTGAATGATAGGACTATACTCAGAGAATCAAGAATGTCTGAGTTGGCTATATGGGACTGACATACTCCATGTCTCATGGCCACTCAGTGTCTTACACAAAGGGATAGTGTAAGAACCCGATTTTTCACTCAGGTGTGAATCCTTTAATTTTCAATCTAAATTTTTACTCTGGGCCTAATATGGATGTCTAATGAGTTCGCAAATGTTCTAAGGTGTCTGGGGCTTGTTTAGAGCTCAAAACACCTCTTTTTGGAAAAACAGGCCAAGTCGCACAGTTAGCGCAAGGTTTGCCTAACCGTGTGGATTGTGTTTTTCCGAACAGAGCCACCTTGCACGGTTGGCGCACGGTCGTGCAGCCTAACCGTGCGAACGCCTCTTTTTCCCAGGTACCCGTGCATGGCTTGCGCACGGTTTGATCAAACCGTGCGGAGGATGTTATTTCAGGCAGAGTCATCTCGCACAGTTTGACAAACCGTGCGGACAAACCATGCGCAGGCTAAAACATTGGGTAAATTTTCAGTTTTGCCCTTAATGATCCATTTACTCCCCTCTTCTTCCCCAACTCGTAAACCAGCGGGATTAGGCCCTTTTCCTCTCAATTTGGAGCTTTTTGAAGGCCAAAGCTAGGGATCAAGAGATCTCCTTCGTCCGGCATCCGATTGAGCTTTCGTTCGTCACATTGGATACGCAACGGTAAGTACTCAAGTCTCTTTAGTCGTTCTTCTTCTCTTTTGCTCTCGACCTAGATATCGTCATGTGAGCGTTTTTCACCTTTTCTTAGATCTACTCCAATCCGAGGCAAATCAAGGGCCGATACAGGAGGAGAGTCGTACAACCCTAAGGTGGGTGGCCTATAACTCATCCCTAAAGTTCGTTGATTTTGGAATATTCGTGTGGGGCCCACCGATTTCATCGAAAGTCGTTCCTTAAATTTTCATGTCATGATAATACTTGTTAGAATCGTATTGTTATGCTCTTTCCAAATATGTGATTAGTTGTTAGCGGTTACACCCACAACTCAATCCGCCCCATGTCGAAGGTTATGCCATATTTGGGTTTTAGTGTTTTGGCACGTTTAAGCCACCATTCGGGTGTGTCTTCGCTTGACCTTCCTAAAGGTGAGCCCTTTTATAATAAATGGTTTGTTGTTTAATGAGAATTGCATAATGGCATGCACCATGTATGCTCACCACTTGACCCGCCTAAGGTAAGTGCTTCAATTTGGTTATTAAATGTGAAATGGAAAATAGACTAAGTATATAACTTGGTCTTATCAAATGAGATTGAATAAAGGTTACATGTCCATAGCACCCCTTGTCATATTGATGGAAGGTAGCGGAGTGAACCTCTATAATTGAATATGCCTTGATGGTTAATTAAGACTTGATTAAATAGTTGCAACGCTACTTGGGCTATCCGCACTAATGAAAGACAAAGCTTGAACCTAATGAATGATTACATGATTACAATATCAAATAGAAATGGACTGACTCGGGCTCTCCTTCGATTCTGAGAGGAGAATACCTTGGGACTCGGGAACCCCATTCCAATTCAAGGATGCGGTTTGGTTAGGTTGACACCCACCAAGACTCTGATTCTTGTCTATTTCTTGGATGCCCGGTATACTACCGTAGGGTCCTTTACATTACTACATGATACCTCGGATACACTCCTTGGTTCGGCATTGACTAGTAGGTGTCATGGTTAAAGTCCATAGGGCCCTGTCCTTGCTTAGCCCCGTTTTACCTTGGTCGATCACCTTGGACTCGGTAGTCACCTTATTGTGGAATGTCATGGATTACGCTCATTGGATTACACTCTTACCCCTTAGCTAGACTCAGATACTACTGAGTTAGCGTACCGTGAGATCTGCGTTACCTTGGTTATTACCCCGAAACTCCCTCACCGGATATCATTTTCAGGTTGTCTTGTTATGTCTTGGGACCTTCACTACTTATACTATCACGAGGTCATGTCAGTGTTGGCTATGCCTCACGTGACCTATTAACATTAAATGGTAATTACTTAATTAATGAACCGGTTTCATGTTCAGACACCAGCCAGGGCCGATGCGGGTACTTGGGTATTTAGTTATAATGTACCGTTTTCTTTACTTTATATATGCATGCCTGCACACTGCTGTATTCCATTACACAAACCGGATGTTATAAACACCATTGGTGGTGGCCCACAGAGATTTATCTCACACCCTCTCCAGGCATCGTTTGGTACCCGGAGTAGATTACATGACTGCAGGTGTTGACAAAGGGAAGCATACAGCTAACACATGATTGTTTGCCGATAGGATGGAGCTTGATATTAGATAACCGAGTTGGATCTCGGGATACTTGGAGTAGTCTTTGTTTTCTTTTACTTTGTGGAACAAGTTATGCCTATTGTCTTGTATCCATATTTTCCAGTTTTCCAGTAACATGACATTACATCATCATTGTTCCAGTTGATACGGTTACTGTTATTCTCGTTTATCTATTGTATTAGTTTGCTTCCTCTATTTATTTATATCACTTCCGCTATTTACTATTCATTTACATTCCTTCCACTATGCTACACTCTGTTAATGAGGGCATAGTCTTTCCACGGACACACCCTAGGCTCTCGCTGCTAATCGGCAGCCTCTAGCGTTTGGATAGATGCGCTTGAGGCCATGTGGCCCACCGGGCTCGGGGCACCCGTTAAGTGGCATCTAGGTCCGGGACGTCATAGATACTATGAAAATGCATGCTTGCATATGATACAGCTCATGGATATAGGTATAGAGATACATGTGTTTCATGAAGATCGCGCCAAATTCATTATAGCTTTAGTATTGACGCTTTGCAAGATTTCATTTTTTGCTTGCATTTATGGATCCAGTGATTCATATTTGTTGTCAACACTACAAAGGCCCATGGGATCACATTTTGTGGTTGACAGAACGGGGATTGAGTTTAACTCAAAGAGTTTCTCTAAAATTGTTTCAGAGTTTATCTAAAGGGAATTTTGGGTGGGTGTTCACAAGGAGTTGCATATGATGTGATACACAAAGAAGTTGATGAAGTGTTTTGAAAGATATCCCAAAGAAGTTCTGGATATGATTTCAGAAGTTATTGTATATGATACAATATAAGGTGAAATGACACCAAGTCTATGAGGCTTTCGTGTGAGTAGGTGATTGTTAGAGATATGTCCTAAAGCTCTATATTGTAATGTATGATATAGCAGTGTCGCATGGTGCGACATATAAACCAAATGCATTTTGCATGTTATGGTTTTGGCATATCGTTGGCTGTGATATAAAGATATCATAACCACTGCCTTTACATGGGCAATGGAACGTTAAATGTTAGCGTTCGATAAATCCTCCACGCAAGCTATCATTATGTTAAGCGATTCATCTGATTCGGATGTAGGTTATAAAGCATTCATAACTGAAGGCTTTACTCGAACATTACATAATGTTCGAGTAAAATGCAAGGCTCGGGAATGCCCCAAGGTCTATATATATAGGCCACTGTCGCTGTAATGGTGTGTTCGAGAGTGTTCCTAGTTGATACTCTCATGATCCCGAAGTTGTCTTCTTCTTTACCCTTTGCTACGAGAGGCACTAGCATGTTGTGGGTTCTAGGAAAGTCCCACCCAAGCGTCGGGCGATTCAACATCAGCCTGTAGATACAGGAGGGATGTCTTTTGGATGCCTCTTGTGATCTTCGTCAACCACAGATTTTGAAGAACAAGGAGTTGTGGTAGTGGCATCTTCGGAGTAAGGTATGTGGTGTTCTTCATTTTATAGTAGCATGGTTTCGGCTTCTCACATGGCGATCTTGATTTATGGCTTCTTTTTGGTTTGCATTGATGAGTGTTAAACGATCCAAAAAAAACTCTCAATCATGAACCAAATATTTCACATTTAAGAACATTTGGTTGTGTTGTATATGTTGCAATAACACCCCCACAACAAACAAAAATAGGACCCCAAAGAATATTAGGGATTCATGTTGGATTTGAATCTCCCTCGATCATAAAGTATCTTGAGACAATGACGGGAAATGTATTTACATCAAGATTTGTTGATTTTCATTTTGATGAAAAAAAATGTTCCCTGTATTAAAGGGGGGAAATCAATCGACGTCAAAAGCAATATCATAGAAAACGACTTCATCGTTGCATCTTGATCCTCGTACAAATATGAGTGAGCTGGAAGTTCAAAAGATTATTAATTTTCAAAATTTAGCAAATCAATTGTCCGATGCATTCAATGATTCAAAATGGGTTACAAAGTCATACATGTCAGCTGCAAATGAACTAGTCAAAATAGATGTCCTCGAAGGACAATCTAATAGTGCAATCAATAAGAATTTTGATCCGCATCTAAAGCGTGGAAGACCAATTGGTTCAAAAGATAAAAATTATCATCAAAGAAAAGCGAAACAACTCGTGCTGGTTAAAGAAATAAATAAGCCTGAGGAGAATGGAAATTTGTTCGATCATGACATTCCTCAAGAAACCAATCTACAAAAAAGTGCATAATCATGATCGAGAGGAAAAATCTATAGATTTTACTAAGATCGGAAGATGTTAGAACCGAGTGGAGACCATGGTTGATGACACGATTTCATATAATGTGGCACTTGATATTATTGACGAGGATCAAGAACCTAAGACGGTTGATGAATGTCGTGATAGACCATATTGTGATAAATGGAAAGTTGCAATCCAATATGAATTAGACTCACTTGTTAAACATGAGGTTTTTTTATCGATCGTGAAAACCCCATAAGTGATTAAACCTATTGGTTATAAATGAATATTTGTGAGGAAAGAAATAAAAATAATGAGTTGTGAGATATAAAGCTCAACTAGTTGCTCAAGGTTTCTCACAAAGACTCAGGATTGATGATGAAACATACTCTCTTGTAATGGATGCGATAACCTTTAGGTATCTCGTGATGTTTGTTATGCATGAACATCTTGAGCATGGATGTTGTGATTGCATATGCCTTCTACATGTTCTCGATCTCGAGATCATTATTCTGTCAAGTTGAATAAATCGTTATATGGGCTAACGCCGTCGAGTGTATGTGGTATAACCATCCAAGTGAATATTTTATGAAAGAGGGTTATAAAAATGACCCAATTTGTCCATGTGTTTTCATTAAGAGTGGATCAGAATTTGTCATCATCAGAGCAGACAATGATTTGAATATTATTGGGACCCATGTCAAGGCAGTAAAATATTTAAAGAATTTGAAATGAAAGACTTTGGAAGGACAAAGTTTTGTCTTGGATTACAAGATGGAATTTTTGTTCATTAATCTCAGTATATTACAAAAGTCTTACAAAGGTTTCATATGGACAAACTGCATCCATTAAGTGTGCCAAAGGTTGTATGATCTCGATTGAGATCAAGATCCTTTTAGACTATGAGAGGGTAATGGATAACTCATTGGTCTTGAAGCACCATATCTGAGTGTTATAGAAGCACTAAAGTACCATGCAAATAATACAATGCCAAATGTATCATTTTTGGTGAACTTGTTGGCCAGGTACAGTACTTATCCTACTTGTTGACATTAGAATGATATCAAAGATATATTAAGATGCCTTCAAGGGTCTGTTGATTGAGAATTGTTTTATTCTAAAGGTTCAGAACCAAAATTGATTGGTTATGCTGGTACAGGATATTTATTTGATCCAATCTCAAAATGGATATTTGTTCGCATATGGTGGAACTGTCATTTCATGGCATTCTACAAAACAAACCATTTTTGCAACTTTCTCCAATCATGCTGAGTAGCGATTCATGAAGAAAGTATGTGTTTGGTTGAGGTCGATTATTCATCATATCAGAAATAATTATGAATTAGATATGAGTAATGATAATTCTACTATATTATATGAGGATAATGCCGCTTGTATAGCGCAATTGGTTCATCTGGCAGTTATGTCTGACCTGCTTGTATTAGCATTGTCTTTCATGGAAGATCTACATGTGAGGAGGAGAGTCTGATTAGAATAAAGGGAACCATATAGATGATATAGTGGATGTTATCAAGGAGTCTCGACCTAATGGTGAACTATCTGATGAGTTTGTGGTAATGCACATAGCATTGGAGGAGATTTTCCCTAGCGCAAAAGCTGGGAGAGTTATTCCTCCATCTCTACATAGGAACACAATTCAAGTAGGGTCTACAGATTTTCAAGACCCTATCTGAGGTGACTCAAGCATTACATAAATAAATATTATATCCTTTTAGATGAGTATTCAATACATCTCATAATAATACACATCCCAAAACCGTAAAGGTTTGGCGTCTTTGGAGACTTAATACATAATCAACTTATTTCATGAAAGATCATCAACATATTCTACAAAGTTCTTCTCACATAACACCCATTTTAGATATTACCCTAAATAAAACTATTCATTATAACCAGAGGAAATAGAAACATAAGAAATGGGGAACTTGAATGCTCAGTAAGGGTAAATAGCACAATTGAAGGGTGGGTATATCAAAGGAGGTAGAAGAAAACATATATCACCGAAATTCTTTTTCACTCATGAACTTAAAAAGAATAATGATAATGATATTCAACAAATAAGGTTTTGTGATAATCTTGCAGATTTATTAACAAAGACATTTCTAATTGCAGCTTTTGAGAAATTGATTTATAAAACTGTTACAGTCTTTCTATTCATCATGTTTTTTCTCACTGGGTTTTCCTAATAAGATTTTTAATGATGCAGTGGAATTCAATTACTTTGACTTCGCTTGTTTTTTCCACAGATCTTTTTTGAGTGAAAATTATATGAGATTTCATGAAATTATAACATTTGGGGGTGTTTGAAATATTTATTATGTGGATGTCATAATCTCAAAAACTATTATTACTCCTCATTCCCAACTTCAACCCTTCACTTGGACAACCCTTCATTTTCTTCAACCATTGGATTTGACATGGGAGATAGGGATTGATCTTGACCATTGATTACAACTTTCATGTGCCCTATATATACATGTGACTATGTTCATGGAAGACAGAACTTTTGGCCCTACATACTATCTCTTTACTTCTTGACAGACACTTTTATATTATCATTTTCGTTCATTATCATCATCTGAAATATTTGACGTCACGTTTTATCAACACTTTGTCTCGCCTCGATTTTGAAATTCCTCACGGTTTCAATCGGTTTTCGATCTGTTTCACAACAATAGATATGTATTTATGTATATGTAAAGTTGGGAATATGGATGAACCCAACCCATAAGGGTCGGTGGAAAAAGAAGTTGGCCCAACCTAATTGGATGAGATTTTCCCAACCAACCCGCTAAAATAAGTTGGCCTAATTTGATGGATTGGACTTTCCCAACCTGACCCATCTATTATTAATGTAGTTACCACATATTTTATTTTATAACTGCTTATGTAACCGCAATAACTATAACATAATTAGACTATCAATATCTAGAAGCAAATGTATTAAAGATGAAAATACCAAACAAAAATATATATATTTAAGAGAACAAAGACATGATTTAACCAAATATATATTCAAAGTAATGAAAATGTTTATTAATGTATTTAAATATTTGTTTTAAAGAAACTAGGTTATCCCGTGAAACATATAGGTCGACCCATTTAACACACGAGTCAAGGTAAGATTGCATTTTGCGGAACCAATAAAAAACATTGATAGCAAAAAATAAGTGATATTTGTTTAACTTTTATAAAATTACTTGCGCATAAACTTCTAAGAAAACACACTTGAATAAGCTACAAACAAATTTAATAAGAAAAATATAAGTACTTTTTCAAAATGATTTTTCTTAAGTGATAAGTATAGTAAATACTTTTTTATAAATGTTTTCAAATATATCCTAAATTTATTTCAATTGGTGGACTTTTTCTCAATCCAACCCCATGTTCTTTCAGGTTATACAAATCAACCTAGCAAGTTGGGTTTAAATTGCCTACTCTATGTGTTAGAAGGTGTGAGTCACATGGGATATGAGGTATTTTGTCATCATTATTACTTATTATAAATAAAAACCAAGGCCTCCCATAAGAGGTATCTTGGGAATTGGGTTTGTACACCTCCCCTCCATTCTAACATGGTATCAGAGAACGATCTCAAACCCCAACTCTTCTCCCCTTCTTCCCTCCTAGGGTTCGACCTACGTATTTCCCCCTAAATTTATTTCAATTGGTGAACTTTTTCTCAATCCAACCCCATGTTCTTTCAGGTTATACAAATCAACCTAGCAAGTTGGGTCTAAATTGCCTACTCTATGTGTTAGAAGGTGTGAGTCACATGGGATATGAAGTATTTTGTCATCATTATTACTTATTATAAATAAAAACCAAGGCCTCCCATAAGAGGTATCTTGGGAATAGGGTTTGTGCACCTCCCCTCCATTCTAACATGGTATCTCAAACCCCAACTCTTCTCCCCTTCTTCCCTCCTAGGGTTCGACCTAGGTATTTCCCCCTAAGGGGGGCGACGGCCCCAACAACCAACAAGCCCAACTCATCTGTTGTTGACCCTCCCCACTCACGCATTCTGGCCGCGCATCCCCACCCTTTATTTCCAGTAGCACCGGCAGCCCCACCCTTCTCCAGTCACACTTTTTCCCCTTGTTGTGCGCTCTCATCCACCCACAACGGCTTAATGGCCAGCCGCGTGTGCCCCTCCCCTTTCGTGACACTCTCCCCTGCCGCACACGTCTCCTCCTACCACTCTCCAACAACGGTAGCCCCGCCCTTCCCGACATCATCCTTGCCTCAATCATGTCACTCCTCCTTTGCTTCCAGCTACATCACCAGGCACGAACCACACATCAAGGCACAAATCCCTCTTCCAAGCGTGACCTCTAATGTTGTGACCTACCCGACGTGACCTCGACGTCACCCCAGCCCCCCATAGCCTCTGCTCACGCGCCCTTGCACCGCACCCAGACGCGCACCACCTCCTCTATTATGGCATGGATCATCGTCATGCTCATTTCCTTCTGCTTGGATCTCTATCAGGCTACTCGAATCTTCGCCGAACCCCTCTGTTATTGCTTGGATTTCCATCGAACTTCTGAGACCTCTATCAACGCTCATTGTCGCTGCCCAAATCTCCATCTGGCCTCCTTGTTGTTGCCCGGATCACCATCTAGCCTCCTTGTTGTTGCCTGCACTATCGTCCTCTTTGATGTTGGTCTTTCTGTTTTTAGTATTATGAATTCGTATGTCAAGTTGGGTATGTCCAACTTGAGGGGGAGTATTAGGGGTTTTGGATGTTTCTTTTTGTTTTCTTATGTATCCAAGTTAAGCACACCTAGCTTTAGGTGGGGCTAGAAGGCGTGAGTCCCCCACATGGGATATGAGGTATTTTGTCATCATTATTACTCATTATAAATAAACACCAATGCCTCCCATACTATCTTGGGCATTGGGTCACTGCTCCTCCATTCTAACACTTGCATTATAACCAAAATCATTTATTGTATGCATGAATGGATGGGTGCATGCATACATGCATATGTTTAGTTAAAACAATAAAGTTTAACATAAGTAATAGAAGTGACTGTTGAGTCAAAAGTTTCTCTTACGACCTTTTTCATACTTTTGTTTTGGAAATCACAAACATCCCATTACTTTATTTACTTGTTCAAAATATTTTATAATGTTTTTATAAGAAAACATAATCTTTTTATCTTACTTAGAATAAGATTTAAGGAGCTACGAAGATATATTTTTTCATTATGATTATTGTAATGAGACTGGATACGATAATAATCGTACTCAGCTTTATCTGATCGAATATAAGATCTCCTGTTTTGTGTTTTGTCTTTTGTACCGACAAAATCTTAATATTCGGATTGATAAAGGTTTCGATTAAAATCATACTCAGACTCAAAGAATTTATCATAATTACCTTTTCTTTTGTCAAACTATTTCAAATTTATTAACGTACTCGAAAAATCTTATCTCTAATATAAGAAATATGTTTTACACTGCAAATGGTGTACATCAAAACGACGTCGGGCATTCTGTTATAATATAACCGTTGAAGTGTCAAGTGTCCAAGTCATCGCGAAAAACTCAGAGAAATATGATCGTTGGAGGATCAAGATGACCGTTGGGGAGTTGCCTATAAATGTCTGGTCATTCAAAAGAGTTTGGAGCGAAATGCTGATCATTTTCATTTGCAAAAATCTCAGTGTACGGGAGCTCTAAAGCTCACAAGAGTGAACTACTTGTTCTTTGTACTTGTAACCTTTTTGAGTTCGTATTTGTAATCGTAACAACCGATCGCGTGAATACGGTCGAGGGCTCGCGGGGATGGCGAGACAGACCGGTCATCGTATCAAGGGTTGTTGTGGATAGGCAGACAGAGCAAATCTGATCATCGTATCGAGGGCTCACGAGGATAGTGAGACACACCGATCAGCGTATCGAGAGCTTTCTCAGGTAAGGAAAAGACAAACTTTCTTGTAAGTATAAAAGAAGGGACCTTTATCCTGGGTTATTGGATACTCTACTCTTTGGAATAAAAGAAGTTTTTCATTTGTATTACTTGTTTTATTACAAATCCTTTTATTTCCGCTGCATATAATAGAAAGTGATACTTTTATATTCATCTTTCTATTTGTATCTTGTTTATCATAATAGTTTTGATTACGATATAATTGTTTTACCCTGTATTACTTTGTGAATACGTCATTATTCTGATTACGATTCTATACGCTTTAAGATAGAATCACTACTTTTTTGTATTACTCTGATATATCGTAACTGTTGTGATTACGATTCTTTATGTATTTGTTTTCTACTGAGAATACGATTAAAACTCTGATTGTGTTACCACCACTTAGTGATTACGATTCTATACGCTGTGAAGGTAGAATCAATTTCTTGTTACGACATTTGACTTACATATTGAAATCTACTTGATTATGATATTTTTTATTATCGGACCCAAGGGTCAAGTTCGATCACCGTTTAAATACTTGAGAGGTTTTGTGAATGCGATTTGTTTAACCTTGTTAAACATAGTTTCTTTCAAGATTAAAAATGGAAGTTTTTAAATCTACAATTCACCTCCCCTTGTATTTAGCCATTTTTATAGACATTACGATCCAACAGTGACAATGATATTTTAGATAAAAGAAATGTGCCATGGAATTTTAGGTTTAGAAGTTTAGAGTTTCAAATTGTAAAAATTATGATGTAGGTTTTTATAGATTAGATCTTAGAGTTTAATGAAAAGGATTGTCCGGACAAAAAAACAGTGATTATCAGTTTATATCATCCAAGAAGACAGTAACATCGAATTTTTCTTACAGTTGTGGGTGAGCAAAGATAAAAAATAAAAAATAAAATTAAGAAATTACAGATTGCGAAATTAAAATCCTCTCTTTGACATGCTGAATTCAACATACATGATCCCTGGTTGACGTATTCAATCATTTCTGTATTCAATCATTTCTATACGTGCATGGTTTTTAATTAAAAGTGCGAACCCAGAAAACAATTCAACAAAACCATAACACTCAATGAAGCTCACCTGTTGAACCAGATAAACTGAAGGCGCGAGAAAAACACACACATTCTTCCGAGGTTTCCGAATCAAGTGACCCAGCTCATAAATAAGCAAGACTGCAATGTGAGTCTTACCAGATCCAGTCCCCAAATAAACAATAATGTTCTCGTCTAAAGCTTTCCTGCAAAGCTCCAACTGATACCTACCAAAAATTAGAAATATTAGAACATAACCTCGATATTGTTGCTCCCGGGTAAGCATGGCATAGCAATTGCGATAAAGGTTAAAGGGAAACAGAGGAATGAGATATGATAACAAATATTTTGCCAGCCCAGGTTTCTAAGCATCCGCATTGGTGAACAAGCAAACAGAACCAGTGATCTAGTAAATTTTTATCGCCATATGATGGGCATATTTGTCAAAACACGGCATTCTTCTAGATGTAAACAAACCTAATGAACTTGACCACCTAAAACGGTTAATTTGAAATTACGAAAGTAACGTATGCATTCGAAGGTATATGAATCTCACGGTAAAAAGCTATCCAGAAAAGTAAAAAAGAAAGAGAAAGAAACAGCATTCACAACACAAAATAAAACTGAACGCACACCAAACCAAGAAAATAAGACATACATACTTCCTTGCAATCTTCCTAGGATCCTTCTCGAAACTCCGAGCTTCTTCCCCATCCACTGGCTCCACCGAAAATGAAGGGTCTCTGATTGCATCGCCGCCAGAAGGAGCTTCGGATTCTCCCGCATTGGCCATGAGGGTGAGAATTGTTTGTCCTTCTTCACCACAGCCTCTCCGTTGATGCTCCGATTCTAAGCGGAAAGAAGTGGATGTGAAGATTATCCCTGTGGGGAGTGTGCTGGCGTGGAGACAATAAATTTAGGGAGATGATCCTGGTTTTCCGGGGGAGTGGGAGGTGTTCTTGATGGGTGGACTCCGAGGCAGAAAGGTAAGGAGACTCCCGTACGTGGGGGCAACTTGGGCCCCACTTTTCTTCGCGCGCACGCTTCTCCGACAGCGTATTTTTTATCCTATAACCATAATACAGATACAAAGCATCCCAACTCACACTTAATATTATTTGATTAATTGTTTTAAAAGGTCGGTGACATCCGCAAAATCGGTATACGACGTAACAATCGAAATGACAATAAACCACTGGTTCAAAGACTCGAATCCGCCACAACACCCCAAACCTCGAGCCTCCCTTACCACTTCAGCCGACCGTGGGGGCATATTAGTTTATTAGTTATTAATTATATAGATTATATCATTTTATTTTTTGCATAAAATTTAAAGATATTGACTGATGGCAATTGATATCCATTAACTAGTACCCGAAGCCGCCCGGCCTAATTATGTAAGGTTAGGGTAATTGATAATCAAAGTAATAAAGATTATTATTATTAGTATTAATTACATCGTCACTTATTAATAGCGGCATAAAAGGTCTAAATTAACAATATACTTCATCATATATGGGGAAAATCGATATTTATGGTTACAATTAGGCTTGTCTATGTCCCCAGGGGGTTGCTCCACAATCAGGCATATGGATGTTACATCTGTGACGACTATGTCTATGTCAATTGTGGAGTCCGATGAACTAAAAGGGGTATTTCCTCCTATACACGAACCACGATTGTGTGTGGTCTGCGCCTCTGGAGAACATGGTTATACGGTAGGAATATATGTTGATGGCTAGCCATGTCCTTTTCCCGTTGCAAAAGTAGAAGAATACGTCATTTCATACAGAATCCAATCAATACGTGGAAGCTCTGTCACAAATGATGATGAAATAGAAAATTGTAGCTATAAAAATTAAGATCCGGTGGACCGCACATATATTGTGGATATACAATGAGGAAATATGGATGTCATGGTTCCTGAGCCATAACATCTATAATGTCCTTACCCGGGTAATCATGTTCGAGTCGGAACATCACATGGTATCGGGAGTGCCTTCTCGTATGTTAAATGTTACCGATCAACGACAGGGATCACGTCTATACAACGGAGAGCTATGCTCTCAATGTCATGCCCAACAAATAGATAAATGAAATAATAATCATAAAACAATGGACAAGATAATTTGGAATCAAATATATATGACACCCATACAAATAATATCACAATAACAAAATGAAAACCCATTTCAGTCATACATCCACAATCAAAACAATGATTGCCACAGGTGTTTGATCACACACATG
The DNA here is from genome assembly GCA_963277665.1 of Viscum album. Classification (NCBI taxonomy): domain Eukaryota; kingdom Viridiplantae; phylum Streptophyta; class Magnoliopsida; order Santalales; family Viscaceae; genus Viscum; species Viscum album. The sequence continues at coordinate 203,624,287 of OY728132.1, read as the reverse complement.
ATTGATAGTCCCATGAGAGGACAAACCACCACTAAGAGGGTATAGCGATTCAAGCCTTAAACACACTTTATTTCATAATTTTTCACATAGATTTCCAAAAAATGCAAACTGAGGATCTAAAGGTCTAATGTCTTTAGAAGATTAAACACATGAATACATTACTTTAAACGTAAAAACATAATCTTTATTTAAAACTCCACAAGGTGATCCTAACTCCCATTAATCTTCTAAAACCACATAGGATGCCTTGGAGAAAATACATAAGAAAAAGGGTGAGCTAGAAAGCCTAGTAAGAAAATAAACATGACAATAAAGCATAACACGAGAGTCAAGAGAAATAACATGATATCATAAAGAGAATGATCATAAACACAAAAACATGGCATAAGGGAATGAAATCATAAGATAATGGGATCATTAAATACGTGGCAACAAAATAAAACACGACATCATAAACATAAGTCAAAGGTCACTCCCAAGACTATCATCATAAAGTGGACAAAGTCTCGTAGTGGATTATGTTTACTCCCTAATCCCTTACATAACACCTCATGAGATATAAAGTTTTACCAAATGCATTAGAGAATTATATAATTTCATCCCCGCCTGTCACATAATGAAAATCATACATATGCATTCTACATGAGGAAAAGAAACCAAACATAAATCATAAGCACGATCAAACTCATAAGAAAGAAGTGGGTTTCATAATTCTGATTCAAGACATAACCGAAAGCTAAATCATAAGGATTCCCAATAGAAAAAGGAATTAAATTGTTTTGGAATTTCATAATTGAGAAGGGACATAGGTATTGATCATGAATTTCCAATTTAGAAAATTCATGAGAAGGATCTAGGAGAAGAAAGAATAAAAACGAACTACTATGGTGATGCTTTATGGAATAAGTAGAGGATATTTCTAAAGAATGAAAAAACTTATTGTTTTCTATAAACCCAGAATTTAACCAAGAGGTTTTTCCATAAAATAATTAGGGTTTTTAGAATCTATTCATGGTTTAAAAACATTTTATGGGGTGATGCTTGACATGAGACAAATAAATAGGGAAGTTCCATTAAAGCAGATTTACTTGAAAGAAGGAACTTCGAAGGGAACTAAAAACATGTATAACCCCGATAAGGAAAATGATATTTAACTAGGTATATATATAATGTAGATATATACAAAAATAAAACAAGTCCATGAGAATAATATCATGTAAAATGGAGAAAAGGAAAGAGAATGTGTAAGAGAAAAGTAATGAGGGTGGTATGAAAGATCGAACAAACAATAATGGAAGGAAAACCATTTTGATATTTTAAAATACCTCTCTTTGAAATTCCACATCATAAAAAGGATGATAAAAGTTTATTTTTAAAATAGGATAGGGGAAATATGAAGTTCACATGAGATAACACATAATTAGGTTTCCAATTAAAATGGAGAACACTGACAAGAAAGAAAATTATGGATAAGGAGGGGAAAGCATCATTTACGAGGATGAGTGTTATTCTTAACATAGTTTCATTTTCAAGAAGGAAGAGAACCCATAAATAAGGAAGATTTGAATCAAAATTGGTCTCCTAATATAGAAAGAGTTAATTCCATATGGAATGAAAGATGGAGCTCAAAGAGAAACATTATAACTTAAGAAAGAAGATTGAGTTATGAAAAAACCCTTATATTTTAGAGAAGATGTAAATCATATCCCACAACAAGGAAGATCATGAATATAAGTGATGTTTCCAAGTTAAAAAACAATTTATGATATTTTAAGTCAAGGGGGCATTAGTTAAACCATACAAATGAAGATTGGTGCATAATATCAAAACACACCTCAATGAAGGGCGATTGAGATGGAAACCCTTACAACTGGGCTAACATTTGAGTTGAAGGATATTTGAAGAATATAATTTTATACAACTTAGTATACTTAATGAATTAAAAATAAATAATGCATAAAACATTCATGGGATGTTAAATCAGTAGACCACTATACAAAAGGAAACATGGTACATAAAATGTAGCATGTCTCAATGAATCAGAATCGAGACCAAGAAAACCCTTACCTTTTATCCTGATTTCCTTGAACGTGCTCTAAACTATTATATAACAAACATAACTATATTAATTACTTATTTCATAACCTTAATCACAACTATTACCATCATAACCCTCATTTTTATTTGTTTTTTTCATGCATATTAGTTAGTTTCTACCTATTTTCAATATCTGGTGTGAGTAATCTTGATCGTTTTGAACTAGTTTCATAATAGAGGTGTTGTTATTTATTGATTTTAAAAATTTCATCATTACCAGACCATTCAATTTGTTTTAATTTTTTTTATAATGTTATAATTTAATTCTTTGGGAGTTTTTGTTATGATCCTTGAAGGTGAAACCGACAACGAGTAAGTTTCAGTGATTTTTAACAAACGAATGGTGATATATTCATCAATGAGTTTAATATCAATGTTACCTTTAAATAATAGAAATAAAGTCATTTTTTAATCATTTTTATCATATATTATCAATATTAATTTCTCATAGTCATTTATGACATTATTTTATAGTATTGTTTAAGTGGGTGGTCAAACTGACCCAAACAAAAGCATATCATAATTTAATGGATGGTTATGAAGTAGTTAAGTTATAATATCACTATATCATATGAATAATGATCTTAATTAGTGTTTATAAGTGTGTCATATAAAAATTTTAAGTAATTATAAGGAGAAGATAATTTATAAATTCATAACTTATAATAAAAAGATCATTTTCCTCTTAATGTGCTTGTTTTAAGACAGTTAATTTAATAACACTTTTTTATTATTCATATCATTAAAAAGTTATTAAATTTGTATTACCAAAACATTAATCATTACATAACCATCACATTTACCCTTCAAACTCATTCATAAATCCATCCATGAAAGACGGTAATGAAAAACATAACACATCATTCCATAGAGGTGGTAATCTGCACATACGCATGGATTATCACACCCTGATTTTTATTCTCTTTATTATTTTATATTTTTCTTGGTGTTTAAGTTTTGTGAGTTTTGGCTAGTTTTTTGCTTGTGCATGGTTAATGCGCATAGTTTGAGGAAAACCGTGCGACTACCCTACGCAAGGGGTGTTTCCAGTCCATTTTATTCTAGCATGGTTTGTCTCACATGGGTAGTTCATGGTTGATCCTAAACCATGAGAGTATTAGTAGAAGGTGTGCAGGGGCTTGGTGGTCTTTGGGAGCTGGCGCATGACTTGCGCATGGTTTGAGGAACCTGTGAAGAAATCATGCAGAGGTGTTTGTGTTTTTAATAGATGTATTTTTCATGGTTGTAACATAGTTTCCAAACCATATGAACAAACTATTTTAGTCCAACGTGTCCTTCCAGTGGACAACACACAATTGGTGCATGATTTGGTAAATAGTGTGACCTACCCAATTCTTTAAAATTTGGGTCTTTTCCCAAATTTACCTTTATAAAATTAAAACCCCTCAAAGGGGATTCTTTCTCTCACCCTCACCCACTCATTCTCAACCACCTAGGAGGGGATCCCTCACATGCCACTGCTCCTCTCACTCCCTCCGTTCTTGGTCGATTCTCTCCCTGATTCTTAGTGCAATCATCCCAGATTAGCTTCTCCTCCTCTCTTCTTCCTTATTCTTCCCTTTTTTCTTGGTTTTCTTTCTATATCATGTGGTGCACATGCCATGGCTGAACACTAACATAAATGGGGTGTTTTTTGGGTGATTCTTGGTTCCTAGGGTTTGTAAGGACTGATTTGAGGCTCGATATAGCCACGATTGTCGAAGGCGACATGTTCTCCATCGAATTCAGGTAGGGTTTCATCCATTTTTCTTTATAACTATATTTTTAATTAGGGATTTTTTGACTTTTGGGTTTCTCATATTTTCCAGAGTTCCATAGACCTTCTTGAGGTAGATTTGGGCCTTTTTTAGTGAAGGTGACAAGGTTTGAGGTAGGTTACTCTATATCTGATCCTTAAAATTGAAAACTATGATTACTATCTTATTTTAATGGGTGATTTCATTATATTATGAAGTGATTATATTATATAAAATGATTTTAGTGGTTAGAATGGATCAATTTCATGTTTTTTATAATTTCCCTAAGATTCCATCATGGGTTTTTCTTATTAAATCATGTTTCCGAGATTTTTTTGAAATGCTAAGCATCTCATATTTTTGGTTAGTTTTCCAAATGGTTTTCATCATGCATGTTGAGAGCACTAAAGGATGTTTTTCCTTTAATCCAGTTTTCCATAAAGGTCTAATGACATGGTTGTTTTCCAAAGAGCATCAAAATGGTTTCTAAATTCTTCTTTATTTTTAAATATGACTTATACATGTAAACATGTGTTGGTATATATATATATATACACTACTTGTTTATATTCATGAAAGGTGCATGAATATGAACATCAAGAGAAAGTGTATTTATATATATATAAAGGTGCATGTGGGTATAAGGTTAAAAGGTGACTTTATAAATCCAAAGGCTTTGGTTTGAAAATGGGTTTTCAAATGGTAGTGATTTATTTTCAAATGACAAGGCTTAGTTGGTACCTTTGAATGTTTTCTTGAAAAGAGGACACATACATGGATACTCTCCACTCTAGGGGGAATTTTTATGGATGGTTTCAAGAGGCGGGATTAACATGTATGATGACCTTTTATGACTAAGATGTTGTATTTATGTTTGATTCTTCACCTCCCACTTTTTATATATCTATGGGATCCTAAGCGTCATAGTAAAATTCAAGAGATGGTTATTGTTTAGTCCCAATTAAATGGACTAGATCCCCATGGTAGGGAAAGGCTATGTGGTTTGTGCCATCAATGAGGTTAGTTGAGAGCGGTCAGGTTGGTTATTAACTATGGATCACATCGATAGGTCAACAGATGGTTCTGAACTGAGTACATCTAGGATCTCTTCACTTGATATCTAAGAATGTACCATGATAACTATTTCATAGGTATTATAATTTTCATCATTTTGTAATGTTTTTATAAAATCATTTCAACTGTCATGTTTTACTAGAAACTCTTATATCATCACATGTTTACTTGTATTATATTTTCCTCTGTTTTGGTAGCACTAGGTGATATTCTTTCCACTGCTTGGTTTTCACTGAGATATTTCTTTCATCACATGTTTCTTCTTTGTAAAATTATTTATTAGAAAAAAAATCCATTCTTTAGATTTTATTTTGGAAAATGGAAGTGAAAATGGATTTTCTAAAATTATTGCCTTGTTACCCATTTTAAAAGGAAATGAAAACCTATTTTTATTATTTTATTTCAAAATAACATGAAATGATTTTATTTTTGAAAGGTAAGTCATAGAGAATTGTTTCTTTTTTCATCCCTATTGAGCTTATTACCCATGCCTATATATCGATAATTTTTTAGTTGCAAGTCCAGATTACCTTTTATGATCTCCCATTGGGCGTTGTGGTTCTTGTATTGCACGGTGACTTGTATAGTCACAAGGATACATATATGTTTATAGTTTAGTTTTATTTTAGATTCTTTTTATCATATTATACACTAAGGATTTTATAACTTTCTATGGATAGAGGGTAGCTATAGCTGCTGGAAGGTGAAGTAAATCCATTGGAGGGGCAACTTTTCCTTACAGGAGAGGATGTTCAGAGGGCGAGGGAGGTTTTTAGTGATCACTTCTATTTAATACGTCCCTAGTTTTAATATTAGGTTTCTTCTTTGTTTATTTTTTTTCTTTGGCGTGGGCATCTGATGTACAGACAAGTCATGCTAGATTTTTTTTTAATGCCTACTGTTGTTTTTCTTAATTTTTAATGGGATAAATCATTCCTAAGTGGTATTTACTTGATGCCCAAACACTTATTCTAGCCCATGGGGATTATGAATTCCCTTTGGGTCTTATCACCAGCTGAAATGGGTGTCCGACAAAGGGATAAATTAGGCTAGTATGTGACAAAATGGTAGCCCTTTGTTATTTGGGGATGTCTAGTAGATTGGAGATTAGGACTGTTGGAACACAAGAGGTAGGAGCAGGAAGAATTTCATAAGTTATTACTTGTCCTGATCCTTGATTTACCATGGGAATTTGGGCTTTGAGTCTTTTTTTGTGTGGGTTGTTTAATTGTATGGCGATTTGGGGATGACAAAAGGGAGTGAACTGGTGACATTTTTTGAGATCACAGGGTCTAGAAAGCCATGTGGAGCCCAATTACATGGTTCACGATGACTCCCAGTGCTGGTTATGTAGTTGAAAGATGGTCCACCAAACCATGTTTCCAAGTTAGACACCGACACTAGTCCCCTCTTGAAATTATGTGTTAGACTCGTTAAGATTTATTTTGATTTGAATATGGTTTGTTGTGTTGTTTTAGATAAAATGTGTAAATTAGTTTTAATGTATTTATTTTAAAATAATTATTTTTTTCTTTTAAAAGGGTATTTTTATGGCGTTTTGATGAAAACTAGTTTGAATTTAAAAGGATTTTGAAATTAAAGTTTGGTTTCAAAGTGAAATGAAAGCGGTTTTTCAAATGAATGATGTTTTCTTGGAACTGACAAGGCATGTTTGGCACTTTGAGGATTTTTCTCAGAAATGAGAATCCCTCTTAAGGTAGCCCCTTGATTCTACAATTGGGATGGGTGTTGAATAAAGGTAATTTATGATATAATCCTGGTTAGGGGGCTTGTGTATTTTTTGTGAATCATGGAAAGGAAAAAAGGGGTTATGCTTAAAAAGGGAGTTTGAGGTCAAAGACCTATACATGTTTTAAATAAAAATATTGTGTAGTTCTAAGATAGAATTAAGTGATATTTTTTTCAAATTAAATCATTTAATTTAAAGTGGTTTTAATTTTGAAAGTGAGATTTTAAAATTTTGAAATATAAAATGTGAAGTTTAAATGGTTCCAAAAGGGAGATTTTTCCAAAATTGAGTTTGGTGCTTTGGATTATTTTCATTTTGGAACTATTATTTTAATTTGAGATTTAATTCTTTTTTCTAGGATTTAAATTGAGGTCATTATTAATCTGGATTTTTATTTATTTTATTATTTAATGTATACTTCTACAAAGAGTTCGTAGGGTTCATAAGGGTTTTAAGGTGGCTTGTTCAGTTGATGACACCACCCGAACTCATAATAGAGTGGTGGGGATGGCTTCTTTATGGGGTTTTCCTATCTTTTAAGGTAACCTGGGTTCTATAGAGGCAATAGGGTGTCTTGAGGATGTTGATAAAGTCTTTTGGTCCTTAGGGACTCTTAATGCTATTAAGGTTAAAGTAGTTTTGAGGTTGTTTGAGGGGATAAGTTTAGATCAGTGGAAGATCATCATCCTATATTAGTTACAAGTTATGATGTTATGGGAGCTCTTTAAGACCACATTCACTCAGTGGTTCCTTCCTAAGGAGTTTAAGGTAGAGAAGGCGATAAAGCTTATGAGCTTCCAATAAGGTCAACAGACGGTGAAGGAGTATGTAAACCATTTTAATAAGTTGGTTCCCTTTTTTCCAAAGGTTATATCAAGTGATTCCATGAAGGATCATTAGTTCATAAAGGGGTTTTCCTAGATCTTAGTGCTCGAGTCCTTTTAAGCTGGGCATATTCTATTTGAGGAATCGGTGGATGAGTCCTATATACCCCAATTGGATTTTCTGGGGAAACCTTTGGTGAGTAGTGACTCTGTTCCTTTTTTATCTGGTAAAGGTTCCCCATCCAGTGAGGAGTGCAGACCAGAAGATCCTATCTTACACAAGACTTATTTAGATTTCATGTCCTCAGAAAGGAATCCTTATCTTTCATGCTTCCAATGCAGCCAGTTCAGGCAGTCTAAGCCTTCTTGCTCAAATTTTCAAAATATTGGTCGTCACTATGGATGGTTGGGACACCTATATAAGTTCTGTAATTTAAAGAATCTTTTGGGAAAGAGATACCCTCTAGATTTAGGATCTTGGTAGTGGTTCCCACAAAATTGAGGTATTTTTCATCTTTCTTTTCTTACTCATATTGTTTTATTGTGTGTTCCATGCTCATTTGGAGAGTGAATGGTTATTTTGAGAAATTTATGAGTGTGATATTTTTTGGTTTCATTATTTAAATCCTTAGGGTTAGAACTTATAGTAGTGGAATTTTGAGTTTGTATTCCTTTGGTTGAGCTATCAAAATTAGTAAAATTTCAAATGGTGGGGAGATCCACATTGGATCTCCATCCTTTGAACTCTTGGTTTAGTCGGGTGTGACTTGTGGGATAGAGGTTGCGCTAGTGTTAGTAGTTTTTGTTTGGATTTGGTATTAGTTTGTAAATCTAGCTTTGAGGGTTATTTCTCTTGGGTTAAAGGTTCCAGATTGTTTTTCATCTTGAAATCAGTGACTTTATAGGGGGAAAAAGTTTTATGGTGGAGATAATTTTCACGCCCCAAGTTTTATTTCCTTTATTATTTTATATTTTTCTTGGTTTTCAATCTTTTCATTGATTTTAAGGTTGGGTTCTGGGTGAAATTTTTATATTTTGTGAGTTTTGTCATATTTTTGCCTTGTGAATGGTTTGAGGCAAACCATGCGACTACCCTACACAAGGAGAATTTCCAGTTTATTTTCTTCTAGCATAGTTTGTCTCACACGGGTAGCGCATGATTGATCCTAGACCATGATAGTATTAGGAGCGTGGGGGCTTGGTGGTCTCTAGGATCCGACATATGACTTTTTCATGGTTTGATGAAATCGTACGGTAAATGTGTGGAGGTGTCTGTATTTTTAATAGACATGTTTTTCATGGTTGGTGCACAATTTAAAAACTATGGGGCCAAATCATTTAAGGCCATTTTGTCCTTCTAGTGGATGATACATGTATGGAATGTGATTTAGTAAACCGTTCAACCTAATCATGCAACCCACCCATTTTTTTAAAATTTAGATCTTTTCCCAAATTACCCTTAATAAAATTAAAACCTCTCAAAGGGTATTCTTTCCATCACCCTCACCCACTCAAACTTGAACACCTAGGAGGGACTCCCTCACACACCGTCGCTCCTCCCTTTCCCCCGTTCTTGGCCTATTCTCTCCTTGTTTCTTGGTATGATAATCCCATGTTAGCTTCTCCTCCTCTCCCATTCCTTATTCTTCCCCTTTTATTGGATTTACTATGTGGTGTGTGTGCCATGTCCAAACCCTAACTTGAATAGGGTGTTCATTTTTTGAGATTCTTGGTTCCTAGGGTTTGTGAGGACCAAGATGAGGCCCATTCTAGCCACAACTATTGAAGGTGACATGTTCTCCATCGAATCTGGGTAAGGTTTCATCCAATTTTCTTTGTAACTCTATTTTTAATTAGGTATTTTGTGACTTTTGGGTTTTTTGTATCTTATAGAGTGCCTTGGACCTTCTTAAGGTAGATTTGGGCCACCGTTGGTGAAGGCAATAAAGTTTGAGGTAGGTTTCCATATGTACAAGCCTTTAAATTTAAAACTATGATTTATTTCTTATTTTAATGGGTGTTTTCATTATATTATGAAGTGATTATATTATAGAAAATGGATGCGGTGGTTGGAATGGGTTCCTTTCATGTTTTCCATAATTTCCCTAAGATTCCATCATGGAGTTTTCTTATTAAATAATGTTTCCAAGATTATTTTGAAATGCCAAGCATCTCAGATTCTTGGTTAGTTTTCCAAATGGTCTTTATCACATGTGTTGGGAACACTCAAGGTTGTTTTTTTCGTTCATCCAATTTTCCATAAAGATTTAATGGTGTGTTTGTCTTCCAAAGATCATTAATATGTTTTCTAAATTATTCTTTATGTTTAAATATGACTTATACACATAAACATGTATAGGTATATATATATAGATATCCTCTTTGTTTATATTCACATAAGGTGTGTGAATATGTACATAAGGACAAAATAAATTTATATATACATGGAGGTTCATGTGTGTATAAGGTTAAAAAGGTGACTTTGGAAATCTAAAGGCTTTGGTTTGAAAATGGGTTTTCAAGTGGAAGAGGTTTATTTTCAAATGATGAGGCTCGATTGGAAGCTTTGAATGTTTTATTGAAAATATGAAACCTCCATGGATACTCTCCACTATAGGGGGAATTCACACGGATGATGTCTAGAGGTGGTCTTAACAAGTATGATGACCTTTCATGAATGAGATGTTGTATTTTTGCTTGATTTATCACCTCCCACTTTTTCAATATCCATGGTATCCTAGGTGTCATAGTGAGAGTCAAGATATGATTACTATTTTGTCCCAATTAGATGGACTAGATACCCATGGTAGGGAAAAGCTATGTGGGTTGTGCCACCAGTGAGGCTAGTTTAGAGTAGTTGGGTTGGTTATTAACTATGGATCATATCGATAGGCCAACATATAGTTACAAACCGAGTACGTTTAGGGTCTCTTCACTTGATTTCTATGAATGTACCATGATAAGCATTTTTTAGGTATTTTACTTTCCATTATTTTGTGATTTTTTATAAAATCATTTCAGCTGTTATGTTTTTAATATAAAATCTTAGATCAACACTTGTTTAATTGTATTCTACTTTCCTCTTTTTGGTATCAACTTGTGATATTATTTCCACCACTTGGTTTTTCAGTGAGATATTTTTTTTCATCACATGTTTCTTCTTTGTAAAATGATTTATTCTAACATCTTTAATTCTATAGAAACTTTTTTGGAAAATGGAAGTGGAAATGGATTTTCTAAAATTATTTCCTTGTTACTAGTTTTAAAAGGAAATGAAAACCTATTTTTATTATTTTATTTCAAACTAGTATGAAATGGTTTTCTTTTTGAAAGGTGAGGCATAGGTTTTTTTAATCTTTTGTCATCCCCACTGATCTTATTGCTCACTCCTATATCTCTATCATTTTTTTTCATCTGGAAGCCTATTTTAACTTTTATGCTCACCCATGGGGAGTTATGGTTCTTGTATTGGGAGGTGACTTGTATAATCATAAGGAGATAGGTATGTTTGTAGTTTAGTTTTATTTGAGTTTATTTTTATCGCATTGACAACTTAGTCTTTTACCACTTTCCACAGATGGAGGGTAGCTATAGCTGATGGTGGGTGAAGCAAAGCCACCAGAGGGGCATCTTTTCCTTATAGGAGAGGGTGTTCCAAGGGTGAGAGAGATTTTTTATGATCATTTCCATTTACTTATTTCCTAGTTTTTATATTAGGTTACTGATTTATTTATTTATTTTTTATCTGGTGTGGACATCTGATGTACGAATGGGTCATTCTGGAATTTAATTTAATTTCATCTGCTAATTTTATTAATTATTTAATGTGAGAAATCATTCCCAAGTGGTGTTTCCTTAATTTCCAGACACTTGTGCCATGCCGTGAGGATCATGAACGCCCTTCAGTCTTTTTTGTGTGCCGACTCAGGCGTTCGATTAAGGGGCATATCGAGTTGGTTTGTGAAAAAATGATGCTTTTGGTTTCCTTAGAGAGTGAGAGAAGAGTGAAAGGATCATGTAGGGACATGCTCAACACTGAGAGGAGGTGAATCAACGTTGTATTTTGGTATGATTTTAAATCCAATTTTAGTTTTTATTCCTCTGTCACCTCTTCACTTATTCAGTAAGGGATTCTATCTCGCTCTCTCATATTTTATCTCTCCTTTGGTTGGTGAGCATACAAATGTAGAATAGTAAAGCAACACAAGTGAAAACCAAGATTTTTTGATGAGTTTAACCTCCCTAAGTATGACTATATCCTTAGTGTATGGTGTTTTTTATCCCCCACACACACTTCTTCCTTCTTATCATCAAAAGAAGCATGAGCAAGGGTATGACCTTGAACTCATTATCCTGGAACCAAACATGTAGAGACCCAAAGCTTGACATACATGGACATTACATTACTTTTGCGGAATACTTAATACATAACAAAAACTGACATCTAAGAACCGTAATAGTTTAGTGTATTTGGAAACTCGAAACATAATCTTCTAATCATGGTGAAAGATCTTCAACACATCCCATAAAGATCTTCTTTTTTTCCTACCTAAAAACTTCCTTTATATCTTGGGGGAAAAGAAAACATAAAAAGGGTGAGATAAAATTCTCAGTAAGGGTAATAATGGAGAAAATAAAACAACCCATATATATTTGAACTTAAAAACATGAACATAAAGTTTAAACATCAAAATCTTGAGCAATGACATTAAACATGGTAGTACGTAAGACATAGATCATAATGAAACATCAATAATGATAAAATAGCATGGGAATAAAACATGAAATTGTGGAAAACCATTAATCACATGATATTATTTCCATAGTATCCAATGCATTTCTTCCAAGACCATCATAGTGGACAAAGTCCATTACTGAATCGGATTTACCTGCTGTTCCAGCCCTGTATTACTGTACCAGATTTACTTGTCATTACAGCCATGTCTATCTCATGAGATATAAATCTTTACCTAATGTATTGGAGGGAGATATAGGTCCCACCCATCCCATAATGGAATAATTCTTATGTGTGCCACAACATAAACATAAATCATTCATCATAACCCAAAGAATAAAATGGGTTTCATAAACATCATCCCATCAAAACATAATTTATATAAAACAAATGGATATCATTTCATCATAAGAAAAGTGAAACCATGTAAATCATAGAGATATTATACTTGAAACATACACATATGAAATAATGTCATCTTAGATGGAAAATGGTTTTGATAAAACACTTGAAATGAATTCTTGAAGAAAATATCCTTTCTTCTTCAAAATAAATTTCTTTTCACAAAATGCCATGCAATTTTAAAAGAAAAGGATTTTGTTGAAAATAGTCATGAAATATTGTAGATTAATCTTCATGAAAATAAGGCGTTATGAAACCGTAAAAATCTGTTCATGCCGTATAAGTTAAAAAAAACATTCTCCACGTACTTTGAACAGAAAAGTCAAAAAGTACCACGTATGGTAAACAAAAGAAAGATTCCTTCCATAACACAAAGTAAAAGTCAAAGAGGGGTAAACATGACTTTAAACATACATTGAAGAATATTAAACATTTTATGAAAAACATTTTTATGGACATGGATGAAAAATACAACCCCAGTAAATACTTACGTATAAGCAATCTCGAATAAAAATGAGATTGAAAAATTATCCCTTACCTTATGTCCAATTTCTTTCATATGTGTCTGAGACTCCTATATAGTGGGTTTAAACATATTATTATCTTATAATAAAATCATAATAATATTTATGATATCATATATGATTCACTTATGACTTTATATCAACCATTCATTTTTCAATTCCATGTTAAAGCAGTGTTTTGGGTAAAATCGTTTCATTTATCGTACGTGTTTGGACTTGTTGTTATTGATATTATTATTACTTATATAATGATTTAATTACTTCCAAAATGTAAATCATGATTTATATATCATATATATTCAGTATATATATATATAATAGATAGATAAATGCAAAGAAATACACCGTTCATGGAGACGGTAGGCCGTACGTACACATGAACACTGTTTTCCTTTCCTTATTGACTTGAATGGAAGTAAGTAGATGACATATATATATATATATACATAAATAAATTAGCTTTATTATGTCATATATTTTATTATTATTCATTATATTTACTTTATAATCATTATTTAATGGTTAACATGGAGAATGAATCTCATCGCGTCATGGAGACGGTAATCCGTGCGTACGCACAAGCGATGATATCGTTCCCATAATTATTGAATGGAATTTGAGTGGATGATATAATATATAAGAACTTGTATCATGTTATAATAATCATATATAGTTATTATTTACACCATTATACCCATCCAAGTAAGGTGGTGGTATAAAAACATATTACACCACGACATGAAGACGGTATTCTGTACGTATGCACGTGCGGTGATTTTGTTTTTCGTAGGATGGATGGAAGGTGAAATATATTTGTTTCATATTTATAATAAAATATCAGTATATAAGTAATACTAATGTTATTACTTTATAATTAAACAACTAAATAAGAGTAAGTAGAAGAAGAAAGAAACTTGAAAGAATCGGTAGAAGAGATTACCTCTTCTTTGACGTGCCTCTTTTAAACTTCCTCTTAGGGAACTAGAGTTGGTATTTTGAGAAGACCAGAACCTATATTATATAAATATAGAGGTTGAGAAGATAAATTGTCAGGGTTTTTCCAAGATTTAAGGCTCAAAATTTTGTAAATAGGAGAGGGATGAGGTTCCCTTTTAAAAGAGAGGAGAGGAGCACCTTAGGAAAAACTTAAAATATTATTTTATAATAAATTCATATTTGGTTTATAATGGCTACAAAGTGACTTATTTCGAGGATAGGGTGGGTATGGGTCTAAATAATCTCAAAAAATAGGTTTTATACAAGTTTAGGTTACCATTTTAATCTTATCATTTAGATTTAACTCTAAGTTAAATAATTTAACTTTTACCGTGTCTTCTTGTATTCTTACACTATATGGTTAATAAACTTACTATAAACTGCCAATAGAACCCCAATTGGTTTATTAATGTCATATATATTATTATATAATTATTTTGGCCGAACCTTATATTTTTAGGACCATTATATCAATTAACAATATAATATTTGTTTTAAAAACTCTTTTATGTCAATTTTGACACTATTTGGGATTTTGTTTTCTCTAAATTCATAACAACATTATTACTTAGAAAAAAATTCATATGACCAACCCTAATATGTTATATTAACCAATAAAATTAGTTTAATTCATAAAAAGTCTCAAATTACATTTATTTGGGTATTTATAATATCAATTATGTTAATATTTTATTAATAAGGTAATTACTGCATCATCATTGTGTCATAAATAAATTAAATTATTTAATGTATAAAAATTATAAATAAAATGCCATTATGTATGAAATCTTTTTATATTTCTAATGAATATTTATAGTCGAATTTATCTTATGTATAACCCTATATTAAAAATGTTTTACTTATTAAACTTTGATTTTAATTCTTTTAACTCTTCTTTGAATTAAATAATAATAAATGTCCTAATCTAATAAAAGTGGACCTAAATGGTCATATTTTATTCCTAAGTTTTTTTTTGGTTGAATTAAACTTATCCAATAGAATTAGGACATGTTTTATGGTAATAATAATATCATTTTTACCTTTAATTACCCTATTTACTTTTAACCGTGGTAAATAAAAGTAAAAAGTTACTATTCACCAAAAATTATTTTTATCGTATTGAACCAAATTTTACTCCTTGATATTAACCATGCCTATTGGATTTTTGAAATTCAACTCACAGAAGCGGTAAAATTAAGTTTTATGTAAATTTGTAAATGTTCCTAGGAGGTGGGTAAAAGACAATAAAAAGTTCAATAAAATTTTTATATATCTAAAATTATTATAAAATGACTCCAATGAATTAAATTGAACTTATATAGGTATTATGTATCTATTTTTATCTAAAATAAATTTAAATAAAATAAATGATTATTTAAATAAAAAGTCAGTTTTAACCAATAACTCAGTGTTTTCACTATTCATCAAAAATTGAAAGTTTTCAAAAAAATACCAAAAATTCACCCTAGGATTATTTCGATATTCCAAATCAAAAAATGAAGTCCATTTTGAAAGATAAAGTTTATAAAATTTCAAAAATTGGGTATTACTATTCATAACGGCTAGTTTATATAATATTTTAATAACATATAGTTATTTAGTGAAACTCGATATTGCGTACAATGCAAGCTATCGAGGAAGGTCGCTCTTGCATGTAATGGAAGCCAAGTCAGGGTTGCGTATAGGGAAATATTCCTTTGGTGTTGCATATAATATAATCGAAATATAGTCCAGTTATACATTGATCAAAATCTATACTTGGTGTTGTGTAAAATGAATTTTATTCGAAAGAACTTGAAATTGTGTGCATCACAAGCCAAGAATAGTTTTGCATATATACAAGCTAATACAATGTTGCATATAGCGCAAACTAATCTTGGTGAAGCGTACAACAAAAGACATCAAAGAAATTAAAAAGAATAATTCTCATAAAATCTCGGGGTGTTACATTCTACCCCCCCTTAAAATGAATTTCGCCCTCGAAATTCGTATGGGTTATAAATGGTTTTCTACTTGAAAGTTTCTTGCCTAGAAACCCACATCGTAAAAAGGAATACTAAATCATCATTTTAAAAAGGAACATTAGAAACATAACGAATACCTAGAGTAACTCATCACTGGGTTTCAACATAGAAGAATATAGGTGAAAATATGGATATGGAAAAGAAATCTAACCATCAAGTTATGATAGAGAGTGGTAGAGAACATGACTATGAAAAATCCAACAATCACAAAGCCATAAATTTGTGATGATCTAAGGTACCATCTAATTCATCGGATATGAGGGTACTAGGACAATGTTTTTGGTTTTCAATATCATTTCCCTAAAGTTGAAAAATTTGAATTAGAAGAAATACTTACTTGATTTTGGTACAATATCACCGTTGGTCGTTCCATGAACAATTTCCACTTCATATCTTAAAGAAATGAAGTTGAATTTGTCATTCTTGAAGTGTTATCAGATCATGTGATAGAATGATGGGTCATTCCATCTGTCTCAAACAAAAGGTTAGTAAAAGTTATCAAATATACATAAGTCCATCTATGGTGAGGTTAATCATATATGATTCCAAAAATGGACTTATACTTCATCCATCATACCGCTTAATAAAATAAAACTAGTTTCTATTAACCAGGGACTTCCTATAGGACAGAGGTAGGCGATAAAGGCCTGTCACACTTCGATTGTGGGTTCTATTCCCACAACCTTGTCTGAAGTGACGGGTTATCGCCCATCCTACAGGTTGTCCCTTTTTCTAAAACTACATTATTATAACATTCCTGCAATAATATTGAAAAAATTTCTAGCCTTAAACAATACTATCTTATGTTTAACTTAATTCATTCCAATCTTTAGGCTTATCCAAAATACTTCGGTCCAAGCTCATAGTATAAAGAAAAGGATTACTTGAAAGGTCACATAACAAGAATGTGAATACCATCATATATCCCCCTATATATCATAAGATATATCTTGTTGGTCACATTCCAAACTTGTAAATACCTTAATCATGTATTCTTTTGAAACACAAATTACCATAGAACCTTAGCGAAAACATGAATGCTGTCAAAAGTTAACTCTTTCCACATACCAAAATCCCAAAATTTTTATATACTCAAACCATGATATCACTTTGTCCTTATATCAGTCATGAACTCATGAATACTATCAAACATTTCATTTTCTCCTTATCCCTTCATTATGCGCATATCATCTTCTTTCCAAAAATATTTCAATCACTTTTCATGGTTACCAGTACCATAGAATTATTGAAAACCACAATAGACCAATACATAAATATTCCAATATTCCACGATACTATATACAACATTATTTTGTAATCCCGTTACATAAACACTTAATCATTCCACCACATCATTGTCATATTCAACATCGCCAATAGTGATTTCATGTGACTTCCCTTTTTTCCTTTGCCTTAAGTGGTTGTTGATGTCAATCATCATTAACCCTTGAATTAGGGCATTGATTAGCATAATGCCCCATTTCCTTGCACTTGTAGCATTGAAGTGTTGATGGTGCGTTCTCTGTAGTCTTTTCTCTATTCACATCATTAGCTACCCTTTTTACATTACTTCGACACTCAGCTGCTCGATGACCTTCTTTTCCACACTTAAAACATTTTATAGTCCCTTTAAGACAATCTCCACCATGCTTCTTTCCACACTTTGAGCATAAAGAAACATTCGTCTTCTTTTCACCATTGTTTTGAGATTTTTTCTTGAACTCCATCTTTCGTTTCTTGTCAAAACCATGAGATGGATATGTAACACCAACTTCTAGTTCTACATTGATAGCACAACATACAATTTCTTCATAGCTACTGAAGTCTCTTATAGCTAATGCCCTTCGAAGACTTGGTTTTAAGACACTGAAGAATCGATCAACATTACTTTCAGGTTGAATGATAAAGCCAGATGCATACCTTGCAAGCCTTGTAAAATTCGCCTCGTATATACCAACAGATTCATCATCCTTTTGCTTAATCTCAAGTAACACCTTTTCCATCTTTGTTAGAAGAATACAAGGGAAGTACTTATTGAAAAATAAGTTCTTGAACTCGTCCCATTCCATGGATTCAATTTCACCTTAGGGCCTTGTATTCTTAATTAGAGTCCACCACTGGCCTGCTTCACATTCTAAATGGTAAATATCCAGAATGAATTTTTCATGTTCCGAACATAGAAGTATGGAAAATATATTTTCAATGGCACTAATCCATTATTCAGTAACAAGTGGATCAGAAGACCCACTGAAAGAAGGTGGACGTTGCCTCATGAAGGACTCAATAGAATATTGTTCCCTTCTCTTCCCATTCGAAAGTCCAGAATGATTCATAGCTTGTGTAAGTATAGCAATAAGATTTTTCACTCCATCTCCCATAACATTGGTTTGTTCAGGAGGAAAATCATTGCATTTCCCATTACATTGATCAACGTGGTTCCTTCGGGTTCCATCCATCATTTAAAACCCAAAAAGAATAGTGTAAGAGGCAAAAATCATGCTAGGAAAACAACATAATAAAGGGGGAGTACCTTCAATATATAAAATATTAGGTTTAATTATAAGATTTTTACCATAATTATAGGACTATAACCTATACTTATACTTAACCTTAGGGACATCCCTAGACATACCTTAGAAATATCTCTAGGGATCTCATTAAAGTTTTCGCATCCTAGTTTCCAAAGGTTGACTAAACCTTCGCTCTGATACCAACTGTAGAGACCCAAAGATTGACGTATATAAACATTACATTAATTTTTCGGAATACTTAATACATAACAAAAATTGACACCCAAGGACCGTAATAGTTTAGTGTCTTTGGAAACTCGGAACATAATCTTCTAATCATGGTGAAAGATTTTCAACATCTCCCATAAAGATCTTTTTTTTCCTACCTAAAACCTTCCTTTATATCATGGGGGAAAAGAAAACATAAAAAGGGTGATCTCAAATGCTCAGTAAGGGTAAGCATGGAGAAAATAAAACAACCCATATACATTTGAACTTAAAAACATGAACATAAAGTTTAAACATCAAAATCTTGAGCAATAACATTAAACATGGTAGTACGTAAGGCATAGATCATAATGGAACATCAATCATGATAAAATAGCATGAGAATAAAACATGTAATTGTGGAAAACCATTAATCACATGATATGATTTCCATAGTAGAAAAGGAATTTCTTCCAAGACCATCATAGTGGACAAAGTACATTACTGAATCGGGTTTACCTGCCGTTCCGGCCCTGTATTACTGTACAGGATTTACTTGTTGGTTACAGACATGTCTATCTCATGAGATATAAATCTTTAACCAATGCATTGGAGGTAGATATAGGTCCCAACCATCTCATAATGAAATCATTCTTACGTGTTCCACAACATAAACATAAATCATTCATCATAACCCAAAGAATAAAATGGGTTTCATAAACATCATCCCATCATAACATAATCCATATAAAACAAATGGATATCATTTCATCATAATAAAAGTTAAACCATGTAAATCATAGATATATTATACTTGAAACATACACATATGAAATAATTTCATCTTATATGGAAAATGGTTTTGATAAAACACTTGAAATGAATTCTTGAGGAAAATATCATTTCTTCTTCAAAATAATTTTCTTTTTACAAAATTCCATGAAATTTTAAAAGAAAAGGATTTTGTTGAAAATATTCATGAAATCTTGTAGAGTAAGATTCATGAAAATAAGGCGTTATGAAACCATAAAAATCCGTTCATGCCGTATAAGTTAAAAAAACATCCTCCTCGTACTTTTAATGGAAAAGTCAAAAAGTACCACGTATGGTAAACAAAAGAAAGATTCCTTCCATAACACAAAGTAAAAGTCAAAGAGGGGTAAAAATGACTTTAAACATACATGGAAGAATATTAAACACTTTATGAAAAACATTTTTATGGACATGGATGAAAAATACAACCCCAGTAAATACTTACGTATAAGCAATCTTGAATAAAAATGAGATTGAAAAATTATCCCTTACCTTATGTCCAATTTCTTCCGTATGTGTCCGAGAATACTATATAGTGGGTTTAAAAATATTATTATCTTGTAACAGAATCATAATAATATTTATGATTTCATATATGATTCACTTATGACTTTATATCAACCGTTTATTTGTCAATTCCATGTTAAAGCGGTGTTTTGGGTAAAATCATTTCATTTATCGTACGTGTTTGGACTTGTTGTTCTTGATATTATTGATACTTATATCATGATTTAATTACTTAAAAAATTCAAATCATGATTTATATATCATATATATTCAATATATATATATATATATATAATAGATAGATAAATGAAAAGAAATACACCGTTCATGGAGACGGTAGGCCGTACATACGCATGAACGCTGTTTTCCTTTCCTTATTAACTTGAATGAAAGTAATTAGATTACACATATATATATATATAAATAAATAAAGTAGCTTTATTATGTCATATATTTAATTATTATTCATTATATTTACTTTATAATCATTCTTTAATGGTTAACATGGAGAATGAATCTCATCGCGTCATGGAGACGGTAATACGTGCGTACGCACGAGCGATGATATCGTTCCCATAATTATTGAATTGAATTGGAGTGGATGATATAATATCTCAGAACTTGTATCATGTTATAATGATCATATATAGTTATTATTTACACCATTATATCTATCCAAGTAAGGTGGTGGTAGAAAAAAATATTACACCACGGCGTGGAGACGGTATTCTGTACGTACGTACGCGCGGTGATTTTGTTTTTTGTAGGATGGATAGAAGGTTAAATATGGTTGTTTCATATTTATAATAAAATATCAGTATATAATTAATACTGATGTTATTACTTTATAATGAAACAACTAAAGAAGAGGAATTATAAGAAGAAAGAAACTTGAAAGAATCAGTAGAAGAGATTACCTCTTCTTCGACATGCCTCTTTTAAACTTCCTCTTGGGGAACTAGAGTTGGTATTTTGAGAAGACCATAACCTCTATGATATAACTAGAGAGGTTTATAAGATAAATTTTCATGGCTTTTTCAATCTTGAATGCTCAAAATTGTGTAAAGAGGAGAGGGAGGAGGTGCCCTTTTAAAAGAGAGGAGAGGGGCACCTTAGAAAAAACTTAAAATATTATTTTATAATAAATTCATATTTGGTTTATAATGGCTCCAAAGTGACTTATTTATAGGATAGGGTGGGGATGGGTCTAAATCCTCTCAACCAATAGGTTTTAGACAAGTTTAGGTTACCATTTTAACCTTATCATTTAAATTTAACTCTAAGTTAAATAATTTAACTTTTACCGTGTCTTCTTGTATTCTTACACTATATGGTTAATAAACTTACTATAAACTGCCAATAGAACCCCAATTGGTTCATTAATGTCATATATATTATTATATAAGTCTTTTGGCAGAAACTTAGATTTTTAGGACCATTATATCAATTAATAATATAATATTTATTTAAAAAATCCTTTTATTTCAATTTTGACACTATTTGGTATTTTGTTTTCTATAAATTCATAACAGAATTATTACTTAGAAAAAAATTCATCTAACCAACCCTAATATGTTATATTAACCTATAAAATTAGTTTAATTCATAAAAAGTCTCAAAGTAAATTTATTTTGGTATTTATAATATCAATTATGTTAATATTTCATTAATAATGTAATTACTACATCATCATTGTGTCATAAATAAATTAAATTTTTTAATGTCTAAAAATTATAAATAAAATACCATTATGTAAGAAATATTTTTATCTTACTAATTAATATTTATATTTGAATTTATCTTATGTATAACCCTATATTAAAAATGTTTTACTTATTAAACTTTTATTTTAATTCTTTTAACTCTTCTTTGAATTAAATAATAATAAATGTCCTAATCTAATCCAAGTGGACCTAAATGGTCATATTTGATTCCTAAGGTTGTTTTTGGTTGAATTACACTTATCCAATAGAATTAGGATATGTGTTAGGGTAATAATAATATCATTTTTACCCTTAATTACCCTATTTACTTTTAACCGTGGTAAATAAAAGTAAAAAGTTACTATTCACCAAAAATTATTTTTATCTTATTGAACCACATTTTACTCCTTGATATTAATCATGTCTCTTGGATTTTAAAAATTAAACTCACATAAGCGGTAAAATTAAGTTTTATGTAAATTTGCAAATGCTCCTAGGAGGTGGGTAAAAGACGGTAAAAAGTTCAATAAAATTTTTATATATCTAAAATTATTATAAAATGACTCCAATGAATTACATTGAAATTATATAGGTATTATGTATATATTTTTACCTAAAATAAATTTAAATAAAATAAATGATTATTTAAATAAAAAATCGGTTTTAACCAATAACTCAGTGTTTTCACTATTCATAAAAAATTGAAAGTTTTCAGAAAAATACCAAAAATCCACCCTAGGATAATTTCGATATTCCAAATATGAAAATGAAGTCTGTTTTGAAAGATAAAATTTATAAAATTTCAAAAAGTAGGTATTACTATTCATAACAGCTAGTTTATATAATATTTTAATAACATATCGTTTTTTAGTGAAACTCGGTATTGCGTACAATGCAAGCTATCGATGAAGGTTGCTCTTGTGTGTAATGCAAGGCAGGTCAGGGTTGTGTGTAGGGAAAGCTTCCTTTGGTGTTGTGTATAACATACTCAAAATATAGTTCAGTTATACATTGATCAAAATCTATACTTGGTGTTGTGTAAAATGAATTTTATTCGAAAGTACTACAAGCTAATACGGTGTTGCGTATAGCACAAGATAATCTTGGTGAAGCGTACAACAAAAGACATCAAAGAAATTAAGAAGAATAATTCTCATAAAATCTTGAGGTGTTACAAACCAGGTACAAATCAATTTTAAGGCTTGTTTTCTCTTTGTATTATAGAATAATATTATACTACTTTTAATCAAGATCACCTGTGATTGCTTGAGTCCCACCAAGAAAATATGAATTGATCTTCTTTCTCCTCTATAATAATCATATGGGACACCTCAGGGATTTTCAGACTTCTACAATATATAAATATATTGTAGACCAGATACTCATAATATCTTTGGATTTTATATGGACTTTTATATATGTATTCTACACACTTTATCTTCTTCTCTTCTTCTACTTTAGTGTATAAGAAATATCATTGTCATGAAGCACTTGTTCCCTCTCTATCTCCCTCCAAAACTTCAAGATTAGTAACAGATGACGTATTAGATCTATTTATTGACACAATAGTTCATCTCCTTGAAATTTAATATCCTTTATGATGTTTTACTAACAACATTTTATATTTTTTGACAACTTACTTTTGTTAAGAATGTTTTTGTTAATAGGTGAAATAAAGCTGCTAAAAGTTTGTTAAGAAAGTTTTGTTATAAAGTTTCTAGAGGAAGTTGGAAGTTTGTTAAGATTTTTTTAAGAAATTTTGGTAAGAAAGTTTTGTTATGAAGATTATTAAAGAATTGAGGAAGTTATAAAGTTTCCTTAACTTTTATAAGAAACTTTAATTACAAATTCAGACAATGATAAAATGATCTGAAAGTTCCTAACATCATGATAATATCATGATTCAAGCAGTACAGTGGGGGATATCTACTTTGATTCACCGAAAAAAGATCTATCATATGGAGTTTTGCTTGAATATTTTTATGACCAAGGTTTTGTACAAGATGTGTGAAGTCAATGTTTTGTTAGTAGATGGAGTTTGATCCAATGAATGAACAATCAATTTTTTCACCATGCAAACTTTTCAGACAAAGATTTGTGAGAAGGTTGAAGAAGTGTTACCAAATAGAAATGCTACAGAAAGTTCAAAACAAAAGTTACTAAAGTGGAGACTTTGTACATTGGAATTTTTTTCCTGAAAAACCTTATGGATAGAGTTTTTATAATAAATACTAGTGTTTCAAGTTTCTAAGTTTTTACAAGGGGAAGTTTGAACAAATTTCATCAGACAAACATTCCAAAAGAAAAGAAAGTTACTAAGTTTATGAAGTTTCATAAAATGAAAAATAAATATAAAGTGGCACAAGAATTCAGATTTCAATATCTGTGCATATTCAGAGGGAGAAAACAAAAAATAGAAATCTATGTAGTGATCCAGACATTTAAAGTTGCATGTGACTGAAGTCCTTAGAAGCTACAATAATGCAGTCAACCATATTTAGCAGGTCAAGATAAACAAATAGAGGCTAATGAGTTAAAAAAACAGTTTGTATGAAGTTTTAAGAATAGATTTTTGTTAAAGGCTGTGTAAAGTGATATGTTGTAAAGTTAGAAAGTGTGATGCTGAAGGAAATTTCTATAAAACAAACATTTGTTATGTCCATAGAACATTGCAGAGCTGAATGAATATTTTCTTATGAAGTCATTAATTAAATAATTATTCTATATGAAGCAAAGTGGATAAGTTTAGTTTTGTGATCATATGAAATGTTCTTAAAAGGTTTTTAGACAAACATTTATTAGATGAAGATTTTTGAGATTCTTTATATAACTTTGAAAAGCCCATGAGTTTGATGACGATGAAATGATATTTTCAAGTGTTTATTATCTAGAAAAAATAAAGGAAGTTTGAAGAGTTACTTAACATCTAAAGTTAAGTAAATTCAAGGAAAGTTTGAAATGAAGGAGAATTAAAGATTGTTTCTAAATATTCTAGAAGAGTTGAGAGGCATACTAGTGAATTTTATTTAAGTGGGAATGATTAATTTTGGAATCAGTTTGAGTGGGAAAATGAAAATGATTTCCAACCAACTGTTCTTTTGGAGAACCTATATAAAGGGGTGAAAATTACAATTTACTTAACATTGTTCATGCATATTAAAAGATGAAACTCTGAAGAATTTGTGAGATAGTGAGTTTTCAACCGAGATCAGTTTTGGGTTGAAGAAAAGTACTGGACAAAGAATTTTGATAAGAGCATTAGATATAGTTTTAGTTCAGAGAAACCAAACAAAGAAATTAGATAGAGTTTCTGAGCAGAGATTTGAGGCACTATGGTTTTGATAATTGGATAGATATTAGGTTATATATATCAGGCATAGTTTCAGTGAGGCACAACAAATAATCTTTCACTGGATATAGAAAAGGCCACATCGGACAAACACTTTTGGATAGAGGGGATTAAAAAAAATTCGGATGGACATTTGGTAGCTGAAGTTTCAAAGTTTCATAGATTTTTTTTCTGGATTAGTTTTATATGAAAAATATTGTAAACTGATGGGATTCTATATAATAATACCTATTCGGAGATAGAAGAAGTCTAATGGGAGTTCTATAAAATTTGTGTTCACTTATTTCTAATAGTGAATTTCCATGGATCCACCAGAGTGGCCATGGAAAGGATGTAGGTTCTCACACTGAGGTTGAACCTTGTAAATCTTTCATGTATTTTTTACTTTCTCATATTTACATAATTGTGAGTTTGTTATAGAAGTTTATAAGGAAAGTAACTCTAACAAGTTGTAGGGGTTAATTTTCATAAAGTTGTAATTTTTTAAAAAGAAAACCATTGATTCAACCATCCTTCTCACTGGTCTAGTGATCATAAGGAACTTTAGAAATCATAGTGTCAAACTTCTCATTATCATCATCATTATATCATATTTACATTATTTATATGTGAATATTATTCTCAATATTTGAATACCTGTAAAACTCTATACTGAAGCTATCTTCAATTAACATTTACTCATGAATGATATCACAATTGAATCTCCCACATTAAACATTCCTCAATACTCCTCCAACCTCAGTCTTTAATTTTTAACTAAAACATTACAGTTATCAACTGTAAATGAAATTTTAAACTTAGAATTTAATTTCTTATGATAACTAAATATTATCATAACCTTATCTCATTTATCTCTTTTAAATTCATTACATGCATTTATGTCTTAATGAATATCCTCAATTATTCTTCCATAATATCTAGTAACTCCTTATTTAGATCACCATTATTATTCCTAAAAGCCTTGGGTGTTCTTTCACCTTTATATACCTCATTTATTCTTCATGAGACTTCATAAATATTATACACCATTTTATGTAGAATTAATCCTTAGATTCATACATCTTTCTTCTTCCTTAATTTATGCAAGTATTTGAATTTATTTTGTATTTGAGTGTATAATCGTATGCATGAGTGTTGCATCATCAAACTATACATGAATTTTATTTCCTTCATAGTGTTAATGAATTTTATGCATCATGGTATACTCATATCACATACCCCATATGTGGTGTACATGCATCTCAAACTCACCTTGATCTCAACACCTAACATAATATCTCATTCATGAAACTTTAATTAAGATGATCTATTTTTCTCATGCACACTCATTTTCATGATTTTAAGTTTCTTAGATCATCCATGGTATCAAATCAAGTATATTTCATGCATGGTAGTTCTTGGAAGATCTATCGATCAATCTTGGCACATGTTTTCAAGATTTACTCTTCTTCAAATGAGTTTCTCTTCTTCTTCACATAATTAAGAACATGGAAGCTTATTGTATTCTTTTCAAAAATGTATCATGTGTTTCTTTTTCTTTTCTTCATCATTTGGTTTACATTAATTCAATGTGAAGTTTCATGAATGTTCCACTTTGATCCCACTTATCATCTTCTAAAAAATCATCGCTACACTTTTATCATGGAATCTCGTTCATGCCATGAATACATTAATTCTTTAGAAACTCTATAATTTAAATTATTCACAAATATGAAAAACATGAGATTATTATATCATATGAAAAATTATTATTCACTCATGGTAGATTGAAGTTATCATGACTGATTGGACTCTCAATGTGGTTGATTTCATTGCACTCAAAATTGATTGTATTATGATCTTTATACGGTCTATTAGAGATCAATTTTTTGTTGACTCAAATAGGCATGGTCAATCCAATTTAACACTTATGGTTAGTTAAAGATATTTCACATAGACATATCATTGGGAGGAATTATATGAGTGGTTGATTGAGAGACTCATATATTTTTCATCAGACGACCGATATTCTATGCATAAAATTTTAACATTGAACTATATTAGCCGCTTCTCACACAACCCCACATCAGATTAGAGATTTATTTGTGATTAATTATTAAAATCAGCACATCTTTACCTCACCATATCTAAGTACCTAGGTTCGATTTGGGTTTCCTTTACCACCTCACTCATTGGGATCAAAAACCGCACTTGCATGTGCTGGCCCACTGCCACCCTTGTGCACACCTCCATGCACACCTGCCTGCCTGTGCAAGTGTTCTGCCTCTATTATGAAACCACTCATCTAGACACCACCTTTGAAACTTAGATTAGATAATTTGGTCCAGGTTCCCACCTATGTAGTGAATGGGCCTGGTCCTATGGAAGACCCATGCATACCCATGTTTTTTTATTAAAGACCAACATTAAACCCTTAAAAATATTCTAAGTAAGAAATGTAAATGCCATATAAGAATTATAATTCCAGCATTCTCCAACATGCTTCTGCTTTTAATCATAATCCAAAGAGTGAATTTTCTTCATAAAAATTGTCTTTTATCTTCAAATTCCTTCATAGATTCATATAGACTCATCCTTCAATGGACTCTTAAGTGTTTTAAAAAATATGTACCAGAAAGCTTAGTCAGGGGAGAATCCCCTAACTATTTATTAAAATAAAAGAAAAGTCCAGAAAACAGGAGCCACAGAACCAAAACAAAAACTACATACCATCAAAATCCAACCCAACACTACCTCCATGAGCAAAAGCTTCATCCAAAGTCATCGATTCCCATTCCGAGCTGTCATATTACTTGAGGACCTTGACATACTTCCACCTGAGATTCAACCGTTCCAAAGATAGGGATTCATTAGTAGTTTTCATACCTTTATTAAAAGATCTGGTGGGCATCGGGTTTTACAGGTTAGATTAGTCCTTCCTCGGCCATCTTCGCGGCGATGCAAGCACATCCCCTTGGTTCCCAATCAACATCTTCTTCCCTCCCAGAACAACATCACTATATGAGGGTTGGATCTTGCCGCTCTCATTTTCTTTGTCACTGTCAGATACATCCCCCCAATTGCTGAGAATCTGCATATTCTGATAAGGATCAATCCTGGTCTGATGAAGCTGGCAATTTGTGTCAATCACGGCTAGGCATTGTGGATTTTCCAGCAATTCAATGCCTTCACATATCCCTTTTTCACTATCCTCATTCACTACCACATCCTCCTGAAGAGTTACCTTGGTCTGCAAATTGGCACTATCCGGCACAACCTCCTCCACAACCTCCTGCAACAGCCCTTGAAACTGATTGCCCGTGGGGACATTGACCAACACACTATCCTTCCCCTCGGCCCTGCCCTGAATTCCAATAGTACATGCTTCTAAAATCCCAACAGACAGCCACTGCTCAAAACTAGCAGACTTCAAGAACCCCACTGCTCCACACCTCTGTTCTTCAGCCCGAACAACACCCTTATTGATACCAATCCATCGCCCTTCAGAACAAGGAACATCCTTACCATTACCCCTATCAACATCTTGCCTCGCACCTTCCTCCACCCTCAGATCATTTTTGAGCCGATCAAAGACAACATTGACCAGCAGATTGGGAGATGCCACTGACTTTGTTCCCATTGCCAATGTGCCTCGCTTCCCAGAAACAGTAACCCTTCCACTGGCCACACTGGGCAACTGAATTTGCCCCTCACCTATCCTCACCTTCGGCTCAAACAACCTACTCCTCCCTTCACCATTGCACTACGACACCAGATGCCCCAAATGATGACAAATCGAGAAGTAGCTCACATTGGACTCAAACACCACAGCCTGCTTCCATCTAAATTTTGTTCCAACCGCAATCCAAAACCAGTCAACCAGGGGCTTCGATGCATCCACCTCAACACAGATGCACGGGTTGATGGGATGAAAAACAGTAGAGGTGCGGACATCAGAGCATAAAAAACGACCCACTATATTTCCAATCATACAGATAATAGCAGGGTTTTGAAAGGGTAAAGGAAGTTGAGGCAAACTTACCCATGCCGCGATTGAGGGTGGATCGCGATTCATGCATAGATCAAATGACCATCGAAGGAGTAAGAACTTGCAGCCACCATAATGATGAGGAGCACTGGACTAGGCCCGTATCAGATCATCCTCAGAGGCAAACCGAATCATAAGATGTCGCATATCAAGAAGACCAACAATCGCACGTTCCTGCAAATCCCAATCGATGAACACGAATCGATCAAAGTCATCAACCGAAGGCCGCCAGTGATTGAATTGGGCTACCAACGTCAAATCCACAAGACTCGACACTTCATAAAACTCTGACTGTGAAATCACAAGCTGGAGATCACCAAGATGCAGTTCGGGAACTTTCAGGCTTAACGATATCGTCGGAAATTCCGGGAGGGAGATAGGGTTGGAGAATGGGACAAAAGGTTTCCTCTTGCGCAGTGGCGGCCGAACAGCTTCATCCTCCCCCCTCCCGCCGCCAGGAAGGGGGGGAAACTCCACCGCAAGCATCTAGGGTTTCACCATGGATCTTCACTCCGCCGCAAGCTCCTTCATTCTCGTCTTCAGTTGATATTATCTTTACAAAATATGTAGCTTAAAAATCCATTAGAACTTATTTTTTACATTAAAGAGTGACTCACTAATCATCATAATTAAATTTATTCTTCATCCAAATATAATCAAATGAAGTCATCTATCTTGAAAGCATATGGATGTATTACCTTGATCATTTTTATCATAAAGATGTTAAATTTTCTGATTATAAATATTCCATGGAACTTCATGAATCAACTTCCAAGATTAAAGGTAGTTCTTCAATTATTATATAGAATTTACAAAGCAGAACATAATTATGATAACTTACTTGGGATCTCAAACATTTTCTCAACATTCTTGGGAACTCCTTCTATCTTCCAAGATGTTCTTCTCTATTCAGATTCTTCTTCAACATATTGACACACATTGACAACAAATATAACACAAAATAAAGTAGGTTCAATAATCTCACCTTGTGTATTTGTTGTTAATACCAACCAGAAAATTTCATGTTAATATGTTCTTACCAATTGCACATAGTATTTATATTTTCTCTCCCTTGATCATTCTCATTTTCTTATCTCCCCTTTATTGATAACAAATAAAAACATTTCTAGAATATAGGATTATATCATTTAACTCTTAGTAATGTGTCATCATTCATACCACTCAAAGTCTACGCGAGTCATGCTCGGTGTATAAAACATGTGGGTTTTAGTTAGAAAACAAAGCTATCCATTTCAAAAATGAAAATGATACCAACTTATACTTATTACCATTTCCTAATTCTTTCTCTCAGAGGTTGTTCACATTTATTCTAGTTGAAACATGTTGATGTCAATTAATGAAAATATTTTCATATATTTTAGCTAAAATTTCATGTACCACATAATACATAGATTAAAATAATCCAACTACAACCAGTAGGTTTCATTTCATACAATCCAGGAACTTCAAAAAATCTTCTCATTTTCTTATCATTAATTAAATGAATTTTCTTCTCCTTGATGTTAGGAAAAATTCTTAAAATTCAAGGATGATAGAATCTATAGATATACCTTTTAATGACTAAATCACAATAACTTTCTAGAAAATAGATTTTTGTGAATTATAAAGGTCTAGAAGCTTCTCAAGAAACTCCCCCTTAAGGGATTATCTCCTTATTCAAATCATAAAGGAATCTGTTTTCTTCATATATTCTTTAATATTCCAATTGATAAATCATACCAAGATGGTGACAATTTCAGAACATGATTTTTTTATTCCAGATTACTCTTCATCATTAATTCCCAAGTTGAGAACCAGTATCACATTCAATTCACCATATAGTTGGTCCATAAATACAATATAAATAATAAGGAAATAAGGTGGAACCTATTTTTCTCCTTACTATGAGAAACAAGGTTGAGAATTCATTCTCAACCATGAAACTCTTATCTTTTCAGCTCATGATTCTATAGATTTCTTCATTCATGTATTTTTATATTTCCAAGTAGTCTTGGGCTATATAGGTGCATTTTTTTATCCTTGTGTGAGATAAATTTTTTAACATTAGCCATTAAGACACATGAATCACCTTGTGCCTTCCTCAAATTCTTCATGATTTCTTCTTGGGATGGTGTGATTGTTATATAATTGTTTGAGTTGTTTCCAGCTATCTTGAACCTCCCAAACAATACTTCACAATTTTTTTGGTCATTATTTATTGACAACCTCTCATGAAATTTGATTTCTTCATGTGGAATATTTTCCCTCCCTTCACCCTTTTACTTTTATTCTACTTTCTCCATTTATTTTTCTCTTTACAATTCGACTAACCAATTAACAAGTAAATCAGTTGGAATATGAACAAAATTCTTGGTTTCTCCACATGTAATATTTATAATGTCCTACACTAAAAAATCCTCTTGTTTATTTTAGAGATTGATTCATTCCTTTATTTCTTCAGAATGATTTCATCAAATTTTAATTCCATGAATTGTTTACAAAAAAACATGGCGTGGCCATTATTTTGACAAAATAAGAAGCTTCTCCCACTTGGTGTGACTCCCTTTTTGTAATTATTGAATTTTGTTTGAACATATTTTTCTTTCTTCTTATCATACAAGGGTGACTTATCATCTTTATTCATATGATTCTTAGGAATATACTTCTCACAATTCTTTCTCAAGGTACAATTATATTAATTCTCCACATTTGGTGGTCTTCCCTTATAAATTATTTTAGTTACATACTTTAATGATTTATACTTTCATGATTCTTCACTATAACCACTTCCATTACAAATACCGTAAATATCATTGAGAATTTTATACTTGTTTGTTTCATATGGATTTTCTTTCTTCATATGTGGATATTGATTCTTCTTAACTTTGATACTCCTTGAAATGAGCTCTGTTTTTTTCCTTTTGGAATTAGTGGATTATACCAACAATCCAATTCCCTATACCCAAATACGTTACAAAAAAAAAACAATAAAAAACAATCCTTAGTTTCCTTCTTTGCACTGCCCATTTTCCAAATTTTGGTTCTTGCTATTTTTGATATTTTCATCTTTAATATTGGCTTATTTGGGAGAACATCTACTCATATAATTTCTTCTAACCACTTTAGACATGGTGGTGGTCATTTCTCTATTTTTCTTCATTCACTTTGGTATAAGTTTTGAGTTTAAACCTATACTGTTCAAGAAAATAGATTTAAAAAACACATTATCTTTAGGTATGAATGGAAACTTCTCATTTTCAATTGATGTGGATTGATTATTAGATGATATCATGATGTATTTTCCACCAGGTGGAGGTATTTTAGAATAATAATCCTCCTTATAATCTTTTATGGAAACAACTTTCTTTTTAACTTGTTGAGAATATATGGATTGATTTGATTCTATATTATTCAATTTGATTTCAAGCTCTAAGTATTTAATACTGAGAAAACATTTCCCATCCTCCATCGATTTCAGTTTTTCCTCAAAATCCTTTCTCATCTCTTCAACTTTTTATTCACACATTTTTTTCTTTAATCTTCTTTTCCCTGATCTCTAATTAAGTGATTTTAACTATAATTACTTCTTAAAATGCATGGGTATTTTCTTTAATATTTTTCTTGGCCTTTTCTCTCACATTAATTATAGTGATCCATTCATTATCAAAGTTAGATCATCTTTATTCAAGCTCCTCATTTATGATATTTAAGGATCCTACCTATTTAGAGAGACTAATACAAGTTC
This sequence comes from Viscum album, assembly GCA_963277665.1. Lineage (NCBI taxonomy): Eukaryota > Viridiplantae > Streptophyta > Magnoliopsida > Santalales > Viscaceae > Viscum > Viscum album. The sequence continues at coordinate 203,591,243 of OY728132.1, read as the reverse complement.
GTATTCTTTCTTCCAAGGAATTCTATAACTCCTCATGCTAATCTTCAAAATGGGTGATCTTTTCTTGTATACTTCTAAAAATGTAACAAATATGTAACACAACTTCATTGGGTTAGTTATGAAAAATTTATTTCACATAAGAAATTTATTCATTAAGGGAATATTTATATGTGTGACCACCCCCACCTGTACTTGATTCATCTATAAAAAATTGTGATAAAATGTTATCATTTCCTTATCTTCATGTGATAAACTACATGAGCCTGAACTATTGTTTACTTCTTTAGTGTTTGATTTAACCATTGGATCCTCCTCTTCCATGCCCAATATCTCTTTTCATGACTAACAACACGGTGAAACAACTTCACCTTCCACTTTATATAGGCATGATACCTTCTCATCACTGATTTCTTCAAGAGATAGATTATTAATAGTTATAACATAATTAAATATACTTTGATCACCTTCAATTATCTAAGATTCAATATTCTCTTATTTCTTAGACAAGGATTTTCTTAGCTTCTTTTCATTTTTTATTCTTGTTCCTCAATGTTTTGGCAAATGTATCAACCATGGATGATAAAATAAGAAACTCAGAGGCTTCTTCAAATCTTTACTTCATTTAGTACTTTGAAAAAAACTTAAATATTAAAAGAAATTACAATAATTAAGAATCCAAAAATAGGTATAACCTACCTCTGATACTAATTGAAAAGATCATGTATGTATGTGTTCAACACTGAGATGATGGGGGGGGGAGGTAATGAATCAATTTTGGTATTCTTTTTAATCCAATTTTACTTTTTATCCCTTTTCACCTCATTACTTATTGAGTGAGGGATTATCTATGTATCACCTATTTTATCTATCATTTGGTTGATGAGCATGCAGATGTATAATACTAAAGTAATACAAGTGGACACCATGATTTTTTGACAAGGTTCGCCTCTTGAAGGGTGACTTAGTCCCCAATGTATGGTGTTTTTTTATCCCATACAGATAATACTTCCTTCATATCATTAAAAGAAGCATGAGCAAGGTTATGACCTTTAAATTGTTATCCTAGCACAAATTGGGTACATAGCAAGTTTAAGACTTTATATCCTTTTATACAGTAGAATAGTCTTATATTATCTTAAAGAAAGATCACCTGTGATTTCTTGAGTCCCACTTAGACAATATAAATTGATCTTCTTTCTCTTATGAAACAATCAGATGGGGTGCCTTAATGATCTTCAGACTTAAAAAATATATGAATATATTGTAGATTAGATTCTCATAATATATTTGTACTTTATATGGTCACTAATATATATATATTCCATGAAATTTATCTTTTTCCATTTTTATACTTCAGTGCATAAGAAATATCTTTATCCTTAAACAGTGGTTCCTTATTTCTATCTCTTTGATAATTCAAGATTATAAATATATGATGTATCATATATCTTTCTTGACATAATATTTTTTATCCTTGAAATCCTAGTGTCAAACTCCTCATTTTCATTCTCATTTTTATCATATTTATATGTGGATATTATTCTCAACATTCAAATGTCCATAAATCTACATATTGAAGTAGTATTCAATGATAATTTACTCATAAATAATATCACAATTAAATCTACAATATTAAACATTCCTCAATAATCATCTATCCTCAGTCTTCAATTCTAAAATAAAACATTACAGTTATTAACTATAAATACACTAGTAAACTCAACATTTAATTTCTTATTATAATTAAATATTATTGTAACCTTCTCCCATTTATTTATTCTAGATATATCACATGAATTAATGTATTAAAGGCTGAAATAAATTATTCTTCCATAATATCTAGTAACTCCTCATTTAGATCACTATTATTATTCTTGGAAGACATGGGTGATCTTTCCTATTTATGCACCTCATTTATTATTCATGAAGCTTCATAAATAATATACACCATTTTATGAAGCATTAATTCTTAGATTAATGCATAGTTATTCCTCCTTAATTTATGCATGTTTTTGAATTTATTCTGTATTTGAGTGTATAATAGTATACATGAGTGTTACATCATCAAACTATACAGGACTTCCATTTCCTTTATAGTGTTAATGCATTGTATGCATCATGGTAGACTCATATCACATGCACCAAATATTATGTGTATGTGTATCAAAATCACCTTGATCTCAACACCTAAAAAAATACCTCAGTCATGTAACTATCATTCAGATTCTTTATTTTTCTCATGTAAACTCATTCTCATGATTTTTAGTTTCTCAAATCACCCGTGGTATCAAATCATGCATATTTCATGCATGGTAGTTCTTGGAAGATTGCTCGATGGATCTTGGCACATGTTTACATGATTTATTCTTCTTTGAACGAGCTTACCTTCTTCTTCATGTAACTAAAAACATGAAATCTTACTACATTCTTCTCACGATTTCATCACATGACTCCTTTTTTTATTTCATCCTTTGGTTTACATGTATGAAATGTGAAGCTGCATACATGTACCAGTTTGATCCCACTTCTCATATTCTAAAAACTTATCACTGGCCATTTATAATGAGGTCTCATTCATTCCATGCATAAAATCATTCTTCAGACACTATGTAATTAAAATTCTCCACAAATATGAAAAATATAAGCTTATTCTATCATGAAACAACTTCTTCTTCACTTAAAGTAGATTGTAGGTAGCATAGTCGATTGTACTCTTCATACGGTCGATCTCATTACACTCAGAGTCGATTGTATTATATTCTTGTGGAATAACATTATGGCCGATCAAGCTCAAATTTCATGGTAGATAAAAAATCACTCCATGCGGTCTTTTTTAGTTCATGGTCGATCCATACCTATGGTGCGGTTGATCCATATGATCATGTGGTTGTTCTAATGGTTGTGTGGTTGATTATGAAATGTACAACCAATCATTTACTTAACATGACCAATCGCTCAAAAGAATATGGTCAATAAACATTTGAATATGTAGCTAATTTGATGAACATGTTATTGATCTAAATTTCACATGGTTTCTTTATCTCAGGCATGGAGTAACTTGAATTACTCAAGTGGTCAATTCTATCTTCATACAATCAATCTAATATCAATGTGCGGTCAATTAAACTGGGCATGGTCGATCCAATTTAATACTTGCAATTAGTTCAAGAGATTTTGCATAGAAATATTATCAGGATGAAGATGATGAGTTGTTGATCAGATGAATTAGATCGTTTACATTATATGGATGACATTCTTTGCATAACATTTTAACATGGAGCTACAGTAGACACTTCTCATGCAATCCTATGTTGGATTAGCACTTTGCTATGTGATACCTTGTTAACATTGACGCCTCTTTGCCTTACCAGATGTAAGTAATTGGGTCTGATCCAAGCTATCTTTGACACCTCACTCATTGGGTTCACAGGTCACACTTGCATGTGTTGTCCCATTTCCACACTTATACATGCCTTTGTGCGCACCTTCCTGCCTATACAGGTGCTCTGTCTCTGCTATGCAATTACCTAACTAGACACTCCATTTTCCACTTGGGTTAGATAATGTGGTTTAGGTTCCCACCTAAGAAATGGATGGTCCTGGTCCTATGGTTGGCCCATGTAGTCCCATATTCTTTTGATAAATCCCAATATTAAACACTTAGAAATATTCTAATTATGAAATGTAAAATCCATATAAGAATTATAATTAAATCCTTATCTAACACGATTATTCTATTAATATTCATCAAAAGAGTGAATATTTTTCATATAAATTGTAATTTATCTTAAAATTCCTTTACAGATTCATATAGACTCATCCTTGAATGTATTATTAAGTGTTGTACACATGTACAACTTCAAACTCCATTAACACATGTTTTTGATATTAAAGAGTAGATCACTAATCGTCATAATTAAATTTCATCTTCATCCAAATATAATTGAAAAAATTATTCTATATTGAAATCATATGGATGGATCACCTTGATCATTTTCATCACAAATATATTGAATTTACTAATTGTAAATACTCCATATAACTTCGTGACTCAACTTTCAAGATTCAAGGTAGCACTTAGATTCTTATATAAAATTAAAAAATCAAAAAATAATATGGTTTATAATTTAAGAATATTAAATAAGTTATATTTATCATAATTATATATTAAATCCCCATTTTTAAACTATCCATGTTAGGCAATGTAGGAAAAGTAACACGTTACTTCATGGTGGTGGTAATCTGCACGTACGCACGATTCACGTTTTTGTTTTTATTAATGGAAAAGGGAAAGGTGGTTAATGCTTGTAAAATAATTATAATAACATAATAGTATACCAATGAAACTTATTTTATCATTTTAGGATAGTTTAATGTAATTTTAATGAGAATAAGTGCACATAAAGAAATAAAAATGTGGAAGGAGCGATTAGAAATTTATACCTCACTTCTTGGATTATATCCTTTGTAAAGGTATTAATACCTTGAGGGATGGTATTTTTAGAAGAAAATAACCTATTTAAGGTGTATAATAATGTGTAGGAGAGTTTTGAGAAGATTTTGGGCCAAAATATGTGGGTTATGTGTGAAGAAAAGTGAGGATAAGAGTTCCCCTTTCATAAGTGAAAATGGATGGCATTTGTGTAAATACCCAAAACATTTCAATAATAGAAATCCACTTCAAGGAAAGTGGTACCAAAATTGATAAATAATAGATATAGTAAGAAATAAGGTCATTATAGTCCTCAAACACACATTCCCACACATTTTTAAGTATGTTTTCAACTCATCACCATTATATTTTTCACTTTTACCATTTTAGCTTTTACTGTGGTAACTAGTTTTTTCCTAAGGTAACTTATCCTTTATGAAAAAAATAAAACAGAAATTTTTAAATAATTTTTACCTACTAATTAAAAATTTTAAATTCATTTCATTTGGTTAAATTTCTCAAATTGATAAAAATTAATTTTAGAATACTAAATGTGCAATGTATTAAAAACATTTTTTTGAAAAATATAACTTAAGTTCTAAAATGTAAAATATGGATTTATAAATTAAAAAAATAAAATAAAATATATAAATCCACTTATAAAATATATATTTTGTCTTAAAAAAAGTTTTATAAATTTAAAATTCATACTTATATACTAATAATATCATAAAATTCATGTTATATATAAAAACAATATTTTGCACTGTTCAGCTAAAAATCAAATTTTTTAGAAAAATACTAAAAATACATATTAAAATAATACTGAGATTATAAAACTAAAAATGAATATTATTTTTTCAAGTTCAATTTCTAGAATATTCTATTTCAACTTTTAAATAAAATCATAAAATACAATGAGAAACTACTTTTATAGGAAAATATTTAAAAAAAAACACTAGTTGTTTTTATTCTTAATTTCTATAAAACCCTAATAAATATAGAATTAATCAATTAATATTATATTTTATTAAAATCATATACTTATTTTTTTTAAAGTTCAATGCATAAAAAATATATTCTTAAACACGATAGTGAATTAAGTAAATTTCTATAAAATAACTTTCACACACACACACACTCACATATTAATATATTTCATAATTCGATTAATCCTATTTATAAAAACTAATTAAAAAGATAGTTTTAGTATCCATGTTTAATATAAATATAATATATATATATATATACACACACACTGTGGTTTCATTTTAGTTCAGTGTTACATTAGTTCGGTGTTGCATGTGACACGTGCTATTAAAGATAATATTAATTTAAAGGGTCCAAAATCCCGGGTCGCTATAGAGGGGGGTGAATCAATGGTTAGAAAAGATAATCAATGATTTAACATCATCAGTTAGTGTGTATGGATCTATAAGGTTATGATATGATACCGAGAGAAAGAGAAAGAACACACACATCACAATGGTGAATACAAGGTTCACCAACTCATGTTATCAATTGGATAATCCTTGAAGTGCAAAAATTTTGATCCCGCTACCCATGATCCTATTTTATTATCAATAATAAAAAGAAAAATAGAATATATATTCCCCATAAATCACAATTACAAAAAATAACAACAAGCATCGAAGCATCAACAAGTCGATTGATCTCTGCTTCCCCAACCTCAAGTGCCTTCGGAATTTAAATTATGTGTGCTCCCTTGTTATTCTACTCAAATGTCAGTAAAAACCTATTTTAAATTCTCCCTGAAATGAATGGTATGGTAACTAAAATATTCATCACAATCCTTAATTACTTGTTTTGATCAAGAAAACCTTCTATTTATATAGTAAACATGAGCTATGATATGATTTCTTCCCTCATGACGTTATTCCCAGATCCAAAAGATATGGAAATTGAATCCCAAAGATCTGTGATCACTCTTATGGCATGGTGAAATACAATTCATTGATAACTCTATATCTACCCATATCTTCCAATATATAAAAAATACATGTTATGGCGTGACTGAATAAATTGTGGCGTAACACCTTGTTTTCTTCAGATTCAGCAAATCATTGAATTTTTATGTTCTGGACACCATGGCACAACCCGATACTTTTTGGAATGAGGAATAAAACTGCGGAATGAGTATATTTGGATGCCAAACAATGTATCACCAAAAACTCATGACCCACCTATCATAGTGAAACCACTCCTCATAATTCCTCAATCAAATGCATTATGATTCATTGTGTTGTCTTGCAACATGACTCTCCTTCACCTTAATTCATTCCCAGTGAAACTATTACCTCTGCAACATGAGATGTCTACATTAGAGTGAGAATATTAATTATCAATACTACTATCATGATTCAAAAACACCCTTCACATCATAATGTGTTTCGGTTCAATATAAATTTATTCCTTTGCATCTTCACTTGACTCCAAAAATCCTCCAACTCACCCATGATCATGTTATCAATAAATATAACCTGAAAAAACTTTACCCATGAATAAATTACCTAGAGAATATATTAAAAGCATACATATAAAGTTATGGTTATCTATAAACCACACCATAAGATAAAATGATGTTTTTACGAGTACTCCAACTCCCAATGTAAGATCAATGTTATTTTGATCATGTCTCGATTGAGATAAACTCACAACTCTTATAGATTCCCTCTGTCAATTCAATTCCTGAGGGGATTCTCCAAAACCCAACAATAATTAACTAACCTCAATCAATATATAATCTTAAATATCCTAAGGGACCATCAATACCCCCTTTATTTTTTTGGTAACATGCGAATTAATGAAATATCTCTCTAAGATTCATATTTAGTTACCAACATCTCAAGTCCCCCCTTGATGATAATAACCTAGAAAAAGAAACTATAGTCTCTACCCCTTTATAATAAGAACTCCTTTTATATTATCCCCCTGTATAAATAAATTCAAAGTAATTAAATAGGATAAAAACCAAGAAAACTTATTGATATTTTGGGAGATAATACACTCCCAAAAAACACTCTCAAGTACTATAAGGCATCCTATATTAGTGGATTCATCAAGATATTTGTTACTTTCTCCTTTTATGAAATATACTCAAATTAATTCTCACCACTCTAGACTTTATCCTTGATGAAGTGGTACTTTATATCAATATTATTTAACCATAAACATTGAACTAAATTATTTGACAAGTTGATTTCACTTTGACCATCATGCTCAATCATCAATGAGTATGACACATTCACCATTACATCTTCAAGCTGTAAATTTATCCACATCATTTGTGTTATATATTGAGTTTCTACAACATATTCAACTCATGTTATAATCAATTTGATATAATTTTTATTATTAGAGTGTCATGTAATACATATTCCTCTAATAAAGAATGCACCAACAGAAGTAGATTTCCAATATCCTACATCCCCAACCCAATCAGTATCAAAATAACTATATAGATGAATTAATATGTTATTGTCATACCTAAAAATAAAATTTATATTACCTTTGATATAGTACAAGATCCATTTCACCATTAAAATATGTGATTCCTTTGGGTTAATTTAGAATCATACACAAAGTGTAACAAAAAATACAATGTTCAGTCTAGATACCATCAAGTAAAGTGGGCTACCAATAATCCTTTGAAACATTGTTTGATCCAATATTATTATTTTTAATCAATGTAAAACTTATTCAAAATAACTATAGGTTCATAGACCTCTATTTATTCTTCTATTAAAAACTTATTTAATAACTCACAAGCATAATTATCTTATAAGAAAAATATAGAACCTATTGTGTTTGTAACTTGAATGCCTAAGAAAAATTTCATCTCACTGACTATTGATATTTTGAAGTGTTTCTTCATCTATGAAGAAAATTACTCATAAGTATCCTCTTTGTTTCTAGTAAAAATTATGTCAATGACATACACAATCATTATGATTGAATTTGTGTCTTATCCCTTTACATAGAGATTATAAATAACATTAGTTTTCTTTAATTTCATGATATTTAAGCTCTTGTACAACTTTGAATACCATGCCCGAGGCACTTTTTTTATCACATACAAGTCCTTATTTAAATTCAAGACTCTAGAACCATCACCATCAAGAATAAATCCTCCTGGTTGTTCATTGTAAATGTATTCATCAAGTTCACCATTTAGAAATATTGAATTTATGTCCATTTATAATTTTTTTTAATTTCATTAACTATATATATTAAGAAATATTCAAACCATTCAAATCCCTGTGACTAAAGAAAATGTATCATAAAAATCTATACCCTCAATTTGAGAATATCCCTTGAAAATAAGACAAGTTTTTTACATGCTACTTCTCATTATTCATTGAGTTTATTCCTAAAATACCACTTTCTCTCAATCAAATTATTATCTCTGGGACATGATACCAAATCCTAAGTGTCATTAATTTCAATTTGATTCATCTATTCTTCTATCACTTCTATTTAACCCTCATGTTTCAAAGACTATTTAACACTCTTTTGTTCATCTTGTGAGAGAAAGTTAATATGATTGGAATTCATTATACTTATATGAGTTTGAATACCTTTATTTATATCTCCAAGAATTTTCTCAGCTTCTACATGATTCTTAAGTCTTGTTAACTTAGTTTAAATATGCACAAGTCTTTTCTCATCACTAGATATTTCAAAATTTTCATGAGAGTTTTGAAAATATGCTTGTATATCCAGAATACTTCCATGTTTTCCAACATTTTCCCCATGAGCATCATCAACTTAATCATTAATAGGCAATGTTTTTTTAAATTACTTTGATTTTCAAACATAATTACATCAAATTTATAAATGTTTTTTTCTCAAATTATCATTATAACATTGGTAACTAATTTCACCAAGTGTGTATCCACAAAATATTCCTTCATTGAATCTCTCATAGAACTTTCTCAAATGTTTACCTTTAATCTTGATATAAAAAGGGTTGTTGAATACCTTTTATCTTATTAATCATGATTTATTTCTAAACTATAACTTATAATGTGTATTGGTCAAATATAGTAAAATTAGGTAATGTTTGAGAATATAGAGAACCATGTTTTTGCCTTGTCTTAAAAATTATTTTGAAGTGCCATGCTCTAATAGAATGGTTCTCCTCATATCCACCAAGATCCATTTCTTCAACCTAGATACTCTATTTTTTTGGGGTGTGTATATGGAAATATATTCATGAATTATTCTATGATTCTCAAGATATGTATTAAAAGTCCTAATTTTTTAATTAAGATCAATTATTAGACCAAAATATTTTTATTTTATATCTCAATTAACTCTCAAAAATTCTTTAAAAGTGTTTAAATCTCTCAAGATCTTTTGATTTACTTGATATAAAATATACATAAGTTATATGAGTGAAATAATCAACAAAAGTCATGAAATACCTATCTCTATTGGTTGAATTCAATCTCATTATACCACTCACATCTGAATATACCAACTCAATACATTTCTTTGTCTTTATCTACATCTACTTGTGACCCTTATTCATGATTTTTCATTTGTGACATGTGTCATAAGTATTGATCCTATAAGGACCCATATTTTCCCAAATCCTTCATTTGCTATTTCTTTAGTGCTGAGAGAGTCTGATATTTTTTTGTGATAGTATTATGGGAAAGGGAAGGATTTTTTATGATTTTCTTGTGTAATAACACCATGAAGGTTGGGTTTTGATGTGATGGTTATCTCATTACATGAGAATATGTCATGAATTAGGGGTGTAAATCATAAGAGTTGGTCATTCCTATATTAGTGTGGGTATTTGATTATTATTCTGTGATTTCTTGGGTTGTTTTGTGATTATTTTTGGTCATGGTGTGGTCGGTTAAGTCTTGGAATGAAGTATTTAGAATATAATTTTAGTGAAGTAAAATCCCTTAAATATCAATATAACCCTTAATTATGGATTTTTTAATCTTATGTATTACTTTTACACTTTTTTGGTTACGATGTGAAGAATATTTTTCATAAAATGAAGATGTATAGGTCTAGTTCTTGGATATTGATTTTTATGAGTCATTGCATAATAATTATTGGGCCATGATATGGCTTTGTTTTAGGGTTGGTTGAGATAAAGAAGAAGGCCAAGAATCACATCATGATCTTTGGGGGTTTAAAAATTACAGTGTGCAACCCTTATCCACAGTGTGAAACTTCTTATTTTCATCTAATAAATGGTCATTGACCACGGGATAATGGGGGATCCATGTGGGGAGGTCATGTCATGATCTTTGTATATATGACCATTATAGCATGATGAATCCCTATCATGCCATGACACTTTGTTTTCTAGGCTTGTTCACAAATTTTGGGTGCCTCTCAAGTTCATTCCATTTATTTCTTATTCTCTCAAACCCTAGGTATATGTGTGAGAATTTTGGATGAACCTAGTCCTTTTTAATTGATCCTTAGGCCTTTCCTTTACACAATAACTACCTTAGATCCAAGGAATATCCTTCTACCTCTTCCTTTTATTTGTTCTTCTCTTGTTATTTCTAGATGAGAAATGGTAGTTCTATCCTCTCAATTTTTATGGGTTTCTTATTGATAGTTGATAGAGGATTCATGATCGGATAATTTATTTAGGGTTCTTGGGTTCATAGTGAGGTTTTTTATTGGTGTTCTTGAAAAATCATTCCTTTCTAGTTCAGCGATCATTAAAGCTTTATATCAATGTATAGATTTGTGACTTCTTATTATATTATGTGTAAATTTGGTATTATCATGCTTTGATTTATAATGGGTAAATAGATGATATTTTCCTAAATAAAATAATAATACATATTTAAATAATAAAAAAGGATGGTATAGTTCCACGTGAAATTATGTTATTCTTCATGTTGATTGCCTTAGGATATTTTATAGATAGTGTGATATTATATTACTGTGATTATATATGGCTTACTTTGTATATTTTACATGCCTAAAACTGATTAAATAACTTAAATACGATAAGACAAGGAGGGGAAGATGGAAATTGGGAGTTATGTACCTTTATTATATATACATGATTTTGATAATATGTTACATATTTCTCTTCATTATTTTGTGAGTGACCCTTAGTGAGGATGAGAATATAGTTGACTTGATTTTGGTAATGAGTTTATTTCCTATATTTATTCATTAGGGGATTAAGTATGATTCTTCCACATTTTAACAAGATGTTTAGGGGTGGATCATACTAAGTATAATTGTACGCTCACCCATATATATATGTGTGTGTGTTTTTTTTCCAGGTCAATAGGAGGGAGTTAGTGATCGAGATGGATGTGACTAGATCATATAGGTTGAATGTGAGTGGCTAGTGTTTATAGTTACAACCATAGGTGCTACTATTGAAGGTTTTGGGGTACAACAGAATTGGCTGGGCACATGAACAATAATGTTTTTCATCGGTTTCTTCAAATTAAATCCTCAGAACTAAAAAAACAAAACCCCAAAAAATTTATAGATATGATCTTTTAACATATAATTTATAATTAATTTATAGAAAATAATTACTTCAGCTTGATAATTCTTTTTTCATTGATGAATATGGTTGAACTTATTATCATACCATCATTATGATGGAGTATCCAAAGTAGAATATCACTAGAAGTATCCATACATGCTCCACTAACCTAAGAACATAAGTGCTAGTGCGGAAGATCCAATTGTCTTTCATCATTCACCATTGATTGCAATAAGAATCCCTTTAGTCTTAAAGGATTATATTTGGTTCATTAAGTCTTTAGGGGGATTATGAGGAGGATTTAATCTCCTCCTTTCAAGAATTATTGAGAGAGATCTCCTTGGTATTGAGATAATTTCTTTTGGGAGAATATATTGTACACAAAAATTGACTTAACCCTAAAAATGATATGAGTTGGTTTATATACTTAGAGTCACACAACTAGTTATTGCACAAAAACCCTTAATTAAATTCTTTATTCTAGGTAAACCCCATGTATAATAATAATAATAATAATAATGTTATTATTATTATTAATATATTTTGCATGGTGTGCACTAAATCACAGATATAAAATATCATTTATAAATAAATAGATCAATATTTTTTTAAATGATATTAAATAAAACACTTCATTTCATCTGGATCCTTAATTCACTCATTAATGCTACTCACCATTTATCTAACCATGAATAATAAGTATTTATTTAAATAAATAAACATATCTATATTATTTATTCAATCAATACATAATTATTAAATCCACTAACTAATGAATAAATATTTATTTAATATTTAACTCACGTATATTCCAAATCGATGATTGAATTTATGTGATTAATATATCCTAAATAATTATTATTCCTTGCTCTTGAGAATAATATTTATCCTAATATTAAATTCAAATAGAATTTAATTGAGAATGTGGATACAATTAGTGTATGACCCTCTAGGACTCTTTCTCTATGGCATTAGGTGAGTTGGCCTAAAATTCAAGATTAGCACCTAGTAACACATCATGGATCCTATAGAGAAAGAAGTTAATGTGTGCCATCCCAAAAAATTCCCAACTTAGTTTTATTATAAAAATATTTTATTAAAACCAACTAATAATCTTTTTAAAACAATTTTATTTGAAAATAATAATTGAAATTATGTGATTTAATTAATTTAATTATAACACTTATAATTAGTTATACTTATTATTTATAGTTTTAAAATTTATTTTAAATTAATATTTTTAAAAACAAATATTGTGTCACTTTGTTTAAGAGAATATTTTAAAAATAACTATTATTTTTGTAAAATAGAATTTATTTTTATTGAAATGGTATTGAATAGAACATTTAAATTGAATAATTATATTCATATATGAATATAATTTTGGTTTTATAAATTTTGATTTTCAAAACAATATATGATATACATATATATATATGTATGAAATTATAAGTTCTAAATTATAATTAGGTTATTTTTATAAAATTATTATGATTATAAATTTTGTATTATAAAATTATGATTATATATTATACTATGTAAAATTTTTAAATAAAATTTATAATAATATTAAAATTAAATACAATAAGATTAATAATATTTATTAAAAGAAAGGCATTTTTTAAGAAAATTATTATTATTTATGATTTTTTTTATCTTTTGGGAATATAATTATTATTAATTATAAATATATTATGATATATTAATTTTCATTTTAAATAGAATAAATATAAAATAATAAAAAAAATGAAATGAAAGGTAAATCGTGTGTTAAAAAAAGAAAGGGGAATTAGGATGCTGGGTTTCAAGGGTTTCATGGGGTCCGAGTAGAGTTACGCAGGCTGGGAGATGGGAGCTTCACTTCGAGCGGAGGTTGAAGCCGATCACAAGCCGATGTCGAGGGAGAGGCCGAGACCACATCGAGGTCTATGCAGGGGAGTTCGAGCGAGGTTGGTCACCGATGGTTAGTGTTCGACCATGCTTGGGGAGTTCGAAGTGCGCTTAGGGTTCTGATTCTAAGTTCCATGGATGAATATCTCATATTTTTCATCTTCCACCTGTTCTCAGATTTGAATATTTTTAGGTAGGTGACCGAATCGTTTTTTAGGGGTCAATTTCATGTTTCTTCTACCTATTCATCCATTTTTCATTTTCCCCATCCTTTCTTTGTCAGTAGATTGATATAAATTAATTGTTTATGTTTTGATTGTTGTGTTCTAATTTTTTAATTTGAACAGAGGTTGAATGGTCCATATATGTCCATTTCATCTATCATTTTAAACTGTTTTTTTTTCAATTTTATGCATTGGTTGTGTGTCATTTTTCATCTATTTTCATATTCAAATTTTATGCACTGGTTGTGTGTCATTTTTACTCTAGTTCATTGATTCATCCATTTTCATATATATTATTATCATTTTATAGTGAATATTATGGATTTAAAATCCATAGGAAATGTAAACTTCAAAACTATTGTCATTTAGTGTGAGAATGTATGAAAAACTACTACAGCACAAGAAGGTCTCCAATTTGTGTTTCAAGTAAGGTTTTCTTTATTTAAAACATTTCAAAATTATGATTTTATTTTTATGTTCAAACCTATTTTGTAAGGGTGAAATTAATTTGACTTTTAGATTTTGGTTCTTGATACTTTGTACTAAATTTTTAAGGGATGAGTTTATCTAATTATTTATTTTTATTAAGTTGTATAATTTTATCTTATGTTGTGATGTTCAAGATATACTCGCAATACAATTTAATTTATGAAACTATTCTATAAAATTATTTTCAAATACCATCTCCAATTCCTAATTCTGGTTTATGATATATATATATATATATGTAATTATAAAGTTTATTCTCAACACACACACACACATATGTATTATTTTTTATATCCCATCTTCTCTTATTTCAATGTCATGTAAGAATTATTTTTATGGGTATAATATGTTTATTGTACCAACATATATATACATGTATTGCATGAATATATATATATATATATGTGTGTGTGTGTGTGTGTGTGTGTGTATGTATGTACACTATTTACTAAATGTCAAGATTATACGTATTTCCAAGTTTTAAATTATTTCAAGCATACGTATTTAAGTATTATTTTCAAAGATTATAACTATTCTTAAATAAATTATTTATGACTATCCAAGAATTATTCTATGTATTAAATAAAAGTTAAGAATATCAAAATTTCATCATGTCATATACATTTCATACATAAATCATGATTATGGCCATACATCGATGATTTTTCATGACTCTTCATACATTAATATATACATACATATATATATGTATGTACATATATGCATAAGCATTGAATAAATATTACATTTATTATAACAACCTTCAAAATGAATATTTATGGGTTTATGAATGAAATGTTTAAGTAAATGGATGAAAATCAATATTGTATATAATTATGCAAAGTGTACATCAATAGATTTGATTGTGCCAAGTCTAATAAGTGAATTTTCATGAAGGTTTATATTTATAAATTTATATGTAAATATAAGTGTGAATGAGTATCTTAATTCATTGACATATTTTCAAAATTAAAAACTCCAGTGAAAATATGTATATAAGTAAAGAAAGCTTAAAATGTTTTCAGAAAACTTGGCACTTGAATGATATAAATATGGAAGAGAAATGGGGAGTGAACCCATCCTTCGCTAAGTGGATAGGCCCAAGACGGCCTTCAACAATTCAATTGTCCTCAGAATAGTATTTTGTTTTCAGAATCTTGCGTATTGTTTTTAGAAAAGCACTATAATATGTTTAAAGCAATTTTAAACATAAGTATTTTCTAAAGCAATATAGTATTTTTAAAATGTATGTAATTTCAAATAATGTTTTCAAAAGTTTATTTTTGAAATTATTTTCAAAGGTATATTTTTAAAAGGATTTATAAAAGATTTTTAAAACCCCTTACTGGGAATATTTAATGCTCACCCCTTGTTTTAAATTATTTTTTATAGGTTTAGTAAAGTTTCTAGTGTCATTCACTTTGATTAAGGAGTTAGTGTATGTGGGGTATTCTCCTTTATTTTATTTTGTTTTGTTCAGTTAAGTTGTAAGGTTTGTATATAATATTCTAGAACCTAGACTGGTAAAAGTTCATGGTATGTAATAGATGTTGTGTATTTTATTTCAGTTTATTTTATAAAAAAATACACAACATTTATAAGGTTGAGTCCAATGGCTTGGGCTCAGGGTGCTATATAATGTTTCAATGACAACAACATCATACAAATTCTTACTATGTAATATAATTTATTTGTCTTGATATCTCATTAAGTAGGTTGCATACTTATTTTGTAAACCTATATTCTTGATATATCTTTCTTTAACTACCTAAAATAAACTCATTGACAAACTTTCATGGACATGAACATAATTAGATAGTTCCATTTCAATCAAAGTCCTTGAGATATCTAATTTCAAAAAAATTTAATGGATAAATCCTTTCCTGACTTATTCACCAATTTCATATAACTTATTACATGCCTAACATACCCTACCTTACCTCGAGTTTACTCCATCATAATTTTTTTTCAATACATCAAAGTATCTAATTCATGATATACATCAATAATAATATTACTCCTAAGGACCAATACACACATCCATAGGTAGTAATATCTAATGACACATATAACACATGGAATTACTATTGTTGATTCTACCCTCATAACCTCCTCTCTTGGAAATTATCAAGTGCAATACTTCATGAGTCGACGCCTCGTTTGCTTACGAGCATCCATCACTTGATAGTCTAAACACCATCTAGGTCCTCTTAGGTAATATCATCTAGAATATAAGATATATGTTTATGTTGGCATTGATAAATTCATTCCATGAAATTTTTTTCATGACCCATGATACCATCCTCACTTAGACAACACATGTCAATTTTGAGTATAAAAGTTTCTCTATATAGGAAGGAGAAGCATATTATATTTCCATGTACTGCAAGACTACTCACAAACTGAGGGATAAAGGTTCCTTAGAAATATTTTTCAATACAGTGGCATGGTGGTGAGAACCTCCCTCCAGGAGTAGGCTATGGATTTCTAAAATTTCTAATAAAAAGGTGTCAATACCTTAAAACACATTTTTGAGGATCTTCCATGTTTTTTTTGACATAAAAAACATATTTATAGGGTATATAAACCATATCTAGGGGAGTATTTCGATTCATAGGATTCAATTTAACTAGTTGTGGAGCTCAAATAGACATACACATCAAAAGTTATAGCTATCAGAAGTCAAGAAAATTTTATAAAGTAATTTGAGTTCCCACACAAGCCATTAATGTGACTCCTTTGCATAGCTTCCTCATGGAATTACCCTACCTAACTCCCTCACCCATCATGACTAGATCGTCCACAAAGATCCTTCATGTATCTCCTTTACCTAGTTCCTCCACCCGGTCTATAAATAGATCCACTCTAATTTTTGGATGACATACGAACTTCTAGAGGATGAATCAAGGTGAGATATCTGCTTTCCCTACTTGTTCATTCAACTATTTTTCCCTTACATGTGAGAACCACCATGGCTATCCATCTACTAGTAAGATACCCCTAGTTCTCCCTCACCTGGGTGAACTACTTGGGTGTGCCCCCACTTTGGAGAGCACCCACTTAGGTGATCCCCCACATGGGTGACCAATACCTGGGTGAGAACCCACTTGGGCGACTCACAAGGGTGACCAATACTTGGGCGAACCCTAACTTGGGTGACCAATACCTAGGAAATCTCCCACTTGGGTGATCCACCACTTGGGAGACCAATACATGGGTGAACCACTTGTGAGAGAAATACTTAGGAGAGTCCCCACTTAGGAAATCCCCACTTGGGAGACCAATACTTGGACGACCCACACTTGGGTGACCAATACTTGGGTGGCCCACACTTAGGTGACATGCACTTGGGCGACCCACACTTGGGCAACCCACACTTGGGAGACCCTTCACCTAAGTCACTCCACTTGGGTGAACTCTCACCCAAGTCCCCCTATAATTGTAAGAAACATAAAAATGATAGACCTCACTAGGGATAATAATCCCTACCATCCCTCTCACTCGGTCCATGAACCATTGCTATCCCCTACCAGGGTTAAGAATATTTGCTAACCCTCTCACTAGAGCTAAGAACCAATTCACCCAAGTCTTACAATTGGGAATCAAATCTTGAAATATGTGCTTATTGTTGTGATACTTCACTAAGTATGTGCCACCTAATAGGTGTAAGCCCCAATCTTATCAATCTTCCTTCCTCATATTTTTACTAGTAGATGGGGTGGGGTGGGGGAAATCATGATTGAGAATCCTCCTAGGTGTAATCCATGAACAAATATTCAATTACAATTGAGTTGAGATACTTATAATAGTTATTATTATTCACCATGAGTTGATATACTTCTAATGGTTTCAGATTCATGGTCATCCTCCTAGGTGTAAGCCCTGATAAAATCTCCAATTCACCATGAGTCAAGATACCCCTCATAGTTTTAGAAACATGTGAATCCTCCTAGGTGTAAGCCCTAACCAAACCTTAAATTATCCATGAGTCAAGATACTCCTCATAGTTCTAGAACATGGTCATCCTCCTAGGTGTAACCCCCAACCAAAACTTCAATTATCTATGAATCGAGATACTCCTCATGGTTCTAGAAACATGGTCATCCTCCTAGGTGTAAGCCCCAACCAAACCTTTAATTATGCATGAGTCGAGATACTCCTCATGGTTCCAAAAAAAGGGTCTTTCCTAGGTGTAATCCCCAAAGTACACCCTCACTTAACCCACCTATTAGGTCAGGTATCTTAAGGTAGCTCATGAATAATCCCTCCATTCAAATATAATGGTATACTCTCATACAATGTGACTAATCTTCCATTATAACTTATTTCTCACACTGATAATGAATCATGTGGGATTATATATATTCAATTATCATACCATTAACATGGTGAAAGTGCCTCTATTTTGGTCCACCTATTGAGGTATAATCCCCAACCATTCATCGAACTATATGGGTTTTGATTCATGCTTTCACAGGATACATATGATACCTCTTTGAGGTTCAATCCCAACTCCAAAACACCAAATGCCTCCCTAGAAAAAAATAAACTCCAGTGAACCCAACTAGTCAAATTTAAACCTAAGTATCATGAATTAATAAGAGAATTATTGGGAAAATATAATATATATAGAGGTTTCCATTGAAAACATGGTATTTATTAGATCATTGGCATTAGGGTAACCGGTCCCACACAAGGATTTAGAAAGGATTCAAAAATATATCTTAAATCTATAAGAGAGTAATGGAGTAGACAATAATCCCCCTCAAAAGGGTGTGGTGAGATCAACTCCCCATCCTCTCAACCAATTTATTTTCTAAGATGTCACTAGAAAATTTCTAGTTATGGTCTGCCTTTGGAAAGGAGGTCCACATTAACTAAAAATGAGTGTGGGTGTGAAAATCATCAGATTTTCCATCGGGAAAAAATGGTGTACCAAGCATGAATCCTTTAACAGTTTCAATCCTCTCACATGTGAAAAAGTACCAAGTCTCCATCCTTTAATCATGAAGGTAATAAATTGACCATGCACTCTTATATATGATGTTGTACTGATGAATTTATTGTTTGTGTTTCCTATTAGTAAATTTAATACTATAATCTAAATGACATATCTGAATCCACTAATGATTTCAAAGATCATTGGAAAAGCTAGTAGAATCTATAGGACAACCGCACACAACCGGAAGACATGCCAAACATATGCCTTGATTTACATGATGAACATAACATCATATATTTTATGTGCACTACCTTCATCACCAAATGGTGAACACCATGGTGCAGCGGTATAATAAAATGGTTCCATCCCAACACTGGAGAATCTCATGAATGTATCTAGAGGATGAATCCCTATATTACATCTTAACAATAATAAGTTGAGAAGAATCAAGTGGATCCCATAACCACATCCAATCATTTGGAGATCCTATCCTCAAAGTGCCACAAGCCATTCATTCCCTATCTTAGGGAGGTGGAGGATTACATCCACAATATTAAGGAAACCACCCAAGAGATGCCCAGTAGGGCCCCTATCTACAATGATAATCATCAATGATGCGTGACATCAATTTTTCAAGAAACTTAAAAGGAAGTAGTGTTTGTACCGACTATCCAGATTCATAAATATAGAAAGAGAGCCTGATGGGGATAGATACCCACAAAAACTCCAAACCAGGTCTATGTCCTTTCTATTTACAACACCTCTAAGACCCATCAACGCATCCCAATAATGGATTAGGGCTAATCCCACATCACCAATAGCTAGAAGATTCAAACTTCATCCCATCTAGGCTCGGTGATAGTAGAATACTAGGAAAAACCTCATCCCACAAGGATGAGGGTATTTTTATCATTTTTAACCCGTAAATAATCTCTAGTATTATATATTGGGAAGGAACATACCCAAATCATATATATACCTCCCCTGAGGGAATCTATGTTTCTTCCCACATGTTTCACATCAGTGAATTTCATCACTACTAGACCATATGATGATTCAAACCTTTATACTTTCGATAAGGAAATAGATGTGGTCACATTTACTATTCACCAATCACCTAACCATGGTAAAGTCATCTCAGTGGAAGAGAATATTTCTTAGCTCATAGATAGAATAATAGAGCTTCATAAGATCAATGCTGAGTTACTAAGGGGAGAAAAATCCTTTGTGTATGGTCATCTATTGAAGATTACATGCCTCGTCCCACTAAATCTCTTCAACACAAGAAGGTTGATCAAACCATAATGGTATAATTGAGCCACCCCGCTAAATTGAGATCATATCAATCAGCCCATTATTCTATAGTGATGATTGGTTACCATGCGTTACCATGACTAGGAAAGTGTTAGCTACTAGTTCAAGAAACTCATCTAAGGTTAAATCATATTAGGATATTCAAGGAATTACTAGATTCCATTATTACCCACATGGATTCTCTTAAAGGTCGATATACACTAGTAAAACCCGAGAGAAAGCTCTATCCTAAGTGTTCGAATTCGACTCCTCCCCCTACCAACTTTAGGAACCCAAAATTTTCTATATTTGATGGAGTGGGTGATCCAAAACAACATATCTCACATGTCTATTCCTAGTCCATCTCAATGTTGGGAACCCTAGAACAATTAGAGGCTTCCAAGCTCCAATGATTTGTGTAGAACTTGGGAGGCCCTACCTTTGCTTGGTATAATAACCTAGTAGTTGGGTTTATCTCAAGTTGGGAGGATCTCAATCAGAAATTCCTCTACCAATTCATATTTACAATAAGGAAAATGAAAATACTTGACCAATGTAATTGTAAGAAGTGAGAAAATGAGGGGGTCATGTATTTCATCACAATATGGAAGGGTATGATGTATTCTATGGAAACAAAGGTTCCCCCAAAATAGTTACTAGGGATTTGTGTGGATAACTTATAGGATGAGTTGTCAAATACGCTTATTCCTTTGAAGTACCCAAGTGGTTTCCAAGATTTTGCAACTATAGGAAAACGTACAAAGGATGTTATTCTATAAACCAAGGAAAGATCTTATCAGGAGACACCAGCATGTATATGGAACCTAGGGAAAGTTAAATATATTTCTATTGCTCTCAAGCCAAAAATAGAGAGGCGATGTGACCTTGAAAGAAGGAAGGATAAAATTTGTTCCTTCCATAATTATCAGGTTCCAGGGTACTTCACCATTGATCTAGAAGACAACATGACCATGCTTCTATAAATCAATAATCCAAATGAAGTATGGTGGAATGGACATCCTAATTACTACCCTTACCATCGTATACTGGGTCACACGATCTAGGAATGATTTATCTTCAAATATCCACTACAAAATTTGATCTATGAGGGTAAAATTTTAATAGTAAATTCTATAGAAAATTTGTCACATGTTTCATCCATCCTCCAATATAATGAAGAATAATGGTCAGGGTCACCGTCCCACCAAACGGTATCATGACCACCATCCCGCCAAACGGTCTAATGGGAATTATCCCACCAAATGAGAAAACGAGAACCATCCCACCAAAAGAGATATTTAACTGAGGAGGAACATGGATCCAACTATATATCCATCAACATGGTATGAACCAGGTCTGAAGACTTTACATCTAGTTCTATTGAACACACTCTTGATAAGGATGATTGTAAATTCTTTAAATCTTCTGAACCCTAGCAAGTTGTCTCACCCTCTACTTTAAGAATTGGTGATGAAGGGATCAATGATACCCTTCCTACCTCTATAAAAGTAATTATTGACCATGTTCATACTTGAGAGTGAAATTTTGATGGAAAATATTCCCAATGTCAATAGTGGATTTGATCTACAAGGACCATGTTGAGACTCATATCATCATCCACCCATTCTACCATTAAAAATGGAAATGGCGTCAATGATTATTCTAGCTATTATCCCATTGAGGATGATAAGGCCATATTTTATGAAGAATAGATCACTTAGTTAAAGTAATAAAATAAGGATCTCTATAAAGTAATTATAAAGATTCTTCATGTAATACAGACATCCACTTACATAGGTCCTCCTTATAATGAAGTACCCCATCCCATAGGGATGGGGGTATTTCTAGAATTCTCACCCCTTAATCAGGTGAATTATATAACTCCTTTTACCTCACCCCAACCCATAGTACTAGGGAAATTTCCATATTTTTCACCTTTTCATTAGGTGTATTCTGAATGTTGTTCAACCTCAGTAGTTTACAAAAAGCATCCAAGAGAGTTAGAGTTACCCAGTTTAGGGGAGACATTATCAATATTTTTGGCTTCCAATACTTTGGATTTTACCCCTGAATTGATCATGACTATTTTATTGCCCCCCATATCCCAATTTAAACCATGTTACCATACTAATAGTGGCATATGTAATAAAACAATGAAGCAATGTTGTCATCAATCTCTTGAAGATAGGTAAAGTAAAGGGTATTCCTTCAATCCGGAGTAAGTTCCTGAGTATTTATCCTTTTCCATATAAAATAATTTTATTGAGATCCCATATATTAAGTGACCCAAAGAGGCATATTTTATAGGAAATACAAAATAATTCCAATACCGTCAATTGTTAAGACATATAATCAAGAGGTGCTTTGTCTTCAACGATTGGCTTCAGAAGAAGATAGATAAAGGGAAATTGGAATCACCAGCACCCAAGTTTCTCCTTTATCCATGTGGAAATCTTGAGTAGATCACACAAAGTGTATTTAATCATCTGGACCATCCATCCCTCAATGAGAACACAATAAGGAATATTACTTTAACCATGAGAATGTTTCTAAATACTTCATATACTCATTAGATCATGACCTTCTAGAGATCCCAAGGATTAGGAGACCCATAGAGGTGGTTATGAAAGATTATCCCAATTATTATACCTAAAATCACATTTTGGGACATATAATTAAAGAATGATTCATATTATTGGTTTTAGAAGAAAGTAGATGAAGTCATGATAGAGTTAGAGAATCCTGAAACTCATACCTTATGCAAGAAAATTATTCTCACTCCATCATGAGATCACCATGATTGATGAATTATTTCACTATAGTCCCAGTAACATGACATTAAATTGAAAGACACCATAGGACATTTTCATATGACCCTAAATTTCATGACACCATAGTATGAGCTTCAAGTCTTTAAACTTCCCAACACTTGCCATGGTTACATGAACTTAAACTATAGGTCAACATCTTTTTCACAATATATTTAATTGTATAGTGCCCCATCCTTACTGTAAGATATTAAACTACATTTACAACATCCTTACCACAAGTAGTTAAACTGCACAGTAAACTTCCTTACCATATGTTGTAAGATTGTGTCATATTTTGTCCCTCACTAGAGAGGACCTTATATTTTAGTGTCGGTCATCTACCATACCATATAGAATAACTATATATGGATTGATTCCCATTTAATGGGATATAAAGTGATGCATATACCCCTTATCTTAGGAGCAACCACAAGTTCATCCCCACAGGTGAGATTGTCTTTGCTAGCATTTGGACCTCGAGGCCTCTATTCACATTGGGTTTGTTATTACTAGCTAATGAAGATGCGTCACCCTCACCTTTAGTCCTAGATGCAAGACCTTAAAAGAAAAAACTATTGGTCAAAGCTATATGAACCTATACTATAGCAATGATTTGTCCCTAATGTATGATGTTAAACTATGTGTCCAATATCCTTATTGTAAGATGTTAAATTATAGGGTCAACCACAAGGCATTATTGCATGACATTATAGTGCAAGGCATTTGGTCCTATAAACATGGACTTTAAACTATGTGGTGCCTTGTTCAACCCATATGAAAATAAAATTCTCGAAGGGGTTACTCACAAATGATCTTAATCAATAACCAAGATTCCCCCATCACATCTTGAGTTCTAAATCTATTCTTTTTGAAGTTAAAATGAACCTTCCTTTTAGTCAAGGTTCATTCTCCCTACCCAAATAATATGTTTATCAAGTGATGGTATATACTTGAAATTTTACTAATTTTTTTAAAAAAACCCTTCATTCACCCAACCCACTTCATACATTTTTATGTATGAATTAACCACGTTCATTGAGTCAATTAATCCTCTTGGTTCTCTATTTCACAGCAAAATTGGAAATAGGGATTGATTTATCTGAAGGGACCCCTTTAGTATTTGATGGTGAATATCATAGTTTTCCACCAAGCCTATAAAGTAACCCCTATAGGATATTTTGGTCCTAGAAGAAACATCCGCCTGAACCCCATGCACTATCCCTAGACTGAGTGTGGTAAAGACTAACATACCCCCACTAGTTTCAATTAACCGAGCATATAATTAGTTTTCCACCATTACTAATGGTCATTCTACCACTACTAGTCTCAAATCCCCAATTCAGACATTTGAATACATGATTTACCTCATCCATTTTCTTATGTTCAAAGAGATAAATAATGTTTATATGCATTATTCCTTCATAATCTGTAGCTAATATTAAGGAGACTCCAAGTTTCATGAGTATAAATTGCATAATGCTCTGGTCCACACTGCATGACCTTAAACATCATAGAATGGTTTAGTCTATGGGACCCAATTTCCTTATGTATGATTAAAATCTACGTAGGACCCCCAAATATATGGTCATTTATCCATACAATGATATAGGGGTGAGAATTTACCCTATATGAAAACACCCCCAACCAATGAAAGGTTTCTCTAAAAGATGCTTTACAAAATCTTCATGCAAGTTCACCTTGTTCTGGTCACATGACACCAAACTGTAAACCCATTCATCCTTACCATATGATGTTAAATAGAATATTCAACATCTTTACCACAAGATTTTAAATTTAATGGTCAATATCCATATCATATCATATAAATTTGGGTATTTTTGTGGCCATCACTTGTGAGGAATTCCACTCCCGGTGCCAATCTCCTACCGCCTCACTTTTTAGAACTACACGTGGCTTGATTCCCATTTTTAGGATACATAGTAATGCTATACCTCCTATCTTGGTCCTATTAATGAACTTACCCTCATTGGTGATGTTTATTACACCAACATTAGATCCACATAGGTTACTCCATTTATGTCGAGTTTGATTTTTTCCTTAGAGACCAGTCTCATATCCCCAAGGTCTTAGTGGCATGACCCTAAACCTCAACAGCCCTAGTGGTCCTTGATGAAATAATTTAAAAGGAGAAACCATTGGTCAAAACTATGTGATATTTAATTGTAACAATCATACATCCCTACAACATGAATTCAAACTATATGGCCAACATCCTGGTAACATGACGTTAAACCATATGACATTTTTCCAAGTTGCATTACATTAAACTATGGAGAAAGGTCCTCATCGCATGACCCTAAACTGAAGAACATCTAAGCCCTTGTATCATGACATTAAACTACATGACACATAGTACACTATATGTGGACCATTACCTAAATGAGAGCTATATCCATGTAAAGGTGTTTTGTATATGATCCCTATATATAAATCAACCTTAGGGTTGAATACTACATTTCTAAGGAAACTCTAGTATTTTATATTGGGTACTATCTATAGAGATTCACATTATTTCAGTCAAATACTAGGATAAAATATGAAAATTTCCCTCCCCAATAAAAGAGATTGATCTATATAGGGGTCCCATCCTTTCTCAAGGGTTCAATGGATATGTCCATACAAGATGGCCATAATGTCATGGTCTACCCAAAATATGACCACCATTTCCCCATTTCCTTTTATACGAGTTATATATTTGCAAAAAAAATTTATAAGAACTACATGTATCTTGATTATCATACCATGGGATATGTAGTGACACATGGATATTTTATTCTAGGACTATTCATGATTTTTCATCACATTTAACCATGTCCCTACACAAGAGCCAAATCCATATAGAGATTCTTGCTTACAGTGAAAAGATAATTCCCTCACATGTTCCCTATCATGAACCCTTATGTGGTTAAAATTATTTTCAAAGTTTTATCTTATTTCCCATTTCGAGCATGAATCAAGTGTTCTTAGAGGACCTAGAGAGTTACTTTGATTAGTGATATTGATATTCATTTTACTCAAAGATAGAGAACATAGTCCCCAATTCATGGCATTATACTATGTGGTATAATTCCATCCCATGTGACTCTAAACTACTTAGAGTAGACTATTTTATATGGATTATTTATTCCCTATATGAGAAATTTATCCATGTATAATACATTAACACACAAAACATATATTCCATAGAGTATTAATTCCTCACATCCTATTCATGATCCAAATATGTTTATGAAATTCTGATGCGGGTTATCTCATTTATAGACCCATGCTTAGAATAAAATTCCCCTTCCTCTACATATGAGTTATATCTATGTAGGGGACATTTAAATTCCAAGAACTATGTGTGTCTTCATTCCATTTTTTATGAGACACATAGTGATTCCTAGTTTCTCTATCCTAGTACCAACTGCAAACTTTTGGTCTAAGTTGTGCGACCTTAAACATCAGCATCATTCTGTTCTAAGCTGTGTGACCTTAAACCTAAAAAACACTCGTTTAAATCTGTACGACCTTAAATTTTTTCCATTCATGGTCCTAGTTTAAATACCATAAAAAAATCATGATTTTGTATCCCTTTTCCATGAGAATATGTTTAATATATCATGGTATAACCTTTAGGGTGCTCAAACCCTTCTTTAATATTCATATTCTCTATGAACCCACTTCTTATCTCTGATGTTTGATTCAACACCAACCATTCCTTGATTCATCCTCATAGAACCCCATAACCTTGATTCGATTAATCATCTTGGTTCTATCATACATAAAAATATTGGTAACAAGGATTTATTGATATAAAGGGACCCATTTAAGATTTGACGATGAATATTACATTTTTCCCCTGAGCCTATGAAGTAACCCCTAGGGGACATTTTGGTCCTAGAAGAAAATTTTACCTGAACCCCATGCATCATTCTTGGACCGAGGATGGAATTATTTTCCTCCATTTCTAATGGTCATTATTCTCCCACTAGTCTCCATTTCAAATTGATTCAAATATTCATTGGTTATGATTTAAACCTTTCATAAACCAACTATTCAAGAGTATTCAAATATGCCTGATGTTTCATAATCGTGCATCGTTCCCACTTTCAACATAATATTATGACATTATATTATTGTGTCCTCTCCTATCTGGGTATTACTCTCCTTTGTAGACCCTGAAGCCTCAAGATGAGTTTCTCATTTTGTAAAATCCTATCAGACACATGGTCCAATCTTCATGACCATAAACTGAATTCCTCCTCTAGTCTGAGCACTATGACATTAATCAAAGTGTACTTGATCATGACATATTTTATACTAACATTGGTCTCCCCATTCACATTGGGTTTATAACTACACTTTATATATAAAATACCTCACCTACCTTTTGTGTCAAAGCTATGTGATTTTAAACTACAGTAGTATGTGGTTAATTTTATTTAACCTAAAATATCAGCAACTCACAGTCCAAAAATTATGAATTTAAAATATATAAACTACTCGAAGTTTCCTACAATCATGATGGGTTCCATTTACCCATTTCACTACACATACCTCCTCACTTTTGGTCAAATATTTCTGACCTGAAACACTATATATATTGATCTAGATTTCAAGATCTTAAACTGTCAATGGAAAAGATGTATAATTCTCCAAGTTGAAAACCCACAAAGGGTACCCTGTGGAGGACCCGAGTCTCTGTACACTGGGAATTCACCCCACACAGCCTAAGAAAAAACATGAGCATTTGAAACAAATATAAAATTCATAAAACTTATCAGGTTGAAAACCCACAAAGGGAAACCTATGTAAAATCCAAGTTCCTTCCAGATAGGCCTCCTCATTAATATATTATAAAATGGTTGGGGTGAAAATAAGAATATATAAAGCTCTTAGGGATCACTATTAATCCCTATAAAAAATTGATCTATGTTTTCTAGGTCTATTTACCTAAGAAAAAAATAGAGCACTTCATTTATCCTCAATACCTTTACGAGGGTAAAAATTCCTCATTTGTATGATTAAAAACTTCATAATATATGGTCTATCCTACATGACCTTAATCTACTCAGAGTTTCCTACCCCATGTACCCTAAAATTTTGGCATGAGAGTCAGATCCGTGCAACATCCCCATGGAAAAATGGGGCCTTACCCATGAATCCATGATAAAGTGATGATATCCCCTATCCACAATTGAGTTAGATCTATGTAGGATCTTTCATCACAGAGTTATTCATTAATGAACCTATAATGAC
The DNA here is from genome assembly GCA_963277665.1 of Viscum album. NCBI lineage: Eukaryota > Viridiplantae > Streptophyta > Magnoliopsida > Santalales > Viscaceae > Viscum > Viscum album. The sequence goes on along the minus strand of OY728132.1, from coordinate 203,562,385 downwards.
AACTGTATCCCTTTATATATTAGTTCGATCTATATATATGATTCCATTTATAAGAACTACGTATGGATTGATTCATGTTCCCATAGGATATTTAGTGACATCCAAATATCATATCTTGGATCCACCTGCACATCAACTTTCATTACACTATTTTTTCCATTATAGAATCTGGACCAATTCTGATTTAGGATATTTGTACCTTGAGTTGAGATTACTCTTATTTGAAACTCAAACACCTTGAGTAAATTATTCCTCATGGTAATCCAAATTACTTGAGTTGATATTATCCTCTTGGTGACATTAAAAATCCCTTATTAAAGATCCTCCTTTTGGAAAGAATCCTCTCACTGGTGGGATAGCTCCAAATCCCACCAGTTGATTTAGGAATGTGTAAAAGTTCCCTATATTTAACTTAGAATCAAATTATTCTCATTCTAAAAAAATCCAATTTGGGGGGGGGGGTTGGAATCAAAAAATTCATGCCACAAACTTTTCTGCAAGACCCATGATACCATCCTCACTTAGACAACACATTTCTAGTTTGCATAAATTTTTTTCTCTAAATCAAAAGACGAAGAATATTGAATTTCCATGTGCTTCACGACTGCTCACACACCAAGGGATGTAGGTTACTCAGAAACATTTTCCAATCCAGTGGCATGGTGGTGAGAACCTCCCTCTTGAAGTAGGCTATGGATTTCTAAAATTATTAATTAAAAGGTTTAAATGCATAAAAATTCATTTTTAGGGTCTTACGAGATTTTTTTACATCATAAAACATCTTGATAGGGAATATACACCATATCTAGGTTCATGTTTTTCTTCACAGTCTTCTATTTAACTGGTTGTGAATCCCAAAAAGACTTACGAATCAAAATTAATGGTTTTCAGAAGTTGGGAAAATCTTATAAAGGAATTTGAGTTCCCATGTAAGTTGTTCACGCTGATCCTTCATATAGATCCCTTGCGCAAGTCCCTCACCCAACTCCCTCATCCATATCGCACAAACCATTCATGCATATCCTCTACACAACTCATTCACCAAGATCCTATAACCATTTTATAAATAGACCCCTTCCAATTTCCAAAATATGGAAGAACTCCCAAAGGACGAAGTAAGGTGAGCATTCTGCTCTCTCGACTTGTTTTCTCAACTAGTTCACCCTTATATGGGTACACCACCATGGATATCCCTCTAATAGGATGAGGCCCCCAATTATCCCTCACCTAGGTGATCCCCCACTTCGGAGATCACCCACTTGGGCAACAAATACTTGGATGATCACCCACATGGGTGACCCACTTGGGTGACCAATACTTGGGAAATCCCCCACTTGGGTGACCAATACTTGGGTGAGCCCACACCTGGGGAAACCAATACTTGGGAAAGCCCCCACATGGGTGACCCACTTGGGAGACCAATACTTGGGAGATCCCCTACTTAGGAAAGCCCCCAATTGGGAGTCTAATACTTGGGTGACCCACACTTGGGCAACCCATACTTAGGTTACACACACTTGGGCAACCCTTTACGCAAGTATCTCCACTTGGGTGACCCTTCACCCAAGTCTCTCCAGTTGGGAGACCCTTCACCTAAGTCACTCAACTTAGGTGCCCCTTTACCGAAGTCACCCCACTTGGGTGACCTTTCACCCAAGGACCTCTATAATTGTAAGAAACATCACAATTCTATCCATCACTAGGGCTAGGAATCCATGATAGCCCTCTCACTTGGGATATGCACCTTTTATATCCCCTTTTAGGGTTAAGAATTTTTGATAGACCTCTTACTAGATCTAAGAACTAATTCACCCAAGTCTCACACTTGAGAATCCACTCATGCCATATACACTTAGAGTTGATATATTCCTCTAAGTATGGGGTTACTAATAGGTGTAATACCCAATATTATAAATCTATCTTCCTCATATTTTACCAGTAGATGAGGGGGGTGGGATCATGATTTTTCATCCTCCTAGGTGTAAGACTCGATCAAATATTTAATTATTATTGAGATGAGATACTCATCATGGTTATTATTTTTCATAATGATCCTAGATACTACTCATGGTTTTAGATTTATAGACATCCTTCTAGGGGTATGCCTTGATCGAATCTTCAATTCACCATGATTTAAGATACTCCTTAGTCTTCCAAAAACATAGGCATACTTCTAGGTGTAATCCCCAACCAAACCTTCAATTATCCATGAGTTTAGATACTCCACATGGTTCTAGACACATTAGTAACTTCCTAGTTGTAATCCCCAACCAAACCTTCAATTATCCATGAGTTGAGATACTCCTCATGGTTCAAAAAACATGAGCATCCTCCTTATTATAATCCCAAACCAAAATTTCAATTAACCATGAGTCAATATACTTATCATGGTTCTAGAAAAAAGGGCCTCCTCTTAGGTGTAATCCCCAAATAAAACCCTCACCTAACCCACCTATTAGGTTAGGTATCTTAAGGAATATCATGTGTAATCCCAAATTTCAAATCTAATGGTATACTCTCATGTAATGTGATTAATCTTTGGTTATCTCTTGTTTCTCACACCGATCATGATACACATGGTCTTAGATATTTTCATTTATAATCCCATTAGTATGGTAAAAGTGCCTCTATTTTAGGAATCCTATTTAGGTTTAATCCCCAACCATTTATCAAACTATGTGGATTTTTATTCCTATTTACACAGGATATGTGAGATGCCTATTTGAGGTTTAATCCCAAATAAAAAACACGAACCACCTCCCTGGATGGAAATAAAATATAGAGATCCCAACTAGACGAATTTAAAACAAATAATCATGAATTAATAAGAGAATGGTTTGGAAACTCTAATACATATAGAGTTTTCCATCAAACACATAGTCTTGATTAGATCATTGGAATTTGGGTAACTAGTACCACACTATGATTTAGGAAGGATTCATGAATATTTCTTAAATCTATAAGAGGGTACCAGGGTTTGAAATAATACCCCTAAAAATGGGGTAGTGAGTCTGACCTCTCATCCTCTCGACCAATGTGTTTTATTAGATGTCATTGGAAAAGTACCAGTGACCACCTACCTTTGGAAAGATGGTCTGCATCAGATCAAAATGAGTGCGGGTGTGAAAAACATAGGAGTTTACATTATAAACAGTTTAATAATATTTTCTCATCACTTAAAAGTTCTTATTATATAAGGTAACTTCCATTACCTTTTAATGTGATAAATACTCTAATAAAATTAACACATTAATGTTATGCAGTAGAAAGATCATCATGTGATATGATATTTATTAATATTTAGTTCTTTGAATATATAAGAAATCAAAAGTACAAAGTAAGATGGTTCTAGGGCACCAACTCTAAAAAACTCTCACTTACACTAGATCCAAATACTAACAAATTTCAGTCTGTTATCTCTCATATGATATTCATTCTTTAACTGATACAATGATTTAGTAAATAGGCCTACCATGTTCTCTTCCATGGAAACTTTTCTTATTGTAACCTAACCCCTATGAGAAAATTCCCTCATGAGGTGATACTTACAAAGTATATTCTTCATCTGTTGATGTGGTCTTAGATCCTTGGCTAGGACCACCAATGAAGTATTATCACAATACAATGTGATAATATCTTTATTTACAATCATGAAATAAAGATACTGGACAAATTTATGTATCCACATTACTTCTTTAGCCACATCAGAAGACACAATATACTTAGACTCTACTATAGAATCAGTTACCACTGATTTTTTGAGGTATTCTAGCTCATATATCCTTTATTAAGGTAGAAGAAATATTTTGGATACTATTTTATATCATTATAGATAGTTTGGAAACTAGTATCAGTATATCCCCTAATGACTAGTTCCTCAGCTCCTATATAAATATCTAATATATACTTAATACACCTCATATTCTTTAGGATAGTATTTACAATAATCAAATACTATTCTCCTAAGTTTGGTTGATATCTACCTACTATACTCAAGTAACAAGAAACATCAAGTTTGGTGAATATCATGACATATATAATATATCCTATCACTGACAAGTAATTAATCCAATTCATCCTATCTCTCCCTCTCCTATTTTTTTTGAAGACACATTTTCATAGAGATATTTATACCATGTGACACTAGAAACAGTCCCATATTGGATTGTTCTATATTGAATCACTTTAGCACCTTGTTAATGTATATACCCTAACCTAGTCTAAGAATCTTCCTAGATTTATCATGATGGATCTTTATCCCTAGAATGTAGGCTAATTCAACTAATTCTTTCATAGAGAATCATTTTTTTAACCATGTCTTAAAAAACTATAAGACTAGAATGTAATTCCCTTTAAGTAATATATAATTGAAATATACTGTTAGGAAAATGAATTCACTCCCACTAAACCTCTTAGAGACACATGGCTCACATTCATTCTTTATGAAAACAAATTATCTCATGGATTCATAAAAATTAATGTTCCATTATCTAGATGTTTTATTTAACCTGTAAATGGATCTCTATAAATTGTATACCTTATTATCATCCTTTGGAGTCACAAACCTTTCTAGCTGTTTCATATATATATATTCTACAAGGTTCCCATTAATGAAGACTGTTTTGAAATAAATTTTCTAAATCTCATAATCATGTTAAGCTATTATGGTTTTTTATAATGGATTTAATCATAGTGACTAGTGAAAAGGTTTCATCATAGCATATTCCTTAATGTTTCTTAAACCCATTGGAAACTGATCAGGCTTTATAGGCACTAAATTTACCATCTATTTTTAGTTTCTTCTTGAATACCCATTTGCATCCAATAGGATTTACTTACATCAGAGGATCTACTATAACCCATACTTAGTTATGATACATGGAATATAATTCATAATTCATGGATTCTTGACACTTTTCAACTTATTATGTTCTTATTAAGTCCTTATAAGATAGAGGTTCTATCAACTAATAACGACTCACCATCCACTATGACTAGAAAACCATATCTTTCTAGTTCAGTAACCTCTATAGTTCTCCTACATAATACTTATGTCTCTAGAAAAACAATTCCATGAGGATTTATGAAATATGTTCCTATTCCAACTCTTATGTATCTTGAGCCTCAACTTCATTGAAGTCGATCTTTTTTCCTACCACCCCTTTTGTATATTTTCTCCCTCTCAAGGAACATGGCATGTTTAGACACTATTAACTTTTTTATCTAAGGGGTTTTATAGATAATATCTCACTGTTTCATAGGGATATCCTATAAATACACACTTAGTGCCTTAGGGTGTAAGTTTGTTTCCAGAAGGGTCCTTAACAAATGCTTCACATCCCCACACACATAGATTTGAAAATACAAATTTCCTCTGAGAGCATAAGTCGTATGGGATCCTATTTTCTACTTTATTTGACACTTGTTTTGGTGTGTATGTTATAGTCTATAATGCATATCCCTAAAATGATAATAGAAGACTCTCACGACTCATCATTAATATCACCATATCCAGTAAGGTGTAATTCCTCCCTTCACATACACCATTTCACTATAGTGTATAAGGAGGAGTGAGTTGAGATAGAATCCTAAACCCCCTTAGATAATTTATAGACTCTTGGTTAAGATATTCTCTACTATGATCTGATAAGAGTTTATTTATCTTCTTACCATGATGATTCTATACTTAATTCTTGTATTCCTTAAATTTCTCAAAGGAATAATACTTATACCACATTAATTATACAAATATATATATATATGTTAAAATCATATGTAAAAGTTATTAAGTAAGAGAATACACCCATAGCTTTAACTAGAAAATTTCTACACACATATTTATAAACAAATTTAGGAATCTTTTTGAACCTTTCTCCATTTCCACTGAATGTATCTTTGCTCATTTTTTCTTGAAAACAATCATGACATTTATTAAGTGGTTTTTGTTCAATATAATCTAAATACCCTTCTTGATATAGCTTTGTTAAATGCTTTTAATTTATATTACCATTCCAATGATTCCATAATTGGGTGTGATTTGAGTTATGACAACTTGATTTGTTATTGATTTCCTAAACTTGGTTTTCATATTCTAGTATATTAAGACCATTATTAAGATGTACCATCCCATAAAATATGTTATCTTTATAAAAGTAGCAGCTATTATTTCTAAAATTGAAAATAAATACATATATATCTAAACCAGACATATATATAATGTTTTTAGTTACACTAGGAACATAATAATAATTATTTAAGACTAAAATAAATCCCACAAGAAAAATGTGGTAGTCTCTAATAACCAGTGAAACCAGTCTTGCTCTGTTGGAAGCTCGAAGATCCACCCCACCTCTAGAAAAATTATTAAATCTACTTGGTTTCTATATTTGGATACAAATTTGAGCACTATAATCTATATGTAATACCTAATTTGTATAAATGGAAAGATTATATTAAATAATTAATGTACCAAAAGATCCCCCTGGCTTCTTCACTATGGTATAATTCTTCTTCCATTGGCCCTTATTACCATATGAAAAATATACCGCATCTTATTCCTTAGCCCCCCTTGATCCTCCTCCGCTTAGTCAATATTTGTGAAGAATCCTTAGAATTTGTGTTAGTCTTAGGGGGTTTCACCTTACACTTCCTCTTGTTTATCATAAGGAATAAAGGTTTTTCATGCCTTATGTACTAATCAAACTGTAAAATCAGATTTAGGAGAACTAGAAGTAGCGTATAAATATTATTAATTTTAAAATTTACAATTTTTCTAGATAATATCTAAATAATTGAAGTGATCATGAGGTTTGTAAAAAATTATTTTGGTATATTTAAAACCATAATTTTTAAACACTCAATATAGCTAATCATCTTGACTACATGAGAATTAGATTACATACCTTCTCCAAGAATTCAAGTCAAGAGTACCTTGAAGATATCATCCCTCTCCTATCTTTACTTCTCTTAATAAAGATCCTAGAGATGGGAAAACATGATGTATACATCCATGTATTTATAAAACTTCTAAATATCACTAGTCATGGATGATAACATGAGGAATTTATATACAATTAATCATACACATGTTTCCAAAAGATAATACATTCCTCATCACTAGCCTCCTTATAAGGCTTATTAGAAACTAGGGACTTCAGTATCTAAAACATCCACTCTTGGAATAGTATAATGTGTAAGTAAATATACCACTCCTAGAAGTTTTCACCAATTAAGAGATTGTATTTCTCTAATATTTATTATAGATACAATTCTGAGCTCAAATTACTTTCTATTTTCTACAACAAAAATGGGAATATTTTGGCACTTTATCTTGATTAAAAAATATGATGCAATACATTTTATTTATTTATATAACACTATTTTATCAAATCCTATTAACCTTTACCATTGGATTAAAAATATCATGTCACATGGATACTCTAGTGGAATGGATATATATTTCCCTTCTCATAAACTAGGTGAGGATTTGATTAAATTACTCTAAGGTATTTGGGTAAGTGGTCTAACCAACTACAAGACTCATAGTTCCTTGAGCCATTGATTGGTCTCCCAAATATTGAAATTATAGAATCAGATTTTCTCAAAACTTTCTGCTAAGTTACACCAAGTCTTGCATGAGAAACTACTCTTGATTCTAACTTGGTTAAGTCAACCCAACAAATTTCACTAGAAATCCTCAATAAATAGAAGTTTTCCGATGAGGGCCAGACCAACACTTCAATCTATGGTTTCATTCTAAATCAAGTAATGGAATAATTTTTTGACTAAATATTCGCTTTTTTTGTTAATATTATTCATAAATATTCTTTATTTTATCCTTTTAAAAGATCATTAATATCATGTGGATTTTATATAATTAATTTTTTGATACTCATAGTTTATTTTTGTAATGATAAAAAATGGTATAATGTGTTTGCAACTTGTTTTAATACATTTAGATTGTTTTTATAGTTTTTTATTAAGTTTTAGTGGTAGTAAGTTAACCAGCCAAAATATGACTTCGAAGTAGGATCAAAGGAATTTTTGTAAGACCCATATAGTAGTGAATAACTATTCAGCTGGTAGGAGTACACTAGGTAGCTGTTATATCACATATATCTTAGAATTACCAAAAGTACTCCACTGTGTAGCCTGTGGAATGTTTTGTTAATAGGTAAAATAAATCTGCTAAAATTTTATTAATAAAGTTTTTTATGAAGTTTTTAGAGGAAGTCAGAAGTTTATTAAGAAAATTTGTTAAGAAAGTTTGGTAAGAAAGTTTTTTACGAAGATTCTTGAGGAACTGAGGAAGTTATAAAGTTTACCTAACTTTGTTAAGAAACTTTATTTTCAAATTTAGATGATGAAAAAATGATCCAAAAGTTCCTAACATCATGATAACTCATAATTAAAGTATTTGTACATAGGGGGATATCTAATTTTATTCACCAAACTAAGATCCATCAGATGGAGTTTTTCTTGAATTTTTCACTACTGATTTTTTTACAAAATGTGTAAAGTTAATGTTTAGTTAGTATATGGAGTTTGATCCAATTAATGAACAATAAATTTTTCACCATGCAAAATTTTAAGACAAAGATTTGTGAGAAGGTTGAAGAAGTGTTACCAAATATAAATACTGTATAAAGTTCAATAAAAGTTACTAAAGTGGATAATTTTCACACTAGAAATTTTTTTCCTGAAAAACCTTATAGATTAAGTTTTTATATAGAAATTATGGTGTTATAAGTTGCTGAGTGTTTACACAGGGAAGTTTGAAAAAATTTCACTAGATAAACATTCCAAAAAAATAAATTTATTGAGTTTATGAAGTTTCATAAAATGATAAATAAATATAAAGTGGAATAAGAATTCATATTTCAATATCTATTCATATTCATAAGGCCAAAAAAATATAAATCCATGTGGTTCTCCAAAAAGTGAAATTTTTATGTGTCTGAAGTCCTTAGAAGCTTCAAAAATGTATTCAACCATCTTTAGTGGGTCAATATAAACAAACATAGGATGATGAGTTTCTGAAAAAATAGTTTGTATGAAGTTTGAAAAGTACATTTTTACTAAAGGATATATAAAGTGAGATATTGTAAATTTAGGAAGTTTGATTCTGAAGGAAAGATCTATTAGAAATTTTTTTTATGTCCATCAAATAATGCGGAGTTGGATAAAGATTTTGTTATAAAGTTATCATTTAAACAATTATTCTAGATAAATAAAACTGGATAAGTTTAGTTTTGTGATCGGATGAAATTTTCTTAAATTTTTTTGGATAAACATTTTTCAGATGGATATTTTTGAGATGATTTATATAACTTTGAAAAACCCATGAGTTTAATGATGTTAAATTGATCTTTTCAAGTGTTTATTATCTAGACAAAATTAAGGAAGTTTAAATATTTACTTAACATATAAATTTAAGTAAATTTGAGGAAAGTTGGAAATGAATGAGAATTAAAAAATGTTTATAAAGATTCTAGAAGAGTTGAGAAGCATCCTAGTTGTTGGTCGGAGTAGATTACTCAAGGGGGGGGGGGGGGGTGAATTGAGTATCTATAAAAATTTATGTTATGGATTGGTTCTTTGAAAACTTCCCCAAATAAAAATAATACAGCCTAACTAATCAAGGTAATATGGTTATAATAGTTTGAATATTCAAATAACTTCTCAAAATATTGATTAATTCTCAGTAATATCAATGTGAGTTATTGATACAACTTTTGAAGCTATCATAATGAGGCAAAACAGTTATAACTTCTATCCAAGACTAACTATCAAAGTAAAATCTAGTTTTTTCTAAAATATATAGTAAAGAAGAGAAAAACTAAATTAAAAGACACAATGGATAAAACAGGTGGTTCAGTCTCAAGCTGAGACCTAATTAACTCCACCTGGTGATCACCTACCACCAAGCATTTCATATTAATAAACTTGATCAACACCCTGGATTCGGGTAAACAACAGTGTACAGGACTGTCCAGGTCACATGACCCCTTCCATTGTTCTTTGTGGGTAAAAACTACCAGGTCACACAAGGACCTATTCTATACTTAGATGTAAGAAGTGATGAGAGGAAGTATATCTTGTATCCTTCAGTTTAGTATAGAAGATAGTGTGTGTTTTTAATACAGACACACAAACACATTATTTGAAAGCTAAAAAATGTTCACAACAGAGAAAAGATGATGAGAAAGGGTTTAAAGTGCTCTAAGTGTTATTATATTTATCTCTAGACTTATAGGACGAATAATATGCAAGTATTGAGTCCTCTTGTGAAAAACAGAGTATCGCAAGTCTGGTTCTCTAGTTTCCAGTTCGATGGTGTAAACTATTTATCTCATGTTCTTCATGAAGGTGGTACTGTGAAGATGTTTTTGGTTCTGATCTATGGTAGTCCAGCCTTTTGGAATCAAGAGTGCTTAATGTGTTCTTCAGTTGTATCTTGTTTCATGAATCAGTTCGATTTTTCAAAATGGTCGCTCCTCTTTCTATATATCTTTTCATCCAAGATTATCTTCCTTTTTAATTGCGGGTGCACACATTGGAGCCAACAAGATGCATGTATTCCGCACCTCTTACCTCATACTATCAGGTGATATGTATAAAAAGAAACATTAATTATGTCAGTGCCTTTAAATGAATCAAATATGACCGCTAGAAATTAAATTGAAAATGAAAAAACAGATTAAAGAACAGTGTCACAATTTGTCTTGAAACGGTACAACTTGGAAATGGTGTCACCACGAAATGGTGTCTTCTTCTTTTCCATTGAGCGGTGAGAGAATAATGATGCCACAGTTGCATTGAGACCAGGAACTAGTAGCACAGATGCAATGTTAGGATCACAGTATCAAGTTCATGGTGTCTGGGTCATGGTGCATGGGTCACAGTGTCTGGGTCACGGTGTTTGGGTCACGGTATCTGGGTCACGGTCTATGGGTCACGGTGTCTGGGTCATGGTGTCTGGGTCAGGGTGTTTGGGTCACGGTGTTTGGGTCACAGTGTTTGGGTCACGGTGTCTAGTCCTTTTCCAGAAAACCAGAACTGGTGGCAGACACACAGTTTCTCAGACTGAACCAAATATCTATAAATAGTATTAAGTAGTAATATTCATATAATTAATTATACTTAATCATTCATGGAATAAATAAATATAGAATAAAATTAAATATAGTTTACAATAACCAAACATGATTTATAGGAATCAGGATCTTGTGAAAGTTTATTTAAATTATGGGGAAACCAACCATCTCTACATATGATTTGAGATATATTAAATAGGATTAATAGGATTTGTGATCATTAAAACGTGATTAAAACATGAGGAGTCCAACAATCTCTACCTTTTTTATGATCACAAATCATATGAATTAGAGTTCTATTCTTAGTATGCTCTCTCCCCTTTTGGGATTATCAAAAATATTACATGAAAAAGAGAAAAGAAGGAAAGAAAATAATATAATAGATAATAATAGTGCACATTGCATTATATAGAAAGATATGCGTCATTATAGGCAGTAGAAAAAAGTACAAAACATCCCTATCAAGATATAGTTTTCACTTTTCTTCAGCACTAGCTATCTTCTCTTTACCCTAGGCAGTAGTGTCAGAAGGAGACACAAGAGAAGAATTAGAGGTTAAAGAAGGAAGTGAGCCAACTATCAGAGAAGGAAGAGGGAGCCCTTAAAAAATAGAAGGTTCCAAAGTAGTTTTGGTTGAAAACTGAGGCAAGGTTTGGTTAAGGATAACAAGTCTGATCTGGCTCAAATCCTGAGATATGGACATCGAGGTAGAGGAAAAAGCAGTTTATGAGGAAGGAGTTAAACTAGGTCTCAAAGGTGCAGTTGTAGGAGCCACAATGGCAGTGCTTTGCACATGAAAATAAGGCTTCAACAACTGAATTAAATCAGTAATGATCTCGCTACCTTATTGTATCACCTTTTCTAAATCATCTTTGTTCTCCGTGAACATGTCCAATAGAGGAGTGAAATATTTTAGATTTTGGAATTGAGTCTCAAAGTTTTGAGTGATAGGAGGAATTTTTAAATTCTCTATAAGATATTTGAAATTATTGGTCATATCGTGCTTAGAGAAAATCCGATTAAAGTAGAAATCCACTTTCTTAGTAATTTCGTCCTGAGCATCATTCGCAATCTTTGAATGAATCCTAACTAAATCAAGTACTCTATCACTATTCTTGACAACCATAGATAAACTCTCCTTGTTAAATCCACTTAACACTGATTGAAGTTCCTCCTTAACAACAGTTCTGAGAAGATCACTATCAATGGGTTGAGATGACTTTCCAGAGGCATTAGCGGCTGTAACAGCTGAAGTGAGGGACTTGAGCTGATTGAGAACTTTCTATAGACATACATTGTACTCATCAGTTAGTTTTTTGATACCAAAAACAATACCACACATCTCATTGACTATCTAGATGTTTCTCTCATCCAATTTTTCAAATATTGAAGTCAAGTTTGGTTGAATCAAAGATGAAACTTTCTGTGGAATCTGACCACTAATATCCTCAACAGGCTAAGCAACAAGATCTTGTCTTGATTGAAACACTTTTTTCATATCTTCAACCATATCTCAGATATATTTCACCTCATCACTCAAATTATTGTTCTCAATTCTAGCCTATTTTATTTCATGAAGCATTTTTGGTTGAATTTTCCATATGATTTTCTCTAATAGTAAAATAACATCTCTTTCACTAAGATTTATCACACGAGAAGGCTGTGTGTTCCTGATCTTTTCAAATATATCTAATAAAGTAACTCCAAAATCTTTCAAATCACTTTGACTTACAGAAGTAGAAGGTTCTTGTGAAGGTTTAGAAATAGGATCTGAGACGGGTTTAGGTTCCTTAGCAGAGATTACTTCTATAGCATAAACCAGTTTCAATTGAAACATAGTAGAAAAGTATATGACTTTAACTGAGGCCTCCTAGGAATTATCCACATCAAAGTATAGAGGAAACTTATACCAGGTATCCATAGTGATTTGATCAACAGTATTAGGAACTTCAACACTTTCTAGAATGGGGTGCCACTCCCCCTCAACAGGTGTATCTCTCATTGGACTAAGAGATTCAGTTCCTTGATCTATTTCTAAAATTTTGTCTCTAATAGACTCACCCATTTCTTTTCTAGCTAGATGGAAGGCTAGTTCAATTATTTCCTCAAAATATCATATAATTTTAGGATTATCTTGTTCCTATTAAAGTTACTCAACAAAATCCTATTCCTCAATAATAAGTTCTTCTTCTAGATGCTCATCAAGAAAAACATTTTCTAATACACTAACAAAATATTATTTTCCAGAAGTCGGTTCTTCCTCTAAATCAACACTTCTTTCAGTAACAGGTGCTTCCCTCTCAACTATATTTTTTTGGAACAGGTAGACCATTGTCTTCCTTATCCAAGACAGTTCCTTCCATAGGTGAAAAAGCTTCCTCTTCTTCTTCATTTGAATAATCAACAACTTCATCTAGTTCCAAACCAGGATCAGATATGTTCTTAGGTCTTAAAGGATTGTCAAACGGATTGAATTTTTTATATAACTATTTATTATCCTCAACCCAAGAATTTTTCCACGGATTCCAACTTATTTTCATCCTTTTGACTGTAACCTTTGAGATATAGAACTCATAGTCTTCGATGAATTCTTAATTTTGTCCAACCATTCCTTTAGCATACAACATTGCAGATATTGACCTTGAATAGAAAAAGGAGGTAGAATTTGAAGTTCTCTTAATAAAATCACACATGTGAAGTATAATATACTTACACAGATTAATATTGTGCCTATTTTTCATAAGATGTATCAAGAATACATCTTGATACTTGATGGTAGAAAAATATCCTTTCCTTGGACTAATCAGATTTTGGATAAACTTAAACATCAACCAAGTTTCACCATACAACTCAGTAGCAATTGCTCTTCTCTTCTTCTTATTTCCATTCAAACCTCCTAAGGCCTCCTCTAAGAGAATAACATCACTAAGAGGAGGAGTAGGACCTCTCTGGTAGTCCTAAAAAATTCCTTCATGGGGTATCCCTAGGAAGGAAACCCATAACCTCAAGGAAAAAGTTCATATTTGGCCATTAATCCAACTTCTTACTACAAAACCATCTTCAGCATTGAATGAAAACTAGAAAAACTGATGAAACTGATCAACAAGTTTTGGATAAATTAGTCTTTTATTCTTCGTGAACCAGTTCAGCCATCCCTTCTATTTCAGTACTTTCAAAACTAAGGACTTACTTCTCAGCAACCACTCAAGACAAATTTCCTTTTCTGGTACTATTATCCTATCAACAAGATTCAGGTTCAACGGTCCTTCGAGTGCTAATTTCAGTGCTCTTTTTTTCTTTATTCTGAGATCTAAACTTCTCTAGAGTTGATGAAGATGGGTGCTTCATTCTGGGCATTCAAAAGGGGTTTGGGAGAGAGAGAGAGATAAAGGGATAAAGGAGGAATTACAGTTTGAGAGAAGGGTTTTAGTTTCAAGATAAGAGATCTCGAGTGAAGAAAATAGTGAAATATATTTCTTTTTTTATCATTTAGGGATTTAAAGCGTTGTAAATTAAAAATAATGGGATAAAAACAATAAAATAATCAACACATAAATACATGTAATAAGATATAAATAAAATAAAAAGTGTCATTATGGTGAGACCAAAACCGATTGTCACAATGAGATCGGAACATATTGTTATGGTGTTATCTTTATAGTGTGACTCCAAACTGTGCGACCGTATCATGTTAGATAGTAAGTACAAGACAATAACTGAGAGACAATAACTGTGAGACCATAAACATGAAAGAGTAACTTCAAGATAGTAACCTTTAGAACTGTGAGAGTGATACAATAATCTTAAGACAATGACTCGTGAAAAAGTAAATCCTGAAACCATAAACTGTGAAACAATAAGCAGTGAGACAATAAATTTTGAAATAGTACACTTTCCATTTGAGATTTATCATTACTAATTTATGTATTATGTAATCTATCCTTTCAGAATTTAATGGTTTGGTGAATATATCATCAAACTGACATTCAGTTCCAATGAATTCCAAAGTGATATCACCTTTTTGATAACGGTCTCTCAAAAAGTGACATCTTACATCAATATGTTTTGTCATGGAGTGTGAAACATGATTTTTTGAGATGTTAATAGCACTTGTATTGTCACAATTTATAGGTACATGTCTGAATTGATATCCATAATCAATTAATGTGTGTTTAATCCAAAAAAATTGTGCACAACAACTACCAGCAGCTATGTATTCAGCTTCGGTAGTAGATAATGCAACTGAGTTTTGTTTCTTACTATGCCATAATACTAGAGACTTGCCTAAAAGATGACATGTTCTAGAGGTTCTTTTTCTATCTAACTTACAAGCACCAAAATCATCACCATAATATTTAACAAACTCAAATGATTGTCCTCTAGGATAGAACAATCCTAGATTGGGTGTATGTTTGAGGTATTTTAAAATGCTGTTAACAAAATTTAAATGAGATTATTTAGGATTTGCTTGAAAATGATCACACATACATACAATAAACATAATATCATGTCGGCTAGCAGTTAAGTAGAGTAAGCTTCCAATCATTCCTCTATAAGTGGTTTGATCAAAAAAATTTCTATCTTCATCAAGATCCAACTTACAAGTAGTACTCATTGGAGTATCACTACTTTTAGTGTTATCCAAGCCAAAATGTTTTATAATATCTTTAGTGTATTTTCTTTGATTTAAGATAATACCATATTTATTTTGAATGATTTGAAATCCAAGAAATAATTTTACTTCATCCATTAAAATCATTTCAAATTCATTTTGCATCATTCTAGAAAACTCAATACATAAATAATTTTTTGAAGATCCAAAAATAATATCATCTACATAAATTTGAAATACTAAAACATCATTGGAAATTCGTTTTATAAAAAGGGTAGGATTAGCTATGCCTTTTGTAAAACCTTTAGAAATAATAAATGTATTCAATCTATCATACCAAGCTCTTGAACCTTGTTTTAAACTATACAAATCTTTTGATAATTTGAAAAAATGATTTGGAGAGTGAGGATTTGTGAAACCAGGGGGTTGTTCAAAAAAAACATCCTTAGCCAAATACCCATTTAGGAATACACTCTTGACATCCATTTGATATAGTTTGAAATTCAGATGGATAACATAAGAAAGCAGGATTATGATGGCTTCAAGTCTAGCTACTGGTGAAAAGGTCTCCTCATAGCCAATTCCTTCTTCTTGACTATAGCCTTGTGCAACCAATATATCCTTGTTTCTAACTATGTTACCAACTTCATCTACCTTATTTATAAACACCTACTTAGTTCCTATGGTAAATATGTCTTTGGGTCTGTCAATAAGTTTCCTAACTATGTTCCTTTCAAACTAATTAAGTTATTCTTGCATATCCATTACCCAAAATTCATCATTGATAACATCATTAATGCTTTTAGGTTCAAGTTGTGACATGAAAACTTGATGTTCAACCTGATTTGTAAGAGAAGATCTAGTTTGAGTTCCTTTATCTAAATCTACTACAACAACATATAAAGGATGGTTCTTAAGGGTTATAACAGCTTTAGGAAAAGAGGGGCTAGAGATTTTAGGTTCTTCAATAGGTTCGAGTTCATTATGACTTGAATCTGGAGAATTTCCAGAACTGGAACTTTTTACATATTCCTTTACAGATTCACTTTCATCTTCAGAATAATAGTAATTTTGTACAGGAGATTCCAGGGTTACCACATATGTGTTTGTCATGAAATATATATTGGCTTTGATATCCTGTTCATCGTGTGAAGATTCTGAGTCACTTGAACTATCCTCAGAATCACTCCAAGTTGCTTTTATTGCCTTTTTATACTTTCTATCTTTGTACTAACATTTATTTTTATACTTGAGCTTGGGATAGTCAACCTTTATATGTCCCTTTATCTTAAATTCATAACATACTATCTCATCAGACTTGTCATTTCCTTTCCAACCTTTCTTCTAGCTTCCCTTTTGATCATATCTTCCTTTGAAGTTAGTCCTTCTGAAAAATTTCTTCCTTCTCTAAAATTTCTTAAACCTTCTGGACAATTGATCCATCTCTTCATCACTATTAGGTGATGATTTTTCACTACTAGAACTCTCTACAGAGACTTGAACTTTCTTCTTTTCTTTGTGTTTAGAGGTGGTGGTCTTGAATTCTACAGATTTTATTTTGGGTTCATCCTCCTCTTCCTTGTTGACTTTCATCTCTTCTTCATAAATCATTAGTTTCCCAATGAGTTCTTTTATAGGTAATTTTCTGATGTTGCATGACTCTCAAATAGAGATAGATGTTCCTCTCCATCTATTTTGTAGAAATCTTAGAATCCTCATAATTTTTTCTTTGATAGTAACTTCTGTTCCTAGAGAAATCATTGTGGTGACAATTTCATTGAACCTAAGATACATGTCAGATGTAACTCCCTGACCCTAGTTACCTAGAGTCGGTGCATTATTACATAACATTGGCATGATCACAAAAGATCAAGTCTTAGAAGACTAATTAGTTTAGTAGAATTAGAAGTACTATATACATTCATAAGGTTTACATTACATCATAAAATGAAAAACTACAACAACATTGTTTCCACAGAAAATAATGAGATCCCATAGAATATCCCTGCAAGTCAGTCATAATATACTTCTTCACATCCTGGAAAAAATTAAACATAGAAAGGGGTGAGCTCAGATGCTCAGTAAGGATAACAATATAGCGGAAACTTTCACAAATAAACATAAACATTTAAGGAAATGTATAAAACTAAAACAAGAGCCTTTTAAACATAAAATTCATCATAATATGGAAAATATAAATTAAAATAATTCCATTTACTTACTCACATGGATATTCTACTAGTCTAATAATCACATGCAATATCAATAGCCACTTTCATAATGATGGAATGCATAATGCCAGACTTTCATAACCACATAGTCAAGGCCTTGTGCCAAGACTACAAATAAGATTTTGTCAAGGCCTTATGCCAAGACACTAGTTTGTTTCATGAGACCTACTAATGCCTCTAGAAGCTATAGTGGGCTCCACCCGTCACTTACTAAGTCCAATGCATTCCTCATATGAAAAGGTTTAAACATAACATAAACATTCGTATTAAAAATGGAATACGAAATGTCAATACTTTATCCATAAACCATGAATGGTATGAAATAACACATCCACAGTCAAACATATCACAAAACCTTCAATACAATATGAAAGTTTTTTATCATAATAAATCAACTTCAAATAAACTTAAAATCCATCAAAGGATGTTGACTTAGATGAAATCAAAACCTTTTTAGAGAAGTATCTCTTTATATTTTGAAATCATTTAAAAGTAACATAATTATAAAAGAAAACATTTATATTTGAAAATATTCTTATAAGCTTATAAGGAAAGATTTGACGATGTTATAATGGCAGAAAATAGCTGCACCTGCCGTATAAGTTAAAAAAATATTCTTACCTTAATTTTGTCGAAAAGGTTATAAAGTACCTTGTTTGGAAAACGATGGAAAGATTCCTTTATAAACATCTTATAAAATTCAAACAAGGGTATAAATTACTTTAACCCATAGTCTATAAAATATTAAGAATGTTTTGAAATACATTTTTAAGAAACATGGATGTAGATGATAAAGAGGTCCTAGTAGATAATTACATATAAACAACCTCAGATAATGAATAGATTGTGAAATTAACCCTTACCATGTACTTTTCCTTGGTTTAGGGTAGGTTAACCTCCTGTATAATGGTGAAATAATTTTTATTAAATTATACAAGAATCATATACATTAATATGATATCATATATGATCTTTTAACATTGCTTTGTTAATAATATCCTAGTATTATCGTCGTTTCAGGTGTTAACTGATTCGTTTTCCTTTATATGATTTGTTACATAAGTAATGTTTGTTATGGATAGGATGTATCTTATTCATATTCAGAATGATATTGTAACATCCTGGACCCGGGTGCCACGCAACGGGTTCCCCGAACACGGTTCTCCACATGACCTCAAGCGCATTTCCCCAAACGCCAGAGGCTGCCGACTAGCAGTGAGGGCCCAAGTCTGATAGTGGGGAAACTATGCCCTCATTTGTCAAAGTGTAGCACAATGGAATTTAAATAAAACACACAACAATAAGAGGAAACAGGAAACCATACACAACTGAAATAAACAACCGCAGTAGATAGAACCAACTGTATATACATAATGATGCAACATGTCTCAAGTTCTAAGAAAACAACCAGAGCATGTTATACATCAATACAGTACAACAAAATGCAGAGTATAGAAAAACAAAGCAAAACAGATGGCAGCGGCATCACGAGACTAGGCTTGGTCCCATGCCATCCAACACCTCAGCAATAGTCAAGTACCTGTATAAGGGCTCTTTCCCTTATCTACACCTGCAGAAACGTAATCTGTTTGGGCCGAAAATCATGACCCAAACAGGGTGTGAGAAATATATCTCAGTATGAACCCACCAAAGGCCCGTGCCCAACTGCGTGTAATCATGAAACAATAGTGTGTAGTAGTAAAATGCAATAACATAAGTAGTACTCAAAATTAACTAACTACCAGTTATATTTCCATTTTATTATTCATTTAATCATTTAGTATTAAGAAAAACACCACAGTGAATTTCTAAGTAAGCAGTCAGTATTTTCAGACAACCAAAATCTCACCCTCAGGTAATCAGAATCCAACTCGCAGGTATAGCCCTCAGGCATAACATAAATTGCCCTCAGGCGTAGGAAGTGTCGCCCTTAGGCACAAAAGTCAATCCCTCAGTCACAAAAGGTTTACCTCAGGCGAAATAGTATGTTTCCCTCAGGATAATATAGTCACGCCCTAAGGCTATAGTAAAACACCGCCCTCAGGCATAAGTAACCGGGCCATGCCCAATATATAAACATGAACTTTACATACAATTCCTCTCAAGTAAAAAGTAATGCATAATTTAAACATGGCATACCTTCGGGTATCCTGGCCAAAAATCTAAATAGAGGAACGCACCCCCCGGGTGGTCCTGGATCCAAGCAATAATCCTAAACATCATTTTAATATCACATTTAATTACCTATACAAATATAGTTATTTAAAATAGCTATGGCCTCAGCCACACGACACCCCAACATGGGTTCGTGGCACAAAAACGCACAAAACACACGACAGTTGGAAAAAATTAACACCAAGCCACCTACCTTATATGTCAACGAGAAGTATACACGATCGTCGATCCCAGAAACGCCCAAGAATGGCGTAGATATGAGGTAAGAAAACTTGCACTCAACCTCAAATAACTCCTGTTAGGGAAAGAATTGGTAAGCAACATGCTAGGAGAAGATAGGGATTACCTGCGCGGTTCCAACGAGATCGTCCAAGGCGGAATTGGATTCCTGGTTCGCGATCGACGGATCTTCAAAGGCTCGGCCGTCCCCTCCCACTCCTCTCGTCCGGTTCTAATCCTTCCCTGTGAACATGGGAGGCTACTTCCCATTTAAGCGAAAAAAACAAAGTACACGGTGTGTACTTCCAAGTACACGGTGTGTACTTCCAAGTACATGGAGTGTACTTACTTCATTTAACTGTTCCTCTGGCGGCACCGCCACACTGTTCATCCGTCGACATGATTACACGACATGTACTCCCAAGTACATGGCGTGTACTATCGCCCAGCTGGTAGCTGCTCCACCGCCTTACTGTTTTGGCCTGCCGACTGACTACACTGCGTGTAAAGGACCACTACACGGCGTGTAGTCTGTTCCTACACCCTTCGTCACCGACATGGCTACACGCCCCATGTACCCATCCCACACGACCAAAAGTACATGGCGTGTAGTTCCAAAATTTGGGATTTTCCTCATTTTCCATATTTTCTCAAAAACACTCAAGGAAAAGGGAAAAGAAGAAGCACGTACCTCAAAACTAAGAACCGGGTTCTTACAAACTTCCCCCTTACAACAATTCATCCCCGAATTTCCCTTCCAAGGGTGGTGAAGATATAGCCATGAACAACTCCGGCCACTGAGCACGTACATCGGCCTCCTGCTCCCAGGTTTCATCCTGCACTCGGCCATGCTGCCATAGCACCCGTACGAGAGGAACTGATCGACCTCAGAGAACCTTCGTGCTCCTGTCAATGATACGAATCAGATGCTCCTTAAAGGATGCATCTGCTTCCAGCTCAACCTCCTCTGGCTGAAAGGTGTGAGATGGGTCTGAATGATAGCGGCGCAACTGAGATACATGGAAGACGTCGTGCATGGCTCGGTACCACTGCGATAACTGCAACCGATAGGCAACCAGCCCGACTCTCTCCAGAATCTCGAATGGCCCCACATACCTTGGTGAAAGCTTACCCTTTCTCTTGATCCGTTTGTGTCCTAGCCTCAGCGAAACATGAAAGAACACCTGATCCCCGACCACGAACTCCAAAGGTCGTCTGCGGCGATCAACATAAGACTTATGATGAGACTGTGCGGTGGACATCCGCTTCTGAATCAACTGGACCTGCTCGGAAGTCTCCTGCATGAGCTGTGGTCCCAGTAAAGCTGCCTCACCTGCCTCTAACCAGCACAAAGGTGAATGACATGACCTACCATATAAATCCTTGTATGGTGCCATCTCGATAGTTTCCTAGAAACTATTGTTATAGTAAAACTCGACTAAGGGTATATGCTTCTCCCAAGAGCCCCCAAAGTCTAGGACGCATGCACGCAGCGTGTCCTCTAACACCTGAATTGTACGCTCTGACTGGCCATCGGTCTGAGGGTGGTATGCTGTGCTCAAAAGCACCTATGTTCCCAGAGCCCTCTGAAAACTCTTCCAGAAACGAGATGTAAAGCGGGAGTCCCTATCTGAAACGATAGAATGAGGGACCCCATGAAGACGTACGATATCTCGGATATATAGTCTTCCGAGCTCTTCAACACCGAAGGTCTCCTTGATCTGCAAAAAGTGAGCTACCTTCATGAGTCTGTCCACAACGACCCATACGACATCATTGCCTCGAGGTGACCTCAACAAACCAGTCACGAAATCCATCACGACATCATACTATTTCCATTCCGGAATGAGTAACTGCTGTAACAGTCCAGCTGGTCTCTGATGCTCTGCCTTCACCTGCTGACAGGTGGAACACCTCGTAACAAAACCAGCCACATCACTCTTCATACCCGACCACCAGTACTGACTTCTCAAGTCTCGGTACATCTTGGTAACCCCAGGATGAACTGCCCAAGTCGAAGCATGAAACTCCGACATCAGCTCCTCGCGTAAATCCTCTGGAACCCATAATCGTCCATGAAAACACAGAACCTCATAATCGCCCATCGTCCACCCAAGAGGAGGGTCCTCACTTGCCACTGACTCCCGTAGAACTAGGCCTTCTGAATCAGATAGCTGTCTCATCCTGAATCTATCCAGGAGGGTAGATGTCACTGATAGAGATGAAATATAAGACTACCCCTAACTGTCGTGCACTTCCAAATGCATCTCATAGAACAAATCCATAAGCTACCACTCACCACTGGCCTCCTGCACAGCCTGTATCTGAGTCTTCCTGCTTAGTGCATCAGCTATAGCATTACCTTTACCAGGTGTATAGGGAAGCTCAAAATTGAAGGACTTGATTATCCACTAAATGAGGCTAATATTCATGTTCTTTATTATTCATAAACACCATTTTAGTGCATTTTACAATTTGAACATTATTTCACATTATGATTGTAATACCTTCTTAAAATGCACTATTATGAGGTACATTTTTGAACATCATTTGAAGTGCCCAATGATTCATCTGATTTTAAGGAATATAATTATACATATTTTAATTTGATATTTTTGGAAATTTATCTAAACTTAAATATGAACATTTTTGATTCAGGGATCAGTGGAGAATTCATGGAGGATGATTGAGATATTTGGAAATGAAAGGAAGCAATTCTGGAGAAGGCAGATTGGACACTAGCCCACTGATGAGACTGTGGGGCCCAACATACAGGCCCAATGAATCCCAAATTTTGTGGGATTCTAGAAGACATGCATAGGAAAAAATAACTCTTCATAAGAAAATTCTAATTCTGCCTCTATTATGGTAATTAAGGCGGCCCAAGTTAGAGATACAATTCTGGGCCAGATTCTACAGCCCAGAAAAATAGTCCACTAATTTTATTATATATCGGAATCCGTAACTCCAAATGGGCCCAAATTTTACAAGAGGTAAGAAGACATCCGTAGATACATTTTATTCTTATATGAGCCACTCTGATTCGGCCATCTAGAAGGTTTTTCAGATGCGTATGTTCGGTGAAGGAAAGCTGGCTGCCACCTCGGGTCAAGGGTGGAAAAATCAACTCTCCCTTACTTTCCACCCACCTATGGCCTACCACAATTAATTGAGGAGACTTGTACTGTTGGAGGCTCGACCCAAGGGATCAAAAAATACTATTTAAGGCAGTGGTGTTGGAGGATTTAAAAATCTTTGGTGCTTGGTTTCATTGTAGTGTTATGCTGCCGCTTTGTGTTTGTAATCACATTTCTTTCTCATATAAGTTGTTTAATTCACCTTAGTTTCTTAATAAAAGTTCTTCTTATCTTATTATTCTGTTCTTCTCCTTATCACTTTGATACTCTTGGTTCAAGGTGTGAACTTGTTCATACCAAACCTCGTGATATTTATCACACAACGGAGGAGTGATCTTTTTTTGTTGTTGTTTTTACTTCTTCAATTCCACCTTTGTAAGTCTACTTCCCGCTTCCATTGAAGACATGTCATCAATGGAGGGATAACCCACTTATGGGTTGATCCAAGGGAGTAGAAAGGGGCTGTATTGGATGTTATTTATCACTCTATTAATGGAAAATCACTTCTTTTAAATGAGATTTTTATTTGATGATTTTAAAACATCTTCATCCTTATTGAATTTAAGGTCACACATTCAAGTGCTAATACAAACCTCTACCTTGTAGTGCTCAAAACCTTGATCCTTTAAGTGTATAGGTGATTAGTATTAGGGTGTGTAGGCATTAAAACAGTAAGTTATGATTTCGTTTAATCTTCCTAAATGAATCCATCTCAATTTTAAGAAATTGAAATCATTAAAAAAGTAATTCATCCAATCCACCCCGAGCGATAAACTAGGATCAACTCATTATTTTAAATTGAATTCACTTAAATCTATTAGATATTTTTCAAACCCATACAAAATAAATCCAATTTGGCCACTTCATATCCGAAAAAAGTCCATAGAATGTACGTGTCTATAGGTTTCTTCTTAGGTCTCTGTGGATTCGATAACCCAAGATAAACTACAAGGACCGTCTTACCTTCTTCTCTTGGGTAAATTTGAGCGAGAATCAAATTTTGGAACCGTTTCCGGGGACCTAAGTAAGTTATCTTAGACACTATAATTCTTTTTTTTACATCCCACTTCTCTTATCTCATCCCCAATTTCATTCCTATGGAAAACCCTTTTGAAAAAATCCAAACATGGGGAACCTGTCCTTACTTTGATCACTCCACACCAAGTGAGATGTACAATGACCATCCTAGTTTCTACTGGTAGGATAATAAAAAACCTAATTAACCACAATGTTTTTACTTCTATGATCCACAAAACATCCCAACATATAATGAGTTTCAATCACCACAAATCCAATATGAACACCCTCCTGTGCAATTCCAACAACTTAATTATCCACCTGAAATAGACCATATTTCTCAACCTCTTATCCATCCTAATTCACACCCATTACTTGAAAAATTGTGCCAACAAATGGAGATAATGAATTTTGAGGTTTCATAATTAAGGTTAGAACTACAAAGCATTAAACATTGTGAGGAACCCATGCCTAAACAAACTGTACCTTCCATAACCTTATGTGAATTGTCTAGTTTCCCACAAATCCCACATGAATTTATTGAAGAACAAACCTTTGGATTTGGGATAGATGAAGAGGATCAAGGAATTGTTGAAGGGTCTTTAAATCAAGAGGAAATTGACTTTTTGGATTCAAAAGCGGAGAATTTGACATCATGGATTGAGTCTCATGAATATAACTCCATTGATGATTTTTCAAAAATGAAAATCACTGAACCATTAAGAGAAATCACAAACTTTGAGTCCATACCCATTCCTGAAATTGATCTTTCCAATTTGGTGGTTGAATCTTCTATTAAAAAGGAACCAATTCTTTTGAGAAATTTTGAAAATGAAACTGAGTTCAATTCAAAGTCCAAACCTATGTTTGAAAGTTTTAGCCTACCTGAACTTGAACAAAAGGACTTTCCATCCACCCTCAAGTTTCCATTCATTTGGGATAGCCAAAAACTTCCATTTGTCACAATTTCTTATCTTTAAACCACTAAAGAGGTGATTATTCATAATGTCTTAGAAAATAATACAAAAGAAATTGAATCCATCATTTATGATATTCCTTGGATTTACCTGCTAATTTTAGAACAGAGGTTTGTGCATGAAACAAATTCTAAACATAGAATCAATCTCAACCTAGTAGAAGTGGTGAAACATGTGGTCCTTAAAATGTTGAAAGTTGTTATTGGATAAGTTGGGGGGTTCAAGTCGAGCTAACGACGTTAAACAAAGTGCTGCATGGGAGGCAACCCATGGTTTTCAAGTTTCCTATCATTTTGTTGTTTTAATAAAATTTATATTTTAATTAATAATTTTTATATTTAAAAAAAATAGACTGTTGACCTGTTATTCTATTATGAGTATGGATGAGTATGAAAGGGGAGCACCATATTCATCCGTGTCACGTGGTGTGATCCTTGAGTAATACCTTACCCAGAAATTTAAAAAGAAGATAATGTATCATCAGTTTATTTTATTTTATATATATACTTATATTTTACTTATATATATATATATACTCTTTTGTTTTGTTTGTTTGTTTTCCTTTTTCCACTAGGAAACTCTGCAAGTGACATGGATATCAAAGGACTAAATTGGAGGAGCAAGAATTTCAACTTCAACCACAAGGTGACTTCATTCCATGATCCTCATTTTTGATTTCCTTTTTTGAACTTTCATTCTCTATCTCTACCCCCTTCTAAATTTTCTTTTCTTTAAACACTGGGGACAATGTTATTTTAAGTTGGGGGGGGGAGATAAAATAAAAAATGATTTGGTGTCAAAAAAAATGATAAATGATTTGAAAAAAAATTTTGAAAATGGAAGGAAAAATTCCTTTAACTTTAAACATGGTAATACACATTGCACACTTTGAAACTGAATATCAAATAATTTAGCATGCCCTGATTCTGATTTTAATCCTTGTATAATTTCATGATCATAGATTTTGGAAAGTGTGGTTGTCCAATGTGATATTTCATCGTTTATATTTTCATCCAAATTAAAAAAATTCACAATGCACGTCCTTTGGATAGTGGGGTATTAGTTTAAGTTCATGGGGTCCCCTAAATAAATAGCATAGGTTTGGTGATCATTTCAGTTTAATATGAGTATTCAAAAAAAAAATTAAAAAAAAAATTGCGTGTAGAGCAATGAAATGACCTAATGCGTGGCTTTCGGCACTTGGGGATCGTGACTCCATAGTTGTCTGGCCCAGAGTTAGTAATTTTATCTCTATTTTTGGTAATTTGAATTTGTTTTTGACTGAGTTAACTTGAGATGATTCCTAAGTATGTGGGCTTCACTTGGTTCCCTAAGGTCTTTGAGCCTGGGAGTCATCGGCAAAGTCTCGCTACAGGGGTTGACTCTTTTGAGTGCAACTTCAATTATCATGGCAAAATTGCCAAAAAAAAAAACAAAAAAAAATGATACAATTTTTTTTTGAATACTCATCTTAATATTGAAATGTGATTCCACCTAGCGCTTCTGTCATTTCCCCCTTGAATAAAGATGAACCCCCATGTCTATTGTGATGCACAACATATCCTCATACCTAATTGACATTGGATGAAATATGACAATGAATTTGAACAAAGGAATGGGCTTGGGATTGAGATATGCTTATGAAACTATCTTGTATTAAAATATTTTGATGGGTTTCATGATTTTTTGGTATAAGGTTTTTTGGTGATCATTGTGTATTAAAATGTTTTTGGAAAAGGGAATTCGAATTTCATTTTTGATGAGATATATTTTGCCCGGGACTAGAAAAACTCAAGTTGGGGGGGTGTGATTAGCCACTAAATGAGGATAATATTCATTTTTAATATACATAATATTCATTTTATTTATTATTCATAAACACCATTTTAGTGCATTTTACAATTTGAACATCATTTCACATTATGATTGTAATACCTTCTTAAAATGCGCTATTATGAGGTACATTTTTGAACATCATTTGAAGTGCCCAATGATTCATCTGATTTTAAGGAATATAATTATACATATTTTAATTTTATATTTTTTTAAATTGATCTACACTTAAATATTAACATGTTTGATTCAGGGATCAATGGAGAATTCATGGAGGATGATGGAGATATTTGGAAATGAAAGGAAGCAATTCTGGAGAAGGCAGATTGGACACTATCCCACTGATGAGACTGTGGGGCCCAACATACAGGCCCAATGAATACCAAATTTTCTGGTATGCTAGAAGACATGCATAGGAACAAATAACTCTTCATGGTCAAATGCTAATTCGGCCTCTATGGTGGTCATTAAGGCAGACCAAGTTAGAGATACAATTCTGGGCCAGATTCTGCGGCCCAGAAAAACAGTCCACTAATTTTATCATATCTCGGAATTCGTAACTCCAAATGGGACCAAATTTTACAGGAGGTTAGGAGACATCCGGAGATCCATTTTATTATTCTATGGACCACTCTGATTAGGCCATATAGAAGGTTTTTCAGACACGTCTGTTCGGTGAAGGAAAGCTGGCTGCCACCTCGGGTCAAGGGTGGAAAAATCAACTCTCCCTTACTTTCCACCCACCTATGGCCTACCACAATTAATTTAGGAGACTTGTACTGTTTGAGGCTCGACCCAAGGGCTCAAAAATGCCTATTTAAGGCAGTGGTGTTCCAGGATTTAAAAATCTCTGGTGCTTGGTTTCATTGTAGTGTTATGCTGCCGCTTTGTGTTTGTAATCACATTTCTTTCTCATGTAAATTGTTTAATTCACATTAGTTTCTAAATAAAAGTTCTTCTTATCTTATTATTCTGTTCTTCTCCTTATCACTTTGATACCGTTGGTTCAAGGTGTGAACTTTTTCATACCAAACCTTGTGATATTTATCACACAACGGAGGAGTAATATTTTTGTTGTTGTTGTTTTTACTTCTTCAATTCCACCTTTGTAAGTCTACTTCCCGCTTCCATTGAAGACATGTCATCAATGGAGGGCTAACCCACTTATGGGTTGATCCAAGGGAGTAGCAAGCGGCTGGATTGGATGTTATTTATCACTCTATTAATGTAAAATCACTTCTTTTAAATGAGATTTTTATTTGATGATTTTAAAACATCTTCATCCTTATTGAATTTAAGGTCACACATTCAAGTGCTAATACGAACCTCTACCTTGGAGTGCTCAAAACTTTGATCCTTCAAGTGTATAGGTGATTATTATTAGGGAGTGTAGGCATTAAAATAGTAAGTTATGATTTCGTTTGATCTTATTAAATGAATCCATCTCAATTTTAAGAAATTGAAATCATCAAAAAAGTAATTCATCCAATCCACCCCGAGAGATAACCAAGGATCAACTCATTATTTTAAATTGAATTCACTTAAATCTATTAGATATTTTTCAAACCCATCCAAAATAAATCCAAGTTGGTCACTTCATAGCCGAAAACAGTCCATAGAATGTACGTGTCTACAGGTTTCTTCTTAGGTATCTGTGGATTCGATAACCCAAGCTAAACTACAAGGACCGTCTTACCTTCTTCTCTTGGGTAAATTTGAGCGAGAATCAAATTTTGGCGCTGTTGCCGGGGACCTAAGTAATTTATCTTAGACACTATAAT
This sequence comes from Viscum album, assembly GCA_963277665.1. Lineage (NCBI taxonomy): Eukaryota > Viridiplantae > Streptophyta > Magnoliopsida > Santalales > Viscaceae > Viscum > Viscum album. Next base: position 203,533,307 of record OY728132.1, on the reverse strand, counting down.
TCTTTTTTTTACATCCCACTTCTCTTATCTCATCCCCAATTTCATTCCTATGGAAAACCCTTTTGAACAAATCCAAACATGGGAAACCTCTCCTTACTTTGATCACTCCACACTAAGTGAGATGTACAATGACCATCCTAGTTTCTAATGGTGGGATAATAAAAAACCTAATGAACGACAATGTTTTTACTTCTATGATCCACAAAACATCCCAACATATAATGAGTTTCAATCACCACAAATCCAATATGAACACCCTCCTGTGTAATTCCAACAACTTAATTATCCACCTGAAATAGACCATATTTCTCAACCTCTTATCCATCCTAATTCACACCCATTACTTGAAAAATTGTGTCAAAAAATGGAGATAATGAACTTTGAGGTTTCATAATTAAGGTTAGAACTAAAAATCATTAAACATTGTGAGGAACCCATCCCTACACAAACTGTCCCTTCCATAACCTTATGTGAATTGTCTAGTTTTCCACAAACCCCACATGAATTTATTGAAGAACAAACCTTTGGATTTGGGATAGATTAAGAGGATCAAGGAATTGTTGAAGGGTCTTTAAATCAAGAGGAAATTTACTTTTTGGATTCAAAAGCGGAGAATTTGACATCATGGATTGAGTCTCATGAATATAACTCCATTGATGATTTTTCAAAAATGCAAATCACTGAACCATTAAGAGAAATCACAAACTTTGAGTCCATACCCATTCCTGAAATTGATCTTTCCAATTTGGTGGTTGAATCTTCTATTAAAAAGGAACCAATTCTGTTGAGCAATTTTGAAAATGAAATTGAGTTCAATTCAAAGTCCCAACCTATGTTTGAAAGTTTTAGCCTACCTGAACTTGAACAAAAGGAATTTCCATCCACCCTCAAGTTTCCATTCATCGAGGATAGCCAAAAACTTCCATTTGTCACCATTTCTTATCTTTAAACCACTAAAGAGGTGATTATTCATAATGTCTTAGAAAATAATACAAAAGAAATTGAATCCATCATTTATGATATTCCTTGGATTTACCTGCTCATTTTAGAACAGAGGTTTGTGCATGAAACAAATTCTAAACATAGAATCAATCTCAACCTAGTATAAGTGGTGAAACATGTGGTCCTTAAAATGTTGAAAGTTGGTATTGGATAAGTTGGGGGGTTCAAGTCGAGCTAACGACGTTAAACAAAGCGCTGCATGGGATGCAACCCATGGTTTTCAAGTTTCCTATCATTTTGCTGTTTTAATAAAATTTATATTTTAATTAATGATTTTTATATTTAAAAAAAATAGACTGTTGACCTGTTCTTCTATTATGAGTATGGATGGGTATGAAAGGGGAACACCATATTCATCCGTGTCACGTGGTGTGATCCTTGAGTAATACCTTACCCAGAAATTAAAAAAGAAGACAATGTATCATCAGTTTATTTTATTTTATATATATACTTATATTTTACTTATATATATATACTCTTTTGTTTTGTTTGTTTGTTTTCCTTTTTCCACTAAGAAACTCTGCAAGTGACATGGATATCAAAGGACTAAATTGGAGGAGCAAGAATTTCAACTTCAACCACAAGGTGACTTCATTCCATGATCCTCATTTTCGATTTCCTTTTTGAACTTTCATTCTCTATCTCTACCCCCTTCTAAATTTTCTTTTCTTTAAACACTCGGGACAGTGTTATTTTAAGTTGGGGGGGGAGATAAAATAAAAAATGATTTTGTGTCAAAAAAAATGATAAATGATTTGAAAAAAAAAATTTGAAAATGGAAGGAAAAATTACTTTAACTTTAAACATGGTAATACACATTGCACACTTTGAAACTGAATATCAAATAATTTAGCATGCCCTGATTCTGATTTTACTCCTTGTATAATTTCATGAGCATAGATTTTGGAAAGTGTGGCTGTCCAATGTGATATTTCATCGTTTATATTTTCATCCAAATTAAAAAAATTCATAATGCACGTCCTTTGGATAGTGGGGTATTAGTTTAAGTTCATGGGGTCCCCTAAATAAATAGCATAGGTTTGGTGATCATTTTAGTTTAATATGAGTATTCAAAAAAAAAAAATTAAAAATTAAAAAAAAAATTGTGCGTAGAGCAATGAAATGACCTAATGCGTGGATTTCAGCACTTGGGGATCGTGACTCCATAGTTGTCTGGCCCAGAGTTAGTAATTTTATCTCTATTTTTGGTAATTTGAATTTGTTTTTGACTGAGTTAACTCGAGATAATGCCCAAGAATGTGGGATTCACTTGGTGCCCTAAGGTCTTTGAGCCTGGGAGTCATCGGAAAAGTCTCGCTACAGGGGTTGACTCTTTTGAGTGCAACTTCAATTATCATGGCAAAATTGCAAAAAAAAAAAAGAACAAAAAAAAAACAAAAAAAAAATATGATACAAAAAAAAATTTGAATACTCATCTTAATATTGAAATGTGATTCCACCTAGCACTTCCGTCATTTCCCCCTTGAATAAAGATGAACCCCCATGTCTATTGTGATGCACAACACATCCTCATACTTAATTGACATTGGATGAAATATGACAATGAATTTGAACAAAGGAATGGGCTTGGGATTGAGATCTGATTATGAAACTATCTTGTATTAAAATATTTTGATGGGTTTCATGATTTTTTGGTATAAGGTTTTTTGGTGATCATTGTGTATTAAAATGTTTTTGGAAAAGGTAATTCGAATTTCATTTTTGATGAGATATATTTTGCTCGGGACTAGAAAAACTCAAGTTGGGGGGTGTGATTAGCCACTAAATGAGGCTAATATTCATTTTTAATATACATAATATTCATTTTATTTATTATTCATAAACACCATTTTAGTTCATTTTACAATTTGAACATCATTTCACATTATGATTGTAATACCTTCTTAAAATGCGCTACTATGAGGTACATTTTTGAACATCATTTGAAGTGCCCAATGATTCATCTGATTTTAAAGAATATAATTATACATATTTTAATTTGATATTTTTTTAAATTGATATAAACTTAAATATGAACATGTTTGATTCAGGGATCAGTGGAGAATTCATGAAGGATGATGGAGATATTTGGAAATGAAAGGAAGCAATTCTGGAGAAGGCAGATTGGACACTAGCCCACTGATGAGACTGTGGGGCCCAACATACAGGCCCAATGAATCCCAAATTTTGTGGGATGCTAGAAGACATGAATAGTAACAAATAACTCTTTATGAGACAATGCTAATTCGGCCTATATGGTGGTCATTAAGGCGGCCCAAGTTAGAGATACAATTCTGGGCCAGATTCTGCGGCCTAGAAAAACAGTCCACTAATTTTATCATATCTCGGAATACGTAACCCCAAATGGGCCCAAATTTTACAGGAGGTTAGAAGAGATCTGGAACTCCATTTTATTATTCTATGGACAACTCTGATTCGGCCATAAAAATGTTTTTTAGACGCGTCTGTTCGGTGAAGGAAAGCTGGCTGCCACCTCTAGTCAAGGGTGGAAAAATCAACTCTCCCTTACTTTCCACCCACCTATGGAATACCAAAATTAATTGAGGAGACTTGTACTGTTTGAGGCTCGACCCAAGGGCTCAAAAATGCCTATTTAAGGCAGTGGTGTTGGAGGATTTAAAAATCTTTGGTGCTTGGTTTCATTGTAGTGTTATACTGCCGCTTTGTGTTTGTAATCACATTTCTTTCTCATGTAAGTTGTTTAATTCACCTTAGTTTCTTAATAAAAGTTCTTATTATCTTATTATTCTATTCTTATCCTTATCACTTTGATACCGTTGGTTCAAGGTGTGAACTTGTTCATACCAAACCTTGTGATATTTATCACACAACGGAGGAGTGATCTTTTTGTTGTTGTTGTTTTTACTTCTTCAATTCCACCTTTGTAAGTCTACTTCCCGCTTCCATTGAAGACATGTCATCAATGGAGGGCTAACCCACTTATGGGTTGATCCAAGGGAGTAGCAAGGGTCTGGATTGGATGTTATTTATCACTCTATTAATGGAAAATCACTTCTTTTAAATGAGATTTTTATTTGATGATTTTAAAACATCTTCATCCTTATTGAATTTAAGGTCACACATTCAAGTGCTAATACAAACCTCTACCTTGGAGTGCTCAAAACTTTGATCCTTCAAGTGTTTAGGTGATTAGTATTAGGGTGTGTAGGCATTAAAATAGTAAGTTATGATTTTGTTTGATCTTCTTAAATGAATCCATCTCAATTTTAAGAAATTGAAATCATTAAAAAAGTAATTCATCCAATCCACCCCGAGCGATAACCTAGGATCAACTCATTATTTTAAATTGAATTAACTTAAATCTATTAGATATTTTTCAAACCCATCCAAAATAAATCCAATTTGGCCACTTCATATCTGAAAACAGTCCATAGAATGTACGTGTCTATAGGTTTCTTCTTAGGTATGTGTGGATTCGATAACCCAAGCTAAACTACAAGGACCGTCTTACCTTCTTCTCTTGGGTAAATTTGAGCGAGAATCAAATTTTGGCGCCGTTTCTGGGGACCTAAGTAAGTTATCTTAGACACTATAATTCTTTTTTTTACATCCCACTTCTCTTATCTCATCCCCAATTTCATTCCTATGGAAAACCCTTTTGAACAAATCTAAACATGGGAAACCTCTCCTTACTTTGATCACTCCACACCAAGTGAGATGTACAATGACCATCCTAGTTTCTACTGGTGGGATAATAAAAAACCTAATGAACCACAATGTTTTTAATTCTAAGATCCACAAAACATCCCAACATATAATGAGTTTCAATCACCACAAATCCAATATGAACACCCTCCTGTGGAATTCCAACAACTTAATTATCCACCTGAAATAGACCATATTTCTCAACCTCTTATCCATCCTAATTCACACCCATTACTTGAAAAATTGTTCCAACAATTGGAGATAATGAATTTTGAGGTTTCATAATTAAGGTTATAACTACAAAGAATTAAACATTGTGAGGAACCCATCCCTACACAAACTGTCCCTTCCATAACCTTATGTGAATTGTCTAGTTTCCCACAAACCCCACATGAATTTATTGAAGAACAAACCTTTGGATTTAGGATAGATGAATAGGATCAAGGAATTGTTGAAGGGTCTTTAAATCAAGAGGAAATTGACTTTTTGGATTCAACAGCGGAGAATTTGACATCATGGATTGAGTCTCATGAATATAACTCCATTGATGATTTTTCAAAAACGCAAATCACTGAACCATTAAGAGAAATCAAAAACTTTGAGTCCATACCCATTCCTGAAATTGATCTTTCCAATTTGGTGGTTGAATCTTCTATTAAAAAGGAACCAATTCTGTTGAGCAATTTTGAAAATGAAACTGAGTTCAATTCAAAGTCCCAACCTATGTTTGAAAGTTTTAACCTACCTGAACTTGAACAAAAGGACTTTCCATCCACCCTCAAGTTTCCATTCATTGGGGATAGCCAAAAACTTCCATTTGTCACCATTTCTTATCTTTAAACCACTAAAGAGGTTATTATTCATAATGTCTTAGAAAATAATACAAAAGAAATTGAATCCATCATTTATGATATTCCTTGGATTTACCTGCTCATTTTAGAACAGAGGTTTGTGCATTAAACAAATTCTAAACATAGAATCAATCTCAACCTAGTAGAAGTGGTGAAACATGTGGTCCTTAAAATCTTGAAAGTTGGTATTGGATAAGTTGGGGGGTTCAAGTCGAGCTAACGACGTTAAAAAAAGCGCTGCATGGGAGGCAACCCATGGTTTTCAAGTTTCCTATCATTTTGTTGTTTTAATAAAATTTATATTTTAATTAATAATTTTTATATTTAAAAAAAATAGACTGTTGACCTGTTCTTCTATTATGAGTATGGATGGGTATGAAAGGGGAGCACCATATTCATCCGTGTCACGTGGTGTGATCCTTGAGTAATACCTTACCCAGAAATTTAAAAAGAAGACAATGTATCATCAGTTTATTTTATTTTATATATATACTTATATTTTACTTATATATATATATATACTCTTTTGTTTTGTTTGTTTGTTTTCCTTTTTCCACTAGGGAACTCTGCAAGTGACATAGATATAAAAGGACTAAATTGGAGGAGCAAGAATTTCAACTTCAACCACAAGGTGACTTCATTCCATGATCCTCATTTTCGATTTCCTTTTTTGAACTTTCCTTCTCTATCTCTACCCCCTTCTAAATTTTCTTTTCTTTAAACACTAGGGACAGTGTTATTTTAAGTTGGGGGGGAGATAAAATAAAAAATGATTTGGTGTAAAAAAAATGATAAATGATTTGAAAAAAAATTTTGAAAATGGAAGGAAAAATTCCATTAAATTTAAACATGGTAATACACATTGCACACTTTGAAACTGAATATCAAATAATTTAGCATGCCCTGATTCTGATTTTAATCCTTGTATAATTTCATGAGCATAGATTTTGGAAAGTGTGGCTGTCCAATGTGATATTTCATCGTTTATATTTTCATCCAAATTAAAAAAATTTACAATGCACGTCCTTTGGATAGTGGGGTATTAGTTTAAGTTCATGGGGTCCCCTAAATAAATAGCATAGGTTTGGTGATAATTTCAGTTTAATATGAGTATTCAAAAAAAAAATTAAAAATTAAAAAAAAAAATTGCGTGTAGAGCAATGAAATGACCTAATGAGTGGCTTTCGGCACTTGGGGATCGTGACTCCATAGTTGTCTGGACCAGAGTTAGTAATTTTATCTCTATTTTTGGTAATTTGAATTTGTTTTTGACTGAGTTAACTGGATATGATGCCCAAGTATGTGGGCTTCACTTGGTGCCCTAAGGTCTTTGAGCCTGGGAGTCATCGGCAAAGTCTTGCTACAGGGGTTGACTCTTTTGAGTGCAACTTCAATTATCATGGCAAAATTGCAAAAAAAAAAAAAACAAAAAAAAAAACAAAAAAAAATATGATACAATTTTTTTTTTGAATACTCATCTTAATATTGAAATGTGATTCCACCTAGCGCTTCCGTCATTTCCCCCTTGAATAAAGATGAACCCCCATTTCTATTGTGATGCACAACACATCCTCATACTTAATTGACATTGGATGAAATATGACAATGAATTTGAACAAAGGAATGAGCTTGGGATTGGGATCTTATTATGAAACTATCTTGTATTAAAATATTTTTATGGGTTTCATGATTGTTTGGTATAAGGTTTTTTGGTGATCATTGTGTATTAAAATGTTTTTGGAAAAGGGAATTCAAATTTCATTTTTGATGAGATATATTTTGCTCGGGACTAGCAAAACTCAAGTTGGGGGGGTGTGATTAGCCACTAAATGAGGCTAATATTCATTGTTAATATACATAATATTCATATTCTTTATTATTCATAAACACCATTTTAGTGCATTTTACAATTTGAACATCATTTCACATTATGATTGTAATACCTTCTTAAAATGCGCTATTATGAGGTACATTTTTGAACATCATTTGAAGTGCCCAATGATTCATCTGATTTTAAGGAATCTATTTATACATATTTTAATTTGATATTTTTGTAAATTTATCTACACTTAAATATGAACATGTTTGATTTAGGGATCAGTGGATAATTCATGGAGGATGATGGAGATATTTGGAAATGAAAGGAAGCAATTCTGGAGAAGGCAGATTGGACACTATCCCACTGATGATATTGTGGGGCCCAAAATACAGGCCCAATGAATCCCAAATTTTGTGGGATGATATAAGACATTCATAGGAACAAATAACTCTTCATGAGACAATGCTAATTCGGCCTCTATTGTGGTCATTAAGGCGGCCCAATTTAGAGATACAATTCTGAGCCAGATTCTGCGGCCCAGAAAAACAGTCCACTAATTTTATCATATCTCGGAATCCATAACTCCAAATGGGCCCAAATTTTACAGGAGGTTAGAAGAAATCCGTAGTTCCATTTTATTATTCTATGGAACACTCTGATTCGTCCATCTAGAAGGTTTTTCAGATGCGTCTATTCGGTGAAGGAAAGATGGCTGCCACCTCGGGTCAAGGGTGGAAAAATCAACTCTCCCTTACTTTCCACCCACCTATGGCCTACCAAAATTAATTGAGGAGACTTGTACTATTGTAGGATCGAACCAAGGGCTCAAAAATGCCTATTTAAGATAGTGGTGTTGGAGGATTTAAAAATCTTTGGTGCTTGGTTTCATTGTAGTGTTATGCTGCCGCTTTGTGTTTGTAATCACATTTCTTTCTCATGTAAGTTGTTTAATTCACCTTAGTTTCTTAATAAAAGTTCTTCTTATCTTATTATTCTGATCTTCTCCTTATCACTTTGATACCATTGGTTCAAGGTGTGAACTTTTTCATACCAAACCTTGTGATATTTATCACACAACGGAGGAGTGATCTTTTTTTGTTGTTGTTTTTACTTCTTCAATTCCATCTTTGTAAGTCTACTTCCCGCTTCCATTGAAGACATGTCATCAATGGAGGGATAACCCACTTATGGGTTTATCAAAGGGAGTAGCAAGGGGCTAGATTGGATGTTATTTATCACTCTATTAATGGAAAATCACTTCTTTTAAATGAGATTTTTATTTGATGATTTTAAAACATCTTCATCCTTATTGAATTTAAGGTCACACATTCAAGTGCTAATATGAACCTCTACCTTGGAGTGCTCAAAAATTTGATCCTTAAAGTGTATAGGTGATTAGTATTAGGGTGTTTAGGCATTAAAACAGTAAGTTATGATTTCGTTTGATCTTCTTAAATGAATCCATCTCAATTTTAAGAAATTGAAATCATTAAAAAAGTAATTCATCCAATCCACCCCGAGCGACAACCTTGGATCAACTCATTATTTTAAATTGAATTCACTTAAATCTATTAGATATTTTTCAAACCCATCCAAAATAAATCGAAGTTGGACACTTCATAGCCGAAAACATTCCATAGAATGTACGTGTCTATAGGTTTTTTCTTAGGTCTCTGTGGATTCGATAACCCAAGATAAACTATAAGGACCGTCTTACCTTCTTCTCTTGGGTAAATTTGAGTGAGAATCAGGACTGTAGGTACTCAACCCACCTCCTTTGCCTCAGATTCAGGTCACGCTGAGTAAAGATATACTTGAGGCTTTTTTGGTAGGTAAAAACCACAAAATGCTCTCCCAAAAGATAATGTCTCCAACAACGCAACACATGCACAACTGAAGCCAAATCGAGATCATGCGTCGAGTAATTCCTCTCATGTGGCCTCAACTGCCGAGACCCATATGCAACAACTCGATCACCCTGCATCAAAACTACTCTCATCCCAATACCTGATGCGTCACAGTAAACTGTATAGCTCTTCCCCTACTCTGGGAGTATCAGGATTGGTGTTGATGTCAGCCTTCCTTTCAGGTCCTGAAAATTTGTCTCGCAAGCTTCCAACCAAAAGAACTTCACACCCTTTTTAGTCAGACCCGTCAATGGCACTGCTAAGTGGGAGAATTCCTGTATGAAGCATCTGTAGTAACCAGCCAGCCCTAAGAAACTTCGTATCTCAAACACGTTCTTAGGCTTCTCCCAGGAAACTACTGCTCTCACCTTCTCTGGGTCCATTACAACTACTGACTCTGAGATGATATGACCCAGAAAGTGAATCTGGTCCATCCAAAAGTGTCACTTTGAGAGCTTAGAATATAGCCGATGCTCTCTCAGTGTACTCAATACGATCTCAAGATGGGTGGCATGGTCGTGTCGAGTGTGAGAGTACACCAAGATATTGTTCACGAATACTACCACAAAAGAGTCAAGATACGGATGGAACACACGATTCATCAGAGCCATGAAAACTGCTGGCGCATTCGTGAGTCCGAACGGCGTAACCAAGTACTTATACATAACATATCTGCTCCGAAAAGCTGTAAGTGGTATATCTAATGGTCTCACATGTAGCTGATGATATCTTGATCTCAAGTCAATCTTCAAGAACACTCGTTCTCCTCAAAGTTGATCAAAAAGATCATCTATCCTCGACAAAGGATATCGGTTCTTGACTATCAACTGGTTCAGCTTCCGATAATCCATGTAAAGTCTGAGGGTACCGTTCGACTTCTTTGCAAAAAGGACCGGCGAACCCCATGAAGAAGTACTAGGTTGGATAAAAACCTTTGCATGTAACTCCTCTAACTGCCTCTTGAGCTTCTGCAGCTCGGGTGTAGCCATCCTATAAGGAGGAATGGACACCGGTGTTGCTCCTGGCATGAGCTCAATCGAGAAATCCACCTCTCGCTCCAGAGGTAGACCTGAAAAGTCATCCGGGAAGACATCCCTGAAATGATCAACAACTGGAGGAAAATCCGTCTGACAAGTCCCCTAATCATCCAGATACAAGCTCGTAATCTGGGCTGTGACTCCACCTCACCCATGATGCTCTAGTCCAGCTCGACTTTCCTGAACATCCCATTCACCCTTGTATAGAAACTCTCCGCCCTCTGGTGACGTGAAACGCACCCTACGACGATAGCAGTCTACAAAGGCTCGATAGGGAACCAACCAGTCCATCCCGAGAATGACGTCATAACTCATCATCTCTAATACATAGAGGTCCCAAAGAAAGTGACACCCACCAACCTCAAGGGGGAACTCCTTGCACTAACGCACACCAAACGTTCTAGTCCCCAACGGAGTGTCTAGCATCATGATATCAGAAGAAAGAGAAACACCGAGCCCAAGGCTCTCAACAACGGGTACATATATGAAACTATGTGTATCACCCGTATCAAAAAGTACAGAAGATAAAACAGAAGCTACTAGAATAGTACCTCGGACTGTAGAAGGTCCGAGATCCTGCTCCTGATGGGTCTGTTTCACTGCATATGCCTGCCCAGTACTGCGACCCTACGACACAGCCTGGCTACCCTGAGCTGTCCCACCCTACTGCCTTTGAGATCCTGGTGTCTGGCTACCATGGCCACGACCACCATATATGCCTGCACGCCCTGATGCATTCCAGTTCCCTGAATGGTAAGAAGCTACTGATCCTACTCCCGCACGCGGAGTCTGCATAGAACCCCTCTCACTAGCCACTAGTAGAAACACCCCACAAAAACGCTGCAGATGACCCATCTTACCACAAGCTCAGCACTCCACTGGGTCTCGTGGACACTATGGTCTCTTGTGCCCCTCTCTACCACACTGGTAGCACCTGACCGGGTCACCTGAAGAAGATGCCTGTATGGTACTACCTCCCTGAGAGAATTCCATATATCTCTTCCTCTTTCCAGTAGAAATAGTACCAGTAACTGGTGTTGAACCACCCTGGCCCACACCACTAGATTCCCGAAGGTTCCTCTCTCTAATCAGCACCTGGTTAACAATAGCATGTACAAAAGGCAACCTGAAAACATTCACCAGTGCTCAGATGTCATAACGAAGACCATCCTCAAAACGTCTGGCTCTCAACATCTCATCACCCACCAGCACAGGTGCAAAACGCAGAAGCTCGGTGAAACGAGCAGAATAGTCCATCACCGATATAGCGCCCTGCTGCAGATTCATGAACTCTCGAGATCTATCTTCCCTCAGCGTCTCTGAGAAAAAGAAGTTATATAAGACTGCTTAAAAATCTTCCCACGCTATGTCTCTATGATGCTCTGACTGGGTGGTAACATCCCACCACCTCTTGGTGGAATCACGCAGTATATACGCCATGAGCTTGACCCTCCACCCTGGAGGCATCTCAAGATGCTCGAAAATAGTATACATCGATCCTATCCAAGACTTCACAACCTGTGGTCTGCCATACCCTAAAAACGTAGGCGGATGCTGCTGCTGGAAGATACGCGTCAGCTCGGCCATAGATGTAGCGGCCTGCGGTGCTCCCTAAAAGTTCTGTATGAACCACATGAAGCCTTCACGGAACTGCGCCTCCACGCCTGTGTCCGGTATAACAGCTAGCGCCGCATCTAGCTCTACTGGAGGATCAACTGGTAGCCTATGGCCCACCATCTCTGGAGTATACTTGTTGTCGCTCTCCTGGCGAACAACGTGCGGTTGTCTAGGAGACATGACACTACAAGGTCAAAATCACACCTTAGATTCAAGATTATTAAGACTGAAAATGAAAGAACCACTAAGGGAACAAGAGGAAGAAGGTATTTAAAAATTTTCAAAACAAGACTACATGGCGTGTACAATGACTACACAATGTGTACTTGAATTCTCTTCCCCTGCCCGGGTTCTTCTACACGGCTAAGCCACATGGCTCCCGCTGAACAAAACTACACGACGTGTATCATATCTACACAACGTGTATGGTGTTATTTTCCAACTGCCCGTGTCGTCTGTGACACGGCCGACTACTCGGCTTGCAAATACACAGCGTGTTACACCCGTACACGGCGTGTACACCACCCCATTCCCAACCACACGGCTAAGTCCACATGGTCTGTCCTCAGACAAGACTACACGGCGTGTCCCTCAGGTACACGGCATGTTCAAGGAGTAGTGACACCGGCCCGTGTTTTTAGTTACATGGCCGAGTCCCCAGGTCACACTACACGACGTGTTCATCATTGACACGACGTGTTTTGTAAAGGAGTTCTCTGACCCGTGTTGTTAGTTACACATCTGGAATCCAGGTCGACACTACATGACATGTACATTTGGTACACGACATGTTTTTCCCAAACATTCCCTACCCCGTGTCGCCGCCCACACGGTTTGTGACATGGGAAGAGACTACACGGCGTGTACTCTGGGTACACGGTGTGTACTTAAAAATTTTATTTTTCTTCCCAAACAGAAGGCCATACACGGCGTGTTTAAGGATACTACGTGGCGTGTATTCTAGGTTTCCAGACAGTATGCCTCAGAAACTTCTCCGAAACCCAGGAAATACTGAAAAACAACACCTAAGTGTCAAATTCCGACCCGTGAGGGCCCATACTCCCCACGAATCAAAGTTTGACATCTTATCTGTGTTATAAAAAAATAACCAGTCAATGAAACACCAAATTCCGGTCAATGAGGGCCCATACTCCCCAGAGACCAAAGTTTGGCGTTCATTCTATAAACATGATCAAATAAAATTACCCTATCACGCAGAAGGTATTTTATCAAGCAGCAATCACAACAACATGCTTTTCTAGCACAACAACTATCACAACAACATGAAATTTCTAATGCACCTACATGGCATGGAAACTATGCATGGCATGTGATATCTATCATGTTACTATATGATTCATGAGATGACATACCCTCATATCATTGGGTTGCAACTAAATAGAACCCATAGATAAAATATAAACAGCACAATTCAAGTGCATCACCCAATGGTGAAATCAAATCAACTGTAAAATTTGCAAAATCAAAAGAATTTCAAACATATGAGGTAGACTGGATTTTCCCTGAACACGGGTTAGCTATGCCCATGCATATCTTATTACCAACTACCGTTCATACTATCCTTGACTACAGCTCCAAATAGTAAGTCAAAGAAAAGAACCACCTCTGATACAACTTTGTAACGTCCCGGACCCGGGTGCCACGCAACGGGTGCCCCGAACCCGGTTCGCAATGTGACCTCAAGCGCATTTCCCAAAATTCCAGAGGCTACCGACTAGCAGTGAGGGACCAGGTCTGATAATGGGGAAACTATGCCTTCATTTTTCAAAGTGTAGCGCAGTGGAATTTAAATAAAACATACAACAATCAGCGGAAACAGGAAACCATACACAACCGAAATAAACAACTACAGTAGATAGAACCAACTGTATATACATAATGATGCAACATGTCTCAAGTTCTAAGAAAATAGCCAGAGCATGTTATACATCAATACAGTACAACAAAATGCAGAGTATAGAAAAACAAAGCAAAACAGCTGGCAACGGCATCATGAGCCTAGGCTCGGTCCCATGCCCTCCTATACCTCAGCAACAGTCAAGTACCTGTATAAGGGCTCTTTCCCTTATCTACACCTGCAAAAATGTAATCTGTTTGGGCCGAAAATCATGAACCAAACAGGGTGTGAGAAATATATCTCAGTAGGCACCCACCAAAGGCCTGTGCCCAACTGCGTGTAAGCATGCAACAATAGTGTGCAGTAGTAAAATGCAATAACGTAAGAAATACTCAAAAGTAACTAACTACCAGTTATATTTCCATTTTATTATTCATTTAATCATTTAGTATTAATAAAAACACCACAGTGAATTTCTAAGTAAGCAGTCAGCGCCCTCAGACAACCAAAATCTCACCCTCAAGTAATCAGAATCCAACCCGCAGGTATAGCCCTCAGGCGTAATAGAAATTGCCCTCAGGCATAGGAAGTATCGCCCTCAGGCACAAAATTCAAGCCCTCAGGCATGAAAGGTTTACCTCAGGAGAAATAGTATGTTGCCCTCAGGCTAATACAGTCACGTCCTCAGGCTATAGTAAAAGACCGCCCTCAGGCATAAGTAACCGGGCCATGCCCAACATATAAAAATGCACTTTACATAAAATTCCTCTCAAGGAAAAAGTAATGCATAATTTAAACATGGAATACCCTCATATATCCTGTCCAAACAGCTAAACAGAGGAACGCACCCCCCGGGTGGTCTTGGATCCAAGCACTGATCCCAAACAGCATTTTAATATCACATTTAATTACCTATACAAATATAGGTATTTAAAATAGCTATGGCCTTAGCCACACGACACCCCAACATGGGTTCATGGCACAAAAACGCACAAATCACACGACAGTTGGAAAAAATTAACACCAATCCACCTACCTTATACGTCAACAAGCAGTATACACGATCGTCGATCCCAAAAATTCCCAAGAATGGCGTATATCTGAGGTAAGAAAACTTTCATTCAAACTCAAATAACTCCCGTTAGGGAAAGAATTGGTAAGAAACATGCTAGGATAAGAGAGGGATTACCCGCGCGGTTCCAACGAGATCATTCGAGGCGGAATTAGATTCCTGGTTCGTGATCGATGGATCTTCAATGGCTCAACCATCCCCTCCTACTCCTCTCATCCGGTTCTAAGCCTTCCCTGTGAACAGGGGAGGATACTGCCCATTTAAGCGAAAAAAACAAAGTACACGGCGTGTAATTCCAAGTACACGACATGTACTTCCTTCATTTAACTGTTTCTCTAGCGGCACCGCCACACTGTTCATCCGTCAACATGAGTACACGACATGTACTCCCGAGTACACGGCGTGTACTGTCGCCCAGCTAGCGGCTGCTCCACTGCCTTACTGTTTTGGCCTATCGACTGACTACACAGCATGTAAAGGACCACTACACGACGTGTATTCGGTTCCTACACCCTTCGTCACCGACATGTCTACACACCCTGTGACCCATCCCACACGTCCAAAAGTACACGGCGTGTGGAAAAGTACACGGCGTGTAGTTCCAAAATTTGGGATTTTCCCCCAATTTCCATATTTTCTCAAAAACACTTAAGGAAAAGGGAAAAGAAGAAGCCCGTACCTCAAAACTAAGAACCGGGTTATTATAGATATTAAGTCTTTAAACATTATTTTTAATCTTCTAATAAAAATTATTCTTGAATGGATACAATGGGGAATGAATCTCATCGCGTTCGTGGAGACGGTAATCCGTACGTACGCACGGGCGAAAATATCATTCTTTTGATATTAAAATAACATATAATTGGATGGTATATCATATATGCATAATAATTATCATGTTATATTTATTATTTACATCAATTACACATCATTATTATACCCATCCAAATAATAA
Source organism: Viscum album (assembly GCA_963277665.1). NCBI lineage: Eukaryota > Viridiplantae > Streptophyta > Magnoliopsida > Santalales > Viscaceae > Viscum > Viscum album. Next base: position 203,517,502 of record OY728132.1, on the reverse strand, counting down.
TGTATTGAATAACAATTACACCACGACATGGAGACGGTAAACCGCACGTACGCACATATGGTGACATGTCATTCAAAGGATGGATAGAATAATGAATATGGTTGTACCATATTTATAATAACATCACAGTATATATAAGATATTGGAGTTATTATTTTAGAATGGAAACAACAAAGAAAGAGGAAGTGGAAGAAGAAAGGAACTTGAAAGAGGTGATGAAATATTTACCTCTTCTTTGGGTTCTTCCTTTTGATTTGATCAAAAGGGATCTCTATGTTGGATTTATAACTAAAGGAAGGCATCTAGGATCAAGGGAGGAAAATTGAGAGAATATTTGGGTAGGTGTTGGACGAGAAAAATGGATTTTAAGGTGTGAATTAGAGAGAAGGGGAAGTGCCCTTTTATAAGAGGGGTGAGGGGCACCTTAGGAAAAGCTAGAAATATTATTTTATAATAAAATAATTTTCGGTTTATAATGGCTCAAAAATAAATTATTTAAAGGATAAGGTGGGTATGGGTCAAAAACCACTCAACCAATAGGTTTTAGATAGGTTTGGGTCACTATATTAACCTTATCTTTTAGATTTAACTATTAGTTAAATAGTTTGACATTTACCATGTCTCTTTGCATTTTTATATTATATGGTTAATAAAATTACTATATACTTCCAATAGAACCCCAAGTGGTTCATTAATGATACACCTATAATTATATAAATATTTTGGCTAAACCTTATATTTTTATGAATAGAATATCAATTAATAATATAATATTTGTTTTAAAAACTCTTTTATGTCAATTTTGACATTATTTGGTATTTTGTTTTTGCTAAATTCATAAAAACATTATTACTTAAAAAAAAATTCATCTAACAAACCCTAACATGTTATATGAACCTATAAAATTAGTGTAATTCATAAAAAGCTTAGAATTACATTTATTTGGATATTTATAATATTAGTTATTTTAATATTTCATTAATTAGGTAATTACTGCATCATCATTGTGTCATAAATAAATTAAATTATTTAATGTCTAAAAAATATAAATAAAATACCATTATGTATTAAATATTTTTAGATTTCTAATGAATATTTATAGTCGAATTTATCTTATGTGTAACCCTATATTAAAAATGGTTTAGTAATTAAACTTTGAATTTAACACTTTTAACTCTTCTTTGAATTAAATAATAATAAATGTCCTAATCTAATCCAAGTGGACCTAAAGGATAATATTTTATTACTAAGGTTATTTTTAGTCAAATTAAACTCATCCAATAGAATTAGGACATGTTTTAGGGTAATAATAATATCATTTTTACACTTAATTACCCTATTTACTTTTAAATGTGGTAAATAAAAGTAAAAAGTTACTATTCACCAAAAATTATTGTCATCTTATTGAACCACATTTTACTTACTGATATAAACCGTGCCTCTCAGATTTTTGAAATTCAACTCACAGAAGTGGTAAAATTAAGTTTTATGTAAATTTGCAAATGCTCCTAGGAGGTGGGTAAAAGACGGTAAAAAGTTCAAATTTTTTTATATATCTAAAATTATTATAAGCTGACTCCAATGAATTAAATTGAACTTATGAAGGTATTATGTATATATTTTGAACTAAAATAAATTTAAATAAAATAAATTATTATTTAAATAAAAATTCGGTTTTAAACTATAACTCAGTGTTTTTCACTATTCATCAAAAATTGAAAGTTTTCAGAAAAATACCAAAAATTCACCCTAAGCTAAGTTTGATATTTAGAATCCAAAAATGAAGTCCATTTTGAAATATAAAATTTATAGAATTTAAAAAAGTGGGTATTACTATTCATTACGGCTATTTTGATTGGTTGTGGTGTGTTAGAACTCGAAGTCACGTACAACACACGCTATTATATTATTCAAAGAGAAGCGTACCGTGGAGGCTTGGGGTGTTACATCAAAAATAGGCTCATCATGACTTATTTTAAAGTTATAATATTTTACAGTATAAGTATCGAGTCTCATTTCTTTCACACTATAAGTTCCTTCATGTGAAACATACAAAGTATCCCAAATTTCATGGGCAGTTTTACAAGAAAATATTCTGTTAAATTCATCATATCCTAAAGAGCAATATAAGGAATTCATGGATTTGAAATTGTTATTATAAGCAGTCTTTGTTGGGTCATCCCAATTAATTCTATCACTAGTAAGAATCTTATACACATCTATAATTGAAGACCAAATTTCAAAACCCATACTTTCTAAATTCATTTTCATTTTAATTTTCCATTTGTCATAATTAGTTCCATTAATGAATAGTGGTATGTTTGTTACAAAACCTTTGAGTCTATTATCCATAATAAATAAATAATTTTAAAGAGCTAGAAATTTAGAATTAATAGAAATTTATAGATCTTTAAAGTAAAACTAAAATCACAGTTGAATAGATTTAAAAATAGAAACTTAATAAGAATAAAAACCTCGGATACCAAATGTTGGTCGGAGTAGATTACTCAAGAAGGGGGGGGGGATTGAGTTTCTCTAAAAACTTCTATTACAGATTGGTTCTTTAAAAACTTTCCCAAATAAAAATAATACATCCTAGTTAATCAAGGTAATACGATTATAATAGTTTGAATATTCAAATAACTTATCATAAGATTGATTAATTCTCAGTAATATCAATGTGAGTTATTGATACAACTTTTGAAGCTATCCTAATGAGGCAAAATAGTTATAACTTATATACAAGACTAACTATCAAAGTAAAATCTAGTGTTTTCCTAAATATCATGTAAAGCAGAGAAATACTAAATTAAAAGACACAACAAATAAAAAAAGTGGTTCAATATCAAGACAAGACCTAATCCACTCCACTTCGTGATCACATACCACCAAGTAGTTTATATTAATAAACTTGAGCCACACCCTGTATCGGGGTAAATAACAGTGCATAGGACTATCCAGGTCAAACAACCACTTCCGCTATTCTTTGTGGGCAAAAAATACTAGGTCACACAAGGACCTATTCCATGATTATCTATGGGAGTAAGAAGATATAAAAAGTGATGAGAGGAATGATATCTTATATCCTTCAATTTAGTACAGGAGATAGTGTGTGTTTTTAATATAGAAATACACACACTGCTTGAAAGATAAAAACTATTCACAATAGATAAAAGATGACGAGAAAGGGTTAGAAGTGCTTTGAGTTTTATTCTATGCAACTCTAAACTTGTAGGATGAAGTATATGCAAGTATCGAGCCCTCTTGTGAAAAATAGAGTATCGCAAGTCTGGTTCTCTGGTTTCCAGTTCGATGGTGTAATCTATCTAGCTTGTGTTCTTATTGAATGTGGTACTGAGAAGATGTTTCTGGTTCTGATCTATGGTAGTCCAGACTTTTGTAATTGATAGTGCTTCTTGTGTTCTTCAGTTGTATCTTGTTGCATGCATTAGTTCGCTTTTTCAAAATTATTGCTCCTCTTTCTGTATATCTTTGCATCCATTCTTATATTACTTTTTAATTATGGGTACACACATTGGAGATGACATGATGCATGTATTCTACACCTCGTACCTCGTACTGTCTGGTGATAAGTCTACAAAGAAACATTAATTATTTTAGTGCCATTAAATAACTCAAATATGACCATTAGAAATTAAATTGAAAGCGAAAAAATAGATTAAAGAAGGGTGTCACAGTTTGTCTTGAAACAAAATCACTTGGAAACAGTGTCACCACAAAATAGTGTCTTCTTCTTTTTCTTTAAGTAGTGAAATAGTAATTATTCCACAGTTGCATTGAGATCAGGAACCGGTAGCACATATACAATGTTAGGATCATGATGTTTGGTCCATGGTGTTTGGGTTACGATGTCTGGGTCACGGTGTCTGGGTTACAGTGTTTGGGTCACAGTCTCTAGGTAACGGTGTCTGGGTCACGATGTTAGGGTCACGATGTCTAGTTCACGGTGTCTGGGTCACGGTGTATGGGTCACGGTGTTTGGTACTTTGCCAGAAAACTAGAACTGGTGGTAGACTCACAATTTCTCAGACTTAGCCAAATATCTATAAACAGTCTTAATCAGTAATTTTCACAGAATGAATTATACTTAATCATTCATGGAAGAAAGCATTATAGAATAAAATTAAATATAGTTTACAATAACCGAACATGATTTATAGGAATCAGGATCTTGTAAAAGTTTATTTAAAGCATAGGGAAACCAACCATCTCTACATATGATTTTAGAAAGATTAAACATGATTAATAGGATTTGTGATAAATAAAACATGATTAAAACATGAAGAGTCCAACAATCTCCACCTTTTTGATGATCACAAATCATATGAATTAGATTTATGTTCTTAGTGTGCTCTCTCCCCCTTTTGGGATTATAAAAAACATTACAGGAAAAAGAGAAAAAAAGGAAAAAAAATAAGAGAATAGAAAAAAATAATGCACATTGCATTAGATAGAAAGATATGTGTCATTACAAGTAGTATTAAAAAGTACAAAACATCCCTATCAAGATATAGTTTTCAATTTTCTTTAGCACTAGCTATCTTCTCTTTTCCCTTATAAATAGTATCATAAGGAGACACAAGAGCAGAAGTAGAGGTTGAAGAAGGAAGTGAGCCAACTGTTAGAGAAGGAAGAGGGCACCCTTCAAAAATAGAAGGTGCCAAAATAGGTTTGGTTGAATACTGAGGAAAGGTTTGGTCAAGGATAATAGGTCGGATCTATCTCAAAGCCTAAGATACGATCATCGAGGTAGAGGCAAAAGCAGTGCATGAGGAAAGAGTTAAACCAGGTCGTAAAGGTGCAGCTGTAGAATCCACAATGGCGGTACTTTGCACATGAAGATAAGGCTTCAACAACTGAATGAAATCAGTAACAATCTCACCACCATATTGCATTTCCTTCTCGAAATCATCTTTGTTCTCCATGAACACATCCAATAGAGGAGTGAAATGTAACACCCTGAGATTTTATGAGAATTATTCTTTTTAATTTCTTTGATTTATTTTGTTTTACGCTTTACCAAGATTATCTTGTGCTATATGCAACACCGTATTAGCTTTTAGTATATGTAACACTATTCTTGGCTTGTGATGCACACAATTTCAAGTTCTTTCGAATAAAATTTATTTTACACAACACTAAGTATAGATTTTGATCCATGTATAACTGAAATATATTTTAATTATGTTATACGCAACACCAAAGGAATCTTTCCCTACACAAAACCCTGACTTGACTTGCATTACATGCAAGAGTGACATTCCTCGATAGCTTGCATTGTACGCAATACCGAGTTTCACTAAACAACGATATGTTATTAAAATATTATATAAACTAGCCGTTATGAATAGTAATACCCAATTTTTGAAATTTTATAAATTTTATATTTCAAAATGGACTTCATTTTTGGATTTGGAATATCGAAATTAGCCTAGGGTGAAATTTTGGTATTTTTTTTAAAACTTTCAATTTTTGATGAATAGTGAAAACATTGAGTTATTGGTTAAAACTGACTTTTTATTTAAATAATCATTTATTTTATCTAAATTTATTTTAGGTAAAAATAGATACATAATACCTATATAAGTTAAATTTAATTCATTGGAGTCATTTGATAATAATTTTACATATATAAAAATTTTATTGAACTTTTTACCGTCTTTTACCCACCTCCTAAGAGAATTTGCAAATTTACATAAAACATAATTTTACCGCTTCTGTGAGTTGAAATTAAAAAATTCGAGAGACACGGTTAATATCAAGTATTAAAATGTGGTTCAATAAGATAAAAATAATTTTTGGTGAATAGTAGCTTTTTACTTTTTTTTACCACGATTAAAAGTAAATAGGGTAATTAAGGGTAAAAATGATATTATTATTACCCTAACACATGTCCTAATTCTATTGTATAAGTATAATTCGACCAAAAAAAACCTTAGGAATAAAATATTACCCTTTAGTTCCACTTATATTAGATTAAGACATTTATTATTATTTAATTCAATGAAGAGTTAAAAGAGTTAAAATAAAAGTTTAATAACTAATTTTTTTTAATATAGGGTTAAACACAATATAAATTCGACTATAAATATTAATTATAAATCTAAAAATATTTCCTACATAATGGTATTTTATTTATATTTTTTAGACATTAAATAAGTTAATTTATTTATGACACAATGATGATGCAGTAATTACCTTATTAATGAAAAATTAACATAATTGATATTATAAATACCCAAATAAATGTAATTTAAAACTTTTTATGAATTAAAATAATTTTATAGGTTAATATAACATATTATGGTTGGTTAGATGATTTTTTTGAAGTAATAATGCTTTTATGAATTTAGAGAAAACAAAATACCAAATAGTGTCAAAATTGACATAAAAGAGTTTTTAAAACAAATATTATATTATTAATTGATATAATGGTCCTAAAAATCTAAGGTTTGTAAAAAAGACTTATATAATAATATATATGAAATTAATGAACCAATTGGGGCTCTATTGGCAGTTTATAGTAAGTTTATTAACCATATAGTGTAAGAATACAAGAAGACACGGTAAAAGTTAAATTATTTAACTTAGAGTTAAATCTAAATGATAAGGTTAAAATGGTAACCTAAACTTGCCTAAAACCTATTTGTTGAGAGTATTTCGACCCATACCTACCCTATCCTTGAAATAATTCACTTTGGAGCCATTATAAACCGAATATGACTTTATTATAAAATAATACTTCAATCTTTTCCTAAGGTGCCCCTCACCCCTCTTATAAAAGGGCTCTCCACCTTCTCTCAAATTAACTCCTCTGAAGCCATTTGTATCAGACAACCCCTGCCCAAATATCCTCTCAAATATCCTCCCTTAATCCTAGAGTCCTTCCTTTGGTCAGAAATCCAACCTAATGAGCCCTTTTGATCAAATCAAAAGGAAGAACCCGAAGAAGAGCTAATGATTTCACAACCCTCTTTCAAGTACTCTTATTATTCCACTTCCTCCTTTTTTGTCATTTCCATTCCAAAATAATAACTCTAGTATCTTCTATATACTGTGATGTTATTATAAAATTTTTACAACCATATTAGTTATTTTATCCATCCTATGAATGAAAAAGTCACCACACATGCGTACGTACGGCTTACCGTCTCCACGTCATGATGTAGTTTGTTATTCAAACATTTAATCATTTGGATGGGTATACTAATGAGTATAAATGATATAAATAATAAATTTAACATCATTATGATTCTGTATATATGATATACTATCCAATTATATATGATTTTAATATCAAAATAATGTTATCATCGCTCGTGCGTAAGTACGGACTACCGTCTCCACGAACACGATGAGATTCATTTTCCATGATTAACCATTCAAGTATGATTATAAAGTATATATAATAAATAATCATGAAAGATATTACATAATAATAATACTAAATTTATTTACATATATGTTTCATTTACTTAATCTCATTCAATTCAATAAGGAAATGAAAACATCGTTCATGTGTACGTACGACCTACCGTCTCCATGAATGGTGTATTTCATTCCGTTTATCGATCTATCAAATATATTTATATGATGAATATATATTATATATAAATCATGTTTTATATTCTTTAATTAAGTAAATCAGGATATAAGTAATAATATCAAGAACAACAAGACGAAACATGTACGATAAATAAAACGATTTTACCCAAAACGCTGCTTTAACATGGAATTTACAAAAGAACGGGTAATATAAAGTAATAACCATATATGATATCATAAAAATGAATATGATTCTGTAATAATTCAATGATATTATTTAAATCATTATACAGGAGGTTTAGATACGTATGAAGCATATCAGACCTAAGGTAAGGGATAATTTTTTAATCTCATTTTTATCCGAGATTGCTTATACGTAAGTATTTACTGGGGTTATATTTTTCATCCATTTCCATAAAAAATGTTTTTCATTAAGTGTTTAATATTCTACCATGTATGTTTAAAGTCATGTTTACCCTTTTTTTTGACTTTTACTTTGTGTTATGGAAGATATCTTTCTTTTGTTTACCATACGAGGTACTTTCTGACTTTTTTGGTAAAAGTACGAGGAGAATGTTTTTTTAACTTATATGGAATGAATGGATTTTTACGGTTTCATAATGCCTTATTTTCATGAATCTTACTCTATAATATTTCATGACTATTTTCAACAAAATAATTTTCTTTTAAAATTGTATGGAATTTTGTGAAAAGAAAATGATTTTGAAGAAGAAAGGATATTTTCCTCAATAATTCATTTCTAGTGTTTTATCAAAACCATTTTCCATCTAAGATGACACTATTTCATATGTGTATGTTTCAAGTATAATGTATCTATGATTTACATGGTTTCACTTTTCTTATGATGAAATGATATCCATTTTCTTTATATGGATTATGTTATAATGGGATGATGTTTATGAAACTCATTTTATTCTTTGGGTTATGATGAATGATTTATGTTTATGTTATGGAACATGTAAGAATGATTTCATTATGAGATGGTTGGGACCTATATCTCCCTTCAATTCATTGGGTAAAGATTCATATCTCATGAGATAGACATGGATGTAACGACAAGTAAATCTGGTACAGTAATACAGGGCTGGAACGACAGGTAAACCCGATTCAGTAACAGACTTTGTCCACTATGATGGTCTTGGCAGCAATGCCTTGGATACTATGGAAATCATATCATGTTCTTAATGGTTTCCACAATTCCATGTTTTATTCCCATGCTATTTTATCATGATTAATGTTCCTTTATGATCAATGCTTTATGTATCGCAAATAATTATGTCATTACTCCTGATTTTGATGTTTTATGTTCATATTTTACATTCAAATGTTTATGGATTGTTTTATGTTCTCCATATTTACCCTTACTGAGCATTTTAGCTCACCCCTTTTTATGTTTTCTTTTTCCCAAGATATAAAGAAAGGTTTTAGGTAAGAAAACAAAAGGGGAAGATCTTTATTTAAGATGTTGAAGATCTTTCAACATGATTAGAAGTTTATGTTCCAAGTTTCTAAAGACACTAAACTATTATGGTCCTTAGATGTCGTTTTTTGTTTTGTATTAAGTATTCCGAAAAAGTAATGTGATGTCCATGTACGTCAAGTTTGGGTCTCTATAGTTGGTATCAGAGGAAAGGTTTAGTTAACCTTTGGAAACTGGGATGTGAAAACTTTAGTGAAATCCCTAGAGATATTTCTAAGGTATGTCTAGGGATGTCCCAAAGGTTAAGTATAAGTATAGGTTATAGTCCTAGAATTACGATAACGATCTTAGAATTAATCCTAAGATGTTATATATTGAAGGTACTCCCCCTTTATTATGTTGTTTTCCTAGCATGATTTTTGCCTCTCACACTATTATTTTTGGGTTTTAGATGATGGCTAGAACCCAAAGGAACCGTGTTGATCAATGTAATGGATAATGCAAAGATTTTCCTCCTGAACAAACCAATGTTATGGGATATGGAGTGAAAAATCTTATTTCTATACTTACACAAGCTATGAATCATTCTGGACTTCCAAATGAGCAGATAAGGGAACAATATTCTATTGAGTCCTTCATGAGGCAATGTCCACCTTCTTTCAGTGGGTCTTCTGATCCACTTGTTGCTGAACAATGTATTAGTACCATTGAAAAGATATTTTCCATACTTCACTATTCGGAACATGAAAAAGACATTCTGGCTGTTTACCATTTAGAAGGTGAAGCAAACCAGTGGTGGACTCTAATTAAGAATACAAGGCCCCAAGGTGAAATTGAATCCATGGAATGGGATGAGTTCAAGAAATTATTTTTCAATAAGTACTTCCCTTGTATTCTTCGAACAAAGATGGAAAAGAAGTTCCTTGATATTAAGAAAAAGGATGATGAATCTATTGGTATATACAAGGCAAATTCTACAAGGCTTGCAAGGTATGCATCTGACTTTATTGTCCAACCTGAAAGTAAAGTTGATTGATTATTCAGTGGCTTAAAACCAAGTCTTCGAAGGGAATTAACAATAAGAGACTTCAGTAGCTATGAAGAAATTGTGCATTGTGCTATCAAGGTAGAATTGGAAGTTGGTGTTACATATCCATATCATGGTTTTGACAAAAAACGAAAGATGAAGTTCAAGGAAAAATCTCAGAACAATGGTGAAAAGAATGTGAATGTTTCTTTATGATCAAAGAGTGGAAAGAAGCATGGTAGAGATTGTCTAAAAGGGACTAGAAAATGTTTCAAGTGTGGAAAAGAAGGTCATTGAGTAGCTGAGTACCGAAGTAATAGGAAAAAAGGTTTCTAATGACATGAATAGAGAAAAGACTATAGACAACGCTCCACCAACACTTTAATGCTTCAAGTGCAAGGAAATGGGGCATTATGCTAATCAATTCCCTAATCCAAGGGTTAATGATGATCGACGTGAGAAACCTCTTAAGGAAAAGGACAAAGGGAAGTAACATGCGATCACTATTTGTGACGTTTAGTATGAAAATGATGTTGTGGAATGATTAAGTGTTTATGTAATGGGATTTAAAAATAGTATCATGGAATATCATTTATAGTATCGTGGAATTTTGGAATATTTATGTATTAGTATATTGTGGTTTTCAATAATTTTATGGTATCGGTAACCATGAAAAGTGATTGAAATATTTTTGGAAAGAAGATGATATGCACATAATAAAGGGATAAGAAGAAAATGGAATGTTTGATAGTATTCATGAGCTCATGACTGATATAAGGACAAAGTGATATCATGGTTTGAGTATATAGACATTTTGGGATTTTGGTATGTGGAAAGAGTTAACTTTTGACAACATTCATGTTTTCACTAAGGTTCTATGGTAATTCATGTTTCAAAAGAATACATGATTAAGGTATTTACATGTTTGGAATGTGACCAACAAGATATATCTTATGATATATGGGGGATAGATTATGGTATTTACGTGCTTGTTATGTGACCTTTCAAATAATAGTTTTATTTATACTATGAGCTTGGACCAAAGTATTTTGGATAAGCCTAAAGATTAAAATGAATTAAGTTAGACATAAGATAGTATTGTTTTAGGCTAGAACTTTTTTCGATATTATTGCAGTAATGTTATAATAATTTAGTTTTAGAAAAAAGGACAACCTGCAGGACAGGCGACAACCCATCGCGTCAGACAAGGTTGGGGGAATTAAACCCACAACCGAAGTGCGATGGGCCTTTATTGCCTAACTCTGGACTACAGGAAGTCCCTGGTTAGTAGAAACTAGTTTTATTTTATTAAGAGGTATGATAGATTAAGTATAAGTCCATTTTTGGAATCATATACGATTAACCTCACCATAGATGGACTTATGTATATTTGATAACTTTTACTAACATTTTGTTTGAGACAGATGGAATGACCCATCATTCTATCACATGATCTGCTAACACTTCATGAATGAAAAATTCAACTTCATTTCTTTAAGATATGAAGTGGAAATTGTTCATGGAAGGACCAACGATGATATTGTACCAAAATCAAGTAAGTATTTCTTCTAATTCAAAATTTTCAACTTTAGGGAAATGGTATTGAAAACCAAAAATGTTGTCCTAGTACCCTCATATCTGATGAATCAGATGGTACCTTAGATCATCACAAATTTATGGCTTTATGATTGTTGGATTTTTTCATAGCCATGTTCTCTACCACTCTCTATCAGAACTTGATGGTTAGATTTCTCTTCTATATCCATATTTTCACTTATATTCTCATATGTGGAAACCCAGTGATGAGTTACTTTGGGCATTCATTATGTTTCTAACGTTACTTTTTAAAATGATGATTTATTATTCCCTTTTATGATGTGGGTTTCTATGAAAGAAAATTTCAAGTAGAAAACCATTTATAACCCTGACAAATTCCGAGGGCGAAATTCATTTTAAGAGGGGTAGAATGTAACACCCCAAGATTTTATGAGAATTATTCTTTTTAATTTCTTTGATGTCTTTTATTGTACACTTCACCAAATTATCTTGTGCTATACACAACACCGTATTAGCTTGTAGTATACGCAACACTATTCTTGGCTTGTGATGCACACAATTTCAAGTTCTTTCGAATAAAATTTATTTTACACAACACCAAGTATATATTTTGATCAATGAATAACTAAACTATATTTTGAGTATGTTATACGCAACACCAAAGGAAGATTTCCCTACATGCAACCATTACTTGCCTTGCATTACACGCAAGAGCGACCTTCCTCTATAGCTTTCGTTGTACGCAATACCGAGTTTCACTAAACAATGATATGTTATTAAAATATTATATAAACTAGCCGTTATGAATAGTAATACCCACTTTTTAAAATTTTATAAAGTTTATCTTTAAAAATGGACTTCATTTTTGGATTTAGAATATCGAAATTAGCCTAGGGTGAATTTTTGGTATTTTTCTGAAAACTTTCAATTTTTGATGAATAGTGAAAACACTGAGTTATTGGTTAAAACTGACTTTTTATTTAAATAATCATTTATTTTATTTAAATTTATTTTAGGTAAAAATAGAAACATAATACCTATATAAGTTCAATTTAATTCATTGGAGTCATTTTATAATAATTTTACATATATAAAAATTTTATTGAACTTTTTACCGTCTTTTAACCACCTCCTAGGAGAATTTTCAAATTTACATAAAACATAATTTTACCGCTTCTGTGAGTTGAATTTTGAAAATCCGAGAGATATGGTTAATATCAAGTAGTAAAATTTGTTTCAATAAGATAAAAATAATTTTTGGTGAATAGTAACTTTTTACTTTTTTTTACCATGGTTAAAAGTAAATTGGGTAATTAAGGGTAAAAATGATTTTATTATTACCCTAAAACATGTCCTAATTCTATTGGATAAGTATAATTCAACCAAAAACAACCTTATGAATAAAATATTAACCTTTAGGTCCAGTTGGATTAGATTAGGACATTTATTATTATTTAATTCAAAGAAGAGTTAAAAGAGTTAAAATCAAAGTTTAATAACTAATTTTTTTTTAATATAGGGTTAAACACAATATAAATTCGACTATAAATATTCATTAGAAATATAAAATGATTTCATACATAATTTTATTTTATTTATATTTTTTAGACATTAAATAAGTTAATTTATTTATGACACAATGATGATGCAGTAATTACCTTATTAATGAAATATTAACATAATTGATATTATAAATACCCAAATAAATGTAATTTGAAACTTTTAATGAATTAAAATAATTTTATAGGTTAATATAACATATTATGTTTGGTTAGAATAATTTTTTTTCGAAGTAATAATGTCGTTATGAATTTAGAGAAAACAAAATAACAAATAGTGTCAAAATTGACATAAAAGAGTTTTTAAAACAAATATTATATTATTAATTTATATAATGGTCCTAAAAATATAAAGCTCGTCCAAAAGACTTATATAATAATATATATGACATTAATGAACCAATTGGGGTTTTATTGGAAGTTTATAGTAAGTTTATTAACCATATAGTGTAAGAATACAAGAAGACACAGTAAAAGTTAAATTTTTTAACTTAGAGTTAAATCTAAATGATAAGGTTAAAATGGTAACCTAAACTTGTCTAAAACCTATTGGTTGAGAGGATTTTGACCCATATTCACCATAGCCTCTAAATAAGTCACTTTGGATCTATTATAAACTGAATATGACTTTATTATAAAATAATATTTCAATCTTTTCTTAAGGTGCCCCTCACCCCTCTTATAAAAGGTCACTCCACCTTCTCTCAAATTAACTCCTCCATAGACATTTGTCTCGGCCAACCCCTGCCCAAATATCCTCTAAAATATCCTCCATTCATCCTAGAGTCCTTCCTTTGGTCAGAAATCCAACCTAAGGAGCCCTTTTGATCAAATCAAAAGGAAGAACCCGAAGAAGAGGTAATGATTTCACAACCCTCTTTCAAGTTATCTTATTCTTCCACTTCCTCCTTCTTTGTTATTTACATTAAAAAATAATAACTCTAGTATCTTCTATATACTGTGATATTATTATAAATATTGTACAACCATATTAGTTATTTTATCCATCCTATGAATGAAAAAGTCACTACATGTGCGTACGTACGACTTATTGTCTCCACGTCGTGGTGTAGTTTGTTATTCAAACATTTCATCATTTGGATGGGTATAATAATGAGTATAAATTATATAAATAATAAATATAACATAATTATGGTTCTATATATATGATATACTATCCAATTATATATGATTTTTATATCAAAAGAATGATATCATCGCTTGTGCGTACGTACGGACTACCCTCTCCACGAACGCGATGAGATTAATTTTCCATGATTAACCATTCAAGTATGAAAATAAAGTATATATAATAAATAATCATGAAATATATTACATAATAATGATACTGGATTTATGTACATATATGTTTCATTTACTTAATTCCATTCAATTCAATAAGGAAACGAAAACAGCGTTCATGCGTATGTACGACCTACCGTCTCCATGAACAATGTATTTCATTCCATTTATCAATCTATCATATATATTTATATGATGAATATATATTATATATAAATCATGTTTTAAATTCTGGAATTAAGTAAATCAGGATATAAGTAATAATATCCAGAACAACAAGTCAAAACACGCACGATAAATGAAACAATTTTACCAAAAACGCTGCTTTAACATAGAATTTACAAAAGAACGGGTAATATAAAGTCATAAGTGAACCATATATGATATCATAACAATTAATATGATTATGTAATAAGTCAATGACATTATTTAAATCATTATACAGGAGGTTCATATACGTACGAATCATATCAGACCTAAGGTAAGGGATAATTTTTCAATCTCATTTTTATCCGAGATTGCTTATACGTAAGTATTTACTGGGGTTATATTTTTCATCCATTTCCATAAAAAAATGTTTTTCATAAAGTGTTTAATATTATACCATGTATGTTTAAAGTCATTTTTACCCTTTTTTTTACTTTTAATTTGTGTTATGGAAGGAATCTTTCTTTTGTTTACCATATGAGGTACTTTCTGAATTTTTTGGAAAAAGTATGAGGAGAATATATTTTTAACTTATACGGCATGAATAGATTTTTATGGTTTCATAACACCTTATTTTCCTGAAGCTTACTCTACAATATTTCATGACTATTTTCAACAAAATCCCTTTCTTTTAAAATTTCATGGCATTTTGTGAAAAGAAAATGATTTTGAAGAAGAAAGGATATTTTCCTCAAGATTTAATTTCAAGTGTTTTATCAAAACCATTTTCCATCTAAGATGACATTATTTCATATGTGTATGTTTCAAGTATAATGTCTCTATGATTTACATGGTTTCACTTTTCTTATGATGAAATGATATCCATTTTCTTTATATGGATTATTTTATGATGGTATGATGTTTATGAAACCCATTTTATTCTTTGGGTTATGATGAATGATTTATGTTTATGTTGTGGAACACGTAAGAATGATTTCATTATGAGATGGGTGGGACCTATATCACCCTCCAATGAATTGGGTAAATATTTATATCTCATGAGATATACATGGATGTAACGACAAGTAAATTTGGTATAGTAATATAGGGCTGGAACGACAGGTAAATCAGATTCAGTAATGGACTTTGTCCACTATGATGGTCTTGGCAACAATGCCTTGGCTACTATGGAAGTCATATCATGTGCTTAATGGTTTCCAAAATTCCATGTTTTATTCCCATGCTATTTTGTCATGATTAATGTTCCTTTATGATCAATTCTTTATGTACTGCAAAGAATTATGTCATTACTCCTGATTTTGATGTTTTATGTTCATGTTTTTACGTTCAAATGTTTATGGATTGTTTTATGTTCTCCATGTTTACCCTTACTGAGAATTTGAGCACACAACTTTTTATTTTTTCTTTTCCCCATGATATAAAGAAAGGTTTTAGGTAAGAAAAAAAAGGGAAAGATCTTTATGGGATATGTTTAATATATTTCAACATGATTAGAAGTTTATGTTCCAAGTTTCTAAAGACACTAAACTATTACGGTCCTTGGATGTCGATTTTTGTTATGTATTAAGTATTCCGAAAAAGTAATGTAATGTCCATGTACGTCAAGTTTGGGTCTCTAAATGAAATCTTTTAGCTTTTGGACTTGAGTCTTAAAGGCTTGAGTGATAGGAAGAATTTTTAATTTCTCTATAAGATATTTGAAATGATTGGTCATATCATACTTAGAGAAAATCCTATTAAAGTAGAAATCTACTTTCTTAGTAATTTCTTCCTAAGCATCATATGAAATCTTTGAATGAATCTTTACTAAATCAAGTACTTTGTCACTATTATTGAAAACTATAGATAAAATCTCCTTGTTAAAGCCACTTAACACTGATATAAGTTCCTCCTTAACAACAGTTCTGAGTAGATCACTGTCAAGGGGTTGAGATGACTATCCCGAGGCATTAGAGGCTGTAACAACTTAAGTGAGGGACTTGATGTGATTTAGAACTTTATATAAACATCCCTTGTTCTCATTAGTCAGTTTTTTGAGACAAATAACAAGATCACACATCTCATTGACTATCTTGATGTTTCTCCTATCCACTTTTCAAATATTTAAGTCAAGTTCGGTTGAATCAAAGATGAAACTTTCTATGGAATCTGACCACTAATATCCTCAACAGGTTGAGAAAGAGGAGCTTTTCCTGATTGCAACACTTTTTTGACATATTCAACTGTATCTTTGATAGACTTAACCTCCTCACTCAACTACTTGTTCTCAATTATAACCTCTAGTATTTCATGAAGCATTTTTGGTTGAATTTTATATATAATTTTCTCTAATAGAAAAGTAGTATCTCTTTCACTAATATTTTTCATAGGATTAGGATGTGTATTCATGATCTTTTCAAATCTAGCTAATAAAGTAACTCAAAAATCTTTCAAATCACTTTGACTTATAGAAATAGAAGGTTCTTGTGAAGGTACAGGAACAGGATCTGAGAGAGTTTTAGGTTCCTTAGCAGAGATTACTTCTAAAGTAGAAACCAGTTTCAATAGAAACATAGTAGAAAGGTCTATGCCTTTAACCGAGGCCTCCTCAGCATTATCCACATCAAAGTAGATAATAAACTTATATCTGGTATCCATAGTGCATTGATCAAGAGGATTAGTAACTTAAACACTTTCTAGACTGAGGTGCGACTCCCCCTCAATAGGTGTATCTATCACATGACTAAAAGATTCAGTTCCTTGATCTGTTTCTAAAATTTCATCTCTAATAGACTCACCCATTTATTTTCTAGCTAGATATAAGGCTTGTTCCATTATTTCCTTAGTAGATAGGATAATTTTAGGATTAACTTGTTCCTCCAAAAGTTCCTAAACAACAACCTCTTACACAATAGTAAGTTCTTCTTATAGATTCTCCTCAGGAAAAACATTTTCCTTTACACTAAAAATAGATTCTTTTCTAGAACCCGATTCTTCCTCTAGATCAACAATTTTCAGTAATAGGTGCTTCCTTCACAGCTATATTTTGTGGAACAGGTAGACCACTCTCTTCCTTATCCAAGAAAGTTCCTTCCATAGGTGAACCAAGTGCCTCTTCTTCTTCATCAGAATAATCAAAAACCTCATCTGGTTCCAAACTAGGATCAGATATGTTCTTAGGTCTTGAAGGATGCTCAACTGGATTAAAATTTTCATATAACCGTTCATTATCCTCCACCCAATATTTTTTCCATGGATTCCAGCTTATTTTCATTCGTTTGATTGTATCCTTTAAGATACAGAACTCATATTCTTTGATGACTTCTTCATTCTGTCCAAACATTCCTTTAGTATACAACATTGTAGAGATTAACCTTAAATAGAACAAGGAGGTAGAATTTGAAGTTGTCTTAATCAAATCACACATGTGAAGTATAATATACTTACACAGTTTAATTTTGTGACCCCTTTTCATAATATGTATCAAGAATAAATCTTGATACTTAGGGGTAGAAAAATATCCTTTCCTTGGACTAATCAGATTTTAGATAAACTTAAACATCAACCTTGTTTCACCATCTAACTCAGTAGAGATTTCTCTTATCATCTTCTTATTTCCATTTAAACCTCCTAAGGCATCTTCTAAGACAAAAACATCACTAGGAGGAGGAGGTGGACCTCTCTGGTAGTCCTCAAAATTTTCTTCATGGATTTTCCCTAGGCAGATAGCCCATAACCTTGAGGAAAAAGTGCATATTTGGCCATTAATCTAGCTTCTTACTACAAAACCATCTTCAACATTGAATGAAAATTGGACAAACTGATAAAATTGAGCAACAAGTTTTGTATAAATCGGCCCTGTCTCCTTCGTAAACCAGTTCGGCCATCCATACTCTTTTAGTACTTTCAAAACTAAGGAATTAATTGTCAACAAACACTTAGAAAAAATTTCATTTTCTAGTACTATTATCCTATCAACAAGATTTGGATTCAATGGTCCTTCGAGTGATACTTTTGGTGCTATTTTTACTTTCTTCTAAGATCTGTGCTTCTCTAGATTTGATGAAGATGGGTACTTTATTTTGGGAATTCAACAAGGGTTCGAGAGAGAGAGAGAGATGAAGGGATGAAAGAGGACTTATAGTTTGAGAGAAGGGTTTTAGTTTCGAGATAAGAGAGCTTAAGTGAAGAAAAGAGTGAAAGATATTTAATTTTTTTATCATTTAGGGATTTCAAGTGTCGTAAATTCAAAAGCGTGGGATAAAAACAATAAAATAATCAACAAATCAATACGGGTAATAACGTATAAATAAAATGAAAAGTTTCATTTCGGTGAGGCCAAAATTGATTCTCATGGTGAGATAGGAACAAATTTTCATGGTGTTATCTTTACGGTGTGACTCCAAACCGTGAGACCGTATCATGTTAGACAGTACGTACAAGACAGTAACTGAGAGACAGTAACTGTGAGACCGTAAACATGAAATAGTAACTTCAAGATAGTAACCTGCAGAACTGTGAGAGTGATATAGCAATCTTAAGACAGTGACTCATGAAACCATAAATCATGAAACCATAAACCGTGAAACAGTAAGATGTGAGAAAATAAATTTTGAACAATACACTTTATACTTGAGATTTATCATTCCTAATTCATGTATGATGTAATCTATCCTTTCAGAATTTAATGGTTTGGTGAATATATCAGCAAGCTGACATTCAGTTCCAATGAATTTCAAAGTGATATCACCTTTTTGATAATGGTCTCTCAAAAAGTGATTTTTTACATAAAAATGTTTTTTCCTGGAGTGTGAAACAATATTTTTTGAGATGTTAATAGAACTTGTATTGTCACAATTTATAGGTTCATGCCTGAATTGATATCCATAATCTAGTAATGTGTGTTTTATCCACAAAATTTGGGCACAAAAACTACCAGTAACTGTGTATTCAGATTTAGTTATAGAAAATGAAAAAGAGTTTTGTTTCTTACTACACCATGATACTAGAGACTTTCCTAAAAGGTAACATGTTCCAGAGGTTCTTTTTCTATCTAAATTACAACCACCAAAATCAGCATCAGAATAGCTAACTAACTCAAATGATTTTCCTCTAGGATAGAACAGTCCTAGATTGGGTGTATGTTTGAGGTATTTGAAAATCCTTTTTACTAAATTTAAATGAGATTCTTTAGGATTTTCTTAAAAACGAGAACATATACATACAATAAACATAATATTAGGTCATCTATCAGTTAATTAGAGTAATATTCTAATCATTCCTATATTAGTGGTTTGATCAAAAAATTTTCCATCTTCATCATGATCCAACTTACAAGTAGTACTCATTGGAGTATCACTACTTTTAGTACTATCCAAGCCAAAAAGTTTTATAAGATCTTTTTTGAATTTGATTTGATTTAAGATAATAACATCTTTATTTTAAAATATTTGAAATCCAAGAAAGAATTTTATTTCACCCATTAATCTCATTTCAAATTCATTTTGCATCATTCTAAAAATATCATTACATAAAGAATTTTTCGAAGATCCAAAAATAATATCATCTAAATAAATTTAAACTACTAAAACATCATTGGAAATTAATTTTATAAAAATGTTAGGATAAGTTATTCCTTTTTTAAAACCTTTGGAAATAAGAAAACTACTTAATCTATCATACCAAGCTCTTGGATCTTGTTTTAAACCTTACAAAGCTTTTTATAATTTGAAAAAATGATTTAGAGAGTGAGGATTTGTGAAACCAGGGGGTTGTTCAACAAAAACATCCTCAACTATATACCCATTTAGGAATGAACTCTTGACATCTATTTGATATATTTTGAAATTCAGATAGAAAATATAAGCAAGTAGGATTCTAATGGCTTCAAGTCTAGCTACTGGTGAAAAGGTCTCCATATAGTTAATTATTTCTTCTTGACTATAACCTTGTGCAACCAATATAGCCCTGTTTTCAAATATGTTACCAAATTCATCTACCTTATTTCTAAACACCCACTTAGTGCCTATGGTAAATATGTATTTGGGTCTATCAAAAAGTTTCCAAACTATGTTCCTTTAAAACTAATTAAGTTCTTATTTCATAGACATTACCCAAAATTTATCATTGATAGATTCATTAATGTTTTTAGGTTCTTATTTTGACAAGAAAACTTGATGTTCAACTAGATTTCTAAGAGAAGCTCTAGTTTGAGTTCCTTTATCTAAATCTCCTACAACAGCATCTAAAGGATGGTTCTTAAGGGTTCTAACAGCTATAGAAAAAGAGGGGCTAGAGATTTCAGGTACTTCAATAGGCCTGGGTTCATTATTAATTGAATCTGGAGAATTTCCAGAACTGTAAATTTTTATAGATTCCTTTACAGATTCACTTTCATATTTAGAATAATATAAATTTTTTACAGGAGATTCCAGGGTTACCTTAGATGTGTTTGTCATGAAATACATATTAGTTTTGTTAGCCTGTTCATCGTGTGAAGGCTCTAAGTCACTTGAACTATCCTCTGAAGCACTCCAAGTTGCTTTCATTGCCTTTTTATAATTTCTATCTTTGTCCTCATATTTATTTTTATTGTAAATCTTGGTATAGTTAGAAATTAAATTTAAAATGACAAAATAGATTAAAGAATTGTGTCACAGTTTGTCTTGAAACGGTACAACTTGGAAATGGTGTCACCACGAAATTGTGTCTTCTTTTTTTCCTTTTAGTGGTGAGAAAATCATGATTCCACTATTACATTGAGATTAGGAACCGGTAGCACAAATGCGGTGTTAGGATCATGTTATCAAGTTCAAGGTGTATGGGTCATGGTGTCTGGGTCATGGTGTCTGGGTCACGGTGTTTGGGTCAGGGTGTTTGGGTCATGGTGTCTGGGTCAAGGTGTCTGGGTCACGGTGTCTGGGTCAGAGTGTCTGGGTCACGGTGTCTGGGTCACAGTGTCTGGGTCATGGTGTCTGGGTCACGGTGTTTGGGTCACGGTGTTTGGGTCACGATGTCTGGGTCACGGTGTCTGGGTCACAGTGTCTGGGTCACAATGTCAGGTTTTTTTCCAGAAAACCAAAACCGGTGGCAGACACACGGTTTCTCAGACTGAACCAAATATCTGTAAACAATATTAAGTAGTAATATTCATAGAATGAATTAGAATTAATTATTCATGGAAGAAATCAATATATAATAAAATTAAATATAGTTTTCAATAAACAAACACGATTTATAGGAATCAAGATCTTGTAAAAGTTTATTTAAAGCATAGGGAAACCAACCATCTCTACATATAATTTGAGATAGATTAAACAGGATTAATAATATTTGTGATCATTAAAATTTGATTAAAACATGAGGAGTCCAACAATCTCCACCTTTTTGATGATAAAAAATTATATGAATTAGAGTTATATTATTAGTGTGTTCTCTCCCCCTTTTGGGATTATCAAAAATATTACATGAAAAAGAGAAAAGAGGGAAAGAAAATAAGATAATAGACAATAACAGTGCACATTGCATTATATATAAAGATATGTGTCATTACAGGAAGTAGGAAAAAGTACAAAACATCCCTATCAAGATATAGTTTTCACATTTCTTCAACACTAGCTGTCTTCTATTTTCCTTTGGAAGCAATGTTAGAAGGAGCCACAAGATCAGAAGTAGAGGTTAAAGAAGGAAGTGAGCCAACTATCAGGGAAGGAAGAGGGAGCCCTTAAAAAATATAAGGTGCCAAAGTAGGTTTTGTTGAAGACTCGGGCAAGGTTTGGTCAAGGATAACAGGTCCAATATGGATCAAGGCCTAAGATATGGACATTGAGGTAGAGGAAAAAGTAGTGTATAAGGAAGGAGTTAAACCAGGTCATAAAGGTGCAGCTGTATGAGCCATTATGGAAGTGATTTTCACATGAAGATAAGGCTTCAACAATTGAATTAAATCAGTAATTATCTCACTACCATACTGCATTGCCTTCTCAAAATCATCTTTGTTCTCCATGAACTTGTCCAATAGAGGAGTGAAATACTTTAGCCTTTGGACTTGAGTCTTGAAGGCTTGAGTGATAGGAGGAATTTTTAAATTCTATACAAGATATTTGAAATTATTGGTCATATCATTCTTAGAGAAAATCCTATTAAAGTAGAAATACACTTTCTTAGTAATTTCTTCCTGAGAATCATTTGCAATATTTGAATGAATCCTTACTAAATAAAGTACTCTATAACTGTTCTTGAAAACCATAGATAAACTCTCATTTTCAAAGCCTCTTAACACTGATTGAAGTTCCTCCTTAACAAAAGTTCTGAGCAGATCACTGTCAATGGGTTGAGATGACTGTCCAGAGACATTAGCAGCTGTAACAGCTGAAGTGAGGGACTTGAGTTGATTGATAACTTTCTGTAGACATACCTTGTACTCATCAGTTAGGTTTTTGAGACCAACAATAATATCACACATCTCAATGACTATCTAGATGTTTCTCTTATCCACTTCTTCAAATATTGAAGTTAAGTTTGGTTGAATCAAAGATGAAACTTTTTATGGAATCTGACCACTAATATCCTCAACAAGTTGAGCAACGAGATCTTGTCTTGATTGCAACACTTTTTTCATATCTTCAACCGTATCTCAGATAGATTTCACCTCATCACTCAACTGCTTGTTCTCAATTCTAACCTATTGTATTTCATGAAGCATTTTTGGTTGAATTTTCTATATGATTTTCTCTAATAGTAAAACACCATCTCTTTCACTAAGATTTTTCACAAGAGAAGGTTGTGTGTTCATGATATTTTCAAATCCTTCTAATAAAGTAATTCCAAAATCTTTCAAATCACTTTGACTTACATAAGAAGAAGTTTCTTTTGAAGGTTTAGAAATAGGAGCTGATATAGGTTCAGGTTCCTTAGTAGTGATTACTTCTAAATCATAAACCGATTTCAATTGAAACATAGTAGAAAGGTCTATGACTTTAACTAAGGCCTCCTGGGCATTATCTACATCAAAGTATCTAGGAAACTTATACCAGGTATTCATAGTGCTTTGATCAACAGTATTGGGAACTTCAACACTTTCTAGACTGGGGTGATCCTCCCCCTCAACAGGTGTATCTCTCATAGGACTAAGAGATTCAGTTCCTTGATCTATTTCTAAAATGTCATCTCTAATAGACTCACCCATTTCTTTTCTAGCTAACTCGAAGGCTTGTTCCATTCTTTCCTCAACATATAAGATAATTTCAGGATTAGATTGTTCCTCTTAAAGTTCATCAACAACATCCTCTTCCTCAATAATAAGTTCCTTTTCAAGATTCTCTTTAGGAACAATATTTTCTTTTACACTAACAACAGATTCTTTTCCAGAAGCCAGTTCTTCCTCTAAATCAACACTTCTTTTAGTAACAGGTGCTTCCCTCTAAACTATATTTTGTGGAACAGGTAGACCATTGTCTTCCTTATCCAAGATAGTTACTTCCATAGGTGAAAAAGATACATCTTCTTCTTCATTTGAATAATGAACAACTTCATATAGTTCCAAACTATGATCAGATATGTTATTAGGTCTTGAAGGATGGTCAACCAGATTAAAATTTTCATATAACCATTTATTATCCTCCACCCAAGACTTTTTCTATGGATTCCAACTTATTTTCATCGTTTTGACTGTAACCTTTGAGATACGTAACTCATAGTCTTTGATGACTTCTTAATTCTATCCAACCATTACTTTAGCATAAAACATTACAGAGATTGAACTTGAATAGAAAAAGGAGGTAGAATTTGAAGTTGTCTTAATCAAATCACACATGTGAAGTATAATATATTTACATAGATTAATCTTGTGCCCATTTTTCATAATATGTATCAAGAATACATATTGACACTTGAGGGTTGAAAAATCTTCTTTCCTTGGACTAATCAGATTTTGGATGAACTTAAACATCAAACACATTTCACCATACAATTTAGTAGCGATTTCTCTTCTCTTCTTCTTATTTCCATTCAAAACTCCTAAGGCCTCCTCTAAGATAAAAAAATCACTAGGAGGAGGAGGAGGACCTCTTTGGTAGTCCTAAAAAATTCCTTCATGGGGTATCCATAGGTAGAAAGCCCATAAACTTGAGGAAAAAGTGCCAATTTTTCCATTAATCTAGCTTCTTACTACAAAACCATCTTCAACATTGAATGAAAACTAGAAAAACTGATAAAACTGAACAAAAAGTTTTGGATAAATCAGTCTTGTCTCCTTCTCAAACCAGTTTATCCATCCCTTCTCTTTCAGTACTTTCAAAACTAAGGACTTACTTGTGATCATTAAAACATGATTAAAATATGAGGAGTCCAACAATATCCACCTTTTTGATGATCACAAATCATATTAATTAGAGTTATGTTCTTAGTGTGCTCTCTCCCCATTTTGGGATTATCAAAAATATTACAGGAAAAAGATAAAAGAAGAAAATAAAATAAGAGAATAGACAAAAAAAGTTTACATTGTATTAGATAGAAAGATATGTGTCATTACAGGTAGTAGGAAAAAGTAAAAAACATCCCTATCAAGATATAGTTTTTACTTTTCTTTAACACTAATTGTCTTCTATTTTCCCTTGGAAGTAGTATCAGAAGAATCCGCAAGAGAAGAATTTGAGGTTGAAGAAGGAAGTGATCCAACTGTCAGAGAAGGAAGAGGGAGCCCTTAAAAAATAGAAGGTGCCAAAGTAGGTTTGGTAAAAGACTGAGGCAAGGTTTGGTCAAGGATAATAGGTCTGATCTGGCTCAAAGCCTGAGATACAGACATCGAGGTAGAGAGAAAATTAGTGGATAAGGAAAGAGTTAAACCAGGTCACAAAGGTACTGCTGTAGGATCTAAAATGGAAGTTATTTTCACATGAAGATAAGGTTTCAACAACTGAATGAAATCAGTAATGATCTCACCACCATACTGCATTACCTTCTCGAAATCATCTTTGTTCTCCAGGAACTTATCCAATAGAGGAGTGAAATAATTTAGCTTTTGGACTTGAGTCTTGAAGGCTTGAGTGAAAGGAAGAATTTTCAAATTCTCTAAAAGATATTTGAAATTATTGGTCATATCATACTTAGAGAAAATCCCATTAAAGTATAAATCCACTTTCTTAGTAATTTCTTCCTGAGCATAACTTGCAATCTTTGAATGAATCCTTACTAAATAAAGTACTATGTCACTATTCTTGAAAAATGTAGATAAACTCTCCTTGTTAAAGTCACTTAACCTTGATTGAAGTTCCTTAACAGTTCTGAGAAGATCACTATCAATGGGTTGAGATGACTATCCAGAGGAATTAGAGGCTGTAACAGCTTAAGTGAGGGACTTGAAGTGATTGGGAAATTTATGTAGACATACCTTATACTCATCAGTTATTTTTTTGAGACCAATAACAAGATCACACATCTCATTGACTATCTTGATGTTTCTCTCAACCACTTTTTCACATATTTAAGTCAAGTTCGGTTGAATCAAAGATGCAAATTTCTATGGAATCTGACCACTAATATCCTCAACAGGTTGATCAACAGGAGCTTGTCATGATTACAAAACTTTTTTCATATCTTCAACCATATCTTGGATAGACTTCACCTCATCACTCAACCACTTGTTCTCAATTCTATACTCTTGTATTTCATGAAACATTTTTGGTTGAATTTGGCATATTATTTTCTCTAATAGCAAAAAAGTATCTATTTCACTAATATTTTTCACAGGAGTATGATTTGTGTTCATGATCTTTTGAAATCTAGTTAATAAAGTAACTCCAAAAGATTTCAAATCAATTTGACTTATAGAAGCAGAAGGTTCTTGTGAAGGTTTAGGAACAAGAGTTGAGAGAGGTTTAGGTTCCTTAGCCGAGATTACTTCTAAAGCAGAAACCAGTTTCAATTGAAACACGGTAGAAAGATCTATGCCTTTAAATGAGGCCCCCTCAACATTATCCACATAAAAGTAGCTAAGAAACTTATACTAGGTATCCATAATGCTTTGATCAATAGGATTAGTAAATTCAACACTTTCTAGACCGGAGTGATTCTCCCCATCAATAGGTGTATCTCTCATAGGACTAAAAGATTTAGTTCCTTGATCTGTTTCTA
The DNA here is from genome assembly GCA_963277665.1 of Viscum album. Lineage (NCBI taxonomy): Eukaryota > Viridiplantae > Streptophyta > Magnoliopsida > Santalales > Viscaceae > Viscum > Viscum album. The sequence continues at coordinate 203,490,771 of OY728132.1, read as the reverse complement.
AAATTTCATCTCTAATAGCCTCACCCATTTCTTTTCTATCTAGCTAGAAGGATTGTTCCATTCTTTCCTCAGGAGATAAGATAATTTCAGGATTATCTTGTTTCTCTAAAAGTTCCTCAACAACAACCTATTCTTCAATAGTAATTTCTTCTTATATATGCTCCTTAGGAACAACATTTTATTTTACACTAACAATAGATTTTTTATAGAAGTCGGTTCTTCTTATAGATCAACACTTTTTAGTAATAGGTGCTTCCCTCTCAACTATATTTTGTAGAATAGGTAGATCACTTTCTTCCTTATCCAAGACAGTTACTTCCATAGGTGGAATGACGACCTCTTCTTCTTCATCATAATAATCAAAAACTTCATATGTTTCTAAACCAAGATCAGACATGTTCTTAGGTCTTGAAGGATTCTCAACTGGATTAAACTTTTCATATAACTATTCATTATCCTCCACCAAAAACTTTTTCCATGGATTCCAACTTATTTTCATCCTTTTGACTGTAACCTTTGAGATACAGAACTCATAGTATTTGATGACTTCTTCATTATGTCCAACCATTCCTTTAACATACAACATTGAAGAGATTAACTTTGAAAAGAACAAGGAGGTAGAATTTGAAGTTGTCTTAATCAAATCACACATGTGAAGTATAATAAACTTACATAGTTTAATCTTGTGCCCACTTTTCCTAAGATGTATCAAGAATACATCTTGATACTTGGGGGTAGAAAAATATCCTTTACTTGGACTAATCAGATTTTTGGATAAACTTAAACATCAACCTCGTTTCACCATCTAACTAAGTAGCGATTTATCTTCTATTCTTCTTATTTCCATTTAAACATCCTAAGGCCTCTTCTAAGTCAAAAGGATCACTAGGCGAAGGAGGAGGACCTCTCTGATAGTCCTAAAAAATTCCTTCATGGGTATCCCTAGGAAAAAAACCCATAACCTCAAGGAAAAAGTGCATATTTGGACATTAATCCAGCTTCTTACTACAAACCATCTTCAACATTGAATGAAAACTGGGCAAACTAATAAAAATCAGCAACAAGTTTTGGATAAATCGGCCTTGTCTCTTTTGTGAACCAGTTCAACCATCCCTCCTATTTCAGTACTTTAAAAACTAAGGACTTAATTTTCAGCAACCACTTAGGAAAAATTTCTTTTTCTTGTACTATTATCCTATCAACAATATTCCGGTTCAATAGTCCTTTGAGTGCTACTTTCGGTACTATTTTTACTTTCTTCTAAGATTTGTGCTTATATAGAGTTGATGAAGATGAGCACTTTATTCCGGGAATTAAACAAGGGTTTGAGAGAGAGAGAGAGATGACATGATGAAAGAGGAATTACATTTTGAGATAAGGGTTTTAGTTTCGAGAGAAGAGAGCTTGAGTGAAGAAAATAGTGCATGATATTTCATTTTTTATCATTTAGGGATTTCAAGTGTCATAAATTCAAAAGCACAGGATAAAAAAAAATTAAATAATCAACACAAAAATACGGGTAATAACATATAAATAAAACAAAAAGTGTCATTACAGTGAGACTAAAACAGATTGTAATGGTGAGATCAGAATAGATTGTCATGGTGTTATCTTTTTGGTGTGAGTCCAAACTGTGTGACCGTATCATGTTAGATAGTAAGTACAATACAATAACTGAGTGACAGTAACTATTAGACCGTAAACATGAAATAGTAACTTCATGATATTAACCTACAGAATTGTGAGAGTGATATAGTAATCTTAAGACAATGACTCGTGAAACTGTAAATCATGAAACCATAAACTGTAAAATAGTAAGATGTGAGACAATAAATTTTGAAACAGTACACATTCTACTCAAGATTTATCATTCCTAATTCATGTATGATGTAATCTACCCTTTAATAATTTAATGGTTTGGTGAATATATCAGCAAGCTGACATTTATTTCTAATTAATTCCAAAGTGATATCACCTTTTTGATAATGGTCTCTCAAAAAGTGATTTCTTACATCAATATGTTTTGTCTTGGAGTGTGAAACAAGATTTTTTGAGATGTTAATAGCACTTTTATTGTCACAATTTATAGGTACATGCCTGAATTGATATACATAATCTAGTAATGTGTGTTTCATATACAAAATTTTTTCACAACAACTACCAAAAACTATGTATTCAGCTTCGGTAGTAGATAGTGCAAAAGAGTTTTGTTTCTTACTACACCATGATACTAGAGACTTACCTAAAAAGTGACATGTTCCAGTGGTTCTTTTTCTATCTAACTTAAAACCACCAAAATTAGCATTAGAATAGATAACTAACTCAAATGATTGTCCTCTAGGATAGAACAGTCCTAGATTGGGTGTATGTTTGAGGTATTTGAAAACCCTTTTAAATGAGATTATTTAGGATTTGTTTGAAAACGAAAACACATATATACACTAAACAAAATATTAGGTCGGCTAGTAGTTAATTAGAGTAAGCTTCCAATAATTCCTCTTTAAGTGATTTGATCAACAGATTTTTCATCTTCACCAAGATATAACTTACAAGTAGTACTCATTGGAGTATCACTACTTTTAGTGCTATCCAAGCCAAAACATTTTAGAAGATATTTTGTGTATTTTCTTTGATTTAAGATAATACCATATTTATTTTTAAAGATTTTCAATCCAATAAAGAATTTTAGTTCACCCATTAAACTCATTTCAAATTCATTTTTCATAATTCTATAAATCTCAATACATAAATAATTTTTTAAAGATCCAAAAATAATATCATCTACATAAATTTGAACTACTAAAACATCATTAGAAATTTGTTTTATAAAAAGGGTAGGATCAACTATCCCTTTTATAAAACCTTTGGAAATAAGAAAAGTACTTAATCTATTATACAAAGCTCTTGGATCTTGTTTTAAACCATACAAATCTTTTGAAAATTTGAAAACATGATTTGGAGAGTGAGGATTTAAGAAACTAGGGGTTGTTCAACAAAAACATCCTCATCTATATACCCATTTTAGAGTGCACTATTGACATCCATTTGATATATTTTGAAATTCAGATGGACAACATAAACAAGAAGGATTCTAATGGCTTCCAGTTTAGCTACTGGTGAAAAGGTCTCTTCATAGTCAATTCCTTCTTCTTGACTATAGCCTTGTGCAACCAATCTAGCCTTGTTTCTAACTATGTTACCAGCTTCAGCCACCTTACTTCTAAACACCCACTTAGTGCCTATGGTAAATATGTCTTTGGGTCTTTCAACAAGTTTCCAAACTATATTCCTTTCAAACTGATTAAGTTATTCTTGCATAGCCATTACCCAAAATTCATCATTGATAGAATCATTAATGTTTTTTGGTTCAAGTTGTGACAAGAAAACTTGATGTTCAACCTGATTTCTTAGAGAATATCTAATTTGAGTTCCTTTATCTAAATCTACTACAAAAACATCTAAAGGATGGTTATTAAGTGTTCTAACAACTCTAGAAAAATAGGGGCTAGAGATTTAAGGTTATTCAACAGGTTTGGGTTCATTATGACTTGAATTTGGAGAATTTCTAGAACTGGAACTGTTTACATATTCTTTTATAGATTCACTTTAATCTTTAGAATAATAGGAATTTTTTATGGAAGATTCCAGGGTTACCTTAGATGTGTTTGTCATGAAATACAATTTGGATTTTCTATCCTGTTCATCATGTGAAGACTCTGAGTCACTTGAACTGTCCTAAGAAGAACTCCAAGTTGTTTTCATTGCCTTTTTATACTTTCTATCTTTGTCATAATATTTATTTTTATACTCTATCTTGGGAAAGTCAGCCTTTACATGTCCCTTTCGCTTACATTCATAACATACAATCTCATCAGACTTGTCATTTGTTTTCCAAAATTTCTTCCAACTTTCCTTTTGATCATATCTTCCTTTGAATTTAGGCCTTATAAAAAATTTCTTCCTTATGTAAAATTTCTTAAACCTTATGGGTAATTGATCTATATCCTCACCACTATCAGGTGATATTTTTTCACTACTAGAACTCTCTACAAAGACTTTAAGTTTCTCCTTTTCTTTGTGTTTAGCGGTGGTGGTCTTGAATTCCAAATATTTTCTTTTGGGTTCACCCTCCTCTTCCTTGTTGAATTTCAGCTCTTCTTCATACATCATTAGTTTCCCAATGATTTCTTTTATAGGTAATTTTCTAATGTCGCATGAATCTCTAATAAAGACAGAGGTTCCTCTTCATCTATTTGGTTGGCATCTTAGAATCCTCATGATTTATTCTTTGACAGTAACTTCTCTTCCTAGAGAAATCATTGTGTTGACAATTTCGTTGAATCTGAGATTCATGTCAGAAATAGACTCATTAGGATTCATTTTAAAGTTATAATATTTTATAGTATAAGTATCGAGTCTCATTTCTTTCACACTAGAAGTTACTTCATGTGAAACATACAAAGTATCCCAAATTTCATGGGCAGTTTTACATGAAAATATTCTGTTAAATTCCTCATCTCCTAAAGAGAAATATAATAAATTCATGGCTTTTAAATTGTTATTGAAGCAGTCTTGGTTGGGTCATCCCAATTAATTCTATCAGTAGCAGGAATCTTATACTCATCTATAATTGAAGACCAAATTTCAAAACTCATACTTTCTAATTGCATTTTCATTTTAATTTTCCATTGGTCATAATTAGTTCCATTAATGAATGGTGGTCTATTTGTTGCAGAACCTTCAAGTCTATTATCCATAATAAAGAAATAATTTTAAAGAGTTATAAATTTAGAATTGATAGAAATTTACAGATATTTAAAGTAAGACTAAAATCACAGTTGAACAACTTTAAAAATAGAGTCTTAATAAGAATAAAAACCTCTGATACCAAATATTTGTCGGAGTAGATTACTCAAGATGGGAGGGGGGGTGTGAATTGAGTATCTATAAAAATTTCTATTACAAATTGGTTCTTTAAAAAGTTCCCCAAACAAAAATATTACAGCCCAGTTAATCAAGGTAATATAGTTATAATAGTTTTACTATTTGAATAACTTCTCAAAAGATTGATTAATTCTCAGTAATATCAATGTGAGTTATTGATACAACTTTTGAAGCTATCCTAATGAGGAAAAATAGTTATAACTTCTTTCCAAGACTAACTATCAAAGTAAAATCTAGTGTTTTCTGAAATATATAGTAAATTAGAGAAAAACTAAATTACAAGACAGAGAGGATAAAACAAGTGGTTTAGCCTCAAGTCGGGACCTAATCGACTCCACTTGGTGATCACCTACCACCAAGAATTTTATATTAATAAACTTGATCCACACATTAGATCGAGGTAAACAACAGTACAGAGGACTGTCCAGGTCACAAAACCTCTTCCACTATTCTTTGTTGGCAAAAAATACCAGGTCACACACGGACCTCTTCAATGCTTATCTATGTGAGTAAAAAAATGTAATAAGTGATGAGAGGAATGATATCTTATATCCTTTAGTTTAGTACATGAGATAATGTGTGTTTTTAATATTGACACACACACACACTAATCGAAAGCTAAAAACTATTCACAAGAGAGAAAAGATGATGAGAAAGGGTTAGAAGTGCTCTGAGTGTTATTATATATAGCTCTGGAATTGTAGGATGAAGTAGATGCAAGTATCGAGTCCTCCTGTGAAGAAAAGAGTATCGCAAGTCTAGTTCTCTGGTTTCTAGTTTGATGGTGTAAGCTATCTTGATCATGTTCTTATTTAAGGTGGTACTGCGAAGATGTTTTTGGTTCTGATCTATGGTAGTCCATCCTTTTAGAATTGAGAGTTCTTAATGTTTTCTTCAGTTGTATCTTGTTTCATGCATCAGTTCTATTTTTCAAAATGATTGATCCTCTTTCTATATATCTTTGCAGCCAGTCTTATCTTCTTTTTTAATTGAGGGTGCACACATTGGAGCTGATAGGATTCATGTATTCTGCACCTCGTACCTCATACTGTTAGGTGATATGTCAATAAAGAAACATTAATTATGTCAGTGCCTTTAAATGAATCAAATGTGACCGCTAAAAATTAAATTGAAAATGAAAAAAAATATTAAAGAACAGTGTCACAGTTTGTCTTGAAACAATATCACTTGGAAATAGTTTCACCATGAAATGGTGTCTTCTTCTTTGCCTTTGAGTGGTGAAACAATCATGGTGACACAATTGCATTGAGATCAAGAACCGGTAGCACAAATGCGGTGTTAGGATCACAATGTCTAGTTCATGGTGTTTGGGTCATGGTGTATGGGTCACAGTTTTTGGGTCATGGTGTCTGGGTCACGGTCTTTGGGTCATGGTGTCTAGGTCACGGTGTTTGGGTCATGGTGTCTGAGTCACGGTGTTTGGGTCACGGTGTCTGGGTCACGATGTCTGGTCCTTTTCCAAAAAACCATAACTGGTGCCAGACTCATGGTTTCTTAGACTTATCCAAATATCTTTAAATAGTCTTAAGTAGTAATATTCATAGAATAAATTAGACTTAATCATTCATGGAAGAAAGCATTGTAGAATAAAATTAAATATAGTTTACAATAACCAAACATGATTTATAGGAATTGGGATTTTATGAAAGTTTATTTAAAGCATAGAGAAACCAACCATCTCTACATATTATTTGAGATAGATTAAACATGATTAATAGGATTTGTGATCATTAAAACACGATTAAAACACGAGGGGTCCAACACTAGTAAATTTTATTTAAGCGGGAATGATTAATTTTGGAATTACTTTGAGTGGAAAAATGAAAATGAGTTCCAACAAACTTTTGTTTTAGAGAACCAATATAAAGGGGTGAAAAGTGCAATGTAATTAACATTGTTCATGATTATGAAAATATGACACTTTGAAGAATTTTTGACATTGTGATTTTCAACAAAGTTCAGTTTCAGGTTGAAGAAAAGTACTGGACATAGAATTTTGATAAGAGCATTGGATAGAGTTTTAGTTCAGAGAAACCAAATAGAGAAATTAAATAGAGTTTCCAAGAAAATATTTGAGGCATTGTGGTTTTGATTATCAAATATATCTCAAGTTATATATATCAGGAACAATTTCAGTGAGGCGCAAAAAATTATCATTCACTAGAAATAGAAAAGGCCACACTAGAAAAACACTTTTGGATGGAGAATATTAGACAGAATTTTCTAATAGACATTTGGTAGCTAAACTTGCAAAGTTTTGTAGATTTTTTTAAGGATTAGTTTTGTAATAAAAACATTGTAAACTGATCATATTCAATATAATCATACCTATCCAGATATAGAAGGAGTCTAATGGTAGTTTTCTTAAATTTTTATTCACTTCTTTCTAATATTTAATTTCCATGGATCAACCGGAGTGTTCATAGAAAGGATGTAGGTTCTCAAACTGAGGCCAAACCTTGTAAATCTTGCATACATCGTTTACTTTCTCATATTTACATACTTGTGAGTTTGTTATAGAAATTAATAAGGAAAGTAACTATAAAAAGTTTTAGGGGTTAATTTTTATAAAATTGGAAATTTTTAAAAGGAAAACCACTGATTCAACCCCCCTTATAACTAGTCTAGTGATCCTAAGGAACTTTAAAAATCATAGTGTCAAACTTGTCCTTATCATTCTCATTTAATCATATTTATATTCACTATATGTTAATATTATTCTCAATATTTTAATTCCTATAAAACTCCATATTGAATTAGTATTCAATTACCATTTACTCATGAATAATATCACAATTGAATCTCTAACATTAAACATTCCTCAATACTCCTCTAATCCCGGTCATCAATTTTCAACTAAAACATTGTAGTTATTAACTGTAAATGCAATTTTAAACTTATTATTTAATTTATTATGATAACTAAATATTATCATAACATTTTATCATTTATATCCTTGAAAATACATTGCATGAATTTATGTATTCATGATTATCCTAAATTACTCTTCCATAATATATAATAACTCATTATTTAGATCACCATTATTATTCCCAAAAGCCTTGGGTGTTCTTTCCCCTTTATATACCTCATTTATTCTTCATTCAACTTCATAGATATTATGAACCATTTTATGTATAATTAATCCTTATATTCATGCATCATGCTTCTTCCTTAATTTATGCAAGTATTTGAATTTACTCTATATCTGAGTGTATCACTGTATGCATGAGTGCTGCATCATCAAAAAATACTCGAGTTTCATTTCCTATAGTGTTAATGAATTGTATGCATCATGGAAGACTCATATCACATACCCTACATGTGGTGTACATGTGTCTCAAACTCACCTTGATATCAGCACCTAATAGAATATATTATTCAAGATACTTTCATTTAGATGCTATATTTTTCTCATACACACTCATTTTCATGATTTTTGGTTTCTCAACTCATCCATGGTATTAAATCAAGCATATTTCATGCATGGTAGTTATTGGAAAATCTCTTGATCAATCTTGGAACATATTTTCATGATTTATTCTTCTTCAAATGTGCTTCTCTTCTTCTTCATGTAACTGAGAACATGAAATCTTACTGAATTATTTTCATAACTATATTATGTGACTCCTTTTATTTTCCTCATCATTTGGTTTACATGCATGAAATGTGAGGTTTCATTCATGTTCCACTTCGATCCCACTTCTCATATTCTAAAAAATCATCACTATGAATTTATCATGGGATCTTATTCATGCCATGCATAAATTCATTATTTGAATACTATATAATTCAAATTATTCACAAATATGAAAAAATGATCTTATTATATCATATGACAAAATCTTATTCACTCATAGTATATTGAGGAGAGAACGATTGATTGGAATATTTATACGGTCAATTTCATTGCACTCACGGTCGATTGTATTATGTTCTTGTGAAAGAAACTTACGGTTGATTAGGATCAAATGTCATGATTGATTAAAAATAACTTCATATGGTCGTTTTCAGTTCATGTTCAATTCATGAATGTCTTACGATCAATCAAGATGATCATGTGGTCAATCCAATGGTCATGTGGTTCATTATTACATGCACAATAAATCATTCACTTTGTATGTTAAATCGTTCCAAATCAAATGGTCAATAAAAATTTGAATGTGCGATAGATTTGATGAATGTGAAATTGATTCAAATATCACAAGATCACTTAATCTCAGGTATAGAATAGCTTGAGTAACTCATGCAGTCGATTTGGTCTTCCTACAGTTTATCCGAGCTCAATTTTTTGTTGATTCAACTAGGCATGGTTGATCCAATTTAACACTTATGTTCAATTCAAGAGATTACACATAGACATATCATTAGGAGGAAGTCTATGAGTGGATGATTGTATTAATCATATAGTTTGTATCAGACGACCAATATTCTATGTGTAACATTTTAACATTGATCTATAGTATCTGATTCTCACACAGTCCTACATCGGATTAGAGATTTCTTTTTGATTCCTTGTTAACATCAGCACCTCTTGACCTATCCATATGTAAGTACCTAGGTCCAATTTGGGTTGCCTTTACCACCTCAATCACTAGGCTCACAACTCGCACTTTTCTGTGCTGGCCCACTACCACCCTTTCGCGCACCTCCATACACACCTACCTGCCTGTGGAGGCGCTCTGCCTCGACTATGAAAACGCTCATCTAGACACCCCCTTTTCCACTTAGATTGGATAATGTGGGTCGGGTTCCCACCTATGAAGTGGATGGGCTTAGTTATTTGTATGAACCATAGAGGCCCATATTTTTTTATTAAATAAAAACATTAAACACTTAGAAAGATTCTAAATAAGAAATTTAAATTCCATATAATATTTCTAATGCCAACCTTCTCCAACATGCTTCTTCTGTTAATCATCATCCAAAGAGTGAATCTTATTCATATAAATTTTATTTTATATTCAAATGCCTTCACATATTCATATATACTCATCCTTGAATGGATTCTTAAGTGTTTTACACAATATGTATCTTCAAACTCCATTAGAACTTATTTTTGACCTTAAAGAGCATCTCACCAATCATCATAATTAAATTTCATCTTCATCAAAATATAATCAAATGAAGTATTCTATCTTGAAAGCATATAGATGGATTACCTTGATCATTTTCATCACAATGATATTAAATTTACCGATTGTAAATACTCCATGCAACTTCATGAATAAACTTCCAATATTAAAGGTATCACTTCAATTCTTATATAGAATTTACAAATTAAAACATAATTATGATACCTTACTTGGGATCTCAAACCTTTTCTCAACATTATTGGGAACTCCTTATATCTTCCAATATGTTATTCTCTATCAACATTATTCTTCAAAATATTAACATACATTGAAAACAAATATAACACAACCCAAACAGGTTCAATAATCTCCCCTTTTGTATTTTTTTAATACCAACCATTAAATGTCATGTCAATATGTTTTTCCCAATTTCACATAGGATTTATCTTCTCTATCCCATTATCATTCTCATCTTATTATCTCCCCTTTATTGATAACAAATACAAATATTTTTGGGATATAGGATGATATCATTTCATTCATAGTAATGTTTCATCATTCGTCACACTCAAAGTCTACGCAAGTCATGCTCAATGCAGAAAACATGTGGGTTTGAGTTAGGCAACAAAGATATACATTTAAAAAATGAAAATGATACCAAACTATACTTATTACCATTTCTTAATTATTTCACTCATATTTTGTTCACTTGTATTCTAGTTGAAACATGTTGATGTCAATTAATAAAAATATTTCCATATATTTTCAATCTAAATTTCTTATACCACTTAATATACATATTAAAAACATTCAATTACAACTAGAAGGTTTCATTTAATATAACCCCAGAACTTCACAAAATATTCTCATTTTATTATCATTAATTAAAATAATTTTATCCCCTTTATGTTAAAAAAAATTATTAAAATTCAAGGATAAAAGAATCTATAGATATATCTTTTAAGGACTAACTCATAAGAACTTTCTAAAAAATAGATTTTTGTAAATTATATAGTTCTGGAAACTTCTCAATAAACTCCCCATTAAGGAATTATCTCCTTCTTCACATTATAAAGGAATATATTTTCTTCAAATATTATTTGATATTCTAATTGATAAATCGTACCAATATGGGGATGATTTTAGATCAATAATTTTTTTATTCTAGCTTACTCTTCATCATTAATTCCCAATTTGAGAACTAAAATCACCTTCAATTACCCATATAGTTGGAACAAAAATACAACATAAATAATAAAAGGAATAATTTGGAACCTATTTTTAACCTTACTATGATCAATATGGTTGATAATTTCTTATCAACCATGAAACTCTTATCTTTTCAGCTCCTGATTCTACAAATTTCTTCATGCATGTATTTTCATATTTCTAAGTAGTCTTGGGTTGTATGTGTGAATTTTTCTCTCTCCTTATATTATATCCCTTTTTAAAACGATTCATTAATACACATGCATCACCTAGAGCCTTACTCAAATTCTTCATGATTTATTCTTAGGTTGGTGTGACTATTATATAATTATTTTAGTTATTTCTAGCTATCTTGTACCTCCCACACAGTACTTCATTTTTTTGGTCACAATTTATGGACAAATAATCATGAAATTTGATTTATTCATGTGGAATATTTTCCCTTCCTTTACCCTTTTACTTCTCTTATGCTTTCTCTATTTTTTTTTCTTTCCAACTCAACTAGAAAAATAACAAGTAAATCATTTAGAAAATGCAAAAAATTCTTGGTTTTTCTACATGGAATCTTTATAATTTCCTCCACTAGACTAATAATATTGTTTATTTTGTATATTGATAAATTAATTGATTTATTTAGAACTATTTCATCAATTGTGAATTCCATGACTTTTTTACAAAAGTCTATGGTGTGGCCATTATTTCAAAAAAAGAAAAAACTTCTCCTATTTTGTGTGACACCCTTTTTAGATTTATTGGATTTTATTTAAACATATTTTATTTCTTATTATCATCCAAGGGTGACTTATCACCTTTCTTCATATGATTATTGGGAATATACTTCTCGTAATTCTTTCACAAGATATAATTATCTCTATTCTTCACCTTTAGTGGTCTTCCCTTATCAATTATTTTAGTTACATACTTGAATGATTTATACTTTCATGATTCTTAACTATAACAACTTACATTGAAAATACCACAAAGATCATTGGGAATTTTATTCTTTTTTGTTGCATATAGATGGATTTCGTCATCTATGGATATCTCTTCCTATCATATTTGATCCTCCTTGAAATAAGAACTATTTTTCCTTTTGGAATTAGTGGATTATAACAACAATAAAATTCCATAATCCCAAATATGTTATAGAAAAAATAATAAAAAATATATATTAGTTTAATTATTTTGAATACCTATTTTCCATATTTTGTTTCTTGTTATTTTTGAGATTTTTCACCCTTAATATGGGCTTCTTTGGGAGAACATCTCCTCATATACTTGATTCCAACCACTTAAACATGATAGTGTATATTTATCTATTTTTCTTTATTAAATTTGGTATAATTTTTGAGTTTAAAGATAATTTTTTTAAGAAAATAGATTTATAATACACATTATCTTTAGGTATGGATGGAACCTTCTCATTTTTAGCAGCTATGGATTGATCATTAGATGATCTTGGGATATATTTTCCACCAGGTGTAGGTATTTTAGATTAAGAATCCTCCTTAGAATATTGTATGAAAACAACTTTTTTTTCTTCCACTTATTGATAATATATGGCTTTATTTGCTTTTATATTTTTTAATTTTATTTCAATCTCTAAGAATTTCACACTGAGAAAACATTTCCCATGCTCCCACTGATTTCAGTTTTTACTCACAATCCTTTCTCATATCTTCAACATTTTATTCATGCATTTTGGTCTTATCTTGAAAAATTTTGTCAATCTCTTTAATATTTTTTCCCTATACTATAACTATGTTCTTTTAACTATAATTACTTATTAAAATGCATGAGTCTTTTCTTTAATTTTTTTCTTAGAATTTTCTCTCTCATGAATTATAGTAAATAAATCCATTATCAAAGCTAGAAAATCTTTCTTCAAGCTCTTCATTTATGATATTTAAGGATCCTACCTTTTTGGAGAGCCTAATACAAGTTTATATTATTTATTACAAGGCCTTCTCTAACTCATCATGATAATATTAAAAATAGATGATCTTTTCTTGCATACTTCTAAAAATGTAACAAATATGTAAGACAAATTCATTGAGGCATTTTTAAAAAAATTATTTCATAGAAGAAATTTATTCATCAAGGGAATATTTAGATGTGTTATCACTACCACTTGTACTTGATTCATCTATAAAACAATTAAAATAATATTTTATCATTTCTTTCTCTTCACGTGATAAATTGCACAATCCTAAACTATTTTTTACTTCTTTGGTGTTTTATTTCTCCATTGGATCTTCCTCTTCTATGCCTAATATATATTTGTATGACTTACAATAGGGTGAAACAACTTCACGTTCCACTTTATATAGGTGGTATATCTTCTCATCATCGGTTCCTTCAAGAGAGAAATTATTAATAGTTATAACAGAATTAACTCCACTTTGATCACCCTTAAGTATCTAAGATTCAATATTATCTTCTTTCTTATATTAGGATTCTCTTATATTATTTTCATTTTTTTCCTTTTGTTCCTAAATTTTTTGGTAGATGTATAAACCATGGCTAATAAAACATGAAACTCATAGGCTTCTTCAAATATTTACTTCATTTAGTACTTTAAAAAAACTTAAATCTTAAAAGAAATTCCAATACTTGAGAATCCAAAAATAAAGTATAACCATACTCTAATACTATTTTAAAAAATCATGTAGGTATGTGTTAAACACTGAGATGGGGGGGGGGTGAATCAGTTTTGGAATTATTTTTAATCCAATTTTACTTTTTATCCCCTTTTCACCTCTTCACCTATTTAGTGAGGGATTCCATCTCTCTCTCTCTCCCTATCACCTATTTTATCTATCATTTGGTTAATGAGAATGATTATATATAATAGTAAAATAGTACAAGTGAACCCCATGATTTGTTGATGAGGTTCGCCTCCTTAAGGACGACTTCATCCCTAGCGTATGGTGTTTTTTATCCCATACACACACTACTTACTTAATATCATCAAAAGAAGCACGAGAAAGGTTATGAACTTGTGGTTTTTATCATATCACTAACCTGGTAGAAATAAATTTTAGGTATTTATATCCCTTTGTATAATATAATAGTCTTATAATATCTTAAAGAAAGATCACCTATAATTTATTGAGTCCCACCTAGACAATATAAATTGATCTTTTTACACCCCTGTAGAAATCATATGGGATGCCTTGATGATCTCAAGACTTCTAAAATATATGAATATATTTTAGACTATATAATCAGAATATCTTTGGAGTGTATATGGTCACTAATATATGTATACCACACAATTTAACTTCTTTCATTTTTATACTTCAATGCATAAGAAATATCTTTATCATGAAACACTAGTTCTTTATTTCTCTCTCCTTTTTATTTCAATATTAGTAATATATGATGTATCAGATCTATTTCTAGACACAATATTTTGTCTCCTTGAAATCCCAATGTCAAACTCATCCTTTTCATTCTCATTTTTATTATATTTATATTCACTATATGTGGATATTATTCTCAATATTCAAATGTCTATAAAGCTCAATATTGAAGTAGTCTTAAATTATCATTTACTGATGAATAATATCACAATTAAATCTCCAACATTAATCACTCCTCAATACTCCTCTAGCCTCAGTCTTCAATTATAAAATAAAACGTTTTAGTTATTAACTGTAAATTCACTAATAAACTCAAAATTTAATTTCTTATGATAATTAAATATTATTGTAACCTTAACCCATTTATTTATTCAAAATACATCACATGTATTCATGTATTTATGTCTGAAATCAATTATTCTTCCATAATATCTATTAAATCCTCATTAAGGTCACCATTATTATTCTTGGAATCCTTGGGTTATATTTCCCATTTATGCACCTCATTTATTCTTCATGTATCTTCATAAATAATATAAACCATTTTATGAAGCATCAATCCTTAGATTCATGCATCATGCTTCTTCCTTAATTCATTCATGTATTTTAATTTATTCTGCATCTGATTCTATAATAGTATGCATGAGTGGTGCATCATCGAACTATGTGGGACTTCCATTTCCTTTTTAGTGTTAATGCATTGTATACATCATGGTAGACTCATATCAAATTAACCACATATTGTGTGTATGTGTCTCAAAATAACCTTGATCTCAACACCTAACAAAATATCTCAGTCATGCAACTTCCATTCCGATGATCTATTTTTCTCATGCACACTCATTCTCATGATTTTTAGTTTCTCAACTCACCTATGTTATCAAATAATACATATTTCATGCATGGTAGTTCTTGTAAGATCGCTTGATGGATCTTGGCACATGTTTACATGATTTATTATTATTTTAATGAGCTTCTCTTATTCTTCATGTAACTAAAAACATGAAAACATACAATATTATTCTCACAACTTCATCACATGAATCATTTTTTTAATTCATCCTTCGATTTACATGTATGAAATGTGAAGATTTATACATGTACCAGTTCTATCCAACTTCTCATCTTTTAAAAATTGATCACTATCCATTTATCATGGGATATCATTCATTCCATACAAAAAATCATTCTTCTGACACTCTGTAATTCATTTTCTCCACAAATATGAAAAACCTGAGCTTATTATGTCATATAAAAAATTATTCTTCACTCAAAGTAGATTGAAGGTAGCATAATCGATTGGAATCTTCATACAATAGATCTAATTTCACTCACAGTCAATTGTATTATGTTCTTATGGAATAAAATTTTGGTCGATCAAGTTCAAATGTCACGGTATATAGAAAATCACTTCATGCAGTCATTTTTAGTTCATGGTCGATCCATACCTATGGTGCAGTTGATCTATATGATAATGTGGTTGTTCTAAAATTTGTGCAGTCGATTATTACATGTATGGTCGATCATTTACTTAGCACAATCAATCACTCCAAAGTATATAGTCAATACACATTGTGTTGTCTTGTGACATGAATCCCCTTCAACTTAATTCCTTCCCAGTGCAACTATTACCTCCACAACATGAGACTTCTACATCAGAGTGACACTCTTCATTAGAAATAATCCTATCATGATGCAAAGATATCCTTCACATCATAACATGATCCAGTTCAGTATAAATTTATTCCTTTGTATCTTCACCAACTCCAAAAGACTCCAACTCATCCATGAGCATGTTATCAATAAATATAACCTGAAAAAATTTCTCCCATGAATGAATTACCACTATAAACTACTCATATAATACCTCTAAAGTTATAAGTATATATATAACACACCATATGATATAATGATGTTTATAAGACTACTCTAACTCCCGATGTAAGATCAATGTCATTTTGATCATTTCTTGATTGAGATCAACTCAAAACTCTTATAGCTTCCCTTTGTAAATTCAATTACTTAGGGGATTATCCAAAATTCAACACAAATTAACTAACCTCAATAAAAAATACTCTTAAATATCCTAAGGGAACATAAATATCCCCCTTTATTTTTTTTGTAGCATGAGAATCAATGAAAGATCAATGTAAGATTCAGATTTAGTTACCAACACCTCAAGTCTCCCCTTGATGATAATGACCTACAAAAAGAAACTATAGTATCTCCCCCTTATATAAGAATATCACATTTTATATTCTCCCCCTTTATAAATAAATTCAAAGGAATGAAATAGGGAAAAAACCATGAAAACTTATTGAGATTTTGGGAGAAAATACACTCCCCAAAACACTCTCGAGTACTAGAAGGCATCCTACATTAGGGAATTCATCAAGATATTTGTTACTTTCTCCTTAGAGGAAATATAATATAATAAATTCTCACCACTATCTAACTTATCATTGATGAAGTGGTACTATATCAATATTCTTGGACAAAAAATATTTCAATAAATTATTTGATAAGTTGATTTCACTTTGATCATCACACTCAATCATCAATGAGTGTGATACATTCACCCTTACATATTCGAGTTGCAACTTTATCCACATAATTTGTGTCATAGATTGAGTTTATAAAATATATTCAAATCAATTTATTCTCAATGTGATATGATTTTTATTCTTAGAGTTTCATGTAATACATCTTCCTCCAATAAATAATGCACCAATATAAGTAGATTTCCAATATCCCACATCCCCAACCCAATCGGTATCAAAATAACCATATAGATGAATTAATATGTTATTGTAATAACTAAAACTAAAATTTAGAGTCCCTTTGATATATCACAATATCCATTTCACCACTAAAATATGTGATTTCTTTTGGTTACCTTATAACCATGCACAAAGTGTAACAAAAAATACAATTTCCGATCTAGATTCCATCAAGTAAAGTGGGATACCAATAAGAATTTGAAACTTTATTTGATCCAATATTCTTCTTTTTTCATTAATGGAAAACTTATTCCCAATAAATATAGTCTTATATACCTCTCTTTATTCTTCTATGAAAAACTTCTTTAATAACTCACAAGCATACTTATATTATGAGAAAAATATACAACCTATTGTGTTTGTGACTTACAAGCCTAAGAAAAATTTCATCTCACCGACCATTGATATTTTGAAGTGTTTATTCATTTGGGAAGTAAATTCCTTACAAGTATCCTCTTTTTTTTCTAGTAAAAATTATGTCAATGACATACACAATCATTATGAGTGAATTTTTGTCTTCTCCCTTGACATAGAGATTAGAACCCACCTTACTTTTCTTGAATTTCATGTTCTTTAAGCTATTGTACAAATTTGAAGTGACATGCTCTGATAGAATAGTCAGAGAATGTCACTTCAAAATACTTGAGTATTTTGGGAGACCCACACTTGGGACACCCTTCTCCCAAGTATCTTAACTTGGGTGACCCATCACCCAAGTCTCTCTAGTTGGACTACCCTTTTACCAAGTCACTCAACATAGGTGACCCTTCACCCAAGTCACTCCACTTGGGTGAACTTTCACCCAAGGACCCCTATAATTGGAATAAAAACAATAATTATATCCCTCACTATAGATATAAATCCGTGATAGAATTCTCACTTGTGCTATGAGCCTTTGATTTCCCTTTCTAGGGTTAAGAATATTTGATAAACCTATCACTAGAGATAAGAACTAATTCACCCAAGCCCCACACATGGGTATCGACACATGGCATATACACTA
The DNA here is from genome assembly GCA_963277665.1 of Viscum album. Classification (NCBI taxonomy): domain Eukaryota; kingdom Viridiplantae; phylum Streptophyta; class Magnoliopsida; order Santalales; family Viscaceae; genus Viscum; species Viscum album. Next base: position 203,472,374 of record OY728132.1, on the reverse strand, counting down.
AGATTTGATATATTCATCTAAGTATGGGCCTCCTAATAGGTGTAATCCCCGATATTATCAATCTACCTTCCTTATCTTTTACTAGTAGTTGAGGGGGGATCATGATTGGGATTCCTTATAGGTGTAAGGCTTGAACAAATATTAAATTATTAAGTTTAGATACTCCTCATGGTTATCATTGTTAACCATGATCTGAGACACTCCTCATGGTTTTAGATTCGTTGACATCCTCCTATGGATAAGCCTTGATCAAACCTCTAATTAACCATGAGTCAAGATACTCCTCATGGTTCCAAAAAAATGGGCATCCTCTTAGTTGTAAAACCCAACCAAACCTTCAATTACCCATGAGATGAGATACTTATCATGGTTCCAAAACATGGGCATCATCCTAGGTGTAATCCCCAACAAATCCTTCAATTATCCAGGAGTCGAGATACTCCTCATGGTTATAAAAACATGGGCATCCTCCTTGGTGTAATCCCAAACCAAACCTTCAATTAACCATGGGTCAATATAATCCTCATGGTTCTAGAAATAAGGGACTCATCTTAGGTGTAAGACCCAAATCATACCTTCACCTAACCCACCTATTAGTTCAGGTATCTTAAGGCATCTCATGCGTAATACCTCCTTTCAAATCTAATGGTATACTCTCTTATGATGTGGTTGATATTCTATTGTATCTTATTTCTCACACTGATCATAACACACATAGTATTAGATATTTTCAACTACAATACCATTAGTATAGTGAAAGTGCCTCTATTTTAGGCTTCCTATTAAGGTTTAATCCCCAAACATTTATCAAACTATGTGGATTTTGATTCCTATTTTTGAAGGATATGTGAGATGCCTCTTTGAGGTTTAATCCCAACTCCAAAACACAAACCACCTCCATATATGAAAATAAACTCTAGATATCCCAACTAGTTGGATTTAAACCAAATAATCATTAATTAATAGGATAATTATTAGGAAAATATAATACTTATAGAGGTTTCCATCAAACACATGGTCTCAATTAGATCATTAAAATTTGGGTAACCAGTCACACATTGAGATTTAGGAAGGATTCCTGAATATTTTTTTTAAATTTATAAGATATTACCAGAGTTGGAAATATTACCCCTCAAAATTATATAGTAATACTGACCTCTCATCCTCTTGACCAATGCATTTTATAATATGTCACTCGAAATGTCACAGTGACCACCTAACTTTGTAAATAAGGTTCGCATTAGCTCAAAATGATTATGGGTGTGAAAAACTTCATAGTTTCCATTATAAAAAGTTTAATAATATTTTATCATCACTTAAAAGTTATTATTATATAAGGTAAATTTTATAAACTTTCTATGTGGTAGATACTATAAGAACATTAACAAATTAATGTTATACAACAGAACAATCCTCACATGATATGATATTTATTAATATTTATGTCCTTGAATATATAAGAAATAAAAAGTACAAAGTAAGATGCTTTTAGGGCACAAACTCCAAAAAAATCCTACTTACACTAGATCCAAGTACTAAAAACTTTCATCCCATTATCTCTCACATGATATTCACACTTTTACTAAGACAGTGATTTAGTAAACTGGACCACCATGTTCTCTTCCATGGAAACTCTACTAACTACAACCTAACCTCTATGAGAAAAATCCCTAAAGAGGCGATACTTCCAAAGTATATTCTTCATCTATTGATGTGGTTTTGTCTCCTTATCTAGGAACACCACTGAAGTATTATCACAATACAGTGTGATAACATCTTTATTTCCAATCATGACACTAGAAAAAGTTATGTATCCACATTACTTATTTATCCACATTAGAAGACACAATGCAATCAGACTCTACTATATAATTAGTTACCACTGATTTATTTGTGGTATTATAGCTCATAGATCCTCTATTAATGTACAAGAAATATTTTTTCTATGATTTCAGATCATTTTAGATAGTTTAGAAACTAACATTAGTATATCCCATAATGACTAGTTCCTCAGCTCCTATATAAACCCTAAACATATCCTTAATACACTTCATATACTTTAGGACATTATTTACAATAATCAAATACTGTTCTCCTAAGTTTGGGTGATATACACCTACCATACTCAAGTTATAGACAACATCAAGTTTGGTACATATCATGACATACATAATAGATCCTATCACTAATGTATAATTAATACTATTCATCATATCTATCTCTCTCCTATTATTTTTGAAGAAACATTTTCATGGAGATATTTATACCATGTGACACTGGAAACAATACCATATTTGATTGTTATATATTGAATCACTTCAGTACCTTGTCAATGTATGTACCCTAACTTAGTCTAAGAATCCTTTTAGATTTATCATGATGGATCTTTATCCCTAGAATTTAGGCTAATTCAACTAATTCTTTCATGGAGAAGAATTTTCTTAACCATGTCTTAAACAACTATAAAACTAAAATATCATTTATTATAAGTAATATATCACTGACATATAATATTAGGAAAATCACTACACTCCCACTAAATCTCTTAGAGACACATGGCTCGTATTCATTCTTTATGAAACCAAATAATCTTATGGATTAATAAAAATGAATGTTCCATGATCTAGATTATTGATTTAACCTATAAATGGATATTTATAAATTTCATACCTTATTATCATCCTTTGGAGTCACAAACCTTTCTGGTTGTGTCATATAGATATATTCTACAAGGTTCCCGTCAATGAATGTCATTTTGAAATCCATTTTACAAATATCATAATCATTTTAAACTATTATGTAAAGTAGTTTTCTAATGGATTTCGTCATAGTGACTAGAAAAAAGGATTCATAATAGCATATTCCTTAATGTTTCTTAAACCCTTTGGAAACTGATCATGCTTTATATGTATTTAATTTACTATCCATGTTTAGTTACTTCTTGAATACCCATTTTCACCCAATAGGATTTACATGCTTTGGAGGATCTACTGGAACCCAGAATTTGTTATGATACATGGAATATAATTCATAATTCATGGATTATTGACAATTTTTAGCTTATGAGCTTCTAATTAATTCTTTATAAGATATAGGTTCTATCAACTAATAATGAATTACCATCCCTGGTGACTAGAAAATCATATCTTTCTACATCACTAACCTCTCTAGTGATCCTAAATAGTACTTATATCTCTATAAAAACAACTTCCATAAGGATTTATGGGAAATTTTCCTATTCCAACTCTTATGTATCTTGAGCCTTATCTTCATTGGAGTCAATCTTTCTCCTACAATCCCTTTTGAAATGTTCTCCCTCTCAAGGAACATTGATTGTCTAGCCACTATTAACTTTTTATCTGAGGGGTTGTATAGATAATATCTCCTTGTTTCATTAGGGTGTCATATAAAGATACACTTAGTGACTTTGGGTGAAATTTTGTTTCGAGAAGGGTCCTTAAAATTCTTCGCATCCACACACATATAGATTTGAAAATACAGATTTCTCCTAGGCCCAATGTCATATGGGATTCTGTTTTAAACTTTAATTGAAACTTGGTTTAGTGTGTGTTCTATAGTTTATAATACATACCCCTAAAATTATAATAGAATACTCTCATAAATCATCATCAATCTCACCATATCTAGTAAGATGTAGTTCCCCCTTCATAGACACCATTTCACTATAGTGTATAAGGAGGAGTGAGTTGAGATTTAATCCCAAACTCCCTTAGATAATTGATAGACTCTTGGTTAAGATATTCTCTACTATGATATGATAAGAGTTACTTTATCTTCTTACCATGATTATTCTCTAATTCATTATTATATTCCTTAAATTTCTCAAAGGAATAAGACTTATATCTCATTAATTAGATAAATACATATCTTCTAAAATCATATATAAAAGTTATTAAGTAAGATTATTCACCCATATCTTTAAATAGAAAAGGTATACACACATACTTATAAACTAATTCAGGAATCTTTGTGGCCATTTCTCCCTTTCCACTAAATGGATCTTTGTTCATTTTTTCTTGAAATTAATCATGACATTTTTAAGCAGTTTCAGTTCAAAAGAATCTAAATACCCTTCTTGATATAGATTTTTCAAATGATTCTAATTTACATGACCAAGCTAGTGATTCCATAATTGGGTGTGATATGAGTTATGTAAACTTGATTTTTTATTGATTTCCTACACTTGGTTTTCATATTCTAGTATATAAAGACCATTATTAAGATGAAACATCCCATAAAATATGTTATCTTTATAAAATTAGTAGCTCTTATTTATAAAATTGAAACTAAATACGTCTATATCTAAACCAGATATATATAATGTTTTTAGTTACACTAGGATCATAATAATAATTATTTAATACTAAAATAAATACCATAAAAAAAACATGGTAGTCTCTAATAGCCAATGCAACCAGTCTTGCTCTGTTAGTAGCTCAAAGATCCACCCACCTCTAGAAACCTTCTGAAATATACTTGGTTTCTATATTTGGATACAAATGTGATCACCATAATCTATATTTAATACCTAATTTGTAGAAATGGAATGATTATATTCAATAATGAACGTACCCAAAGATTCCCCTTACTTCTTCTCTACGGTATAATTCTTCTTCCAGTGGCCCTTCTCACCGATGAAAAATATACCATGTCTTATTCCTTATCCCCCCTTGATCCTCCTCCACTTAGTCAAGTGTTGTGAAGAAGCCTTGGACTTGGTTTTAGTATTAGGGTTTTTCACCTTACCATTCCTCTTGTTTATCATAAGGATTAGAGATTTTTCATGCCTCATGTACTAATCAGACCATAAAACTAGATTTAGGAGATTCGGTACTAGCATATATATATTGTTAATATTAAAATTTATAGTTTTTTTGGAGAATATATAAGGAAGTGAAGTGATCACGAGGTTTGTGCACAATTATTTGGGTAACATGAAACCCATAATTTATATACACTAAATATAACTAATCATATTGAATACCTGCAACTTAGATCACATTACTTCTCCAAGAATTCAAGTAAAGAGTACCTTGAAGATATCATCCCTCTCTTATCTTTAATTCTCTTAATAAAGATCATAGATATGGGAAAACAAGATGTATGCATCCATGTATTTATAAAAATTCTAGATATTACTAGTCATGGATGACAACATGAGGAATTTATATTCAATTCATCATCCAAATTTTTCCACAAGATAATATATTCCTCCTCACTGGCCTCTTTAGAAGGCTTATCAGGAACTAGGGACTCCAATATTTAAAACATACTCTCTCGAAATAGTATAATGTGCAAGTTTTTATACCAATATTGGAAGTTTGATCCAATTAAGATATTTTATTTATATAATATTTATTATAGAGATAATGTTGAGCTCAAATTACTTTCCATTTTCTACAACAAAACTAAGAATATTTTATCAAATTTTCTTGATTAAAAAATAAGATGTAATAAATTTTATTTATTTGGATCCCACTATTTTATCAAATCCTAATAAAATTCACCATTGGATTAAAAATATCATGTCACATAGATACTATAGTGGAAAGTATATATATTTACCTTCTCATATACTAGGTTAGGATTTGATCAAATTATTCTTAGGTATTTAGGTAGGTGGTCTGACCAACTACATGAACTCATAGTTCCTTGAGCTGTTGAGTGGACTCCCAAAAATTTAAATCATAGAACCAAATTTACTCAAAACTTTTCACGAAGTTACACCAAGTCTTTCATGATAATATACGCTTTATTCTAACTTGTTTAAGTCAACCCAAAACTTTCACTATAAATTTTCGATAAATAAATGTTTTTCGATGAAGGTCAGACCAAAACTTAGATCTATCGTTTCATTCTAAATCAAGTATTGGAAGAATTTTCTAACTAAATATTCTCTTAAGGAATTTTTTTAATCTTATGTATAAATATTCTTTGTTTTATCCTTTAAAATCTCATTAATATCATGTGGATTTTATATACTTACTTTTTTGATGCTTGTAGTTTATTTTTTTAATGATCACAAACACTCTAATGTGTTTGTAAATTGTTTTAATAAATTTCAATAGTTTTTATAGTTTTTCTATTAATTTTTAGTAGTATGAAGTCAATCATCCTAAAGATGACTTCAAAGTATGCTCAAAAGACTTTTTCCAAGTCCCATGTAGTAGTGAAGCATTGGCCGACTGGTAGAAGTGCACCGGGTAGCTAGTATATCACATAGATATTAGCATTACCAAAAGTACTCCCATTTGTAGCCAGTGGAGGATCTAGAGTTGAAACAACTATTTCATTTCACATCAATTATCTAGTGGCATTGAGCAGCTAACTGGTGGCAGCATTCCAAAACTTTTCCGGATGCTTTAATGATGGTCAAAATTGGTCCTTCTCAGCTATTAAAGATATGGATTGACCTTGGACGACCTTATGATCCTATGAGAATATAAATAGAGGAAAATAGTGGCATTTATCATCATCCAAATGGTGTGTAATACCCAAGAAATGTTTTTTAATCTTCAACACTAAAGTATTATTCCTCCGTCTACATAGTTCTTAAAAGTTTCATTCATTCTTATCCTTTCCCAAATAAGTTCAAAGAGAAATTCATCCATTGGAATCAATATTATCAAAGACACACAACCAAAGGTGACACAATATTCATTTATTTTATTCAAGTACCATCAATATTCATTATTTCAATTATTTATTTATACTTTCTTAATATTCCTCTCTCTTCTTTAGCCTTTGTTATTTCTTATATAACCTTATGGATCTCTCTCTATAAATTTTAATTTCTCTCTCTCCCACACCACCATTCATCATCTTATGTTTTAGTGAGAGTTGATACAACTTTATTACTATTTTTTCAATATTAAAACCATCTATTTTCTCCCTCATCATTATTGGTTTCTTACTTTCTCCATTCAAAATCAAGATTAATCTTGGTTTCTTGATTCTATATTCAAAATCAAGTGATTATTTTTCTAGTTATTGGTTCCCGTTAAAACCAAGGTACTTTTTATTTTTTGATTCCTCATTTCTATTTAAACCAAGGGATTATATATACTCTCAATAATTCTTGAGGGAGGTAGGCATAGGGTCACATTGTTTGATATTTCTAAACTCCATTACCAAAGAGTTGCTTTCTATTTACTTTCCACATTTACTTTTCCACCATGCTTGTACTTAATTGTTTTATTCCCACTATGATTTACTTTTATTATTTCAAATTATTTCATGATACTATCTTATATTTTATAAAATAATTTCAAAATAATTTTAATTTTAAATTTCCATTTTCTTGTATCACTTTAATTTTTTTAAAGTAAATTTACCCCTATTTCTTTAAAAGTTCATTTTTGATAATATCAAGGGGGGGGGGGGTGATAGAGGAAAAAGGATAAAATAATGTTGTATGTTTTCAAATGGAATTTCATCAAATGGGATAACATTGTTTCAAAGTAACACAAAGGGGAATACATGGTTTCATAAATTTTGGTAACTACTTTCTTTTTATCTTTTCCATCATTCTTATCTTGATTTTTATATCAAGTGTTTGTGATCATCAAAAAGGGGGTGAATGTTGACTATAATTTTTTATTTATTTTAATGATAAAAAACACTATAATGTGTTTTAAACTTGTTTAAATATGTTTCAAGTTATTTTCTAGTGTTTCTATTGATTTTTAGTGGATGTAAGAAAACCGGACTAACGATGGCTTCAAAGTAGGCTAAAAAGAAATTTTACAAGTCCCATGTAGGAGTGAAGCATTGACCAAATGGTAGGAGTGAAAAAATTAGTTGATACAACACATAAATCTTATAATTTTCAGTAAAACTCCACTGGCTAGCTGATGGAGCCTCATCTAGTATCTGATAGATGATCAAGAGTTATAGAAACTATCACCTTACACATCAAATAACTGGTGGCATCGAGCAACTAACTAGTGGAAAAATTCTATAACTTTTTTGGATTCTGTAATGATGGTACAAATTGGTCATGTTCAGATCTTAAGGACATGGGTTTACCTTGGATGATCTGAGCATCATATGAGGCTACAAAAAGAGGATAAGGGAGGCATGGATCATCATCTGAATAGTGTTCAATACCCAAGAAACACTCTCTGATCTTCAATTCCCAAGGATTATTCCTCCATATTCAATGATATTCAAAGTTTCTTTCATTATCATCATTTCATAAATAATTTTAAATATAACGTTATCTATGTGAATCAATATCATTAAAGTCACACAACCAAAGGCAACACAAGCTTCAAAAAATTTCTTCAAGCACTATAAATCTCTATTTATTTGATTCTTTCTTTATGCATTCTTAATCATTCTCTATATTCTTGAGCCTTTATAATTTCTTATATAACCCCTTTAATCTCTCTCTATCAATTATAATTTCTCTCACACACACCTCAATTCATCTTTTTATCTTTTAGTTATAGTTGAGATGGATTTTAATGGGTTTTCTAAAAGAAAAACCATACGTTTTCTCCCCTATTCTCATTATTGGTTTTATTATTTTTCTGTTCAAAATTAAGGGAACTCTTGGTTACTTACAACTCTGTTCAAAAGAAAGGGAATCTTTTTTTGGTTATTTTTTACTGTTAAAACCAAGGGACTTTTTCTTTTTTGGTTCAGAGTTTCTATTAAAACCAAGTGTTTATATATCCTCTCAAGCCTTCTTTAGGGAAGTATATTTAAGGCCACCATGTATGTTATTATTTAACTCTATTATTATAGCGTACCTTGTCTATTTACTTTCTAAATTTACTTTTCCACTACACTTGTGCTTAATTTTTTTTATTCCTTTTACAATTTAATTTTATTATTTCTAATGCTTTCATAATATCATATTATCTTTTATTACATCATTTCAAAAAAAAAAGTTAATTTTAAACTACTATTTTATTTTATCACTTTAATTTTAAAAATAAAATTCATTCCCCTCTTGAAATTTTCCTACTACAACCAACATAATTAACCATGTATGATAAAATAATTTACACACAATCCATTTATTTTTTTCACCTTAGAATGCTTGTTAATTTTTCTCTTTTATATGATCATGTTTAAACATAAAATAATCATAGAATCATATAAATAAATAAATAACCATTCTATAGACAAAATAAAATAAAAATTTGGTATGTATAGCGACCCAAGATTAACATACATTGATATTACATCTTTTTAGATGAATATTCAGTACATTTCAAAAAAATATGCCCAAGGACTGTAAAGTTTAGTGTCTTTGGAAACATGAAAAAAATATATTCTATCCTAGTGAAAGATCTTCAATATCTCCAATAAATATCTCCACCTTTAGTACTTCTACCTAAAACCTTTCTTCATAACCTGTGGAAATGAAACATAATAAAGGGGTGAGATCAGATACTCAGTAAGAGTAAATAAAGGAAATGCATAAGTATAACATGAAAAAAAGGGTATGGAACTTGAGTATAATATTTTAAGATCATAACCAAAATATTAGAGATCATAATAAAGATTGTTTGTTCATAAGACATGGATCATAATATAATTAGGAGCATAAGTCATGAAATCATAACATAGGAATAAGACATGGAATTTTTGGCATGCACATTGGTTTATAACATTCTGAACATGTATAAGTAGAAATAGGTTCAATCATTAAATTAAGGACATGAAATCAGGCCCCACATCAACTTATGGACATGCAACATGGTCTATGCATAACATTGTGAATGTGTAATTAGTTTAATGCATAAACTTATGGACATGAAAAAAGGTCCATGCATAACATTGTGAACTTGTAATCAGGTTCACGCATAACATTGTGAACATGTTACCAGGTTCATGCATAAAATTATGGAAATTAAACTAGGTCTATGCATAAAATTGTGAACACGTGATTAGGTTCACACATAACATTGTGAACATGTAATCAGGTTCATACATAAACTTATGTACATGCAACCAGGTCAATGCATAACATTGTGAGTATGTAATAAGGTTCACTCATAACATTGTGAACATTTAACTAGGTTCACATATAAACTTATATACTAATGATTCATCCATCGTTACCCAATGCATTGGAGGGAGATATAGATTCAACCCAAGACATAAAAAAATCATGCATATGAATGTCACAATATTATAAATAATAATCATATTGTAACCTATGAAATTAGATAGGCATAATGAACATTTAATCATATAATTACCTATATAAAATTGGTAGGTCTCATAATCACCACCCATGAAAAGAAGTGGGTTTCAAAAGCATATAACCCATGAAAGAGAAACGAGTTTCATAAACATCACGCCATCAAAACATTAACCATTCATAGAAATAATATGAATATAATAATTAAATAATTTCCATAAAAATACATTAGTAACACTATAGGATGTCATCTTAGATGGGAAATAATTTGGAAAGATCTTTTAAAAAACACTTATTGAGGAAAATATCATTTCTTCTTTGAAAATTTCATTTTTAAAACATAAAACCTTTTGGAATCCATTTCCTTGAAAATAAAATTAAAAACTTATTAATAAGGATTTGAAAAAATTTTAAAAAATTTTTCTTTGAAAACTTATAAATAATTCTTGAAAACATTTAAAACATTTATTAAAGATAAAACATTCTTGAAAACCTTTTTTTAAAATATCTTTGAAATCTTTTAAAGGAATCTTAGAGAAAAACCATAAATTTTTTGAAAACCTTTTTCATTGAAAACCACATTAAAAACAATAAATGTATATAATATTAAGAAAACATTTTCCCTTTAAATTAAACTTGTAAACATACAATGGAAGCTTTAAGGAAATGATGGTTGCAATGGTGGTAGGTCCATACATGCCAAAAACATTCTTTTTTTTACCTTAAATGTTTTGAAAAATGCCTTGATAGGGAAAAAAAGAAGATTTATTCTAAGACCATAGAAGGTAAAACATTGGTGAAAATTTACTTTAACATCATATGATAAAATTTAAACCTTTTTTAAAGAAATTTTTAGAAATCATGGTTTTGAAAGAACACATATTTTCGACCGAGAGGAGAAATAAAGTCAATTTTTTATTAATTTTTTTTATTAGTTATAAAAAGTAACAAAGAGTGGAAAGAATAGTAATAATACATGAATATATTATGGAAAACTATAGGAGAAGATAATTCATGGGTGTTATTGATATATGTATCATGATATTTCATGAATTGAAGCATAATCATAAACAATCTCGATAAATGATGTGATTGTTTCAATAGACTCTTACCACTTGGTAACTTAGAATCTTACACCCCATGTAAGAAAATAAAATTTAATTAAGATTATAATATCATGAAAACAATATTATTCATGATATAACATTTCAAATGGTAGTTTATACACCACAAAATAAATGTGAGTGGTGAATAAGGCATGTATCTCACGATAATAAAAGGTGAGATGAAATTCCCTTAACTTTTGTCTTGAATCTCTTCATACTTGTACAAAACACCTGTATAATAAATATAAATTTATCATAAATCCTTTATTGAAGAATATTATTATATATAATACCATATATGGTTTTATTATAACCTTATATTACCCTCTTGTTAACAATCCTATGTTAAGGTTTTACTTCGAGTAATATTCGTTTTATTCTTCGCATGTGTCTTAATTTGTTTTATCTTTGGTCCTTATACTTATATAATGATTTTAAGAATTTACACAATGATATAAATTTAATTTATATTCATTATATTTTTATTATAATAATCTATATAATATAGAAGTATGAAATAGAATACACCGTTTATGGAGATAATAAGCCATACATACACATGAATGATGATTTCATTTTTATTGTCGTATTAAAAGAAAGAAGGAAAAATAAATAAATAAATAAATAAATAAATATATATTATAATTAAAGTAGAATTATTATTTAATATATATCATATAATTTCACTAAACACATTCTTAATACATTCCATGTAGTATTTGAATGAATCACATCGCTTTGAGGGGGGAAATAGTCCACACTTCCTCAAACAAAATTATCGTATTTACACAATGTGGAAAGTATAAATATATTTGTTGTAAAAGGATTAAAGAAGATTAAATACATAATAAATATAAAATATAACATATATAAATATATATTCCATCATAATTTTCTCCATGATACGTGGTAAATGAAAAATAAACAATCATCGTTTCGTGAGGTGGTAGTTTGCCGTACACATAATATAGCATCCCACTATTTTATTTCATAACTTTTCATTAAATTTTACAAAAAAAGGGTCTTTAAAGTCTAGTGTCTTGGAAATCAGGAATAAAAACATGAAAACTTAAACACTCCGTTAAATACCCTTGAAAATATTCTTGAAAAGTTCAACCTATGTATAATTACTTCATCTCATAACCTGGAGACATACAATCAAAGGACAGGGTGAGCCGAAGGCCCAGTAAGGAATGCAAGGGAATTAGTTTACTTGTGATATCAATAAGAACTTGATGAAAAACATAAAGACATGAACAATGGTAAAAGGGTCATATAATAATAAAAATAACATGAATAATAACTTGAATATGCATCTTCAACATTTCATTTATACATTTATGAACATATCACCAAGTTTCATCCCCAATGTGTCATAAAAATTACCAAGGTTATTCACCAAGGTATCGTGAAACTTGTCATCTCTAGAGATTAATTCTTTACCTAATGCATTGGAGTTATATTAGGTCGCACCCTTAATATGTATTTACTTTCATGTGATCCACACATATCATAATCAAACATTTCATAAATAACCCATATAGAACAAAAGAAATGGGTTTCATTTCAAAATCATGAAGTTTTAAAAAGTACTTAAAAATAAGATCATTATGTCATTTATAACCCATGGAAAGGGAGTGAGGGTTATATTTATGTCAATTATAGAATCAAATATATAATTTTTTTTGTATTTATGAACACCCATAGAAATTAAATAGGTCTGGTTATTCACATAAATAAAACAAGAGGATTTCTTGAGAGAAAGAGAGAAATTTTGAGATGAATTTTCTACAGTATAACGACTATATAACATGGTTTTAGAAAACAATAAAAAGAGAGGGTAAAAGGGTAACCCACTAATAAATAATTAATATTAAAATATAAATACAGAATTAATATGGATATAATAACATGGTATGCATATTTTAATTACATACCACATGAAAAGGAAACTTGAAAGGAAAGAGAAGATGTGATTTCTTTTACAAGAATTTCAGCAGCATAACGGAATCACTTAAAAATTCAGAAAATCAATTGATGAGAGCGGAAAGGGTATCTCATAATTTTGAAATAAAATTTACAATAGTAAAGATATAAAATAACAATCCCCCACATAATAAAATGGAACTATAAGACATAACATAAAGGAAGTCATGACTTAAAAGAGGAGGGTGAAAGTTCCCTTACCGATTTGGTAACTTTCAAAACGTACACCCCATGAAAGAAGGATCATATAAATAATATGTAAATACCCATAAATTAAAATATATTACACAAATAGTACACTAATGGGTAGTAAATACACCATACAAAAGGAAATAGTGGCAAATATACCATGAATCTCACAGGAATAAGAAGTGCACATTGTATTCAATCGAATCGTATGACCAAAAAGTACTAAAAAACAAAAGAATCATAGAATACCATGAATATAAAGATAATCCTGATAATATATATCCAATTTCAGTACACAATATATCACTTGCTACAAATCAATGACGAACAATGGAAATATCATAGAATTAAAAGTGAGATAAGAATCCCTTACCATGTTGTAATCAATAGAGTCGTATGAAAAAAAGTTAATAACCACCAAATGATTCATAGAATAACATCAATATAAATAGAATAATTATAATATATATCAAATTTCAGTACACAATACAGTACATGCAATAAATTAGTGGCGAACAATGGAAATCCCACAGAATTAAAAGTGAGATAAGAATCCCCTTACCTCGTTGTCCAACTTGACTCGCTCGTATGTTCCTTGTTATTCATGAATAATAAACTTAAGTTAATATATACTTTATTAAGAATATTTTTCAATTTTTTTATTCATTTTATATTAATTATTACCTTTCTATAACAATTAGTTAATTATTTGAGCTCATATCGTACATTTTGTCAATGTTCAGAACTTGAGTAAAAAATGAACTTGTTATAATTATAAATTGTCCATGTGGTCAAAAGTACATTATCTCCAGAATGATATTCATCATTCAGATGTCATAAATATCATATATATTCAGTATATATATGTATTTATAATAGTACATAACATTTGAAGATAATAAATGAAATGCACCGTTCATGGAGACGGTAAGCCATACGTATGCATGAACGCTATTTTAATTTCTATTTCATATTTTAATGAAATGAAAACATAGTGATTAATAGGTATATTATAATTTAAGTATAATATTTATGTCATATATGTTACATATTTTCATAAATTTTATCCTTTATACGTTCCACGTATGGGATGAACGAGTCATATCACTTTTAGGGGGCGGTAGTATGCACTTCCTCTAATGAAATTATCGCATTTACCCATTTTGGGAACCATAAAGGTATGCTATAAAAAGGAAAATAAATAAGAATAAAGAAAACATAAATATAATATATATCATATATAGGTACAGTTCCATCATAATGGCCACCATGAGAGGTGGTAGAAGATAATTGAACAATCATCGTTTCATGAGGTAGTAGTTCACCGTCCACTGAAACAGTATGTTCTTTACCCATTAGATGGAGTTGTGTGTAAGTTTAGCTCGAATAATTATCATAAAAAAATACTTTTATATTGAGGATACTGGTGTTTTTATAAAATAAAGGAATAAAAAGAGTTTAGGGGGTTGGAGAAGTAAAATAAAACAAAATAACTTAAGAGAAGATGTTACCTTTAAATCGGGTAACTCCCTTTGGTTTGAACCAAAAGGGTTTCTTGAAGTACTTTATGCCTAAGGTAAGGCTTCTAGGATTAATAGAGGGATATTCGGAGATTATTGGATCAGAGGTTGGATGAGATAAGGGCTTGAGAAGTGTGAGAAATAGGTAGGAAGTGAGGGATTTTTATAAGGGAGAGGAGGGGCCCTTTTGGAAAGTTTAAAAATATTATTTTATTATATAATGATTTTCGGTTTATAAAGGTCCAAAAACCATTAAAGTCTAAGATAAGGTGGCCCATGTTCGAAATAAAATCATCCAATAATAATTGGACAGTTTTTTGATATTTTTTAAAATTTTATCTTCTTATTTATTTAAATCATCCATTAATGACATAAACATTGCATCATCATTATGTCATAAATAATTTTATTTATTTTATGTATAAAAATTATAAAAAAATACCATAATGTAGGAAATATTTTTAGATTTTAAATTAATATTTATAGTTGAAAATATACCTTATATAACCCCAAGTAAAAATTGTTTTAGTAAAACATGATTTCTTCAAATTCCATCCATTGACTAAAACAATAAATCATAGTGTGAGAAACAATAATCAAAGAAAGAAACTATATAATCATGAAAAATAATTTATTTGATGTTTAAATAATTAAAACTTATTTTCAATCCATGAAACCTTATGTTTGACCTATTTAATTCATGGTAATCATTTATTTAAATCCTTCATAATGGTTCATAAAGAGTTTTTGAATTTCCAAAACATATCCCCCAGGTGTGTAAAATTAGGTGCACAAAAAGGCCCATTGTTATGCACCAAATGAAGACCGAGTCAAATATTGATACACCCTTTTTGTAGTTATTACCCCTAGGTATAAGTTTACCAAATACACATTCAATTCTAGTATCTAGATAGGTATTTAATTTCTTTGAAACCACTAACTCTACCCTTTACTAAAATTCCATAACATTTTCCTATAATTTTACTTATCCTTAGAATTATCCCTAGGGTTCTCATTAAATTTTTATCATCCTAGTTCCAAAGGTTTACTGAACCATGCTCTGATACCAACTATAGTGACCCATATTTTTCATACATAAATATTAAATATTTATAGATGAATATGCATTATATAACATAATAATCCATGATAGAATCATATAGGCCTATTTTTTTTGAAAACTTGGATACATATAAAACTAGTTCATAGGTGAACTAAATAATCTCCCACTAAGTCCTTAATAACTAGAACCCTTCTTATACATATGATACATAATACCTTTCTTCATAACATGGGGAGAGGAAACATAAGAAAGGGTGAGCTTAGATGCTCAGTAAGGGCAAGAACATGGGTGGTTATCCCAAGTATAACATGTTATGAATATATTGTTGGATAGACTTGACCTAATATTTTCTATACTTATGTGTTGGACACAAATTTACCATACATGTTAAAATAAAATAAAAAATGTATCACATCGCTTTGTGGAGCCGATAGTCCACACGTACACACGAGAAATGTTATTGTTCTTCAATGAATTTGAGTGTAAAAAGTAGATGTGATATCATAATTTTATGAGTATAAATATTTCATAAATATCATATATAAATATTAAATCCATAATTATCTCCATATTTGAGAGGCAGTGATGGAAAATGAATTACATCATTTCACGAGGCAGTAATCCGTTGTATATATGATCGACAATTTCATTTCCCATTTGACATAGGAGAAGATGGATATAGGTTATTCCATTAAAATAATAACATATTAGTATATTGGATATAATTATGTTATTATATCATCATATTTTAATAATATTTTAAAGAGGTGGAATAATAAATGAATAAAAAAATGCTTTGTTAAGAACGATACTTCTTCTTCAGAAAATCTCCTTAGGTTTGCACCAAAATCCTTATTAAGAGGGTTTAATAATAAAAATAAGGCCTCTAGGATGTGGTTATGAAATTAAATAATGAATTTGGGTAGGTATTTGTGGAAAAAAATACCGTTTAAGTGTGTAGAGTAGAGGAGAGGTGTACCCTTTTATAAGTGGGGGAGAAGACACACTTGGAATTTTTGAAAAGAAAAAGTTATACCCACATTTTACACATTCCAAAGGAAAAAAATGGATAATTTTCAAATTTAATATTATATAATTTCAAAATATTTCCTTAAAATAGTAATTGGACAAGTTTTTAAGTCATTTTATCCATTATCCTTTTAGTTTAACTTATAGTAAACCCATTTTAACCTTAACCACGATAATTGATTTTTACTATTTTTACTATTAATTATGAAAAAATTAAGTTGGAATTATTATATATTATTAATTATTATTATTAAAAATATTGAATCTATTTTACCAAATTTAATTTATAGAAGTGTCAGAATTTAATTTTAAATTAAACCCACAGACGTGATGAAAAATCAGTTTTTCAAAGATTTTTTTTTTCATAAGTTTAAGATGTTTTATATCAAAATTGCACATAAAATTTATAACATTGAACTAAATTGGATTTATATTAATATAATTGAACTAGTATTACTTTTAAAATCATATTTAAACAAAATTATACTTGTAAATGAAAAATCCAATTTTTAATAAAAATCAGTATTTTTCACTATTAATTGAAAAATTAATCTTTTTAGAAAATTATCAAAAATTCACTATAAAATAATTTTGAAGCATTGATTTTAAAAAATAATTTAATTTTTTAAAATAAATTTCCTAAAAGTAGAAAAATTTACTTTTATTGTTTTTTCACAAAAAGTAATAAAAAACATTTTTTTGAGAAAAAGTATTTTCAAAGCATTTAAAGGGTTTACTAAAAATTATGAACTTTTTTATAATTATACTTAATTTTAAAAATTTGGTCATTCCTATTAATAATTCCAAGTTTAACATCTATGTTATAAAGATAATGTTTAAATAATAATATTAATAGTATATTTTGGTTTATTAAAATTCATTGTTGCATGTAACACAAGATATAAAAGAAATTAAATTTATTTGAAAAAATTATTTCATAAAATATCATGATGTAAAAAACACACTTAGGGAATTAATGTGTATTATTCATGGGATATTATGTTTTATGAGATGTTTATGACAATTAATCATTGTGTAATCATATCTGGACCTTGTTACTCGGCTAACAGTTAATAAGTGACATATATTAATTATATGTTGCATACTTTGATCACATGGATTCGACAATTCTTATAGGGTAAAAACGTGTGGGGTTACATGAAATTTACACCAAATACACATCATTTAACACTTTTAAGCTACATGCTAATTGGTAGTCAATATGTGACATGTAATGATGTCACATATGGTTCTCCCACATGATGTGTTATGATTTTCACAAATAATATTAGTGTGGTTAACCATGGAAATACAATGTGTATGTTTTATTTACACATCAGGTATTAGTGTCCCATAACTAGAATTCTTAGCACCTCTAGATGGGATCTTTGAGTGTTCTTCATATGTTCTTGGTTTGTTCTTGGTCAGATGAAATTGAGTGATGATATTATCTTTACATTCACATTGAGAAGGAAAATTGAAAATAATTAACTGAAAAAATAAATATATTATTAAATTAATAAATAATAAATAATTATATATTAATATGTGACTGGTGTGATACCACTTAAAGGTTCTGAGATGTATCATAAGCAGTCAGCTTTGTTCCTGACAATGTTTTTCATCAGTTTATTCAGATTAAATATTTATAATTGAAGACAAACAGAACTTCAAAATATTCATAGAGAGGATATTTAAACATATAATTTATAATTAATTTATTGACAAGAATTAAATCAACATGATATTTATTTATTTATTAAAGAATATATTTGAACTTCTTGTCATACCATCATTGCAATGAAGTATCTAAATAAGAATACCTATAGTGGCATCTACACTACTCAAGGGACCTTATAATGTCATCATTGGAACTCTAGGTGATAGCATGGAAGATCCAAATGTCTTACATCTTTTGTCATTGATCACAATAAAAAATCATGTCAATATTAAATGATACTCTCTAGTTTTCTCAATCTTGAGATGGAGGAGGAATATGATCGACTCTCATTCTTGAGAGTGTTATTGAGAGAGCTCCCCTCATTCTTGAGATAATTTCTCTTGGGAATATGTTTTTTTCACAACAATTCACTTAACCCTAGAAATGATATATGTCAGGTTATATACTTAGATTTAAACAATTTGTTATTACAAAAAGGTCCTTAACTAATTTATTTATTCTAAGTAAACCCATCACATAATAATAATAATAATAATAATATATTTTTCATGATGGATGATAACTCATTGATATAAAACATAATTTATAAACAAACAAACAAATATTTATTTAAATTATATAAAATAAAATATATCATTTCATCTAGACTCTTAAAACGACCCTCTAATCTTCCTAATCACTTATATAAACTTGAATAATAAGTATTTATTTAAATAAATAAAAATATATATATTATTAAATAAATAAATATTAAATTCACTAATTGGAGAATAAATATTTATTCAATATTTAGTTCACATATATTTCAAACTAAAATAACTGGTGGTTAAATTTATGTAATAAATATATCCGAAATAATTATTCTTCTTTGGTCTTGAGAATATTACTTATTCTAATATTAAATTAAAATAAAATTTAATTAAGAATTTGGATACACTTAGTGTATGACCCTCTAAGACTATTTATTAATGAAATTAGATGAGTTATCATAAATTATAAGATTAGAATCTAGAAACATGTTAAATATTTCATAGAGAAATAAATTAATATCATTATGAAAACAAACTCGTATGATTGCTTACCATGTAATATAATCCATTTTTATTGACATATCATCAAGTAGGTTTTATAATTATGTCATCAACCTATATGCTTGACATATATTTCTTTAACAACCTAAAATGAACTTGTTGATAAACTAGCATGGTAATGGACTTAAATAGGAATTTCTATTTCAATCAAAGGCTATAATATATATACACCCACTGAAACAGAAGGTAAAATTCCTTTCTCGACTTATTCTTTAATGACATATCACTTATGATGTACTCAACACATCCTACCATGTTGAGAGTATATGTCATCACCGTTTTCATTAATACATCCAAGAATATGATTAATGATATACATTAATAATAATCTCAAGTTTAAAGACCAATTAAAACATCCACATATAGGAATATGAAATTGCACATATAACATGTGAAATTACTATTAGTGGGTATTTCTTTATAACCTCCTCCCTTGAATATTATCAAGTGAAAAACTTCATGAGTCGAAACTTCATCCACTTATGAGCATCCAACACCCAATAATATAAACATTAATTATGTCCTTTTAGATGATTTAATCTAAACCATAGGAAATATGTTTAAGAATATTTTCTTATCACTTCAGGGTTCTCATTATAGTAGATAATTTTTATAAATTTTCGATGAGACAAATACTCTAAGTACATTATCATATTAATGTTATAAAAAATAACAATCATCATGTGATAAGATATTTATTAATATTTTGTTCATTTAATATATAGGTAAACAAAAGTATAAATTAATTTGGTTCTAGGTCACAAAATATAATGGTTGTGGTATATTTATGTTTTGGTTTTTTCATTTTATGATATTACTTGCATGAGGAATTTTTTATTCATTATTGTGGAGTTAATGGGTTGTTCCTTATCTTTTCCTATGAATCTTGAGGGTAATGCCTCTCATATGAGAGTGTTATATACCATTGGTGCTAGTCCCTAACTAATGGATTATTGGAGGTGGGTTTCAAGGGACACTCTTTTCTTCACTATCGATCTAGGAGGGGTACCAATGGGGGAATTCCATATAAAGTGGTATCAATTTTTTTGGTTGAGAGATCCTGGTGATAAGAACTAGTGAGAATTTTATGGGTTGGTAGGTTAACAATATTAGTTGAAATTAGTATATGATGTAAGAAAGGGAGACCAACTATGATATAGGTGATCAGGGCCACCCATGATCTGACACAATGAACTTAAGTTTACTAAACACACTAAGAGAAGCAATGTTATTTGCAGGGTAGAGACCTAATTAAGGATCATGAATAATTATTGTTTGTATATGTGGTTAAATTGTGTAGATAGTGCTAATTATAATGAAACTTAATTAATCAATCATAAATATTCAATATTATAGGTTTTATAAGTCCTTAACCTTTTATATTTTGTAGGCATAACCATTGGTCGATATACCTATCAAACTCATGAAAATTAATTTCAACAAAATACACCATAATATATCTATAGATTTGAAGTTAAAGAAGATCATACTTGGAGGAACATTCTTTGTGAGTTCTAGTGTCAGGGCCTATAGAAGTATGAGAGCTCTATTTTTCATTCGGTGATCGAGTCTTGGTTGGAGGATATGTATATTGCTTTTGGTTTAATCCTTGTTATGAGGAAGAACTAGATTCTATTAGTTTTTAGTATACTATAAGTGGATACTTGTTAGTAATGGGTTTTATTCCTTAGTGATCATGAGGAGTCAGAAGATCCACGGGATAAGTTTCATGATCAATTCTAGGATGAGTTACTTTATTTAACTATGAAGGTATACTGTTAATGGGACATGATTTATCTTTACCAAATGAGTTCCAACATGTGAGAGTTTAGAATTTAGTTTAAAAATATGCCGCATTATTCTTTAAACATTATTCCAAATGAAGAGCCTAGTATGAGGCATTTTGAAGAGGCGTTGCATTCATAGATACAGTTTCAGGTTACCCCATTAATATTCTTAACATTCCTTGAATTTATATAGAAGTTAGTGGTTATTGAGAGGTAAATAAATCAAATAAAATCTTCATTATATAGAGTTTATTAGGACTTACCATGGAGAAAACATATGATCATAGGTTCTCAGTTTCTTGATCATCTAAAGTTTCAGACAACAAAGAGTCATCTTTAACTACCTTCATCTCATTTAATTAGATTTGGAAGTTTTTAGATCCATTCCAAGATATTATATGTTATTTTAAAATATTTCAAATCTCATAGACACCATAAGATTAAATATATGAACTTTCTTAGTATTTAGTGTGGAGCTGGTGGTCTACTTCAGGTTCAGATCTTGTTGAAGTATCCTATAAAATAACAATAATAGTATCAGAGCACTTTGGGTTTTGACCTAATTTAAGTATATAGATTTGGTAGAGTACAACCACATGATGTACCTCATCATCAGGGACATAGAAAAAAGAATGATCAAGGAAGATGTAGATATCAGAGCCATAAAGGTCATGGAGAAGGATGTAATTAGATATATATCATAGAGTTTCTAACACCAAGATAAAGAGACATTATAAAAGGTAAAATATATCTATATTTTATTAGGGTTCATGATTTTTTTAATTCAAAATCTATTTAATCCCTCATTTCACCCACCCTAGTCCAGGATCTAGGATATGAGGTGGATAAGATTCTAGTGCCCTTGACATTGACTATTACAGTTAGAGGTTGACTTATCTTGTATGATGTGTGTAGAGATTATGAGCTAATGTTAAGAAAACATCAGTCTTTGGGAGACTTCCAATGTTTATGGATGTAGTATTATGATGTCATTATTAACATAGATTGACTTTATTCTGTTTAAGTTATCATTGATTTATTTAGGAGGTGAGTAAAATTATTCTTTGTTTATGTTGAGTATACTATGTTCATTGATGATTAAGGCCATAAGATGGGTTATATAAATGTTTAATACTTATCCTATATAGTGTAAAATCTATTTTTGAGTTCAATAGAGGTTCATATAGTATTTTATAGGGTTATAGAAGTGCACCCTAATGTTTTCCATAAATTGGTTGTAATACTACCCCTCGACATGAAATCAAGTTTTGGATAAAATTACAGTATATTATCTCTCAGATATTGATGTCTCCATATAGTGTGTCTCCCTCTAAGTTTAGAGAGTTATGGATTTAGATTAATGAACTTATATATAGAGTAAAAAATCAAGCCTTGTGTGTTTCCTTTGGGTTCTATGGTCTTGTTCATGAAAAAGTATGATGTCATTATATGACCGTGTATCAATTATCATTGCTTGAATTAGGTTAAAGTGAATAATAATTATCCCATTTCATGTATTGATGATCTATTATATCATCTAAATGGAGCTAGCTAGTTTTCAAAGATCTATTTTTAGTTACGATATCATATAATGTAGGTGAAGTATGAAGATATTCTAAAGACCACATTTAGGTGACATTATAGGCATTATGTGTTCATGGTAATGCCTTTAGGAATCATGAATAAAACATCTAGGTTTATGGGACTAATTAAATACATTTTTTTTAGTTTCTCTACTAGTTTTTGGTGATGTTAATTGATGACATCCTCATGTATTCTATGATTGAGGAAGAGCATGAAAAGCATATGCAATTCATTTTGGAGGTTCTTCGATATCATCATCTATTTGGGAAGTTGTCTAAGTATAAGTTTTGGAATTGTGAGGTGCATTTTTTGGTAGGTGTTATGTATAAATAGTGAGTAGTCATGGACCCTTAAAATATCTAGGTGGGTGTTTCTTGAATCCAAGAATGTTGTGGATGTTCATAGTTTCCTTGATCTCACACACTATTATAGGAGGTTTTTATCTAATTTATCTTAGATTGAAACTCATATAACTACCTTTACTGGTAAGGATCATAATTTTGTGTGGATTAACCAATTTTTGGATAATTTTGTGTATCTGAAGGTGAATCTAGTTAGTACTCATGTTCTTAGATTTCCTAATAAAGGAGTATGTTTGAGGTTTTCTATGATGCTTCACACTTCAGAATGGGTTATGTTTTGATTTAGTAGATAGAAGTCATATTCTATTGGTCTTGAAAGTTATAAAAATATGAACATAACTACACTTATCATGATCTCAAGCTTATTGTAGTTTTATTTTAATTTAATTTTTGGTGACACTATCACATTAGTGATCACTTTTTGGTCTTCACATATCACAAGAGTTTGAGATATACCTTCTCCCAACATGATTTGAACTTGAGATAGTGGTGGTGTATGGAAATATTGTAGGATTATAAGTTATAGAAATCCTTTACATATGAGAAATAGAAATTTATTGTTGATGTGATGATTTTTAAGTTACACGGTGTTGTTGTTCATGAGTCCAGGGATGCTCAGAGAGTAATGAAGGATCTTGCAGTGATGTACCTAGATGTGGATGAATTCGATGGTAGAGAGTGTCTCTACCAAATTACCATGAAATCATCCTCAGTAAAGAAAGTGTAATAATATTAGTTGTGGGATTATAAGGTAGATTTTTGGTAGGATCATGTTGTTTATGGTGATTCCCTTAAGGGATGGTATGTAGATTATTAACATCAAGTATTTTTATAGGGAAAAATATTTATCCCCTTAACGATGCATGAGGTGATTCTTTGTAAGTTTCACATATTTACCTTGGAAATAAATAATACTATGGATAATAATATTTTTCATTACAGATTAATTTTTTGTGGCTGGGGTAAAGATATCAGTCATATAGTTCATATCTCAAATTTTAGTCTACAAAAAGGTGAAGGTTGAGTATCATGTTCCTGGTGGGTTGCTTCAGTTGTTAGATATTACTTAGTGGAAGTGGGATAAAATTTAAATGTATTTCATGATTTTTTTCCTTAATCTCATATTGTATGTAATTCTATCTGGCCAATCATTGACCATTTCATGAATTCGGATCACTTATTGGTGATTAAGGGGTCGAGCACAACTGATCTCTTATGGAGATAGTATTTGGAGGAGATTGTGAGGCTCTATAGGGTTCCAAGGATGATCATTTCTAATTATGATTCATGTTTTACCTTATAAGTAAGAAAAGTCCTCCAATATGATTTTGTATCTCAGTTGTGCTTTAACACAACTTTTCATTCCAAAACAGATGGTTAGATGGAACAAACTCTCCAAACTTATGAAGGCATGTTTCATGCATTAATTCTAAATTTTGAGGTTTTTTCGGTGAAGTATATAAACTTTTTTTAGTTTTAATATAATAATACATATCATTATACCATTAGCATGACTCCATTTTAAGCACTATATGATCATCCTTGCAAATCTCCATTGTGTTGGACCAATTTTGGAGAGTCAACAAGGATGAAGATAACTAATGATCATCTAAAGTCCTATATTGATTATAGAATGTGGCCTATTGAGTTAAAAACTGAAGATCATGGATTCTTAAATATATCTCCTCATCATATACAATATGGGTTTGGTCATGTGAGTAATATTTCCCCCCTAATGTTTTAACCTTTTGAGTTCTTGGAACATATTAGTGAAGTTATGTATTAATTGGAGTTTCCTCCATTGATGAGTCATATCTCTGATGTCCTCTATGAGTAATAGTTTCAAAAATGTATTCATGATGACTCAAATATAATTTATTGGAGTGAGTTGGATATTGAAGATGATGCAATGGTCAAGAAATATTATTTCAAAATTTAGGGCTATGAGAAGGAATTGTGAAGGTGTTTTATTCTTTTGTTTCATGAACTGTGGATACACAATGGATTTAAAAACTATAGATAGGAATTTGAGTAATATATTTTTGATCAATATCCTAATTTGTTTAATGGTTTATTTTTTAAGATTATATGTATGAAATTGGCTTAATTAATAAGATACTGATGATGCTATGTGATTTTTTACCCTTTTATTATGATGAGTTAGTTATGCTCTTACTATAATAGGATCCCAATTTGAGAGGTATCTCTTGGGGTGTTGGTTTTATGAACCTTATTATTTACCTCTTGAAGTTTTATTTTGATTTTATAGGACAAGATTCATTTGATAAGTATCTGATATAAGGGATCAAATTTTTCAAAACCCTTCCTTTTTCATTTCTCAAGTGCTGATGGAGTCTGAGGTTTTTTGGTAGTAGTCTTATGGATGAGGGGATAATTTTAGCTAGTTTTCATGGGGAATCACTATGTAAAGGTTGGAACATGGTGTGTTGGTTATGTTATTATGTGAGAATATGTCACAAATTTTTGGTGTAATCCATGAGATTTAAGTGTTCCAATGTAATATTGGGGATTTTATAGCTACACTATGATTATTCAGGTTGTGGAATGATGAGTTTTGGTCACAAAATGGTTGGTTAAATTACACCATAAAGGGGTTGGAAGAGAATTTTAGAAAAGTGAAAATATATACATATCAATATAACCCTTATGTATGAATTTATTACTCTTATGTATTACCTTTGGAACTTTTATGGTTATATTGTGAAGAATATCTATCACATTGCGAAACTATGGAGACCAAGTTATTTGAATTTACCTTTCAGAAGTCGTTGTGCCATGGTTCTTGGGATAAACCATGGTTTATGTATGGGGTTATTCAGGATGATAAAAAAGTCATGAATCAAATTATGATCCTTGATAATTTGAAAATTTCAGTGTTCCACCCTTATCAATGTCATGAACCTCCTTATTTTCATTGAATAAATGATCATTGACTTTGAGAGAAAGGGGGAACTGCATACAGAGGTCACGCCATGATCTTTAGATCTGGGTTCATTACGTTGTGAAGAGTCCCTATCACACTATGGTGTTGTGTTTTACAATATTTTTTTATAAATTTGGAATTCCTATCAAATTAATTCTACATTTTCCTTCTTCTCTTGAACCCTAGGTAGTTTTGGGGGAATTTCAGATAAACCTAATACTTTGCGATTGGTTATTAGGCCTTTTCTTTGTGCAATGACTACCATTGAGCCAAGGTATCTCCTCATACCCATTCGTTATCTTCATCCTTATATCATTTTTTCTTGTTGAACCATGGAAGTTGTATCCTCTTGATTTTTATGGATTTCTTATAAATTATTGATGGAGAATTCTTGATGGGATGATGTCTTTAGTATTCATGGGTACATCATGATGTTTTGTGTTGGTGATATTTTTCCATCATTCCATTCTTGTTTAGTGATTATTGAAGCTTCAAATCAAGGTAGGGAATTTGAGACTTCTCCTTATATTATATATAAATGTGGATTTATCATGCTTTGGTTTATAATAGGTATATAGACGAGATCAACCACAATAAGATAATAATCTAGAATTAGATAAATGAAAGGGATTGTTTAGATTCACATGCGATTATTCTATTCTTCAAGTTGATTACCTCATGATATTTTCTAGATAGCGTGATATTATATTACTGTGATTATCTATGCATTACTTTTCTTATTTTACATACCTAAAAATGATTAAATAACTTAAATATAATAATACAATAAGTCTAATGAACTAGAAATTCAATATTTTGTCATCCTTCCTTATAATTTCTTAGCATGATATAACATTTATTTTAGAATATTATTTTAATGTTTATTACTGTTATTAGTTGTTTTTATATTAGGTTTCATTTCTTTCCAAAATGGCTCATAATAAATTAATATAATCAAGATGGTAAATGAAAATTTTGAATGTTGGAATTAATGTTTGGGCAATATAAGCCTAGTCTCATTTTATTTAAACTTGTTTACCATGGTTGAATCCATGGGTGGTATTTATTAATATTTTTTTGGAATTATTATATGTTGTAATAATTTATATTATATTTGTAACACACCAAGGTTTTGTAAAAATAAATTTAAATGAATGAAACTTTGTTTTAAGTAGATATTTATATCTAGCCTTTAAACATAATTTTTCAGCTTCTAGGTTTTTAATTTTAAAAAAAAGTCATCTACAATTGTGATCGGTAAGTTATTTGGAGTCTAATGGAACAAACTTGATTTTCTAGTGAATAGTAACCTAACCCTATGAATAGTAATATTAATAATAATATGACCCTACTGAATATTAAATCATATTATTATTTTATTTTCTTAAGGATATAAGATAATGAGATGTAGATTAATTTTTCAAGGTGTTAAAAAAAGAGTTATAGATTTAAAATTGTTATTTTTGAATAAATTATTATTTTATTTAAAAATTAAATTAATAATATTTATAAAATTATTTTCAAAAAATGTAGTTCATTTTTGAATTCTAAACATCAAAAAATGGTTAGGGTGATTTTTTGGGATTTTTTTAAAACAATTGAATTTTCAGTGAATAGTAAAAATATAGTTTTGAGTTTCAGTGTGTTTAATGACATAATTAATGATGTAATAATGATGTAATAATTATGGTAGAAATTTTTTATAGTAAAATAATATATGAGGTTTCCCAAGTGGCTAATACCATGGGAAAATACCATGGGAAAACCCATGGTTTTTCAAATACCACTAATGAGGTGTCCCTTGGAAATTAATAAAATATTCCTTCACTTTTGCTGTAAATACCAACCCATTTCTTAAATAAATTCATTAAAAATTTATCCTTAATGAAGATATAGTCTTATTACCTCACTATAATTACTCCTAAGGTGTACTCAATACCCCAAGGTCCCAACCTTCAAGTTTTAGGAGTTACTCTACAAGGTAAGGGAATCCAGCACCCTTCTCTTTGTCAAGATTTCATTTTATGTTATTCTTTTTAATTTATTTTGGATTATGTTGGGATATTTAATTACATATCCCCATTAATTAAAATATTATTTAATAATAATTATCTACCCATTTTCTCTTATCAAAATATTTTATGATATTTTAAGCGATGCTGTTAGGCTGCCAAATTTTCATAAGAAATTTCTCAACTTTTATTTTATTTAGAGATTCCTTTCTTTTATTTTTCTTTCCTCACATCCCATTATCAAAAAAGAATTAATGATACAGTATCTTAAATATTATTTATTTCATCATGTTTATGGAATAATTATCGTTATATTCCTTCTCCTCTCCCACTTATTCAAGAAATTAAAATGTCATCCGTGATGAGTTGATTTACCAACGGCGTGGACGATGTGATTTTAATTTCATTTACTTTCTTCAATATTAGTCATGAAACCATTTTTATGGTTGAAATAGATTAGAATTTATGTATTATAACTTATATAAGGTTATGAAATCATTTTTCACACATGTTATTAATTTATGAAACAAAATGAGTTCTTTATGATCGAAGAATCTCCATAATGACCTAAACAAATATCAATAATGTTTTAACTTATGAGTAATCATTCTATCAGAATTAAAAATGATAAAAGGTATAATTTATGTTTATAAAAAAATTTAAATACCACTCCATTCCAATTATTGAGTTTCACTTCCAATTGATAAGAATATCCATCATGAACTGATCATGGGAATCATGTAAAGAACACACCAAAAACATTGTAAGGAACAAAATACTAACAATTAAAGGGTGAAATGATGTAATAAAATGATCATATAAGATATTATATAGATTAATATGTTTCATTAAGATATTAATAAATCTCTTTTAACCATTATACAGTAGGTTTAAACACATTTTAATTAATAAGAACCTGAGGTAAGGGAATTCTTAACCCGATTTCCATTCTTTGGGTTAACCTTCTACTTCATTATCTGTGTGGTATTAAAATTTCTTGTGTGATGGGTTTTGTTTATAATAGGTTTAATTATGTTTAATTATAGTGTATAAACATATTCCATACACTCTATTAAGTTTCTTTTCAATTATATGATATTTTAAGGGAATTCTTAACCCTATTTCCATTCTTTGGGTTAACCATCTACTTCATTATCTATGTGGTATTACATTTTTTTGTGTGATGGATTTTGTTTATAATATGTTTAATTATGTGTATTTATAGTTTATAAACATATTACATACACTCTATTATGTTTTTATTCAATTATATGATATTTGTAAGGGAATTTTCTTTTAAAAATCCTCTTTTAAAATTCTATTTTATGAAATTCAAAAGAAATGTTTTTTATGGAATTATTAATGTTGTATGATTATGTTATGGTTATTTGGAATTGTTTATGATTAAGGGTGGGAACTATATATACCTCCAATGCATTGGGTATGTGTAATTTGTAGGTCTGCTGTGTGGTTACTCCAAGTGTAACTACAATGGTTACACAAATTGTAAAGTAGCCTTGAGGGTTACAAATGATAAGGTAGTCGAGAGGATTACAAGATTATATAAGTTATTCCCTAAGAAAAATTTATGGTTATATTTATATTCTTATGTATTGTGGAAATATTGTGTAAATCTAATGTTTCACAAAGTAAGTATATATGGGTGCAAGTGTGTCTTTTGAAAATGATTTCATACATTACAAGTATTCATGGACTAATGAGTTATTTCCTTATTTTCATATCCTTTACTAAGATTTTTTTGATCATCCAAAGTTTTTAAATTATTTTTATAGGTTATAAGGATGTGTATGACAAAGAAGGAATATAAGTTAAATGTTTGAAGAATTTTCAAATCAATCATGTTTTATTTGAAAAGTTTTATATTTTGGAAGAAATTAATATTTTTTATGGTACCCACAATGTATTAACGTGGAATGTTATGAATGTATTATGTTCTAATTATCTAAATATATAAACTTGAAAAGATCCTCAATGTGAAATGAGGTGATTTCTTGACTAAATTCAAGATTATGTAATGTAATAAAGATGGGTCCTTATAGTTGGTATCAGAGGATGGTTTAAATAACTTTAGGGGTTAGGGTGATGTTAATAGAATACCATAAATAATTTTTAATCTATGATTAATTTGAAATATTATAGAATTTAAAGATTACTATGTTTCTTTGACTAAGATATTTTTGTTCAGAATGGTTGTCCGCAAAAGAAAAAGTAAAGATAAAGAGGATAGGCACCGACAGAACGATATCCTTCCGAATCTGTAGGTCGGATGGTAGGGATTGGAACTGAGCAGTTTGTGACAGTAATGGATCAGATAACACAAGCAATAAATGGTGGCATCATCCATTCAGGAGAATGACCAGAGGTACCACAATGGAACATGGAAATTGTGTAACATTTTATGAGACAACACCCTCCTACTTTTAATGGATTTTTTGACCCAGTAGTGGATGAAGGATGGATTAAATCCCTTGAAAATATATTCGATGTTAAGGTATGTTCACATAATCAAAAGGTAAGTCTTTCCATTTATTTTTTTGAAGGTGAAACTGATCAGTGGTGGTCAATGGTCAATAATATCCGGGATAGAGAGGATATTGATGCCTTAGAGTGGGATGAATTTTAAAGTCTTTTACTTGAAAAATATTTTCTAAATGTGGTTCAACTTAGGATGGAGAATAAATTCATAGAATTGAATAAAAAGGAGGAATATTCAGTGGTTTTGTATGAGGTGAACTTCACCCAACTAGCAAGGTATGCTCTAAATATTATTCTATATATTTATAGCAAAATAAAATACTTTTACTCATGATTGAATCCAAGGTATTGAAGGGTGTTTCCCTCCTGTGAATTAAAAATCTATGAGAAACTTGTCCTATGTACTGAGAGGGTAGAGATGGAGTTTGTTGATGATCACATGCATTTTGGAAACATGGAGAAGAAAGCTATGGGTAACACTCAACCAAAGAAATCTGATGGTAAGAAAATCCAGTTTCTAGTATGTGAAAAGTGTGGAAAGAAGCACCCTGGGGAATTCCTTACCAAAATTAGTAAGTGTTTTCGATGTGGTAATTTTGGACTTATGTCTCAAGATTGTAATGAAAATGATACTAAGACTAATCATGATAAGAAAACTATAAAGTGTTTTAAATGTGGTGAGATGGGTCATTATGAAAATTCCTTCCCAAAGAGAGATCCAAATGATGTAAAGAAGCCAACCTATAAGTAGAAAGGTGTAGAGAGATCCTTTGAGACTACATCAACAGACATCAGGAAATCTAATGAAGTTGTATCAGGTACTTTTTTTGTTCACTCATATTTTGATAAAGTTTTGTTTGATACAGAGTCTACACATTCCATTATTTCTGAGGAGTTTTCTCGTAAATTGGAAATATCACCTCAAAAAATGAGACTAAAAATTATTGTTAAAACACAAAGGGGAAATATTATAGAAAAGAGGAATTATAAGAATCTTTCTATTGTGGTCTATGGAAAGACATTACCTGCAAACCTTGTTGTTTTTGCCTTAGTTGAGTTTGATGTTATTCTAGGAATGGATTGGATTTCTGTTTATCATGCTAAGATTGACTGTAGAGAAAAAGAAGTTTTTTTTTTCAGAAAGTGTTTTAGTTTGTGTAAAATAATGAACCCATAAAATTGATAACATATTAGGAAGCTGAGAAACTGTTAAAAGATAGAAATGAAAATTATATTTCTTATATTTTTGAAAATAAGGGAACTGTTTAGATTAATGATATGCCAATGGTAAATGAATACCTTGAAGTTTTTCTTGATGAGTTACCTAGTTTCACACTTGATCGGGAAGTTGGATTAACAATTTACATAGTTCCTGATGCTAATCCAATTTCAAAACCCCCATATAGAATGGATCAAATGGAACTTATTGAATTGAAAAATCAGTTTTAGGATTTTCTTGATAAAGGCTTCATTCGTTCTAGCACTTCACCATAGGGTGCTCCTGTTTTGTTTGTTAAAATGAAAGATGGTTCCATAAGACTTTGAATTGATTATAGAGCCTTGAATAACATCACTATTAAAAACAATTATCATTTTCCTCATATCGATGAATTTTTTGATCAGCTCCAGGGAGATCAGTACTTTTCCAAGATTGACTTGAGATCCAGATACCATCAGCTGAAGGAGAAGGATGATGACATCCCGAAAACAGATTTTCATACTAGATATGGGCATTATGAATTTGTTGTTATATTTTTTGGGTTAACTAATGCACCCGTTTTATTCATGAATCTTATGAATATAATATTTCACGAGTTCTTGGATAAATTTATGGTTGTGTTTATTGATGACATTATGGTATTTTATAAGAGTAAAGAGAAGCATGAAAAACATCTAAGAGTTGTTTTTTCAAACCTTAAAGGAAAAGAAACTGTATGGAAAATTTATAAAGTGTGATTTTTGGTTGCAACTGATTTATTTTCTTGGGAACATTGTTTTGATCCTACAAAAAAAGTGGTTTATGAATGGACAAGACCGACAAATATTACGGAGATTCGTAGTTTTATTGGATTAGAAGGTTATTACTGACGATTTGTTAAAAAAATTTCATTTTTATCTAGCCCACTAACTAAGTTAATGCGAAAGGGGGTTAAATTTATTTGGATAGAGGAATTTGATGTTTGTTTTCCGGAACTGAAGAAGAGATTGGTGAATGCTCCAGTTTTGGCCTTGCCTTCCCGAAAAGGTGAGTTTTTCATCTACAATGATGATTCATTAAAGGAACTTGGTTTTGTTCTGATGCATAATGATCAGGTAATTGATTATTCTTCAAGATAACTAAAACCTCATGAGTTAAATTATCCCACAAATTATTTGGAATTGGCAGTTTTGGTTTTTTTATTTGAAAATTTAGAGGCATCATTTATATGGATCCAAATGTCAAATATATACTAACCATAAAATTCTGAATTATATATTCACTCAGAAGGAATTAAACATGATCCAAATAAGATGGCTTGAATTGATAAAGGATTATGATTTCACGATCAATTACTATTCGAGGAAAGAAAACAAAGTGGAAAATGCCTTGAGTCAAAAACATCATGCATCATTAACCATGTTATGTTTGGAACATGGTCCCTTGATTAATGATTTGATGAATTTTATCTTAGAAGTGGTTGGTGTGGGAAATAACTCTGTTTTTTTAGGTTTTAGTGCATTCATCATTATCAGATAGAATTAAGCAAGTGCAGAAGGAAAACTGTGAGTTACAGAAAAAGGTAGAATTAGTTAAAATGGGTAAGTTTCCAGAATTTAACCTTGATAAAGATCACATTTCAAGATTTGGTAAAAGGTTGTGTGTTCCTTTTGATTCCCATTTGAGGAAATTTTTGTTGTGTGAAGCTCATATTTCTCCATTTTCAGTTCATCCTAGAAGTACTAAGATGTTCAGAGACCTTTGGGAGTATTATTGTGGGATGGAATGAAAAGAGATATTGCTGATTTTACCATGAAATTTTTGACATGTTAACTGGTTAAAGCTGAGTGGAAGTTACCGAAGGGGATGATTTAGCCTTTTCCACTACCAGAGTGGAAATGGTAGAATGTATTCATGGACTTTGTGGTTGGACTACCTAAGATTTATTGAGGTAACAATTTGATTTGGGTTATTATTGACTGGATGACAAAATATGCATATTTACTTTATATTAGAGATACAATGTCCTTGGATCATCTTTCTTGACTGCACCTTAAAGATGTTATAAGGTTACATGGAGTTTCACTTTACATTATATCTGATAGGGATCCCAGGTTCACTTTTAACTTTTGGAAGGGCCTACAGAAGTCATTGGACACAAAATTAAATATCAATACAGCTTTTTATCCTCAATATGATGGGAAATTAGAATGAATGATTTAGACTTTGAAGGATATTCTTCAATATTTTTCAATGGACTACTAGGGAGCTGGGATCAAAATATTTATTCAGTTGAGTTTTCTTATAATAACAGTTTTCATTCCATTATACAGATGGCACCTTTTGAGGCATTATATAGGAAGCAGTGTTGGACTCCAACATTTTGGGATGATGTCGGTGAAAGAAAGTTGATGGGACCGGAATTAGTAGAAGAAGTATTTGAGAAAGTTAATATGATCCAGCAGCACATGAGGACAGCTCAGAGAAGGTAGAAAAGTTATGCAGATAACAACAAGAAATACTTATCTTTCAAGGTAGGTGACCATGTTTTCCTTAAAATATCTCTTTGGAAAAGTGTGATGCGTTTTGGTAAGAAAGTAAAGCTAAGTATGTGGTTCATCGGTCCTTTTTAAATCCAAGATAAAGTTGGAAAAGTTTCATACCAAGTATAATTTCCTCCAAGTTTGTCTCAGGTACAAAAAGTTTTTCATGTTTTGATGTTGAGAAAGTATGTTCCAGATTCAACTCATTTCTTGAGCCCAGAATCAGTTTAGTTAGAAGAGAACCTTTATTATGAAGAGAAACTGTTCAGATTCTTGATCGAAGGGAACATGTATTGCAGAATAAGGTAATTCACCAGTTAAAGGTTTTGTGGAGAAACCACATGGTTGAAGAAGCAACATGGGAGTTTGAAAATTCTATTAGGGAAAGGTACCCTCACTTGTTTAAAAAGTAAATAAAATTATGACGACACAATTTCAAAAAGGTGGGGATAATGTAAAACCCCAAGGTTTTTTAAAAATAAATTGAAATGCATGTAACTTTTTTTAAGTAGATATTTTTATCTAGCCTTTAAACATAATTTTACAGCTTCTATGTTTGGAATTTCAAAAAACATTCATCTACAATTGTTATCGGTAAGTTATTTGGAGTCTAATGAAACCAACTTTATTTTTTAGTGAATAATAACCTACCCTTATGAATAGTAATATAACCCTAATGAATACTAAATTATATTATTATTTTATTTTCTTAAGGATATAATATAATGAGATGTCGATTAATTTTTCAAGGTGCTAAAAAAGAGTTACAGATTTAAAACTATTATTTTTTAATAAATTATGATTTTATTTAAAAATTAAATTAACAATATTTAGAAAATTATTTTCAAAAAATGAAGTTCATTTTTGTATTCTACACATCAAAAAATGGTTAGGGTGAATTTTTGGTATTTTTCTAAAACAATTGAAGTTTCAGTGAATAGTAGAAATATAGTTTTGAGTTTCCGTGTGTTTAATGACATCATTAATGATGTGATGATGATGTAATAATTCTAGTTGACTTGTGTATAGTAAAATAAGATATTAGTTTTTCCAAGTGGCCAATACCATAGGAATATACCATGGGCAAGCCCATGGTTTTGCAAATACCACTAATGAGGTGGCCTTTGGAAATTAATAAAATATTCCTTCACTTTTGCTATAAATACCAAACCATTACTTCATTCCATTCATTAAAAATTCCTAATAAATGAATATCTAGTCTTTTTAAATCTATATTATTCCTTCCAAGGTTTCCTCAAGCCCCCAATTTCCCAACCTTCATGTTTTCAGAGTTACTCTACATGGTAAGGGAATCCACCACCCTTCTCTTTTTCAAGCTTTTATTTTATGTTATTATTTTTAATTTACTTTGGATTATGTTGGGATATTTCATTACATATTTCCCTTACTTCCCATATTATGTAATAATAATTAGATAACCCTTTTCTATCATCAAAATATTTTATGAAATTTTAAGCGACATCGTTATGCTGCCAAATTTTTATAAGGGATTTCTCAACTTTTATTTTATTTTGAGATTACTTTATTTTCTTTTTCTTTCCTCACCTCCCCTTATCCAAAATGAATGAATGATCCAATATCTTAAATATTATGTATTTAATCATTTTTATGGAAGAATCATCATTATATTACTTCTTCTCTCCCACTTATTCAAGAAATTAAAATGTCGTCCATGACGTGTCGATTTACCGACATCGTGGACAATGTGATTTAAATTTCATTTACTTTATTCAAGACTAGTCATGAAACCATTTTTATGGTTGAACAAGATTATAATTTATTTATTATAACTTATATAATGTTCTGGAATCATTTTTCACACATGTTATTAATTTATGAAACAAAATGAGTTCTTTATGATCGAAGAATCGCCATAATGACCTAAACAAATATCAATGATGTTTTAACTTATGTATCATCCTTATATCAGAATTAAAAATGATAAAAGTTATAATTTATGGTTCTTGAAACATGTAAATACCAATCCATTACAATTCTAAAGTTTCACTTCCAATCGAAAAGAATATCCATCATGCACCGATCACAGAAATCATGTAAAGAATGCACCAAAAATAATGCAAGGAACAAATTACTAACAATTAAAGGGTGAAATGATTGAATGAAATGATCATATAAGATATTATAAAGATGAATATTTTTATTTAAGATATTAATAAAACTCTTTTAATCATTATATAGGAGGTTTAAACAAATTTTAAGTAAGAAGAACCCGAGGTAAGGGAATTCTTAACCCGATTTTCATTCTCTGGGTTAACCATCTACTTCATTATCTACATGGTATTAAAATTGTTTGTGTGATGTGTTTTGTTTATAATATGTTTATTTAGGTTTATTTATAGTTTATAAACATATTACATCCACTTTATTAAGTTTCTATTCAATTATATGATATTTTTAAGGGAATTATTTACCTGATTTCTATTCTTTGGGTTAACTTTCTACTTCATTATCTATGTGGTATTAATTTTTTTTTTGTGATGGGTTTTGTTTATAATATGTTTATTTATGTTTATTTATAGTTTATAAACATATTCAATTCACTATATTAAGCTTATCTTAAATTATATGATATTTGTAAGGTATTTTTCTTTTAAAAATCCTCTTTTAAAATTCGGTTTTAAGAAATTCAAAAGCAATGTTTTTATAGAATTATTCATATTGTATGATTATGTTATGGTTATTGGGAATTTTTTATGATAAATGGTGGGACCTATATCACCCTCCAATTCATTGGTTATGTGAAAGTTTTATGTCGACCGTATGGTTACTCCAAGTGTAACTGCGATGGTTACACAAGTTGTAAAGTAGCCTCGAGAATTACAAATGATAAGGCAGCCAAGAGGGTTACAAGATTATATAAGTAATGAACAAAGATAACTTTATATTACTATTTATATTATTTTATATTGTGGTAATCTTGTGTAAATCTCATGTTTCACAAAGTAAGTATATATGGGTGAGAAGTGTGTATTTTGAAAATGATTTCATACATTAGAAGTATTCATGGACTAATGTGTTCTTTCCTTAATTTTATATCCCTTAATAAGTTTTTTGTGATCATCCCAAGTTTTTAAATGATTTTCACAGGTTATAAGGATGTTTTGGACAAATAAGGAAGCCAGGTTAAATGTTTTAAGAATTTTCAAAGAAATCATGTTTTATTTGAAAAGTTTTATATTTTGGAAGAAATTAATATTTTTTATGGTATCCACTATGTATTAATGTGGAATGTTATGAATGTATTATGTCCCAATTATCTAAATATCTAAACTTGAAAATATCTTCAATTTTAAAGGAGGTGATTTCTTGACTAAATTCAAGATTATTTAATGTAATAATGCTGGGTCCTTATAATATCAGTACCCTTGCTATATTTAATTATAACCCAATTCTTATTTGGTTGGTATGTGTGGTTGAGTTTTATTGATATTGTTGTTGAAACTCAATGTAGTTGATGGTGATATGGTATATATAGTGTGGAAAAGTATTGTAATTGATGTTGGTATGGTTGGATTAGGTTGTAAACCTTAATTTATTTCTATTTTCTTTTTTACATACTATTGATTACTTATTTCTTTTTGAGAATATGCTTACTTGAAGTAGGTTTTGATCCCACTTTGTGTGTGTTTTATTTTTTGTCAACGAAGTTGAAGTATTAATAGAGTTTGATGTCAATATGTTGAAGAAGATTTAAAATGAAGAAATTAATAAATTATAGGTTAGTGAAGTAAAACCCAAGCTTGGTGTTGTTTAGATTTGGTTGGAGTTCTTGCCTTTTGAGATTTGAAAATACATTTATATTAGAGGAAAAAATGTGTTCAAATATTTGATGTCCCATGACATATTTATAAAGAAAATTATATAACTTCATGATGAATAATTTTTTACAAATATCCATCCATGTTTATGAGAAGAATAAAAAACATGGATGAAGTTTAGAAGTTAAAATAATAGAAATTTTAAGACTATAATCTAGATCTTGAGTATTTTGGACTATTATTTTGATAAAGGAATTATATAAGTTAAAGATAAAAAATTATCAAAATCAAGGGGAACTTACTTAAGTATCTAGATAATCCTATAAATAAACCTAACCAAGCTCAATTGTGATCCAACCAGGAGTTTCATGGTGGAATCCTAGTGGTTGTGTAGGTCAGCACAACTAGGGAGAAGCGCAGGTCGGTGCAAGTAAGCAGAGGATTCTTGAACCATCACGTGGTTTATCATAGAT
Organism: Viscum album; assembly: GCA_963277665.1. Taxonomy (NCBI): domain Eukaryota; kingdom Viridiplantae; phylum Streptophyta; class Magnoliopsida; order Santalales; family Viscaceae; genus Viscum; species Viscum album. The sequence goes on along the minus strand of OY728132.1, from coordinate 203,433,330 downwards.
GGGACATTGGAGAGAATATAATCCAGTAGACTTTATTTATTAGTGAAGGGAGTGTTTTTTTTCAAAAGTAGGTATAATACCCAATAATTATTCAATTTGGGATCATGAAAACATGTGACACTATTCATAGTTAAAGAACCACATGATATCAAGATTAAGAGAAAGTTGTGTATTTGATCGTTTTCCTTGCATAATATTGAGTACGCGACCAACATGTCATTCTCAAGACATGTACATCCATTAAAGTGGAATATATTATCTTGTTAATTAATCAAAATAATCACAGATCTATCCATTTGAAGTTAGTGGGAAGATAATTAGAATCTTTTGGAAACTATAAGTCCATCAGAAGTTAGAATATTAGAAGAAGAAAAGCCTCTAAGAATTAGAAGAAGTTGGATTAAAAATAAGTAAAAAAGAAATGGAGAATGATTATGATTATTATTTGATGATTTTTATTGAGAAAGTATCATAGAAGATAAATTAAGTGATTTAATATAATTTCAAATCTTACATGCTTTAAAAAAATAAGTCTCATTCTATAGAGTGAAATACTAGTGCATAAGAAAATTATGATATTCGTAAGATATTTTGAGTGCATCAGAAAATTATTAATCATGTAAAAGATTTTGGGTGTCATAAAAAATTTAAGTTATAAAAAATAAAATTTAGTTATGTGTGAATTTTAAGACATTTCTATTACATGTAAGTAAATATAGCTACATAGGTTCCATAATTTTTTTGTCATGTGTAAGAAAATTCAGTTATGTGAGCACCATAAGATATTTCACTTTGATTGAAAAATGATATTTTCATAATTTGTTTATTATAAATATTATAATTATAATTATTCATTTTAATATTATATCTCAAGTTTTCAAATACCATGATTCTAAAAATCATGATCATAGAATGTGATAAAAGATGAGGAATGAAGAATCAAAGGCTTTACATCGCGAAGCAAGGTGAATCCACTACTGCAATTGAAAATGCATATTTTATGAATACATGCAAAATTTATTCTAATATATGGATTCTATGGAAGTAATTTATAGTTTTTTGGAGTGAATTAAATGAATATGAGGCTAGGATAATTCTATATATCATGGAAGTAAGAAGGAAATTGATTTGAGTACACATGAAATATTTAAGGGGATTTAAATATCGAGATTAATGGAAACTTGAATGTGATAATTATGTAAGTGTATGATGATAAAAAATTAGTATATATATATAAACATATTTTTATGAAAAATAATGACAATGATCAACATTATTATTTAAAAATAAATAAATCACTACATCGAGAGAGTGAAGAGAACCGATGTGGTGTATACCATATACACATCCTGCAGAAGTTGAAGAGAGGAGAAAGATGAAGAATTTACACCTTTCTACATACTTTGTGTGATTAAGAGAAAGATAAACAATTATTCTACTGTTTTACTTTAAAAATAAGGAATAGGAAACAGTGTAATTATTATTCACCGAAGAAAGAAGAAGAAGAAGGGGGAAGAGAAGACAAAGAGTTCTATGAATATCAATCCATATAGAAATAAAGTATCTTGAAACTAGTATAAGATTAGGGGGAAAAGAAGGTGTAGTGGCCTCTCTAGTCACTATTGACAAGAATAATAAATAAAAAACTCATCTTGTTTCTATAAAGAGAAAGAAGAAGGTGTGTGCACTGTTGTGTATACAGAAGAAGAGAAGGGGATTAAATGCTATTGTACAAGTAAGAGAAGAGGAAGAAGAACAAGTAATCACACCATATTCATTGTGAAGTGTGGGATACACCAAATCAATGTCAAGAGACTAAATTTTAAATGAAAGTTTTAAGTATATACCTTACTTGATTTAGCTCACAAGATTATTTTTAGTGGATTGTGTGATCAAGGATCGTTTCCCTTATGCACCAAGGATTAACCTTTCTTATTGAAAGAGAACCTTTTAAATATGATATTCACATTATGTATTTGCTGATGAATAAAGTAAAGTAAGATAATTGGAGAATCAATATCATATCTTATTAAATAGGTAAAGGGATAAATTTTTTAAATTGATAAAAAAGACACCAATATGGATTCACCCCTCCCATCTCTATGTTGAAAATATATCAAAGTGATATTATAATTAATATCATATATGGTCACACCTATTATTGGATTATATACTTTGAAGTTGTTATCTTTTAAATATTTGAGTTTATATTTTTGAATTTATAATTAAGTTTAGTTTTAGTGAATAGTCATATATTTCAAAGTAGAATTATATTTCCACCAACACCATGATGAAGAGGAAGAAGAAAGAAAAGAAGAGATTGAAGAAGGTATAACTATTTAGAAAATAGGAATAACGTTCAGTTTCTCCAAGCCATAACAACATAGAAGACATGTCTAGTTTGGAAATTGAATAAATTTCGGTTTAATTTATCACCTAAGTAATGGTCAATCCTTATAAATAAAAAAGATCAAGGAATTAAAGTGATCAATAGGTAAGTAAAAATTATTACTCAAACTGTCATAAAGAAGACCCAAACATTAGTGGGAGTGATAAAATGTCAATATATTTATCAGTTTATTCTTTAAAAATATTTTATAATTTTTTTTTCAAAATAAATTTCCTCTTTTTTTGGTGGAAATGTTGAAAGTTAGCATAAATAAACCACATAGCCTGAGGAGGAGTTAGAGATAATGGAGAAATATTTTAAGGAAAAAGTGTTGAATTAAAAAATTCTCTTTAAAAAATTTGGATCCATAGAATATATAGATGATATTAATGAAGAAAATGATTTAAGTTTTAATAAGAGTATCACAACACTATATGGGAAAATGATGTGGCCACTAAATACTTTTAAGGGAAGATCTATGAATTAGATAAAAATTTAAAAAGAAATATTGATGAAAAAAATGAACAGTTGGATATTAAATCCAATAAGATCAAATAAATAAACAAATTGTTATAATATAAGGTCAAAATGCATGATGAATAAGTTGTAAGAGTTAAGAAGGAATGTGAATACAAATAAAAATTAATGGAGAATATGAAATACATTCTCAATGTGAAGTGTCTCAATCTTGAGGTTAAACTTTCAAATCCTGGATCAACTCAAGAAAAGTCTTCCCAAGAAGCTAAGGAAAAGGTTGATGATTCCACACAATCATTAGAAGAGGATTTATATTTGAAAAGGGCTCTATCTGATGGAAGAAATATAATGGTATCATTTAATGATAAATACTCAGAAAGAATAAATATATAGGTACCATTCATTTCAAAATAAAATTTCTATTATAAATATGTTTTCATGGATAGTGTGGATTTAAAATAAAAATTTATAAAAAAATTGACGATTAAATGTGACAGGAAGCTTAATGTTACATACATGGTGGATAGAATAAATATTATGTGTACTGTTTCCCCAAGAAGACCCAAACTAGTGGTTGAGAAAGCCCATAAATAGCATGCTGTCAAATTTAGTCAACAAACAGTCTTAAAAAGAGTAACAATATTTATAGGAATTTTTTGGTGTTATAATAGGTTTGGGAACATATCATTTGATTTTTATTATAATGCCACAATCCCAGAAGCACAAAGGAATCCTATTTCAAGATGAATCGTGTAAAGACCTAGAATTTCCATGTAATTTTTTTTTCAAATATATGGAAATTTTACGAGTCCATGAAAATTGACGGCGCATGATTCCAGGGATCGGAGTGCCCAAAATGAATTTATGAACTTTTTTGGGTATGTTCAGTAAATGTGTGAGTGGGTTTTTGTAACTTTTAAACCGGTGTTCAGAATTGAAATCCGAGGGCACCGTTGAACTCGCAGTGCCGATATTCGCTTAAGGACACCTGCAACTCGATCGCAGTGGGTAGAGAGTGAAAGATATTTTTTGTGCTTTTTGTGAAAGAATAAAATAAAATAAAAATGTCTAACATTTTTATTTCTGAAACCCCTAAACATGGGTTATGGTGGTGGGGACCACCCGAGCCTAAAACTCCCACGTGAATGTTATAAAGGTGGGGACCTACAGATTTAGAAGTGGAATGAATTTAGAAGGTTATTTTTCAATGATTAATTTCCTCATATTCATTATATAAAAATTGATAGGGAATTATTTGAGTATAAGCATAAGGATGATGAATCCATTAGTTCCTGTAAGGATAATTTTACAAGATTTTTGATGTACGCTTATGGTATGATCATTGAACCAGAAAGTAAGATTGATTAATTTTTAAGTGGCTTAAAACTAATTATTCAATGGGTGTTAGCTATAACTGAGTTCAATATTTATGAATAAATTTCTTGATGTGCTACCAAGTTATAAATTAATATTGTATTTACCCATTAATCTCATGTTTTTGATAAGAAAACAAAGGTGTAATGGAAATTAAACTATAATAATAAAAATCACGGAGATAATAATACGAGGTTTCCATTATGATCGAAGTGTGGAAGGAGACATGGATGAAATTATCTTAAGAGGATGGTACATTTTTTAATTGTGGAAAATAAGTCCACCTATAAAAGGAATTATGAAGTGATTTGATGAGGTCAGTCAATGGAAGTAATGATGAAAAAGATCAACAAAACTAACCACCCACACTCTAATGTTTCAAATGTAGAGAGTATGTGAATTATACTAACAAATGCTCAAATATAAAGGTTAATGATGAAGATCTATGTTAGAAACCTCTTAAACCCAAAGACAAAGAGAAATATCATGTGAAAACAACCAATAAAGTGGGTCATGAGAATGATTTTGTGAAAGGTAAATTTACTATCCACTCTAGAATTGAAAATATCTTATTTGATTCAGGATATACCCACTCTTTTATATATGAAGAATTTTCTAAGGTGATCAAGTCATCACCTCAAAAATTATATGTTGATTTAGTAGTAAAAAATCATAATGATATGATGATTACATCCAATTTTTATAGCTCATCTCTGATATAACATTGTAGTAATGTGATTCCTGAAAATCTTGTGATTATCCCTATAGTTTAATTTGATGTGATTTTGGGAATGGATTGGATATTTATATATAGATCCCATATCAATTTCCAAGGAATGGAAGTTACATTTTATATTACGAACCAATCCATGATTGTCTTTTACTGTGAGGATGAATATAAACTTCTAATGGAATTTACTTCTATTTTGTGGGCCTTACTACCTATTAATGATGGTTTTTTAACTCAAATTGTTAGGGAGAAACTCACAATTGAAGATATACTTATTTTTTTGGATTGTTCTAATGTATCTTTTGAATAATTTACTATTATTCATTCACATCATAATGTTGAATTTTTAATATAACCCATACCTGGAACTACACCTATTTTAAAGACACTATATAAATGACCCAAATTGAGTTGCAAGAATTAAAGAAGAAACTCTAAGAGAATAATTATAAATGATATGTATACTTGAGTGCATACCCATGTTGTAAACCTATTCTTTTTTAAGAAGAAAAATGGATCAATGAGTCTTTGCCTTGATTATTAAGAAATTAACAAGATCACTATCAACAAAAATTATCCTATAACCTGTATCTATGATTTATTTGATCAATTATAAGGAGATCAACACTTTTCTAAGATTGAAATTCATTTTGGATATCATCAATTGAGAGTTAAGAATGAGAATATACCCAAGAAAACCTTCTATATAAGGTATTTCCATTATGAATTTATAGTAATACAATTTTGAATTACTAATGATCCTGCTATATTCATGGATTTAATGAATAGATTCTTTATAGATCAACTTAATCAGTTTGTGACAGTCTTTATAAATGATATTATTATATATTCATAGAGAAAGTAAGATCATTAAGAACATTTTAGGATTGTTATGAATACACTAAGGGAGGATAAGTTGTATTATAAATTTATGAAGTGTGAATTTTGGATATATAAAGTCACATTATTAGGTTATATAATCTTTAGTGAGGGTATATTAGTGGATCTTTCAAAGAATTAAGTTATTGAACAATGGACCAGAAAAACCAAGATAACCAAGATATACAGTTTTATTAGGTTCTTAGGATACTATATATGTTTTGTGATAGATTTATCATGGATATATAACACAATAACCAATTTTAATTGGAATGGATCCACATTCCTTTGGATAGATGAATGTGATAAAAAAATTCATGAAGCTAAAAATAATGTTGGGTAGTGAACCTATACTTATACCACTCTGAAGAGAAGAGGGGTTTGTAATATTTTGTGATGCATATAATAAGGGACTAAGATTTATCTTCATGAAAAATTTTATCTTTATTTTTTATGCCTTACACCAATTGAAAATTCATAAGAAAAAATACCTGGCTCATGATTTGGAGTTGACAGGAGTAATTTTTTTCATTGAAAACATAGAGACATTATCTTTATGGTAAATGATGTGATATATATAAAAATCATAAAACATTTAAGTATATATTCACACATAAATATTTGAATATTATCTAATGGAGATGTTTTCATTTTATTAAATATTATGATAGCTCAATAGATTTTTACCCTGAGAAAGTGAACAAGGTGGATGATACTCTTAGTTAGAAATACCATGCTAGTTTTTCCATGATGAGGATTGAATAAGATCTAATGTTTATGGATTTATAGAATATGGATCTTGAAGTTATGAGGAAGGGGGTATTATCATATATTTTTCATATAAATATTCAACCATCCATCCATATGATGATCAAAGCGGAACACAAGGAGGATGTAGAACTGCATAAAAAAGTGATAAATGTTTAAGAATTCAGAAAGGAATTTTATAGAATGATAAGGTTCAACAATTGAGTATGTTTCATATAAATATCATATCTAAAGAAGTATCTATTGAATTAATCTCATTTTTTATCATTATATATTCACCATGGATGAACAAAGATATGTAGAGATCTGAAAGATTATTTTTGGCGGGGCAACATGAAGAGCGATATTTTAGAGTATGTATCTCAATGATCAATATGTTAGAAATTTAAGGATGAGTGACATAAGTATAAGGGAATTTTATAACCATTACCCATACTATAATGAAAATAAGAAAAGTTCACCATGGATTTTTTTATCAAACTCCACCAAACATCTAAAATCGATAATTCTATTTGGGTTGTGGTTGATCTTTTTACAAAGTGAAAACACTTCATTTACATTAGAAAAGATTTATTTCTTGATAATATTTCTATGATATACATTAATGAAGTGGTAAGGTTGTATGGAGTACCACACTTTATTGTATATGATTAGTATCTAAGGTTTACCATAATGTTTTTTAGAATTCTTTAGTAAGGCTTGGATACAAAGTTCAGTTTCAATACTGTATATCATCCTCATATAAATTATCATCTAAGAGGATAATTAATACTCTATAAGACATATTGAGATATTTATCTATGGATTTAAATGGTTTTTGGGTTCAAAACCTTCCTTTGGTGGAATTTTATTACAATAATAACTTTAACTGAAGCATTAAAATGGCCCATTATGAAGCCCTTTATAGAACGAAGTACATAACTCCAACATGCTGGTATGAAATTGGTGAAATAAAGATATTGGGACTTGAGATAGTGAAGGAGATGATAGAGAAGGTTAGAACTATTAAATATCATATAAGGGTAGATTAAATTCAATAGAAAGGTTATGTTGAAAATCATCGATGATATCCAGAGTTCAAAGTTGGTGACAAGGTATTCCTACGAATATCTCCATGGAAGAAGGTTATGAGATTTGGAAAGAAGGGAAAGTTGATCACTATATGTATCATTCCCTTTGAAATTATTTTTCATATCAAGATGGTATAATATCATTTGAAACTTCTACCGAATCTCTATTATGATGAGCAATAGATGGAAATTTTGGATCGTAGAGCGAAAATTCTATGAAACAAGATCACACACCTGGTCAATTTTTTGTGGTGAAACCATAAATTAGAGGAAGCTATGTGGGAACCTAAGAATGTGATGAGGTAGAAATATCCTCATTTTTTTATTAGAGTGAAAAAATTTCTAGGTTGAAATTATTATAAAGTGGTAAAGTTTAATACCTTGAGATTTTATGATATATTTTTCTTTAAATAAATTTTATTTCTTTTATAGCTTACTTTACATGAAACACCGAGTTTAAACGAACCACAATGAAAAACCTTATCATTAAAATTAGTGTCATGAATAGGAATAAAAACATTATAAAAAAATACACACACACACACACACACATAGATATATATATATATAAAGGTTTTATATAATTTAAATTCACTGATAAATAATTACAAATTTTCATTAATATCATTTTATACTTCAAAAATACATTTTCTTCAAAAATGGGTTTTATTGTTTTTTGTGAGAAAATATTATAATTAATTTATACCACTTTTATAAATTTTATTTTATAAAAAGGATATAATTTTTGAAATCATTATATCAAAACTATCTTATGGTGATTTTTTTTGACTTTTCTGAAAAGTCAAATTTTATAGTGGTTCGTGAAAAATACTGATTTTTATTGAAATATGTATTTTTTATTTCAAGAATTTACAAAGTTAAATATTGTTTTAAAATGGTTTAAAAGTAAAATTAGTTCATTTATATTATTAATAATCCAATTAAGTTCATTGGAATCAATTTTATTTCTGATTCTGATATAATTTTTTTATACTTAAGAAGACAATTCTTTTCCAGAAAACCTCTTTTTGTAATTTTTTGTTAGTTTAATTTTAAATTAAATTCTGACACTTATATAAATTTTATTTGATAAAATATATTCCAATTTTAAAATTATCACAATTAATATATTTTAATATGTTAACCTTATTTTTTTTCATTATGAATAATAACCATAGTAAATATTTTTCACCTCAATAAAAGAAGTCGAATTATGTTAAAACCATGAGGTAAAGATTTAAAATATTTATAACACTTGATTTTATCCTATTTTATAGATGGTTTTAAATAAATATATTTTTATGTTGTTAAATTATATTTTTTATAATATTATTTTGAATTTGGTAACCCTATATCGATTTTTGAAGATAAATTATATTTATTAAAATTTAAAACTATTTTTGGGTATCTACATTTAATAGAATGGTTGGAAGATTCCATTCAGTTTTGTATTGTTAAAATAGTCTAAAAACCTTCCTTTATTTATTATTTAACTAAAAAAATTTGTATACACCAATTTATTACATTATTTTAAGGGGAAATAAGTTTTACTCTTAAAATAAGGCATTTTTCTAAAAATAGTTTTATGCATTTCATGTTCTTATATTAGAAGTTTTTTCTACCACATATAGAAATTGAAACGGATAAAATGGATTCCAAATTTTGAAGCAAAATTTCCAATTTTTTTTATAAGTCCCCATTTTATTTTTGGTCATATAATTATGTTATCTTTGGAAAAAGTTGAGTTATCATGATTAATGTTGAAACGAGTTTAAAGTGGTTTAACGAGGAGATAAGGATTAAAATATATCCAAAACTTATCTGAATGAAAAATGGTTGAGTTTATTTTGAAATCATCACATGTTATATTTGAATTTTGGGTTCCTTGGTTCTATTTTACATGATTATGATATATATATATATATATATTATTTAATCTTTTAAGTAATTCCAAGTGTGCCCTTTCCCTCATAAAACGATATCACCTATCCTCTATTCTCCACAATTAATGATCCTTATATATTAAAAAATACATACCATAATACCTTCCTACACTCCTTATCCATTTCTTATAGATTCTTTTATTTATAAACAACCATATTTACAAGGCTTAAGGTGTAATATAGAAGAGGTTTCTCAACAAAGAGGTATAACTCTTAACTGAGTACTTTCAATTTTATTTATTCTTATAACTCCTCCAAATATATAGTATTTATCATAAAATAATATCATAATTATAATAAATATACTTAAATTTTATTATGATTATGTAACAATCATTATCCACCATCCTTTCCATCAAATGGGAAATGAAAGTATCGCTCATGCGTAGGTGTGTACTACAACCTCTACGTAGTGATATAATTAATTTTTCATCACCATCAGTCATAATTGATTATTATTATGGATTTAATGTTTATATATTATATCTATGATCTTATTATGGTTATTTAATGATAAAATATTATTTACCATTCTTTCATTCTTCTCGTTAGAAAATGAAAATAGTGTTCATACATATGTATGACCTACCGTCTCTAAGAATGGTGTAAATCATTTTTCTATATATACCTTTTATGGATTATTATAAATACACATATAATGAATATATATTATATTTTTATCACTATTAAAATTTTGGAGATAATGAAACCATGATCAAAGTACAAGGATTTAGATTGCTGAACTGAAATATGAATGAAAAAACATAGTTATCACTCAGAATAGTGATTCTAATAAATAATTGTTAATAAAAAGTGATAAGATGTTATAAGTAAATCATATATAGTATGATATATATTATTATTATTATGTAATATATATATATATAATAAATTTATATTTATTATATAGGGGGTTTGAACATGTATGAAGAAATACGAGAATTTAGGTAAGGGATTTAAGTTTCAATCCCATTTTAATTGGGATTGTTTATGCTTGAATTTACATTAATTAAATTATATAATATTTATCTAATAAAACCATTTAATATTTCTTATACTCTGGTAATTTATATAACTTTTAATTTTTATTACCAACTTCCTCTCTTTAAGCTCTAAATGGTTCATAAAATGTTTTTACGAAAAGCTGATCTTATTTCTGCTCTTTTGATTGATTTTTTTTCTTCCATATCATTATTTTATAAAGTTTTTTCAAGAATGATTTTGAATATTCTTTAATTATTTTTTAAATTAATTTACCCATGTTTTAATTTTTACAAAAAAGTTTTAAAAATAATATTCTTGTATTTTTTTAAATATGGTAATTTTTACCAAAGGTTTGAACAAAATCTTTATTTTAACAATTATAACATAAACTGAATTTCCCACTATAATGAACTCTCAATGTTTAGAATATTATTTTAAAAGTTTATATGGTTATTTTAAAATAAATTTTTTTCCTTAAAATTTTGGAAATATTTTTATATTAAATAATTTATTTCAAAATGAAAAGGGTATTTTCCTCAAGAAATATTCTAATGAACTTTTAAATAAAATTTTCATCTAGGATAACATCATTTTATGTTAATTATAATTTATTGGGGATATAATAAAATGATAATATCCTTATTATTTCTCTGTATGGTTTATTAATATCATGATGAGATGTTTATAAAGCTCGTTTCCTTTTCATGAGTTATGATATGATGATATCCTGTTATGATGAATGTTTTATGATCTTGTGGCACACATATGAATATATTATGATTATGTGATGGGAGGGCCCAAAAATATATATCCCTTTAATGCATTGGAAAATGATAGATGTCTCATGATATAATTAGAACTAGAATGGGGAGTGAACCCAGTTCAGTAAGGTACTCTGTCCACTACGATAGTCTTGGGAGTGAACCTTGACTAAGGATATAATGGAATAAAGAGTGAACCCAATCCACTATGATAGTATTAGAAATGTTACTTAACTAAGGAAATTATTTTTTATTCTTATGTGTATTCTATAAACTTATATCTTATTCTTATGATGTGTTCTCATAGCTTATGATTGATTATTGATGTTTTCACAGACTTATGAATTTTTTATTTTGTTATAAAAAGTTAATATACTATAATTTATGATTAATTATCTTTGACTGATTGGGTATGATAATTTAATTTATGATCATGTTATCATACCCTTACACTCATTTTATTATAACTTATGACCATTGATTTATATATTTTATGTTTACCCTTATTGATAATCTAATCTCCCCATTTCTTATATTTACTTTCCCTAGGTTATGAAGAAAGGTTATAAGAAGAGTACTATATCAGAAGATCTTTGTGGGATATGTTGAAAACCTTTAATGAAATAAGAATATTATGTATCTAGTATCCAAAAAACACTAAAAATTTATGGTTATGGTATGGATTGTAATGTTATGTAATGAATATTCATCTTGTAGGATGTAATATATATGTTTAAAAAGTATGGGTCTTTGTAATATGCATGTTCCTTGAATAAACAAGAAAATAAGAACATATTACACAAAGAATTTGGTATAAATAGGAATTATATGTTAAAAAAAAGGACAATAGAGTTGAAGAATAAATGTGCAAGCATACAAGATAGAAATAATGAAGCAACTTGGTTGAAAAAAAATACTCTCAACCTTGTTATTCACAATAAGGAACAATAAGTTTAACCTTATTTAATTACCTTTATGTGCTGTATTTTTTGTTCCTATAATACATATAATTATAGGTGAATCATATTCTAATGGGAAGGACCTAAGATAAGGTAAGTGTTTTTAACTCTGTAAAACAACATGATAAATATACCATCATGGTATTATCTCACATTTGATCTTATAGAGAGTTTGTACTGAAGAAGATAATTCTTAGATAAGATGTAGAAGTTTTCAAACTCTAGAAAACAACATGAAGTAATCCATTTTGGTTTATTATAAACATGAAACAACATGAAGTTCATATTTTTATGATATTTACCATTATGAAGATTGAATGTAGTGTCTTATTGAGGGGGGAGGAAAATAAATATGGTGATTGAGAAGTTTATAATGTTTTCTAATCCATGAAAGTGTAAATCTTGGAATTTAATGGAATAATTTTCATTGAAAAATTATATTTTATTATTATATTATCCTTTATAACTAAAATTATATCCAAAAATTAAGGGGGAGAAATTATCTTTAACCAATGGCATGTAAGTTGAAGTTTTGAAGAATATTCAAAGTTGTTTTATAAAATTAAATCCTATATATTTGTTCTTGAATGTTTTTGACATGTGTATTAAAGTGTGTATAGGTAATTAAAGTTAATATATTTAATGATAAATTTTTTCATAATTGGAATCATTAATTTCTAAAGCCTAAAAAATATTATATATCTCTTGGAGAAGGTAATTTATGTATCATTTCAACTGGAATAAAATGCAGTTGATTATAGATGCATTTATTATCTAAATCCAATCCTATTGTTTTCTACACTGATCATGTATTACATATACTTAGAGTTAAATGATTAATGGAATGTTTTTTAAGAATTAATTGATACCCCTTTTCCAAGTACTTTATATTTATTATCAATAATAGGGAGTGTAAAATGAAATGAAATATTTATGATAAGGGAGGATAGAAGGAATGGTACACATATTTATATATTATTTAATGAGTGTATTAAAAACAAATTTAAAGGGGTGATTTTTGGGACAATTTTTTGTGTATAATATTTTTTATCAATAAAGTTTAAGTATGATGGAGGTTGATGTGAATATTTTGAAGAATAATTAGAATGTATAAAAGAATAGATTGGAGGTTGGTGAAGTAGAACCCAAGATTGAAGTTGATTAAAGTTATTTGGATTTCTTGACTTTAGAGATTTAAAGATACATTTATATTATATAATTTTTTAAATATTTAAAGTTACATGGAGTATTTATAATGATAATTATATAACTCCATGATGATAACGTTTTTGATAAAGATCTATCAATATTTACGAGAAGCATAAAAAATATAGATGAAGTTTCAAAGTTAGAAGAAGATAAATGTGAATGTTGGAAGTTGGATATTTATTATTTGGGACTATTATTTTTATAAAGGTAAGAGAATGGAAATTTTTTTCCAACTTAAGACCAATTTACCCGAGAATCCAGGGCATCCCATAAGGACACCCATCCAAGATAAAAGGATAGCCATCCAAGAGAGGCATGGTGGAAGCATAGTGTATGTGTAGGTTAGCATAGAAAGGGAGGATAATGGATAAATGAAGATAGATAGAATATTCTTGAACCACCATGTGAGTCAACATAAATGGGCCAATAGAGAGTACTTTATCTAATGGAATTCATTGGTCGAGTAAGTGAGTGTTTTTTTAAAAGGAAGAAACCTCACAAAAAATTATTTAATGCGGGATCACAAAAACATACATTTCAATTCATTTGTAAAGAACCACTTAATATCTGGCTTAAAATATGGATGCGTATTCAATCATCATCCTTGAGTAATACTGAGTACACACCCAACATGTTATTCTAAATCTATGTACATCCATTAATGTAGAAGGAATGTTTGTGTGAATTAATTAGAATAATCATGAGTTGATCCATCATAAGTTAGTGGGAATATTTTTAGAAAATTGTGGACACTATAAGTCCTTTAAAAGTTAAAATATCAAAAGAAGAAAATCCTATGAGAATCAAAAGAAGTTGGAGTGTAGAAAAGTTTGGAAGAAGAGGATACTTATTATGATGATTCTTTACTAAGGTTTAATGAGATAATATCATAATATCATAGTATCTAAATATGGTTATTTGATCCATGTTTGAAGCTCACATTATTTTGAAAATAAATCTCATTCCTCAGAGTGAAATTCTAGTGCATAAGAAAATTATGATACGTGTAATAGATTTTGAGCGTGTAAGAAAATTATAACACACATGGGAGATTTTGGGTGTCGTATGGAATTTTTTTATGTGTAAGAAAATCCAACTACATGGGTGTCATAATATATTTCTATTATACTTGAAAAAAATTAGCAATGTAGTAGCCATTAAACATATCTATTATGTATAATAAAATTCATTTACATGGAAACAATAAGACATTTCAATTTGACATAAAATCAAGATTTCTAAAATTTGATTATTCTTATGATTTTAAATATGATTATTCCTTGAAAAATAAGATTTCAATTTTCTAAATATTATGATTTTGAAAATCTTGATTCTAGCATGTGGTAAAAGATAAGGAATTAAGAATCACTAGCTTTATGTTATAAGGAAAGGAAAATCCATGATTTCCATTGTAAATGCATGTCATATTCATACATGGAAATTTCTTATAATATAAGGATTATATGGAAGGAATTTCTGAGTTTTGTGGAGTTAATTAAATTTATTGGAGGATATGATATTTCCAAATATCATGGAAGGAAGAAGGAAAGTAATCAATGTCCACAAAAAAGTTTTAAGGAGATTTGAATATCGAGATTAATTGAAGTTTGAATTTGATAATTGTGAACATGTTCGACACTATAAAATTATTATATATATATATATATTAGGTCTAAGAATAATTATGAAAAAAACTATTATTATAGAAATAAAATAAATACTTGTGTTGAGATAGTGATGAGAATTTATGAGGTGTATATCATATACACATCCTATAGAAGTAAAATAGAAGAGGAAGATATGGTAATAAACTCCTATATACTCTATGTTCTGAATAGGAAGAGAACCAATGATGTTGTTGGTGTGATGAAGAAATAAGTAAGACGAACTAATGAAAAAATTGTGCACTAAATATAGAAGAAGAAGAAGAGTGAAGAGAAGGGAAGGATTTTTGTGCATATTAGTCCATATAGAAAGAAAGTGTCTTGCATCTAGTTCAAGAGAAGATTAAAATAGAAAAGACTTATACTATTCATTATTAACAAGAATAATAAGGTATAGAAACCTATTTGGTTTCTAATGAGAAGAATAAGAAACATAACACTATATTTTATAATATGAAGAGGAAGAAGAATGTGTGTGCAAATATTTGAATACAGAAGAATATAAAGGTCTTTTATGATTCTATGAAAGTAAGAGAAGAAGAATATGATTAAGGAAATATATTATATTCATTTTAAAGTTCCAGATGCACTTTAGTGTGGGATAATCAAAGCACTATAAAGAGACTAAAGTGAAAATGTGAGTTTCAAGGATATACCCCGCTCATTGTATCATGTGATATGTTTTCTAGTGAGTTCTGTGAGCAATGATTATTTTCCTATTTACACTACATATTATCCTTTTTTATTAAAAGTTGAACCTTATAAATCTCTAATTAAATTTTTGTGTGTACTAGAAAACAAAGGAAAGGTTAATTAATGAAAGAATGGAGATCCCAAATGATAAAAAAGTTAAAGTGATAAAATGTTTAAATTTATTAAAAAGACACCAAAAACGATTCACCCCTCCTATCTTAGTGTTGAACACATCCCAAAGTGATCCTGTAGTAGGTATAATTATTCCATAGTACCTAGAATCATGGATGTTAATAATTGATGAATTAACTAAAGAGGGATGCTTACTAAAAACTAATGATATATGGTAAATAAAATATGATTAAAAATTTAAAGTTTATTAATAATGAATGTAGTATAATTTTTGTATATTAATAAGTAAAAGTTGTGTATTTGGGTAAATGATTAAATGAGATTGGTTATGAAAAATGGAATTATAGTGCTGATTTTTTTAAAAATCTTAGCCTTATATGATTATTATGAACCATTAATCTAGAATTGATGATGGGAAATATTAAAGGACTCATAAATCTTAATGGTAATTGATTAGTGATAACATCAAACCTTTTATGCTTGTGTGCCTAAGAAAGCGTTATCCTCCCAATCTGTTGTAACGAAAACTGGTTTATCATGTGGGATGTTAGTTAAAGTTTGTGTTTTAGGATATTTTACCTTAAGATGATTGTCTATTTTTATATCCATTATGTTATGTTATTTATTATTATCCACCACACAAGTTATATGGGTAGATCGATGCATATACTTGGACTTGGGTTCTAGGTGTTTTCCTAGCATCTAGGGTATTGTGGAAATAGATAGATGACTACCCTTCCTACCCCACTATCTCTTCTAGAAATTATATATATGTATGGATATATAAAATATGGTTTCTTATAATTATAGGATATGTATTCATATGGTATATAGTGGCTCACAAATATTACATATCTATATATGTGGGTTTTGGAAACTTGAGGTTATCGTTTATACATGTATGCAGAATGTGATGGATTACAGTTATTGCATGTGTATTTATGTATGGTCCATAATGGATTAAGGTGTAGTTTGTATTTACATGGTATGTAAGGGATATCAATCTTAATATATTATTTCAGATATATGATGGTGATATGACTTTGACGCGATGGAACAAATTTTCACTATAACTTATGTAGGGGAAAAGAACACCATGATGTAAGATGTTAGGGTTTAGGGTGATTGGTTTAGTAGGAAAGTGGAAGTAGGGTACCATATTGTATACAAAATATTTTTATAATATGATACTTATTTATGTGTGTTATTTAGTGAGTGATACTTGGTGAGGATGAGAATATATTTGACCAGATTTTGGTAATGAGTTAACTTCATCTATTTATTACCTAAGGCTTTAGTACACTTATTCTACATTTTCAAAAGATGTTCTGGGGAGGATCCTTCTAAGTATACCTATATACTCACCCACACACACACACACACACATATATATATTTATATAAACACATACATATATCTGGTTTCTAGGTCCATTGAAGGGAGTTGGTGATCGAGTTGGGTGTGACTATCTCGCTGAGGTTGTCTATGAGTGGCTGGTGTTCATGGTCACTATCGTAGGTACAATTGTGGTATATTTATAATTTTATTTTTTTATCAAAATTAAATCTAAATAGATTAGTTTTTTTAATTATTATAGGTTTGTTCAAATATTCCTTATATTTTTCTAGGAACATGAGGGTAATTCATCCCATATAATCATGTTTTGTACCCTTGGTGTTAGTTGCAGACCTATGGTCTATTGGAGGTGAGATTTGGGGGTAAATCTTGGATTTAATTCCTTACCAGGAGGGGTAATAGTGGTGGAGAGACTTGATAGAGCCTCTAATGATGTAGCTTCAGTGGATTCATCACAAAATCATACTTGATTAACATAACCATGTTTTTCCCAAAATAGAAAAGTTTCCCATGAAATAATTAATTTTCATCCTTCATGCTCATAAAAAAAGTATATTGATCATTTGAAATTTGAAATATATTTTATCCTATACATTTTCCACTTCATAAATATTTTTTCATCATTCAACTTTCTTATGACACATCCAGCATTTTGAAAGATCAAATTGTTCTCATTGTCACAAAGCTAAGAAACACTCAAATGTTTGTACTTCAAACCATCAATAAAGATAATGTCATTATATTTATTCCTCCTAATTTTGGGGAATCCAAATCCTTTGAAATTAAGTTATCCATAATTTTTTAAATCAATAGATCATTTTTCATACCTTTGGATTTTTTTCAAGAGAGTTTTATTTCCATCCATACATGATGTTAAACCACTATCAAGTATACAAGGATTTAATAATTTTCTATCTTTATAAAAAAACCCAACCACCATTTATTTCTATTTATTATTCCTCATTAAAATAGTTTTGAAATTATCCTTTTTATTTATATACCATGGTAGCATTGTGAGACAATTTTTGGTGGTGTGTCTTGGTTTATCATTCCTCCAATAAATTTACTCAATATAATCTAAAGAATTATTCTGTTACACCTTCACTATCCAATGTTTTCTTAATCGGATTATAAAAACTTCAGGTTGAGTCACCATTGATTCATAGCCTCTATTCAATTAAGAGAGTTCCAAATTGTACCATCACACATATGATTTCTGTTTATAGACTCTACTTCACGAACATCTTCTTTAAAAGTAAAATATCATCAGGCTATAGATGTATTCTTAAAAATATACTTGTTGGATTTTACTTAGACTCAAGATCCATTCTTTCATATCAACATTCTCTTCCTTTTATCTTTCTCCATTACATTTACCATTACCTTAATAATAGCTTCAATATTCTTCTTCTCCCACACCTTGTTACTTTTTTATTTTTCAGAATCATCTCTGAATTTATCAATGGGTTTGTTTAACTTCTTGGGTGATGTGAAGAAATTAATCTTCCATTTTTTCTACTTCCACCATTTTTATTATAGGAATTGGTGTCCAAAACAATGTTTTGTAGTACCATAGGATAATAACTAAGTTTATTAGTGGTATTTTAAACTTTTTTACATTGTATTAGAGCTTTCAAAAACTCCATTGATGGAATTTTGAGACAAAAAGTGAGTACTCCTTGAGGAATATTTTGATTCTTACAAAATTTTCTAAAGATCCTTTACTTATTCATTATTATAAAAGAGATTTTTTGCATTAATATCAATCATATTTATCCATACTTCAAGGATTAAATTGATATCACCCATATTTTGTGTGAATTTGACTTGTATCTCAATAATATATTTATATTTAGATCAACCAATAGATTTAATCAATGAATCATTATCAAATTTAAATGATTTTTTTTTGCTCTCATGATTTACATTTTACATTAATCATACCAAAAAATTTATCCTTAATTGGTTCTCCTTTATTGTTTCCTCATCACTACTTTCTTTTTCTTCTTCACTACTCCCTTATTTTTCTTTACTCAAGGAATATTTGTGTTGATTCAATTTATCCATAAAATTCATTTGCCCATTACTTTTAGAGACCTATTTATTTTTCACTTTCCTTATTATAAGATGTGGCCTCATGTTGCACAAGATCCTTAACCCAGTTGGTGAGGACTCGACAAGTGCATCCAAGAGACCTAAGATCAAAATTGGGCGGAGATATAATTTTTGGGTTACTGTAGTAGGTAATGTAGTAGATACTATATAAGACACTATTCGGTACTGTAGTAGCTAGAACTATTCATCCATTTGGGCTTTTGGGCCACTGATTTGGGCCTCGGTTCCTTTAAGGCCTTCAGGCCACCCAAGGCCTTCGGGACAGTAAGGCTTTCGGGCCACCTCAAGGCTTTCAGGCCACCTGAAATTGTGCTTAACTGATCAGAAAGACTCTACAAGGAGCAGAATCCAGATGAGGATTTAGAGTAGGCACATTCACCAGAGCAGAAGCTAAGAAGATTTTTTAGAAAGATAGGGTATGACATTACCATCGAGACCAACCTATGCTTTCTTGGGAAGCCTAGAAAAACAAGACATGCGAATGTGGAGAGCTGATATCACGATGAAGAAGTTGGGGAGGAGCAGTTCCAAGTAATGTTTGTATATTTCCTAAGACTTACAGGTCATGTAATCTCTAAGCCTATGGGCCTTTTAAGGGTCCCCCTCATCCCTTGAAAGGGGGGTTATCAAAAATCAATAAAAATAAGGCTTTCAGGCCATTCATGGGATGTGGCCTCATGTTTTGAGAATAATTATTTTTCTTTGTCGCGTTACCTTTTCCTTTTTCTTTGAAAAACTTTCCTCAATTGAAAAATCTTTCCACCATGTTTCTTATTCTTGATGATCTTTATGATTGATCATTATCCTCATAATCTTGTTTCTTATTAGAGAAACTAGATAAAAAAATGACCAATATTTAAAAAATTGAAACACATAAATAGAAGTTAGCTTTGTATTTACAATTTACTAGATTCATACCTTTTGAGAATAAATATATAAAGTTACCAAAATCTATGGAATCATATTTATCTTCAGATTAATCCTTATGATACTTCTTTGGATCACATTATTTTTTACATTTTATAACTTTAATTTCCATCCCCTTGTCAAATTTTTATTTTTTATTATGATTATCCATCACCTCATATAATAATAAATACAAACATTATTGAGTTTATAATGGTCCACCCATCCAAATATTGATCTTTATGGGTTGAAAATTTATAATCAATTTTATTTGGGAGGATTCTAATAAATTTATTTACCATTGTAGAATCTTCAATAATTTCTCTATAGCTTCTAATAAATATTACATTTTTGTTCACTTGAACTAAGAAATAATCCATTTTTTAATATTCTCCCATATGGGTATCCTAAAATTGAGATTATTATATTTTTAAGCATGAATATTTCACTTTCATATCTTATATATGGATATAATGAAGTTTATTACATCTTCTATTCACTATTTTTTACCCCATTACTCATATAAAATCCTTCTCTTGGTAGGATGAAAATAATGCATTGTGTGACCCCCCATCGACTTCAATATTATTTTTTTAAAGTAGTGTGTAAGTTATTTCAACTTTGAGAAGATGTAAACCATTATTTATGATGTTAGGAAAATCCAAGACAACAGATAGAAGATATCAAACCATCATCTCTCTATGGATAGAATCCATTATCATAAAACATAATAACTCTTTTGTTGTTGATTTTGTTCATTTACTTCATAGATCTCGTTGGTCAATGAAATAAGGAGTGAAAAAACAAACTTAGTAATGTGGGAATACTTGGTATAAATTCAAGAATTCTTTAACACCAATTGACTGGCCCAAGAGAGAATGGACCGTAACTTATTGGCCTAATAGAGAGTGAACCCCAACTGGGGGTGAATCAATGGTTTTACAAAAACACAAACCCTCAAACAATTATTTCCTATAATTAGTTAGTTCATATGGATATAGATAGTGATGATGTGATAATGAGAGAAATATAAAGAACACACATAACACAAAGGTGAATAAAATTTTAACTAAATATTGTTATCAAGTGGATAATTCTTAATGCGCAACAATTGTGATCTATTCAAATAAGTTCAAATTTTATTATCAATAATAACAAGGAAATGAGTAGGGAGATGGCCCTAAATTCCCAGGTAAAATAATGAAGTAAAATTTATAATAAGTTGACTAATATCTATTTGCATTACCTTAAGTGCCTCTTAAATTTAGATTACATGTTCAACATTATTATTTTCCTAAAATATTTTCCAAAACCTCCTTGTAATTATCCCTAAAATGAATGGTAGGAAAACTCAAAGTTTCATCATAATTGATCACTTCTTGGTTTGAGTGGGACACCATTCTATTTATAGTGGATACATGAGTTGTAGCATGGATGCTTCCTTCATGATGTTATTACCAAATACAAAAGATATCAAAATTTAATTTTTAATATCCCTTACCACCATTATAGCGTGCAATGGTGAATTTATGTGTGAAATCCACTTCTACTCAAATCTACCATTATCCACTGAGGACATGTTATGGAATGATCAAGTACATGTAGTTTAATACCATGTTTTCCTTAAATCTAGTAAAATAGTGAGTTCTCATGGCTTTGAAACTATGTAATGACTTAACACTTTGTGTTATGAGAATCAACATTACAACATGAGGACATTTGGCTTCCAAATAGTGTGAATCCAAAAACTAACACCCTCCTTATCATAGTATAAATACTCATTATAATTCCTTGGGTAAATAAATCATGATTCAATGTGTTGTCCTATGAAATTTATATCATTCTATTTAATTAATTCATGACATGAATATTACCATTATAGTGAGAGGAATCTAAATCAAAGTGATACTATTCATCAACAATATTCCTATCATGGAACAACGATATACTTCACATTGTAATGTGATTCAAAAAAGTAGAAATTATAACAGACCATACTTTTCATACATATATTTTACATCTAAATAGAAGAATATTCATAAATTAACATAACAAAACCATCACATAACCATATATGTTTAGTGTATTTAGAAACTTGGAAATATAATAAACTAATTCATAAAACATCTACATCATCTCCCGCTTATTCCTTCATAACTAGAACCCCTTTTGACACATATTACTTAATATATTTCTTAAAATATTTGGGAAAATAAACATAAGAAAGGGTGAGATAAGATTCTTAGTAAGGGTAATCAAGGGAGATAATGTAAGCATAAGGTAATAAGAGCATAAGAGCATGAAAGTAACTTTTGAAAATGATATTTTTCATATTAAGGATCATGATATTGAGTTATGGAATAAATAATTAAAGTTCATAAGACATTAATTAAAAAGAAAATAATTCATGGGAGTATAATATAATACATGAATTTTTTTCATACACATAAGAATAGAAAATAATTTTCATATTACTAAAGGCTCACTTTTAAGACCATCATGGTGGATAAAGTCCCTTACTGAACTGAGTTTATTCCCGTTCTAGTCCTGTATTACTGAACCAAGTTCACTTCCCATTCCTGTACTATCTATATCATGAGATATAAATATCTAGCTAATGAATTGGAGGTAGATATAGGTCCCACCATTCACATAATGAAAACCATACATATGCATTCCACAAGAACATAAATCATATCATAACCCATGAAAATAATTGGGGTTCATAAACATTTAATATCAGCATAACCCATGAAAAAGAAATGGGTTTCATAATTATCATTCCATCATATTCATAAACCAATAAAAAAATATAATTATAGTATTATTTAAAAATATCCCTAGTAAATCATAAGAAACATTATACGATGTTATCTTAGATAGAAAATAATCTTGATAGATCACTTGAAAAAATTCTTGAGGAAAATATCTTTTCTTCTGTGCAATTTTAAAAGAAAAAATTTTCATTGAAAGTAACACTGTAAGATTGTAAGGGGAGATTCAAGGAATTAAGGCATCATGAAAGTAAAAAAATATGTTCATTCCATATAAGTTAAAAAAAAAAAAATCCTTTCATACTTTTTTTCTACAAAATTCATAAAGATCATTGTTTGGAAAATGATAAAAAGATCCCTTTCAAACTATTTAGAAAAAATTTACACATGTGTAAAAACAACATTAAAAAATTGTAGAAGAATAGTAAAAATATCTTGGAAAACAATTTTAATAAATATAGACATGGAAGATAAATATTCCCCAGTAGATACTTACATATAAACAATCCTAAATAATAATGATATTATGAAATTAACCCTTACCTTAGGTATAATTTCCTTAATATGTATATAAAAATACTATATAATGTTTTAAATAATGTTATTAATTTATAACAGAACCATATCAACATTTATGGTATCATATATGATCCTATTATATCATCTTATCTCCCATTTACTAATAATATTCATTATCACCCTTCTTTCAGGTGTTGATCGCTCCATTTTCCTATACATGTTTTATCGTATAAGTCCCAGTTCTTATGAATAGGATATAGTTCTATCACATCCAGAATGATATTAGGAAAATATATATAATATTTATTCATTATATAAATTTATATAATAATTATTTAATAGTGAACATGAAAAATGAATCGCATCACATCGTAGAAACTGTAGGCTGTACGTACGCACCGACGATGATATCATTCCCTTAATGATGGAATGGTAAGGAAGTAGTTGATATATTTATTTTTTTCCAGAATTAATAAAATTTTATAATTATCATATATATATATATATATATATTATTTTCATAATTATACTCATCCAAATAAAGTGGTGATGAAAAATAGATTACACTATGACGTAGAGATGGTAAGCCGTACATACACGCACATAGTGATTTTTTTTCAAAGGATGCATAAAAGTTGGAATATGGTAGTTCCATAATCATAATAACATCTCAAAATAAAGTAAATACTGAATTTATTTCTTTATAATGGAAACAACATATAAATAGGAAGTAGAATAAGAAATAATCTTGAAAGAGTCGGTAAATATGATCAACTCTTCGAAATTCCTTTAGATCTTCTCTTAGGAAAACTAGGGTTGGTATTTTGAGAAGAAAAGAACCTCTATAATGTTTCTAGGGAAGTTTAAAATAGAAATTTATAGTGGATGATCGATATTTAAGGCTTAATGTGAAGTGAATAAGTGAGAGATGAGGTTCTCTTTTATAATTGAGGTGAGGAGAACTTTTTGAATTTCTCAAAATATTAATTTATAAAAAGTTCAATATCAATCCAAATACCTCCAAAATGACATTTATTCAAAGATAATATGAGATAAGGATATTCATTACATAAAGTTTTAAAAATATCAAGATAAAAATTTAACTCTAAAAAAATATTTGATTATATCCCTAAGTGATCAAGGTAATCTATATTTTTTACATTAGTTATTTAAATTTTATTTATTTTAATATTTTTAATAACATTTATTTGATATTTCCATTAAGAAAATATTTACCACATTAGCATTGCATAATTATTTAATACACTTATTTATTAACTAAAAATTAAAAATAAAATAACACAATGAAGATAAATATTCTATATTTAAGAATAATATTTATAGTATAATATATATTTTGAGTAACCCTATATTAAAAATGACAAAGTATTTAAAACATGAATGTGACATCTTTGAATCTTTATTAAATAAAATATTATAAATATCATAATCTCATCTAAGTGGCCCAAAAAGTCAAAAATAAATTAATATAATTAAAATATGTTTATTAAGTTAAAAATTTAAATTTATATTCTTTCATAAGATACCATTTTCCCCATGTGGACACATAAGGGATATATAAGACAAAGGAATTGATATTTTGTGACTTTCTTTGATTTAAATATTATATAAGTATTTTTCATGGAAATGTGTCCATTAAACAACTTAATATTGATTCCTATGTGTTAAGGGCCTAATTATATTCATAAAATAAAATTTGGTCAAGTTTTAGGGTTATTTTATAGTCTTTATCATTTTATTTTTAATCTAAATTACCCAATTTACCCTTTACCGTGGTAACAAAATTTTCCAAGGTTACTATTCATATGGAAAAAAATAAAAGGGACCTATTAAATAAATTTGTACCTTATGAATCTAAATTTTGTATTCATTTTTTAAAATTCAAAACACATAAGTCTCCAAATTTAATTTAACATAAATCCGGTAAAATGACATGAAAAACAAATTTTCAGAAAAATACCCTTTTAAAACATAAAAGGGTTTTATAATAAATTTGTGTGTAAAATCATTTTAAAAAAACCATAATTGGATTATTTTAAATTAAAATAAACTAATTAAAATTGAAAACTAATCCAAAACATAATTTTACCGTATAAATACTTTAAAATAAAGTACACTTCTCAATAAAAATCAGTATTTTAACTATTACTTAAAAAAATGTTTTCAAAAAATTATAAAAATAATAATTTTAAGATAAATTTTAAATGATGAATTAAAAAAATGAAATTAATTTTTTAAAATAAAATTTCTATAACTTTTATAAAATTAACATTCATTCATAATAATAAGATTCACTCATTTTTAAATAAAAAAATAATTTTTTGAAGAATAGAGTGAGATTACTAAAAATTCTGTGACCATTTTATAAACACTTACCAATACATTCACATTGAGTTAGACATTTATTATTTATTTCATAAATTATTTTTTTATATTTATTCCTTCCAATTTAATGGCTAGGTTATAATGGACATATAATATTATGCGTTTTTTTAAACTCAATGTTTCATGTAACACAAAATATTGAAGAATTAAAATTATTTAAAGAGAAATATTTATTAAAAATATATGGGTGTTACATTATAGGCCCATTAAAATGAATTTATCCCCTGAAATTCATCACTATAGTAAAAATATATGAGGGAACCTCTTCCTCATCACATCCTCAGGTTCCCACATCGCCTTCTAAAATTGATGGTTATGCTATAAAACTTTAACTAGGCGAGTAGTCTTATTTCATAGAATTTTTTCTATACGATACAGAATCTATATCAGTTTTTCTTCATAAGAAAGATATAGCTCCGGTGGTATGAATTCTGAGTTTAGTACATGTGAAAGATCATATATGTACTTTACTAGGAGAGATACATGGAACACATCATGAAATTGAGAGAGATTTAGTATAAGTGACAATCTATAAGTTACCTTCCCAACATGATCAAGAATTTCAAAACGATCAATATACTTTGGGATTAGCTTTCACTTATTTCTTAATCTCATTACTCTCTTCTAGAGAGATATTTGTAGAAATACCCTGTCACCCACTTCAAACTCTAGGTCTTCTCATCAATTATAAGCATAACTTTTTTTTCAACTTTGAGTTGCTCTTATGTGTTGTTGAATAGATTTAATCTTCTCTAAAATTTCCTCAAATAGATCTGGTACTAATATATATTTTTTCCCTAACTTCATTCTAGCATGTTGAAAATTTTCACTTATTACCATAGTGGGATTCATAAGGAGTCATCTGAATACTAGAGTGAAAGCTATTATTGTAAGAAAAATATAACAAAGGTAGGTGTTAATCCCAACCACATTTGACATATATAGAGAAATATATAAGTTTGTATTATAGAGTTTTAATTTTCCTCTCAGAATAACCGTATGTCTGAGGATGATAAAAAATTCTGAAACTTAACTCTATATATTGAGCCTGCTGAATACTTCTCTAAAACTTTGAGGTAAATATCACATCTTTATTAGATATAATAGAAATTGGTACTACCTGAAATCTTACCACTTCCTTAATATATATTTTTGAAAGCTGATCAAGATAAAAATATTCTCTAATAATAATGAAGTGTGCCTAATTCTTAAGGCGATCAACTCTAAACCATATAACATTATGGTTTTTAGATGTTTTGGGAATTTCGATGACAAAATACATGGAGATTTTTTCCCATTTCTATTATGGAATGAGTAATAGTTGTAACATCTCCGTAGACTTCTATCCATCATCCTTAACTTGATGAAAAACCAAGCACCGAGAAAAATATTCTACAATATCTTTCTTCATACCATCCCACTAGAAATACTCTTTTAGGTCCCTATACATCTTTGTGCTTCTAGGATGAATAGAGAATGATGAAATATGAGACTCATACAATAACTCATTATTTAATTTTGGTATGAGAGGGATAAAAACACGGTTCCTAAACCGTATTATTCCATCACAATCAAATTTGAACTTAGGACCATTTCTCACCTTCTTTTTTAGCTTTACATCTTCCTTATGCACTTCCTTAATCTTTAATTGTATATATGGTAAAATATTTATTTGAGACAGATAATATTTATACCCTTCCTTTAAAATTTCTAGATCCATCCTTTACAAGTCCATAAATATTGGCTCTTTTATGATCCTCATCATAGATAGGCTTGTATGGTCCTTTCGACTCAAAGTATCTGCCACCTTGTTCACTTTCTCAGGGTGGTAATGTATTGAGTAGTCATAATATTTAATCAACTCAAACCATATTATTTAGAACATATTAATCTCATTTTGAGTAAAAATATACTTTAAAATATTATTATTAGTATATATGTCACACCTTTCTCCAAAAATATAATGCCTCCATATATTTAATGAAAAAATTATGGAAGCTAAATCCAAATCATGAGTTGGGTAATTTTTCTCATGGATTTTCAATTTTTGTGAGGCATAAGCTATAACCATATCATTTTACAAGAGAAAAAATCCTAGAACATTCATTAATGAATCACTATAGATAAAAAACCTTTATCCATTACAAGTTAGAGTGAGAATATGTGCATAGGCTAACCTTCTTTTTAGCTTCTTGAAATTCTGTTCACATTCCTCCATCCATATGAACTTAACTCATTTCCAATTAAACTTGGTTAGTGGATTAGATAATCATGAGAAATATTTCACAAAAATTCAATAATATCCACCCAAAACTAGAAAACTATGGATCTCAATTATGGTTGTTGGTCTAGGACAATGTTCAATAACTTCCATATTTGCTGGATCCATAGATTTACCATCTCTTAAGATTATGTGACCCAAAAATGAAACTTTTTGAATCCAAAATTCACACTTGGTAAATTTTTCATAAAGATTATCCTTTATTAGGGCATTTAGTAAAATCCTCAAGTGATCTTCATTTTCTTCCTTGATCTTTGAATATACAAGAATATCATATATAAACACTACAAAAAATGATCAAGATAGTCTATAAGACTCTATTCATTAAATCCATGAAGATAGTGGGGGAATTAGTAAGACCAAAAGACATCAATATAAATTCATAGTGTTCATACCATGTACGGAATGTTTTCTTGGTTATATCCTTCTTTATGACTCTCAATTGATGATATAGATAATGAAGATCAATCTTAGAATAATATTGAGCTCCAAATAGTTGATCAAATAAGTCATCAATACGAGGGAGAGGATATTTGTTCTTTATAGTGATCTTTTTAAGTTATTGATAATAAATGCAGAGTCTCATTGATCCATCTTTATTCTTAACAAAAAGAACATGTGCAACCCAAGGTGACGAACTAGGGAATATGAATCCATTTTCAATATTCTATTGGAGTCTCTTCTTCAAATCTTGCAACTCAATTGGGTCTATTTTATAAGGATTATTTTAAATAGTCATAGAACATGGTATGAGTTTTATTTAAAAATCAACTTAAGTATTTTTTGGAAGATCTAGAAATTATTCTGGAAATACATCAAAAAAATCTTGTACAATAGGTGTATTCTTAATGGTGGTTTTATCCCTAACCATCTGAGATATATAACCTTCATTAATAGGAATTAATACCCACAAAATAGAAGTAATTTCTATTAGAAGTTCCTAATAATCCTTTCATAGATAGATGATCATATATTCATTTGAAATATAAAATGTGAATTAAATTTATTTTAAATTGATATGATCTCCAAATAGTGAAAGCTAATCCATGCCAAGAATCACATTGAATTTAATTAAAGTAAGTATCATAAGATTTGTAGTAAACACTTTCCCACAAACTTCAACTAGAGAAGAATTAAAACTTGTGTTGTAACTGTTGTTCCATTAAGAGTTTTTACAGCTAACTCAACATCTAATTTTTGAGGTAATACGAAAATACCCTTAAATTTTTTCTTCATAAATAAAATATTAGGTGGATACAAAATCAAATAAAACATTGGCTTCTTTAGAGTGTATGATAATTTCACCTTTCCTCACTTTATTATCATACTCCACATCACCAGTAGTGATCTCATGTTATTTGAATTTATCTTTGGACTTAAGAGGTTTCTATTATCGATAATCATCAATAACCCTCAGATTTGGGTATTAGTTAGCCCAATTCCCATTTTCATTTAACTTGAAGCATTGAAGTGTGGGAGGTGCATTCTATGCATAATTTTTTCTATTCGCATCAATAATTATATTTTTCCCATCACTTCGACAGTCAATTGCTTGATGACCTTATTTACCACACTTAAAACATTTATTAGTACCCTTAAGATAGTTTCCACTATGTTTCTTTCTACAATTTGAGAATAAAGGAAATCTCATCTTCTTTTCACTATGGTTTTTAGATTTGTCCATGAATTCCATTTTTCTCTTCTTATAAAACCCATAATATTGATGGGTAACTCCAATATCCATATCAACCTTGAGGGCACATCAATAAATTTCCTCATAGCTACTAAATTCCATTATGGATAATTCCATTTGGAGACTTGGTTTTAAGACATTGAATAATCGATCAACCTTTCTCTCAAGTTGGATGATAATTTTAGAATCATACCTTGAAAGTCTTGTAAAATTTTCCTCACAGGTACCAATGGATTCATCATCCTTTTGATTTAGCTCAAGAAAATACTTCTCCATCTTAATTTGATGAAAAAGAGGAAAGTACTTATTGAAAAATAAGTTCTTGAACTCACCCCATTCCATGGATTCAATTTCATCTCATTTAATTGAATTCTTGATGAGATTTCACCATTGATCTGCTTCATCTTCCAAATGATAGACTTCTAAAATTACTTTCTCATGTTCTGAACATTGGAGAACTGAAAATATATTTTCATTAGTGCTAATCTAGTTTTCATACACTATTTAATTATAAGGCCTACTGAAAGAAGGTGGACGCGACCTCATGAAGGAGTCAAAAAAATGTTGTTCCTTTATTTGATCATTTGGAAGTCCAACATGATTAATAACTTTAGAAAGTTTTGTGAGCATAGCAATAAGAATTTTCATTCCTTCCCCCATAACATTAGGTTTTTCAAGAGGACAATAATTGCATTTCCCATCACAATTCAACATTAATTCAGTTCCTTCAAGTTCAATCCATCAGTTAAAACCAAAAATAATAGCGTGATCAATGCTAATCATAGTGGAAAAACTACATAATCATGGGAAATTACTTATGAAATTTCGATCGAGGACTCCTTGGGTTTTCTCCTAGGTTATTTATGACCATAACCAAAACTCTATAATTATATCCTATACCTAGACTTATCCTTAGGGTTCTTACTAAGTTTTCTCATCTTGGTTTCCAAATATGTAAATACCCAAACCCACTCTTACAGATACAGTACATAAAAGTGCTGTGTATTTTTTATAAAATACAACCAAAAAATAAACATAACATTTTACATTCTAGGACCTTTTCTAGTATAGTTTCTGAATAATTAGACCAAAAATTATAATTTTATTATTGTTAAAAAAATAAAAATAAAATAATTTGCAATGCATGCGCTAACTCCTTAAGAAAAGTCGTATATCTTAAAACTTATAAGATACCTATGAAAATATTTTTAAAAATAACTAATTAGAATTATATTTCCTAGTAATGGGTTTTAAAACCTGTGAAAAATGATTTTATAAATAATTACTTTTAAACTCTTTAATTTTTTTTATATCAAATATAAATATAAATTTGATATAAATAAAATATTTTTTATAAAATATTTTAAAAATTATTATTATTTTGAAAATGTATTTCAATATAATTCTTGAAATATACTTCTCATTTTGAAAATAATTTCAAAAATACTCTTTGAAAGAAATTTGGATTTATCCTTAAAAATTAATTTTGAAAATGATCATTCTTTTTATGGATTAAATTGATACTTGGTGGATCCTATGAAATCCATGTGGCTACAAGAAATATCACTAGTAGGACAACGTCCTATGAGGCTATGGGTTCACTATCCATTACTCATTCTCCTTCTCGATAGCCAAGTGAAAGATCAAATATTTAATACAACATTTTGAAGATTATCCTTTCTCAACCACAACCCATCAAAACACTTTTCAAAAATACTTGAATTATTTTCAAATAAGAAAATAATTTTACTTCCTAAATTATTTTTCAAAACTAGATTTTACTAAAATACTTTTAAAATTTAGAGGAATCCATGACTTTAATAATTTCAAAGTATGAAATTAAACAAACCTCATAATTAAAATAAAGACAAATTTTTTATTCAATGTATTGAATGTTATGCATAATGCATGATGCATGGACATGTCGATATGAAAATGCAACATTCATAATTTAATTTCACATAAAATGTTAATTTATAAAATATTATTTAATATACCATGCAAACTTAGTATATAAATAAAAATTATACACAAGATTTTAATTAGAAGATGATATTTATAAACAATAATAATAATAATATTCTATAAATATAATTTTACAAAATTATATACAAAGTATTAACTTTTGAAAACATAATTCTCCTTAATAAATTTAAACCACAAAATTTCATAATTGTTTTCCTAAAATTTATAATCCTTTTCACACAAAATAAACAATCATGACCAAAATCTCAATTATATAAAATTTTAAAATATAATCCTTATTATAATAAATTTTAAGAAATAAATATTTGAAAAAAATTATTCCCCTTACACATAAATTATTTTGAAATATAACACCATAATATAAATAATTTTTAAATTTAAAAAATATTTAAAACTTAAAATATTTCCCTTACTAAAATATAATTTGAGGAAATAATTTACTTGAATATAATTAATCCTCTTACTAAAATATAATCTGAAGTTATAATTAATTGAAAAAAATTATTTCAATCATAAAATAATTTTTCTATAGAAAATAACTCTACTACACATAAACATGAAGCATAATATCATATACATTCAATTTTTGAAACCGATCCCTTACCTCAAAAAATAAAAAGTTGAAACATAAGATGATTTTATTTCTATATTATTTGTTTCATGAAGAGAATGGAACACCCAAGAAGTGTAACACTTCAAAAAAAAAGATAAACAATTAAGGTAGTGTAAAACCATGGAACAAGACTCTTATTTATGGTCTAACTCTAATTCGATTATAATGTATTCACTTATTTCACTACCATAAGTTGTAGATGAAGAAAAAAACATCTAAATAAAAATGCATGGCTTGGGTGTAATGATTGTATAGAAATCTAAGATACTGATAAGAAATGTATATATATTTAAATATTTGATTGATGCATTTGAGAAGAATACAAAAAATAGGGATCTCAATTCAATCCATAACTGATGATAAATTGAAAGAAACGAGTAGAAAGATATCAATTGTCAAAGATGAAAGCAACAACATAAGGAAAATTCAGATTTTGACAAAAATTATGTTAGTGTTACTGCAAATAGATAGTATCAAAGAAGATATCATAAAATTAAAATCAAAACTGAATTTATTGTATAGAATGAAGATCAATAAATGAAAATTTTCTTTTTATTGAGATATTATCTGTGAAAAATAATATAAGGATATGAATACGACTGATGAAAAATTGATTAATCTTTAAGGAAGATTAAAATAAACTAAATAAATAATAGGAATACCAATATCGACCGAAATTGTTGACTGTAACATCCCAATATTTCATAGTATGTAATCTCTTCAAAGTAATTCAATAACTTGCATTACATGCAACACCGAGTTCAAGCGTACCATGACTTACCAAACTAGATGTTCAAAAAGCGGTTATGAATAGTATTAACTGAATTTTGAATTTTTTATACTCCATATAATTTTAGAATCCATATTATGTGTTTCTTAGACATAACATAAGAATAAATTCATTTTTTTCCAAATAAAAGAAGTATTTTTTTTAAAATGCAATTTTACCGCCTTTTAATGGAGAACCCTTTTTAAAACCAATATTTGAAACTTTTATATATTCAATTTAATTAAATTAAATTCTTCTTTAGAATCAGGACATAAAAATTTATTTTGGATAAATTTATGGTACTTTTCTAATAAATTTCATATTTTGATGAATAGTGAAAAATACTAAATTTTAATTGAAAAAAACTTTTTTAATCGAAATAATTTATAGTGTTAAATTTTGAATTTGAATGGTTTGGAAGTATAATTATATTATATTTTTATCATTTAATACAATTTAGGTCATTATAAGTAATTTCACATTTTAATTTGATATAAACACATGCCAATCTTTTTATAGTTTTTACTTTTTAAAAACCCGCTTTTTTGGTTTTGACAATGGGAATTGATTTTAAATTAATTAATACAAATTCTATGTTTTGAAGTTGGTAAAATAGAATTAATTTTTGAATTTGGAATATCAAAATTATCTTAGGGTGAATTTTTGATATATTTCTGAAAACTTTCAATTTTTGATGAATAGTGAAAAACACTACGTTATTGTTTAAAACCAACTTTTTAATTAAATAATTATTTATTGTATTTAAATTTATTTTAAGTAAAAATAGATATATAATAACTATATAATTTCAATGTAATTCATTGGAGTCATTTTAAAATAAAATTAGATGTATAAAATTTTATTGAACTTTTTAACGCCTTTTACCCACCTTCTAGGGACAATTGCAAATTTGCATAAAACATAATTTTACTGCTTTTGTGAATTAAATTTAAAAAATCTGGGAGAAATGGTTGACATCAATAAGTAAAATGTGGTTCAATAAGATGAAAATAATTTTTGGTGAATAGTAACTTTTGACTTTTATTTACCACGATTAAAAGTAAATAGGGTAATTAAAGGTAAAAATGATATTATAATTACCCTAACACATGTTATAATTCTTTTGGATAAGTTTATTTCGACCAGAAACAACCTTAGAAATAAAATATGATCCTTTTGGTCCACTTGGATTAGATTAGGACATTTATTATTATTTTACTTAAAGAAGAGTTAAAAGTGTTAAATTCAAAGTTTAATAACTAAAATATTTTTAATATAGGGTTATATATAAGATAAATTCGACTATAAATATTAATTAGAAAGATAAAAAGATTTCCTACATAATGGTATTTTATTTATAATTTTTATATATTAAATAATTAAATTTATTAATGACACAATGATGATGTAGTAATTACTTTATCAATGAAAGATTAAAATAGTTGATTTTATAAATATAAAAATAAATGTAAATTGAGGCTTTTTATGCCATAAAAGAAATTTATAGGTTAATATGACATGTTAGGTTTGATTAAATAATTTTCTTTGAAGTGATAATGTTGTTATGACTTTAACAAAAACAAAATACCAAATAGTGTCAAAATTGACATAAATGAGTTTTTAAAACAAATACTATATTATTAATTGATGTAATATTTTTAAAAATATAATTTTTAGACCAAATACTTATATAAGGTTAGATATATTAATAATTAACCACTTGGTGTTCATTTGGATTTTTAAAGTAAGTTTATTAACCATTTATTATAATAATACAAGAGAACATGGTAAAAGTTAAACTATTTAACTAAGAGTTAAATATAAAAGATAAGGTTAATATGGTAACCTAAACTTGTCTAAAACCTATTGGTTGAGATTATTTCTACCCATACCCACATTATCTTCTAAATAAATCAATTTGGAGCCATTAGAAACCGAAAATGAATTTATAATAAAATAATATTTTAAACTTTTCCTAAAGTGACCCTCACCTCTCTTATAAAAGGGTACTTCCCCTTATCTCAAAATCACACCTCCAACGCCATTTGGCTCAGACAAACCCTACCCAAATATTCTCCCAAATTACCTCACTTAAACCTAGAAGTCTTACCTTGAGCAGAAAGCCAACCTAAGGAGCCCTTTTGTTCAAATCAAAAGGAAACACCCAAAGAAGAGGTAATTATTTTATCACCTCTTTCAAAGTTATTTTCTTATTCTACTTTCTCTTTCTTTGTTATTCACATACTAAAATAATAAATCCAGTACCTTCTACATAATTTGATGTTATTATAAATATGTTACAACCATATTCATTATTATATCCATCCTATGAATGATAATGTCACCATGCGTGTGTACGTACGACTTACCATCTCCACGTTGTGGTGTAATTTGTTAGTCAACATTATGTTATTTGGATAGATATAATGATTATTAATATGTATATAAATAATGAAAATAACATGATATTTTATCTATTAAAATTAATATAACATCAAATTCCACACCTTTTAATCATTAAGGAAATGATATCGTCTCTTGTGTGTATGTATGGCTTACCGTCTCCACGACGCGATGAGATTCATTTACACGTTCACCATTCAACGATGATTATAAAAATATATATTATTAATAAGTATGTAATATATGACATAATAATTCTATTGGATATATATATATATATACTTACATATATCTTATTCACTTACTTCCGTTCAATACGATATGAAAATGGAAACAATGTTTATGCGTACGTACAACCTACCGTATCCATAAACGGTGTTTTCCATTTCATATATATATCTATTATACATATTTATATTCTAAATATATATGATATATAAATCATGTTTTATATTCTAGAATTATTTAAATTACGATCTAAATGATACGATCAAGAATAACAAGTTAAAACACATATGATAAAGAAAGTGATTATTACCCAAAATGTTAATTTAACATGGAAATCATTATTAAATAGGCAGTATAAAGTCATAAATGAATAATGTATGATATAATAAATATGAATATGGTTCTGGTATAATTTAATAACATACTATGGTCATTATATAGGAGGTTAAATTTACCCTTGACCAAAGGAAAGTGCAAGGTAAGGGTTAATTATTCAATCTCATTATCATCCGAGATTGTTTATGTGTAAGAATTTTTTGGGACATATTTATTATCCATTTCAATGTTTCATACAATCCATTTCAAAATGATTCTTTTAAGGTACTATTTAACTAAAACATCATATTAAAATTTTTAAATATTTATTCTTCTAAATCTTTCTCATTAATGCCCATGTTTTCAAAAATGTTTTTAAGGATTTATTTATATGGACATGATTGTTTTAAAATGTTAATTCATTTAAAATGTTTCAAAGTGGTTTGAAAAAATTTGATTCAAAAATATATTTTAAATGAATTCCTTTATAAATGTGTGACTTTTAAATGATTTCACAAAAAAATACATTTCTCTCAAAAAAGTTTTAATGGTCATTTTCAACTATGTCAACATCCTTTAATGGATGTTATTATTGATTAAGGTTGATTTATTAAAATAAAATATTCCATATTGTATTGAATGAGTTATGATACGTTTGACTGTGGATGTTCTATTTTTATACCCTTCATGTGTTTTGGTTAAAGTATTGACATTTCGTATGCTAGTTTTAATACGAATGTTTATGTTCTCCTTCAACATTTTCATATAAGGAATGCAGTGGACTTAGTAAGTGATGGGTGGGGCCTACTATATCCCCTTAATGCATTGGTAGGTCTCCTGAGACAAATTAGTGTCTTGGCATAAGGCCTTGACAAAAATTTTATTTTTAGTCTTGGCACGAGGCCTTGACTATGTGGTAATGATGTCTGGTGTTAGGCATTCCCTCATTATGAAATTAATTATTACATGTAATTATTCTACTAGTAGAATATACATGTGCATGTTTATATGGTAATGTTTGATTTATTTTCTCTATATTATGTTCAAGTTTATGTTTAAAAGGCTGTTGTTTTTATTACCCATATTACCTTAAAAGTTTATAGTTTCTGCTAAATTATTTACCCTTATTGAGCATATGAGCTCACCCATTTCTTATGTTTTATTTTCCCAGGATTCCAAGAAGTGTATTATGATTTATATGAAGATTTAAGCTATAAGAATAATGGAATTCTCAAAGAATTATCTATTTTGTATTTTATAAATTGTAATGTAAAGTTCATGTATGTAATCTATTTTCCAAGACTGCTAAACTGATCGGTCCTTTAGGACTTGATTCCTTGTAATTATTCCAATGTATTAAAATAATGTACCAACTCTGGGTAACTAGGGTCGGGGAATTACATTGAAAATAATACATAAATTTAATTCAACTATGTTAAATAAGGATAGTAGATAAAGATCGATGAAGAAAATAAAGAAACATAATAAAGAATAAGAAATTGTCAACATCTAATGAAGAAAAAATAATAAATGAAGAAAATTTATTTATTACTATTAAAACAAGAGTATTAATATACAAAAATTAAAATACACCTACAAAAAATCGAAGAGACTGGAGGAAAGAGATAACAACATACAACTCACACTCGACCCCTCATCCTTGACCAGACCACCTTTAGGATTTAAATCAATCCACTCATGGTGTTCAGTATTGACTTTAAGCCTAGATATACGCTCAGTGTTCAGCCTTCATCTCACTCGACTCTCATCCAATCTTGATCCCTATTCTAGTGCTTGACCTCAACTCCTTGCTCGGCCTCCGAGAATGCGACAAATCCCCTTTTCTGTGTGTGGTTCCACCTAAACCCATTGTACTTAGTTCAATTCTCCCTGAAGAGATGAAACCCCAAATGAGGTGGAAACCAAGATCCTCTTCCCTTATATTCGATTAGTTTTTATTATTATTTATTTATTCATATTATTCTATCTTCATTTTATTCTTGGTTTTCTTTATTTTCTTTTCTTTTACTCTATTTTTTAAACATTTATTATTATTATCATTTTAATTTAATTTCATTTAATAAAAAATGTATTTATATTTTAGTTAAATTTAATTCTAAAAAAACTAACATAATTTATAATTTCATAATTTAAAATTTTTATAAAATTCATAAAAATACATTAGATTAAAAATAATAATAATTTTCTTTAAAAAATGTCTTTCTTTAAGTAATTATTATTTCCACCTTTAATTAAAAAATTAATATGAATTTAAGTATTACTAATTATAAATCATTTTTTTAATAAATTTTATTAATATTCATCCATTAAAATATTCTTCATTTCATATATATTTTGACTTAAATATTCAATATTATGAATATTCAAATTTTTATTTATAAAATAATTTATATATTATCATATTTTTTTTCACTTAAACCTTTTATTATTTTTTTAAAAATATAATAAAAAGTAAAATATTCTACTTATAACCAAATTTTATTTTGATTAAATAAAATCACTTAGTTTTATAAAAGATATAAATCAATTTAAAATTTTAAAACAATTCATTTATTAATCACTTATTTATATTATCAAATTTCCATGATATTGCAAAAGGTTAATTAAAAACTTACTCTGATACCAATTATAATAACCCATACCTCTCATACATAGATTTTAAATCTAAATAGAAGAATATTCATTACATAAGATAACAAAAACACGACAAATATGTATAGGTTTAGTGTCTTTGGAAACTTTGAAATATAAAAAACTGATTCATAAAACATCTACATCATCCCCCACTTATTCCTTAATAACTTGAACCATTTTTGACACATATTACTTAATACCTTTCTTCATATCATGGGGAAAATAAACATAAGAAATGGTGAGATCATATACTCAGTAAGGGTAATCAAGGGAGATAACGTAATCATATGGTCATAAAAACATGACAATAACTTTTGAAAATTATATCCTATATTTCAAGGATCGTGATATTGAGTTATGTAATAAATCATATAATTTCATAAGACATTAATTATAAAGAACATAATTCATGGGAGTATAAAATAAGACATGAAATTTTGGTATACATATAAGCATAGAAAATCATTTTCATATTAGTCAAGGATCACTGTATAAATCCCCTTATCTTTATTCCACATTAATTCGCGATTTATTACATAATATTACACTTAATACAACACAAAGGATCGATAAGTATAGTGTATTTGGGAATTAGGTACATTACATAACAATTTAAAACAAGAAAAAAATCATCTTTATTGAAATCTTCCTTAACATGATCACACTTAAAACTACATGGGATAACCTGGGGAGATATATAAGAAATGAGTGATCTATAAAGATCAGTAAGGGAATTAACATGAAATAACATGAATGAAGTAATAAATTTTATAAAATAGGAATATAAATGGGGCATAAAAGGAATGAGAATCATAAACATGAATGATAAGACATGATATAGCATGATAACATAAATGCAACATGGGGAATGTGTAAACAAATTAAAACACTGCATCATAAACATAGGTCAAGGATAAATAAAAATACACCATGATGGAAAAAGTACCATAAATGAATAATGTTCAATCCCTATCCCAACGTAATGTATCATGAAACTAAACACTACCCAATGAATTGGAGCTCTATATAATTCTGGGTACACCCACCATTTTCATTTCATTATCATGCTTAAATGTGCCACATAGATCATACAACATGGATTCATTCATCATCGTATTTTAGTAAAAGATCAAGGAGTATAGCATACATACTTTTAAGTCCCATTTAAATTAATTATAAGTGTATAAAGTTTAACAGTCTTGATAGGAAATGAGTATGGTATTCACTACACAATTTTTTTTGGCATGGAAAATCGTGGTGAAATTTTATAGCATAACAACGTCACTTAAAAATTCATAAAATGGTTTGATGAGAGAGAAAGGGGTATCTCATCATTTGGAAATTAAATGGGAAGTAATAGGGGAATGTAAATAAATATCCCAACATTAGGAATTGGAAATATAGGGCATAAGATAATAAAGAAACTTGAATAAATAAGAGAAGGTGATGATCCCTTACTAAATTTTGGCATGGTAACAGGTGTATATAAAGGATCACGTGTGGTATAATGAGAGTTAAATGGATATATAATAATTTATACATCAAATGGATAGTAAGGGGATATTTAATAACATATATAAATATGAACAAAATGAAATTAAGAGTCATAACATAAAAGAGGTGCTTGAATTGACACGTGAAGAGATAAATCCCTTACTAAATTTCGGCATAGTAACGACTTAGGTAAGGGTCAAAATGAGAGAGGATAAATGGTATCCCATTAAAATAAAATAAATTAGATAGTAAGTTAATATTTATAATTTTATGAAAATATGACTAATTGAAATTTAAAAGACTAATTTAAAAGAATGTTCTTTAATTGAAAGGAGGAGAGGAAGGTCCCTAACTTGAGTGTGTGACTTCAACTGCTTCAGAGGAGCTTCTTGAGAGATAGGGGGTGCCTTTGGAGGACTCTAGAGATGGGAGGGAAGAGTAAGAATGTTATATAGGTATTTTTAGTGAATATAAATGGTATCTTGGGTGTGTTTATATAGAAAATGAGTGGGGATTTCTTTATCATTTCTCCAACATAGGTTTTGGACTCTATATAATAAAATAAAAAAAACCACAAACCTTAATATGGTTTTTTACCATTATTTCTACCAAATGAGAGTTTTTTTTATAATTTAAATTGAAAAATTAAAAAAAAACCCTTTATAATGTGGAAGTGAGTCACACTCTTAAGGAAATGTTTTTAAAAACTTAAAATATATTAATGGTTTTGAGGGATTCATAAAGGTTTTATAAAATTAATAAAATAAAAATAAAATCACATTATTTTAAATGGAAAACACATATTTTTCATGGATACCATTTATAGTATTTATTACATCAATTTTTGGTCATTATGATGTCATTATACACAAAGTATATTTATACGGTATTTATTTTTTACTGGAAAATTCAATTATCTTAGAAAATTATGAAAAATTAACCATTGGATAATTTTGATATTATTATTCCAAAAATAATATTTATTTTCAATAAATAATTTTATAAATATGTTTATATTCACTTTTAAAAATAAAAATCAAGATTTATTAAGAAATGATGGGTTTTTTGACAGTAAAAATTTTCAAACCCTTATAAAAATTACATTTGAATTAATAAAAATTATATAATAATTTATATTTAATAAAAATTATTTAATAATAATAGTTTATTAAAATATTATTTACTTCCGAAATCTATTAATTCATAAAAATAAATTTTTTAATTGAATTTGAATATTACACAAAAATACTATTCGTGTTTTATAGTATCAAAATAGATATCATTTATAAAGTAACAATAATAGGTTGAAAATATATTCATTATTCAATAAAAAATAATGTACATAATCATATTTCTAGGGTATTGATACATATCCCTTTAATACACCAGAAAATTCCCTATGATTAAGGTGCATGATAGTGAGACATTCATGTGGTGTTTTGGCAAATATGGTTTGGGCTGTGATATGAAGAAGCTCGAAATTCTCCCATAAATAGTTTTTCTCATGCTTAAGCTGTTGAATCTTAGCTTTGGATTGGTAAAGGGAAAATATTAGAGATTATATCTCCCTTGGAAGCTCCTATAAATGAGCTTCATATGGTACGATCCTATTAGTTGAGGCCATCACTTCCTTTATCTGTGTCAATTAGATTTGTTAAAACCATATATTTATACTAATCATGTGATCACTATTCAATGAATAAATTATAAATGGTAATGATGATTAAAATTAATTTAAATCTGATAGGATATAATAAACCAAATAAGTGAATTCATTTTCTATAACCATATTACATAATAAGACATTTAATTAAATCATAAGGGAAATTTTATTTATAAAATTTCGAGTGGTTACCATATTCCCCCCTTAAGAAATTTCACCATCAAAATTTTAATTTCACACACTAAAACAGATGAGTTTAACTCTATTTTTTCACCTCCTCTAGTTCCCACACCACTTCTTCAAACTTGTGGTTTCTCCACAACACTTTGACAAGGTGAATTGTTTTATTTCCTAAAACTTTGTCTCTATGATCTAAGATCTTCACCCCCTTCTCTTCACATGATATATCATTCTCCAATGGTAACACCTATAGATTGAGTACATGTGAGGGGTATGTTATATACTATCTCAAGAGGTATATATGGAATATTTCATATACTTGAGATATGTTAGGTGGGAGTACTAGTTGATAGACTACTACTCCGATGCGATCAAGGATCTAAAAGGGGAAGATATATCTTGGGATAAGATTTAACTTCTTACCAAATCTCATCACTTTATTATATGGCGATATATTGAGGAAGAAAATGTCTCCAAAATCAAACTCTAGGTATTATCACCAATTATTAGCATAACTCTTCTATATATTTTGAACAACCTTGATGTGTTGCTGAATGGTCTTAACCTTTTCCACTATTTCCTTGACCATTTTAGGATCTATTAGTTTGTGTTACTTAAATTCATCCTAGCATGTAGGTGTTATGTAACTCTTCCCATAAAGTTATTCATATGGATCCATTTGGATGCTCAAGTGGAAACTGTTGTTCTATGATAACTCGACCTGAGTAAGATGTTGATCCTATACTCCTTTGAAGTAAATTGAGCATGCTTTCAACATGTTCTTGAGTGTCTAGTTAGTCCACTCATATTGGCCATCAGTTTGGGGTAGAAAAGACATACTGAAGTTTAGCTCAGTGTTTAGAGAATTTTGGAGGCTTTTCCATAACTTGTAGTTGAATCTTAGATCTTTATCAGATACAATCGGTAGTGGTACTCCATGAAACCTCACCAGTTCTCTAATGTATATCCATTCCAGTTGATCCAATGGGAAATACACTTGAATCACAATGAATTGTGTAGTATTTGTAAGACGATCCACCAAAACCCATATAGAATTATTCCCTCTTGATGTATTCAAAAAACTAGTGATAATGTCCATGGTGATTTTTTCCCATTTCCATGTAGGTATGGGTAATGGTTTCAGCATCCCTTTGGATTTTTTTCCTTTCTGTTTTCACTTTCTGACATACAAGACATCTTGATGTATATTCTATGATGTCCTTATTCATATTGTACCACTAGTAGTGTTTTTAGAGATATTGATATATATATTTGTACTTATTAGGTGGATGGAGAAGGTTGAGCTATGTGCATCATCCAACAACTCTATTATATCGGGATTTGATGGTACACATATCCTGAACCAAAATCTCACAACTCCTTCTTCATTACCATTTAACTTAGAGGATTTACCTTTTATTATAGTTTCCACTTTCTTCTGAATTTACACATATCTCTTTAAGAATCCTTTAACCTATCCATAATGGATGATTGAGAAACAATTTGTTAAAGGATTTATGATATTCCTTAATTTATTATTCCCATGTACATACTTTTAAAATCTAATAATATCAAATCCATCTCAATTATCATCAATGATAGAATTTATGGATCCTTTCCACTTAGAGAATCTTCCAATTTATTCTCTTTACCAGGATTACAGTGATTTAAGCAGTT
Organism: Viscum album; assembly: GCA_963277665.1. Lineage (NCBI taxonomy): Eukaryota > Viridiplantae > Streptophyta > Magnoliopsida > Santalales > Viscaceae > Viscum > Viscum album. The sequence goes on along the minus strand of OY728132.1, from coordinate 203,389,265 downwards.
ATATTCCTTGATCATCTCTAACTATCTTCATTTGTGAATATTTAGCACTTTTTGTGTGAATATATACTTGAAGATTTTGTGATCCGTATATATTTCAAACTTATCCCTATAGAGATAATGCCTATATATTTTCAAAGTGAAGATCATTGAATAAAACTCTAGATCATGTTTTGGGTAGTTCTATTCATGAACTTTCAACTGCCTTGAAGCATAGGCTATGAATTTTTGAATTTCAATTAATACATATCCCAATCCCTTCTTTGAAGCATTGTTAAAATCCAAAAAAGAGTTCTCCACTTGAGAGTAGTGTGAGAACCTATGCAGTGATAAACCTACTTTTTAGATCCATGAATCTCTATTTTTAATCATAATTCCAAGAAAACTTGACTCCCTTCTGAGTTATCTTGTTTATAGGGTTTTATAATTGAGATAAATTTCTCAAAAATCAACGATAATACCTAGAAAATATAAGGAAACTATGGATATATGTCACATATGTTGGCCTCAACCATCCTTAAATTTATTTTTTCTTTGAAGGTTCCATAGATATTCCATTGCTTGTGATGATATTCCCCAAGAATGAGACTTCCTTAAACCAAAACTCACATTTTTTGTAATTTTCATAGTGATTATCCTTTTGCAAGGTCTTTAGCACAATGATCATATGCTCCTAATGCACCTCCTTGGATTTTAAGAATATTAAAATATTATATATAAAGACTAAATATTTTTTGTTGAGTTAATCTCCAAACAATCTATTCCTCAAGTTCATAAATATTTCTAGATCATTAGTGAGTCCGAATAGAATTACTATGAACTCATAGTGCCCATACCTTGTACAAAAAGCAGTCTTGAGGATATGCTATTTCTTCACCCTAACTTGATAATATCCCAAACATAGATCCACTTTAGAGAAGTATTATGCACCATATAGGTGATTGAACAAATCATCAATCCATGATAGAGGATACTTGTTCTTTATCATGATCTTGTTAAACTCATGATAATCAATGTAAAGGCACATTGACCCATCATTTTTCTTAATAAAGAGGAATGGTGCACCCCATGGTGAAGAACTTGGGCATATGAAACCTTTTTCTATATTCTCTTATAGTTGCTTCTTAAGATCCTCAAGTTTAAAAATAGCCATTTTATATGAATTCTTGAATAATGGTAATTCCCTAGGTATAAGTTCGATTTAAAATTCAACCTCTTAGATAGGATGAAGACTAGGAAATTCCTTAGGAAACACATCTGTATATTCCCTCATAATGGGAATGTCTTCAAGTATGATTCTTTCCTTAAACTCTATCATTTGAGATAAATATTCCTTTTTGTAGGGAAATAATATCCATGATTTAGATGTTGCTGTTAAATAAGATTCATCCTCCTCATTGCACTTGTATAGAATCGAAGGATTATTTTTAATATAGAGAGTGATTTCCTTATTGTGGAGATTTATGTTGGATCTATACTGGGAAATACAATCCATGCTCATAATTGCATCAAATTCCACCAAAGGGATTATGATAAGGTTTGATGTAAATTTTATCCCACAAATTTTGATAAGGGAGGAGTTATATACTTGGGATACAATAATATCCCCATTTTCCATTTTCACCAACATCTATACTTCTATGATTTGTGGGGGTGTTTGAATAGTTATATTAAATTTTCATGATGTGAAGGAATGCGTAGAACCAGAATCAAAAAGTAAATTCTATATTCTTGAATGAATAACCACTGTACTTATCACTACTTTATTGTTAGGATCCACCTCAACAGTTGTGATGAAAAAATATCATCCTTACTTCCTTGGAGGTCATTTGTTGTCTTCAAAACCCTTAACTTAGTGTATTGGTTTGAAAAGTACCTTAGTTCCTTATAGTTTTAGAAATGAACAATATGTCGAGGGTTGACTAGAGCATTCATCTCTTCCAATGCATTAGCGAGTTTCTCCTGTCAGCAATCGTTATCAAGGTTTCCTTCCTTCCCGCACATAAATAATTTTCCTATCCACTGTAAGAAAATTTTGGGGTGCTTATTTCCACACCTTTGACAAGTGGGATATTAAAATTTCTTGGAACCATTATATTTCTCTATCAAACTTCCAGAATTAAACTCCACTTTCTTCTTATTATCCCCACGATACCCTTGAGATTCCCCAATATCTATTTCAAATTTGAGGGAATATTGGACAATTTACTCATAGCTATCAATGTCACTAATCACCATGGCTTTTTGTAGACTAGGTTTTATCCCACCAAAAGAATCAGTCAACCTTGCATTAATGGGTAACAAAAAAAGTGAAGTTGTATCATGAAAGTCTTGTAAACTTTTCCTCATATGTCCCAATAGATTTGTCGTCTTTTTTTTTCTTGAGGCTAAAAAAACCCCTTTACATTTTAATATAGTTAGTGTGAGTAAAATATTTATCGAAAAACATTTTCTGGAATTCTTTCCACCCCATCGCTTCGATGTCTCCCTCAAGCTTCATATTCTTGATCAATGTCTACCATTGATCAACTTCTCCCTACATATAATCAATAGACAGAAGAACCTTATATTTTTTATAACATTAAAATATGGATAAAATATTCCCAATGGAGTTGATACATTATTCTGTGATTAAGGGATCAAATGAACCCTTGAAATTCGGAGGCCTTTGTCGCATAAAGGTCTCGATTTTTCTTTATTAAGGGGAACTCCTTCTGATATAGGTTTCTATTAAGAACATGAGTCATATGAGAGAGTATCATCACAAATTTTTTGATTCCCACTACCATCAGGTTGGGTATCTCATTAGGATAATTATCACATTGTCCATCACATTGATTGTTTACCTGATTCCTCCTATTTTTGGCCACTGGTTAGACTAAAGGGAAAATTTCGGATGATTATTTTTAAACTATTAAATATATAAATGGTAATTTAATGAAATTGAAGGGATAACTTATAACTTAAATTTATTTCCATAACTTATGAATTTATAGGATTTAATCTATGTTATCCATGATCTATTTCCTGACATATATTATTATGAGATTTCCCCCCTTAATAATGGTTCATAATGATCTTGTGATTTTACCAAAGCATATACCCTGAGAGTTTCAAACCAGGTGCATAGTAAGAACCATTGTTGGGTACTAGGTTACTCTTAGTTAGGACTGATACACCTCATCAGAGTTATTACCCCTATGTACATCTATACTAGAACCACATCCACTTTTAGTATCCAAACAAAGATGTATTTTCTTGATAAACCACTTACTCGATACTTAAAAAATTTAGGGATGTTTTATTATACTCAGTCTTATACCTAAGGATTTCTCTAGAGTTTTCTAATTCTAATCCCAAAATAACTATAATTTTCCTTGAATACCAACTTTAACAACACTTTTATTTATTTCACATTAATTCATGATTTATTACATAAGATTACACTTAATAAAACATAAAAGATACAGATGTCTAGTGTATTTGGGAATTAGGTACATTATATAACAATTTAAAATTAGAAGGAAATCATCTTTATTGAAAACTTCTTTAACATGATTTCACTTAAAACTGTATGGGATAACCTAGGGAAATATATAAGAAACGGGTGAGCTATGAAGCCCAGTAAGGAAATAAACATGAAATAACATGAAGAAATTAATACATGTTAGAGAATATTCATATAAATGGGAGAATAAAACTAATGATGATCATAAACATGAATTATAATACATGATATAGAATGATAACATAAAGGTAACATGGGAAATGTAAAAACAACATAAAACATTGCATCATAAACATAGGTCATGTCTAACTGCCAAGACATCATGATGGAAAAATACAATAAAGGAATATGGTTCACTCCCCATCCCAACATGATGTATCATGTGACTAAACATTACCCAATGCATCAGATCTCTATATTATTCTGGGTGCACCCATCACTTTCATTTCATTTTCATGCTTAAGCATGCCACATATATCATACAGAATATATTCATTCATCATCATATTTTATTCCATGATCAAGGAGTGTGGAATAAATACATGTAAGTACCAATTAAATGAAGTATAAGTGTATAAATGTTATAACTCTTATTAGGAAATGGGTATGGTATTCACTACACAATTTTTTTGGCATGAAAAATAACGGTGAAATTTTAGAAGCATAACGACATCACTTAAAAATTCATAAAATGGGTTGATGAGAGAGAAAGAGGTATATCATCATTTGTAAATGAAGTGGTAAGTAATAGGGACATTTAATGACATATCCCAATATAAGTAATTTTAAATAGAAGGCATAATATAATAAATAAACTTGAATAAATAAGAGAAGGTGGGGATCCCTTACTAAATTTTGGCTTGGTAACAAGTGTACATAAAGTTTCATGTGTGAAAAAATGAGAGTGAAAGTGGTATCTCATAATTTAAAAGTAAAATGGATAGTAAGGAGGATATATAATAACATAAAAAACATTAAAAAAAGTAAATTAAGAAGTATAACATAAAATAGGTGCTTGAGTTGACATGAGAAGAGAGAAATGCCTTTCTAAATTTCAGCATACTAACGAATTAGGTAAGGGTCAAAATGAGAGAGGATAAATGATATCTAATTCAAATAATATAAATTGTATAATAAGTTAATTTTTATAAATGAATTAAAATATGACCAATTGAAATTTAAAAGACTAATTTCAAATGAGGTTCTTGAATTTAAAGGAAGTGAGGAAGGTCCCTTACTTCAGTGTGTGACTCCAAATTATTGGGAGGAGCTTCTTAAGAGCTTGGGGGAACCTTGGAAGGACTATAGAGAGAGTATGGAAGAGTAAGTACTTGATAAAATAATTTTTTATTGAATATAAATAGGATATTGGGTGTGTTTATATAGAAAATGAGTGGGGAATTCTTTATTATTCCTCAAACATAGGTTTTGGGCTCTATATAAAAAAATAACCAAAACCACAAACCTTACCATGATTTTTTCCAATGGTTTCTACCAAATGGGGTTTTTTTTCATTATTTTATAATTAAAATGGATGAAATTAATAAAGTAATACCTTTTATTATGTGTAAGTGAGTCATACTCTTAAATAAATGATTTTAAAACCTTAAAATATATTAATGGCTTTGGAGGATTCATAAAGGCTTTATAAAATTAATAAAGTAAACATAAAATCAAATTGTTTTAAATGGAAAACATATATTTGGTCATGTATACCCTTTAAAATATTTATTACATCACTTTTGGGTCATTATGATTTCATAATACACAAAGTATATTTATAGGATATTTAATTTTTACCTAAAAATTCAACTATCTTAAAAAACTATGAAAAATTCACCATTGAATAATTTCAATATTATGATTCCAAAAATAATATTAATTTTGTCTTAATAATTTTATAAATATGTTTATTTTTACTTTTAAAAATAAAAATCAACTTATTAAGAAATGTTGGGTTTTTTTGACAATAACAGTTTTCAAACCCTTATAAAAATTACATTTGACTTCATAAATATTATATGGTAATTTATATTTAATAAAAATTATTTAATAATAATATTTTATTAAAATAATATTTATTTAAAAAATCCATTAATTCATAAATATAAATTCGTTAATTGAATTTGAATATTAAATAAAAATACAATTTATGTTTTATAGTATCAAAATAAAAATCATTTTTGAGGTAACAATAACAGGATAAAAATAGATTAATTATTCTATAAAAAAATAGTGTATATAATAATATTTATAGGGCCTTGACACATTTTCATTTAATACACCAGCAAACTCCCTAAGATGAAGTTGCACGACTGTGAGACTTTCATGGGGTGGTTTGACGAACTTGGTTTGGGCCATGATCTCGATGATCTTGAATTTATCTATTAAATAGTTTTACTCATGCTTAAGTTATTAGATCTTAGATTGAGGCTGGTCATGGGAAAATCCTAGAGATACTATCTCTATTGGAAGTTCTGATAAATGGAATTCATAGGGTATGATTCTACTGGTTGAGGCCATCAGTTCCTTATTCTGTGTCAATTCGATTTGTTAAAACCCTATATTTATACTAATAATGTGATAAATATTCAAAAAATATATTATAAACAATATTTATGCTTGATGTTCATTTAAATTTGATAGGATATAATAAAGAAAATAAGTGAATATGTACCCCCCCATGGGAGAGCGAGGTTTGGAGAGTTTGTTGCGGGGTCGAGTCCATCGGTGCATTTTATATTCTTGTGTGCATTTTAAATAAAAACTTTAATAATAAATTTAATTAAAAAAATGGGAAATTTTATTTATAATAGTTCGAGTCGTTACACACTGCCAATACCATCATGGCAGACAAAGTCACTTACTGAACTGAGTTTACTCCTGTTCCAGTTCTGTATTAATGAACATAGTTCACTTCTAATTCTAGTCCTATCTACATCACTAGATATAAATATTTACCCAATTTATTAGAGGGATATATAAGTCCCACATTTCACATAATGAAAACCATAAATATTTGTTCCCCAAGAACATAAATCATATCAGAACCCATGAAAAGAAATGAGTTTCATAAACACTTCATCTTGGTATAACCCATGGAAAAGAAATGGGTTTCATAAATATTATTCCATCATATTCATAAACCAATCCTAAAAATAATAAGGATAATATTATTGAAAAATATCCCTAGGAATAAAAAATTAATATCAAATAATTTTTTCTTATATGGAAAATAATCTTGAGATATCACTTGAATAATTCTCGAGGAAAATATCCTTTCTGTCATAAAATTTTAAAAGAAAAAATTTTCATTGAAAATAACCCTATAATATTGTAAGGGAATATTCAAGGCATAAAGGTTTCATGAAAGAATAAAAGACCATTCTTGCTGTATAATTAAAAAAAACATTCTTTTCATACCTTTTCTAGAAAAGTCACAAAGAACCTCATTTGAAAAATGAAAAACAATTCCTTTCAAACTGTTTAGTAAAAATTAACATATATGTAAAAATAAAATTTAAAAATTATAGAATAATATTAAAAAAAATTGGGTTTTTTAAGAAACATGGACATGGAATATAAATATTCCCCAGCATATACTCACATATAAACAATCCCGAATAATAACAAGATTGTGAAATTAACCCTTACCTTAGATATGATTTCCTTTATATGTATATGAAAATCCTATAAGATGGTTTAAATAATGTTATTAATTTATAATAGAACTATATTAATATTTATGATATCATATATAATCCTCTTATTTCATCTATCACCCCTTTGTTAATAATACTCTTTATTACCCTTATTTCGAGTGTTAACTGCTTCATTTTCATATGCATGTTTTATCATATAAGTCCAAGTTTTTGTTAATAAGATATAATTATGTAATATTAATAATGATATTATGGTAATATATATCATATTTATTCATTATATACATTTATATACTTATTCTTGAATTGTGAACATGGAAAATGAATCGCATCGCGTCGTGGAGACGGTAGGCCGTACGTACGCATGAGCGATGATATCATTCCCTTAATGGTTAAATGGTAAGGAAGTGTATGGTATATTAATTTTTTATAGAATAAATATAATTAGATAATTATTATATTTATATATTATTTTTATCATTATACCCATCAAAATAAAGAGGTGACGAAAAATAGATTACACTATAGTGTGGAGATGGTAAGCTATACGTATGCACACTTGATGCTTTTGTTTTTTATAGGATGTATAAAAGGTGGAATATGGTTATTAAATAATAATGATAAAATATCATAAAATTAGTGATAATAGATTTATTACTTTAGAAAGGAAACAACACATGAATAGGAAGTATATGAAGAAATAATCTTGAAAGTGTTGGTAAAGAAGATTACCTCTTCAAACTTCCTTTAGATATCCTCTTAGGGAGACTAGGGATGATCTTTTGAAAATACCATAACCTATATGTTTTGTCTAGGGAATTTTAGAAGATAAATTTTCTAGGTATTTTCAATATTTTAGGCTCAATTTGATGTGAATAAGTGAGAGAGGAGGTTCCCTTTTATAATTGAGTTGAGGGGTACTTTTGGAATTTATCAAAATATTAATTTATAAAAAAATTAAATCTCAATAAAAATAACCCCAAAATTACATTGATTCAAATATAAGATGGTATAAGTCTGTAATATAATAAAAAAATAGATTTTAGACAAGTTTTGGTATTATTTTAAACCTTATCATTTTGATTAACTCTTAGTTAACCTATTTTAAATTTAACCACGATAACAACTTTTTCAATATTAAAAGGTTGTAATTTATACTTATGTGATATAAATTGGATCATAAATGAACAATTTATCACATTTTAGACCATATTATAATTATTTTTTAGTTTTAAATTTATTTTATTATTTTTATATAATTTAATAAAATATTATTTTGATTGAATATCCCGAGTGTCAATTTTGACACTATTCATTACATGGACTTCTAAAAATATAAATATAAGAATTTAACTCCAAATAAAATATTTTATTATATAAATAACTGATCATGGTAATATATAAAATTATTTTATTACATTAATTATTTAAAATTGTATTTATTTTAATATTTTTAATAACATTTATTTGATACTTCCATTAATAAAATATTTACCTCATTAGCGCTATGTAATTATTTAATATACTTATTTCTTCATTAAAAATTTAAAATAAAACACCAAGACGAATAAAAATATTTTATATTTCATAATAATATTTATAGTTTAATATATATTTTGCGTAAACCCATACTAAAAATGATATAGTATTTAAAACCTTAATGTGACATCTTTGAATTTTTATTAAATAAAATATTATAAATATCATAATCTAATACAAGTGACTCAAAAATTACAAAATAAATTATATCATTAAAATATGAATATTAATTTAAAAATTTACATTTATATTAATTCATAACATACCTTTCTCCCCTTGTGGACACATAAGGGATATATAATACAAATAAAGTAACATTTTCTCTCTTTCTTTGATTTAAATATTATATAAGTCATTTTCATAGAAATGTGTACATTAAAAAACATAATTTAGATCCTTATATATTAAGGATATAATTATATTCATCAAATAAAATTTATGATAATGTTAAGGTCATTTTATAATCATTATCATTTTATTTTTAACCTAAATTACCCAATTTACCCATTATCGTGGTAACAAAATTTACTAAGGTTACTATTCATATTGGAAAAAAATATTAACTAAATTTAGACCTTATGAATATAAATTTTGGTATCCATTTTTTAAAATTCAAAATATATAATTTTTAGAATTTAATTGAAAATAAAATCGGTAAAACGCCATGAAAAACAGTTTTCTCAGAAAAATGCCCTTTTAAAACATAAAATGTTTTTATAATAAATTCATCTATAAAATAATTTTAAAAAACCATAATTGGATTATTTTAAATTAAAATTAACTAATTAAAATTAAAACTAATACAAAACCTAATTTTACCTTGTAAAGACTTTAAAAGAAAATACAATTTTCAATAAAAATCAGTATTTTCACTATTCCTTAAAAAAATAAATATTTTCATAAAATTATAAAAAAATAATTTCGAGATAATTTTAACATTATTAATTCAAAAATGAAATTAATTTTGTAAAATAAATTTTTTAGAACTTCTAAAAAATTCACATTCATCCATTAAAAGAAGAAAAACTCATTTTTGAAGATTGTTTTTGAGGAATAAAGCGACATTACTAAAAATTGTGTTATAATTTTATAAGAACTTACTAATACATTCAGATTGAGTTGGTAATTTATTATTTATTTCATAATATAATTTTTCATGTTTATTCTATCCAATTTAACAGCTAGGTTATAACGAGCATATAATATTAATCATTTCGTTTAAAATCACGGTTTCATGCAACACATGCTTTTGAAGAATTAAATTTTTTTAAAGAGAAATATTTATTAAAAATATATAAATGTTACATAAATTCATTTCTTTGTATCTTTACTCAAATCTATAAAACCTCCAAATCATCTATGATAATTTTTTCAATAAATAAAACAAGAAAACACTTCTAAAACCCATGAATGAATTACCTCATGAAGCTAGTCATAACATTCTTATGAAGTGAAGGTTATCTTCACACCATACCATAAGATTTAATGGTGTGTGTAAGAGTAATAAAACTCTTGGTGTAATATTAACTCCATTTTGATCATGTATTGATTAATTTCAACTCATATCCCATAGTTTATCTTCATTAATTCACTTCATAATGGGATTATTTAAACTACGACACTCATTAAGTACCCCAAATCATCAAATAATATTAAATATCTCTAAGCACCTTTAATAATGATAAAAAAATAAATAAGAAAAAATATAGGAGGCTCTATTATAAAAGGGTTAGAAACATGTCCCAACATCGTCTCTATATACATGTAAATCTACCACTATTCAACCACCTAAAATTATGGAGTTTCCTTTAACTAAATAAAAAACAATATTTTTTCACACTGATCAAGGTGCACATGGGATTAGATCTATTTTCCCTACATTTATACAAATTTTTAATTTAAATAAACCCTATAATATATCAAAATATAGGAATATAAATGGTTTTGAATAAAATAGTGAAATTTTAGAGTTTAATTGTAAACCAACTAAAATATGTATTTTAGTGCTTATTAATATTTTGTCTTTAAAGGTTTAAGGACAAAATTTTGGATATGTGTTTTTATAAAACACCTTATAAAAGTAAATACCATTCATTCTTAAAGATATATAAAAGTAAAAGGAGTAGAGGCACATGAGGAAATGTAGGGTTCAAAAGTGCATAGGCAAGGCATAGGGAAAATAGGAAACAACCACCTGAAGGTAGTGCCTAAATGGAATAGGGGGTGCCATTTGAGAACTGGTACAATATACCCAGGCTAATAAACTATAACACATCACAAGGAGAAAAAATTATGTGGGAAAATGAATCATTTTACTACAAATTATTATATGCAATGAGGAGTCATCTTATCCAATGTACCATTATTTCTATCTATGACATTAACCACATACATGCATGACCATAATTTCTACTATGATATCCACATCCATTCTCCTACAACTTATTCACTACTTATGATATATGTTTAATTACTACTTACAACTTTAATACAGGAAACACCAATGTATCTACAACATTACCTGTGATAAAACCAACACCACCACACATTATAATTAATCAAAAATATAAAACCAAGACTTGAACATCACTACAGAATTCCCAATAACACTCTTGAAGATCAAACAAGGCCATTTTATTGATCCTTATACCACAAGTTGTACATGTATTCACCCCCAAAACAAAAATTATAAATTCATTTTCATTGTCATTCTAAATAAACTAATTGATAAATTAAGATTTAATGTGCATTTTATAGATGTATAACAAAAAAAATCCTAACATAGATTGATCAAGGTGAAGGAAAAAATGAATTATAATACCCCAAAATAATACTATATATGATTATCCAAGAAAAATCCATTTTACATGTGAAATCCATCCCATAGATATGAATAAGATCACTTGAAAACCTTCAAACTACTTATAAAAAGAGAGGCCAGTCTATATTGTGGGGGTTCCCAACCCTAATTATTTGATTAAAATTCCATTTGTTTTTCTATAATTATATTTTAATATCTTTGTTTATTATTATTATTCTTTTTCTATTCGTGCTTCCTCTAACTTAACTTATTGACTCCACAATGGTGAAGAAATAACCAAGGGTTTGATACTTAGGGGATAAATGGTATTTATTGAGTCCCTATATTATATATTTTTCAATGTTTTATTAATCTACCAATTGATAAAGTAACATGTGATGGTTTCGGTAGGTGGTTTTCACCCCTCACATCTCATATGTCCAACTCCACACTTCCCACTACCATATATCTTGTCCCTCCCCTATCTTGACCTAGTCTTTATATGGTGTATTTGGTTTAGCTGAGGGATTAATGATATACATTGGATTTAGATTCTTAGAAGGCAAAACACCCTTGATTGAGGTGTATGCATTGCACTTGCATTGATAAGAAGGTGGTGATTCTTATACTGATGAGGTTTTACAAGTTCCTTAAGTCCCAAAATGTAAATATAGGAGAGTAATAAATGAATGGTATTAATTTTTTTATTGAAATAAATTAATATAACTTAAAGAGTACAATGAAGGAATCCATAACTAACCTTATTATCATTTCACCTTCTCACTAACACTTGTATTTTATTTTGTTTTGTTGTTTTCATTTTAAAAATCAAAACCCATTTCTCATTTTTTTATTTTATATTAAAAACCAAAATAATAATAACAAAATAAATAAAAATAAATGAGTGATTGGTGTGGTTCTTCAAGATATTACCTTGTTTAAATACTAGTCTTTATTCCAAGTGTTTTATAAATACTATTGATAGGAGTTCATAACAAAATCCTATATAGATTTGTCATTATTTCTAGTGAGAAAATAATTTCATTCACCACCCTTAAATTATAAATATTTTATTTTATTTCATTTAAATATAAAAATCTAAAAAATATTACATTAATAATAATATACCTCCACAATTACTAAGGTTATTAAATGTTTTGTTTGAAAGGTTAGGTGGGTCTATAATAATCATTGTGAGTAGGGTATATTTATGGAGCTAATTATGATCCAAAAGGAGGAGTGAGAGGGAAGTGGGTTTATAATAAACACTATGAGTAGGGTATATTTATAGAGAAAATTAAGAGCCTAAAGCAGGAGTGAGATGGATCATGATTCATTGATTTTGTTAATTTAATGAGTTTTTGAGTATTTTCAAGAATATAGTTATAATGTGGTAGGAGAGGAAGTGGATACATAATAATAATAACTTTCCATTTACACTTTTAATAATTAAATACTATATATAGAGGATGAACTTCACTCATATACATTACCTAAACCATCAAGTTGTTTTCTATGAATAGTTAATCTAGAGGAAAATATACAAGTTGAACACATTAAAGGGGACACATAATCTTTAAATTCACTTCTATTTGAATTTATTGAAATTAAATTTTTAATCGAATCTTCTTATGTTTACATTAAAAATTCACCCACTTTGATGTTTTACTTAGAGGATGGAGAAATATAAGTTATAATATAAGTGACAATTGTTTAAGTGGATGCCCCATATTTTCTTACAACTCTATAATTCAAATTATTTTTCACTAAAAGGGGGATGGACACACCATAAACTTAATAAGAGGCCCTCTAATAACAAATTTTTATAAGGAGACATAGTAGAACAAAGATATATCAATTAAAATAAAAAAAACATCCACTTATAGATTATGGGTAACCATAAGATTTCCTGGATATATGTAATATAAATGAAACAACTATTGAGATATGACAAAATATTATATTTATTTTATATATTTTTCATTTTTTTATTTTATTCTATTTTAATAGTAATTTTTTGTTGGTTTTGATTATTAGATTTTAAGGAGGGTAGAAACTTTGGATACATTGAAGATCAACTAAATAACTTCTAAAGTAGTTCATCATAATAAGCCTAGTTAGGCCTCTTAATTCTTTCCATCTTGTATTATCAATAATAAATTTATTTAATTTCATAATAATTATTTAGTTTAAATAAAGAAGATTCATATGATAAGTGTGGGAGGTGAGTGTAGGAAACTATTTAGATTAAGATTTTTGTTTTGTTTTCTTTTCTTTTTTTAATGTAATAATTGAGATTTATTTAATGATTTTTTCATTTTTTTTAATTTTTATTTAATTTTGGTAGTGATATATAATTTTAAATCTAAAAATAAAATGATTACTTAAGTTTTATTGAATCCATAATTTTTTAGTGTATTTAATGAATTTTGTGTTTATTGATAATTCCTTATATGTAAAATACTTTCCAATAATAAAATCACAAAAATTGATAGGTTTATATACCTTTTTGACATATTCATACATTTATCTACTTATTTAGAGCTTTATATGTGATTCATAATCTATAAATTTATTTGCGACTTTTTCTAAATTTTGTGAGTCTTGGTGTGTTTAATAATAATAAAGGTAATTTTTGATAATTAAATCCATTTGTGGTACTATTTTGATCATACCTTTCATTTTACCTTTAATTTAATAAGATTTAGATACTATGAATGATTTTATAAGAGCTGTAATACAAGCCTCTTGATTTTTAGATGCATGATTTATAATTTAAGATAAGTTTGGGGGAGGTTGTTTATGGATTTTTTTGAAAGATTTGCATGTTTGAGAGAATGTTAATGTGGTGTTTCCATTTATAAGGGGAAAAGAAGTCACAATTTAATTGAAATAATTTTTTTTACCTCATTTTATAGAAAAAATTTAATGAAAAATCGAAACATTATATACAAAAAATAAAAAATAGAAAAAATTATACAAGAGGATGAATCAATGGAAAACAAGGGTGATTTTAATAGGGATGAAAAAATTATGTTTGGTTATTCATTTGTGGGAGGAAAACAAGAGTGATTTTAATATATAATTTTATTATAATTTAATTCATTGATCTTTAAGATATCAATTTTTCACTAAATCCATTTTTTAGACATCAAACCATCAAACTTAAGCCTCAACACAACCCATGAAAAAGTCTTTCTAATTAAACACATCCTTTATCTTTTGAGTGGATATATATTCACATTACATGTATGTGAAGAGTGTTCATGGTCTTAATAGAGGAAGATTTTTCAAAAATACATTTCTTGAGAGCGTGAGATGCATTTATAGGTAAGTTAGTATTAGAACCCTAACTTATATTATTGGATTTTCTATCAATTGAGGATTTGAAAGTTATTCTAAAAGTGTATCTATGTGAATATGGATAATTATCTAAAATTAATATTCATTACCATCATGAGGAAAAACCAATAAAGGTTTGGGAAAGTACCCTATGTGAATTAGATTCATTAAACAATTATATAAGAGTAATTTCATGGAAAAGGTAATTTTTTAAGAGTCATCAACATTTTATAAGTGCCAATGAGCCACTCCATAAGAGTAATTTATGAAAAAGTTAGTTTTTTAAGAGTCATTGACACTTAATAAGAGTCATTGGACCAATAAATACTATCTATTTCATGAAAAAATAGGTTTCTTAAGATTTATTATCACTTTATAAGAGTCATTAGGCAATTTTAAAAGAGTTATTTTATGAAAAACTTAATCATGTAAGTGTTATATAGTGCATGAGAAATGAAGAAATAGAAAATTAAAAATTAATAAGATTCAATACTGTGTAAAATATGATTTTTTTGAGGTACCATATAGCATATATACTTATTATAATGATTCATAAAGGTAACATCCTTGGAAATGGGATAAAAATGTAAGAGTCATTCCATTTTCTATTTTTAGTGAAGACTCAGTTTGAATATAGTAAGGATGAGCTGTTACTTGGGAGATTTAAAAATGTTTTAGACTATGATTACATTTATTATACCATGATAACGAAGTTTGTATCAATATTAAAAGAGGATTATTCCACAATGTTGTTAGTGATTTAAAATATTGATCAGATTATTGACAGAGATCACACTACAACTCAAAAAACTTCACACTGTGTGTTTGCATGCATGGGATTATTATTTATTATATATCATGTTTATTAATTTAGTCAAAAAATATTAAATAATCTCATATATTTTATAGATAAGCGAAGACCATTATTTATAAGGAATGTCTCGAGGATTATAGAACACTAAAAGAAAGATTACCTACTCATGACTTCATAGAGTTTTCTTACTCAAACTATGGAAATTATTACGTGAAAAAAATAAGAAAGGGAATATTTATTGTGATATTATCAGATAGGTTAAACTGAGAGTGTGTGATGATTTATATATTTTAAATATGTAAAGTAACTTTAGATTAAAAAGAGAATAAGTACAAGAGAGACATAGTCATCATTACTGCTATAGAAAAAATCTCTATCAAGAGAAGTATAGATTGAAAAGAAAATAAAAATAAATAAATTATAAGATCTAGAGTTGAACAAGAATAAATAATAATAACAATAACACTCTTAGTATACTGGAACTCATTTTCCATAAAAAAAATGTAAACAACTTGTGTGTTTCATATTTTAATTTCATTATCTAGAATATGGGTATTCTTGAGAAGAGCGATATAATTGACTTATTATTACTAAGATGAGTACAAGATCCTATAGAAGAAACATAAAATCTTAAACAACCTAATTAACTACCTCTTAAGTAATATTAGACTACTGGTTGTAATAAGTGTTATTGAATCCATGGGTTTTGGGAGCTGAATCTGTCATCTTGAGCCTAACTCTATGGAGAATAAAATGAATAAAAAAGGAGTTCCATTATTCGATGGATAAAATCAAAAAATTTGAAAGAAAAAAATGAGATCTCACCTATAGTCTATTAGACTCTAATTTTTCTATTCAATTGTTCATTTAATATATGTTAGTGATGGTTCTAAATAATCCATGACTGAAGGGGATATAAAGACTCTCAACATTGATTCCAAATCCTAAAATTATTTGTATAGTGCAATTTGAAATAAGATATATATGAAGGTGATGAGTTTAAATTCCTAAAATAAAATGTGGGATAAGTTTTATAATATCAATTAAGGGGACATCAAGGTTAATGAAGCAAAGATTCAAGTTTTGCACAATAATTTTGATGATCTCAATATGTATTTAGATAAAATTATTAATGGGTTCTTCAATAATATTATTAACATGGTTATAAACATCCAAGGACTTGGTAAAAAAATAAATGTTGTGAATTTTGTGAATGATATATTTAGAAGGTTTCCACCCCTTTATAACCCAAAATTTTCTACTGATGAAGAAATAAATATGGAAGATCTATTACGGGATGGCTTACAAAAAAATTTAGTATCATATAAAATGTTAGTTAATATAGAAGGAAAAAAAATCCTAAAAATAATTAAATTAATTTAAAATACATTGAGAATATTAAAATAAATAAATATATAGATGAATAGGAAGATTTATATGATGAGTTACTATCATTGATGGAAAGAAAATCCATAAGAGTTAAGGGTAGATTTAAAGGTAATACACCCTTAATTTTTTTATTATGCGATAAAAATTGTAAAAATTACAATGAGGTTTCCAAGGAAATTTGATAGTGATTAAGATTATATATAAATAATAAAAAGTACATGAATGATGTTTTCCCCTAAAATATATTTCAAATTAGGAAGTTTTTATATGAATAAATTCAGAGAAATATCCTTACAAGAATGGAAGAAGAAGTTGATGAAGACTGCATAGGGGAAGAAGAAAATGAATTTTTATCTGATATAAAATATTCCATGATGGAAAATGGAAAAAAATAAAAATCTAAGAGATATAATTATCATTAAACTGAGGGATTTTTGGATCTTAAGGTGAAACTTAAAGGTACTCTTAAAGATCTCAATATTCAAAGAAAGAAAAACTAAAAAATTTGTACATTATTAAAAGAATACTTAGAATACATGGATCATCTTGAGGCTAATATAGACTTACTATAGAAGGAGTTATAAAATCAAACAACTAGTCTTGAAACTTAAAAGGTGTAAAAAAATTTAAATTAATAATTGAAGGAAAAGATAAGATGATAAATGATCTTAATGGTTGTATGGAAGAAAAATTAAAAAGTTTTAAAGATATTAAATAATAATTAGTTAATTAGAGAAGTAAAATATAATATTAAATAAATAAAAGTTATCCAAAAAAATCTATAGTTTGGTAAGTTCTTAGATACAAAAATATTATAAAGGGATAAACGAGGCCCTGACAGTTTTGAGAAAATTTTAAATGATAAAAGACTCATGTAAATGAGTAAGAGTGGAGTGAGGTGTGATTTTGATACATTAAAAACTAGAAAAATAGTAAGTTAGTAAAAAAGGAATAAAAATATGTAAAATAGTCCTTATCATTTTAGAAATATTAAACAACCAATGAGTTTCTAAAAATCTAGAAACATATGTAGTAATGAGAATTAAAAGATGTTTAATCTTATGAAATGTCTGTTTTGTGGTCTATTTGGCCATAATATGTCATATTATAGAGGCCATGATTTATTGGAAGGGAGAACAACCCACACTCCAATAATTATGAATGAATTCATATCCTTCAACGTAAAAAATAAAATTTTCTTTATGGATATTTCTACCAATGTTCTATCTTTGGGAATAATGCTATTAATTGTAGGAGAAGAGGAAATAGAGGTCGAAATCATGGAATCCTGTGATTGATGGATACTATACTTCCCAATAAAATTCCCATGGGAAATAGATTTTATCCACTATAATAATAATATAATAATGATTATTCTATATATGTTGGAATGAGTGAGTATGTTCCATCTGTTATCTCTAAACATGTGGGTATCTCTTGGAAAGAAAAAAAAGATAAAAGAGAAAGAAAACCTGAATACTCAAAGTAAATAATAATAACGAAACATGGTTTCATGATAGAAGGATTTTATCCCACATTACTAGAAATATAAATCTCATTAAATCATGATGGAAATAATTGATTGTACCATTCAGTTTTGGAAATTATAGAGCTTTAAAAATAAAAGGAAGTAGTAAGACATGATTACCAGGATGTGAAATCAATAGCACAAAAGTACTTCTTATGGATGGATTAAGGTATATCCTTTAAAACATGAGTAAAATGTGTGAATATGGGCTTGAGTTTACCTTTATCCAAAAAAGTTTCTTGTTCAAAAGTAAAACTGGTAATTCTATCTTGAAAGGATAGTGAATAAGAAGTAACCTTTACTAGGTTGACAGTAAATAGAACATGTGTTTCCTTATGGTGGGGGAAGAGGATAGTTTTTAACACTGAGGGTTATGAAATATTCACAAAAAAATCTTGGAAAATATATCCAAGATGAAATCAATAATTTACATCTCTAACTTAAATATGATTAATAGAGGATGTGTAAATCATGTGTGTATGGTAATATGGTGTGTAATTATTATTGAAAAAAGAAGAATTGGGAATCTAATTTTCTTAATTTGGTTCACACTAATGTTTACAACCCAATGAATCTATCTAGAATATGTGGAGAAAGGAAAATCATTATCTTAATTTATGATTATAGTAGAATGAATTATTTCATGTCCTTGAAGAGTAAAAAGTTGGTTATGGAGTGCATTAAGAGGCACTAGATGAGAGTGGAAAATGAAAGAGGCTACACTAGTAAAATATTATGACCAGATAATGGAATAGAGAAAATTTTTATTGTGGTGGAGTAATAAAAAATGAAAACATTTAATTAGTATCTAGATTATTAATTAAGTGGCAAATTCACCCTACAATTCTATATGAAACCCATGTTCAAATATGGATAGGGGTGATTTTTTGGAACTTTAGCGGTACTATTTCACTACAAAAATGCATGTATTATAGCAAGGTATTGTATCATTGTTAATATTTATATCAAATGAGATTTTGGTCTATGTATTGAGACTTTGAGATACTGGGCCTCTAGGATATTATATGTTAGGCCTTCGAGCTATATATTGGAGAAATTATGCACCCAGTGGATCACATTAAGGTGTAATATTAGTCGTTGGAGATTTGGTTGGACATGGTAAGATCATAGAGGGAGAAATGAAAATGAGATTGGTCACTGGTAGTAAAAAATGGAAAATATATAACACAATAGGTCGAGGTGTTGATGGAGGGGATATAAACATTGATGAGTTGGCATGAATAGATTATAGACAAGTAGGATGTGTTGTTTCAGTTTGGGCCTTTAGTTAATTAATTTTTACTTTGTGCCTTTAGGAAATCAAGACATGTATTTTAGGCTTATAGGTCATGTGATGTTTCCCTATCAACTTATTTAAAAAGTGGTATTATATAGAAAATGATATAAAAATATAATTTAAGCAAAAAAAAGCCATAAACATGAGGTATCCTCAGTACATACTCTATAGTAGAATGGGATATTAAATGGTAAAACTAAAATGTGAAAAACATGGATATGATTACTCTTATTTAAAGTGGTGTCACTAATTATCATTAGAAGGATGAAATTCAGGTTATAATATACACTCAAAATAGGTCATTGATAATCCTTAGGGAATATAAAACCCCCTATGAGATGCGATATCGAAGGAATCCAATACCAAATCACTTCTATGTTTTTGAATATAGATGATATATTCGTAATAAAGAACAAAATAAAAGAAAATATGGAGATGAAATAGATTAAGGGGTGTTCTTAGGATACTCAATGAGGAGTAACACCTATAAATTCTTTAGAAAAAAAGGCTAAATAAAATTTTAGAAAGTAATGATGTCAAGGTTATCAAGGAGAGATAAGGATAGAATTTTGGGAGTGGTAAAATAGATAAATTATATGAATAATATTTTTTGGTTGGTATAAATTCTAATACAATACAAATTCATTCAAGAGATGATGATTCTAAGGTTGAGTTGAAGTACTAAACAATCCCTGAAGATAGTTATCATACACATTTAAGAAAAAATAAAAGGATAAAAGTATATACAACTAATATAATTGGTGATAAAGATGTAATAACTTATAATATAAATATTAGGATAAAAAAATTATGATTTACTATCAAATTTAGAGCTAACATCAATTGAAAAGGATTCAGATGACGAATCATGGGTAAGATTCATGAACAAGGAGCTGGACCCAATTGACAAAAACTAGACATAAGAACTTGTGGAGAGACATTAACACCAAAATTTAATTGGAATAAAGTGGCTATTATAATTTTTTTGATGAAAATGTTAATGTGATTTTAAATAAGGGTTAAATGGAATGAAAAGTGTATTATCAAATATAAGGTGTGTATATTATAAAAAAATTTCACCAGTAGTTCTTATTGATTAAATAAAAATTTTATTAGGAGTGATGATTTAAAGAGGGTTTACATTTTTTCAAATATACATGAGAATAACATAATTGAATATTTTAATAAAGGAGAAGTTTTTATTTACTATCCAACATGATTCTTTATTGAAAATGATGAAAACAATGTGTGTAGATTGAAAAAGGTCTTGTATGGTCTAAAGTAGGCACCATATTTATGGTATGATCAACTTGAATCATATATGAAGAAAATTGAATTTTAAATAGGTGGTGTTGATCAAAACCTTTATGTGAAGACATATATGTAAGAATAGTTTATGGTGTAAGTTTATGTGGATTATATAATATTTGTGGGAAGAAATCACAAATCAATGGATAAATTTTCTAATATGATGAGTTTGGAATTTTAAATGTTAATGATTAGTTGGAACACTTATTTTATTGAACTATAAGTGATTCATAATGAGATTTAAACTTTTTTCTCATGGGATAAATATTAAAATGAGCTACTTAAGAAGTTCAATATGCATGATTCAAAACTGATGTCAAATCCCATTGCAGTTCAAACTAAACATGGTAGCATAAAGATGGAAATATAATGGATCCTACCATATATAAGAGGATTATTGAGAGTTTTTTTTGTACTTGATAGAAACTAGACCAGACATTGATTATACTACTATCTTAGTGTCTCAGCTTAAAATAAATACCAAGGAGGAGAAACTTGTGTTAATGAAGGGAATAATAGGGTACATTTGAAGCACTCTCTTTTATGGATTAATATTTAATACATAGAATGAAAATGAGTTACCATCCTTTTCTAATACTGATTGGGTTAGTGGTGTGGAAGATGGAAATTCAACAAGTGGGTTAACATTTTATATTATCACTAAGTGTGTTGGATGAATGATTAAAAAGGAATAATGCTCATCTATTAGTCTATCTAAGGTAGAATACATCGTAGTGACCATGGCATAAACCCAAAATCATTGGATAAAATAATAGTAGAAAGATCTTGGTGAAAAATTGAAATAAACAATTATAATATTTTATAGAAATAATAGTGTAACAAGATCACAATGAATATAGTTTATCACTACCAAACCAAACATATTGAGACCAGACATCGTTTTACTAAAGAAAAAGAAGAGAAAGGAGTTATCAAGATAGAGGTTATTGGGACTCATCAAAAAGTATAAAATATAATTACTAATCCCTAGATGAACTGATATTCAAGAGACACAAGTTGAAACTTGGTTTTCAACAACCTCCTTCCACTTGAGGAGGTTCAATATTTTCCCCTATCCCCATTGTACTTAATACATTATTGGTATTTTTCTATTTTCAGTGTAGGTGATTATTTTCTTTGAATTTGAGAAGAAGGGGAGAAATAATCTCTATGGGGAATGATTACAGAATCATAAAGGATTTATCTGAATCATATATATAGAATTATAGGAATTATATTTTATCTCATGTTTCTTATACTGAGCACTGACTCAATTAAGCATATAGATATGATTAGTGGATCTTTTCTTAAAACCCTTATTAAAGGATCGACTATGATGAGACATAAATAAAGGAGATATCCCTTTTATTTTTTTGTAAAAGGGAGAGTATGGTGGTAGGGGGATAGTACAAATCTAGGGGGAACATAAATGGAATCTTTCTCAAGTGAATTAATTGAATATAAAATCCAAAGGGGGAGAATGTTGGAACCATAAATTATATTGTCGGTTTTTTGTCAATTGGAGATTTGGGAGTTATTTTGGAAGTTAATACATGTGAGTGTGGATAAGTATCTAAATGTAAGATTGATTTATTTCCAGAGTTGAAAAATAGAAAATTTTAGGGATGTCCCCTATGAGTGTAATATCCATTGAACCATTCCATAATATTCATTTCATGAAAAATGAATTTTTTTAAGAGTCATAAATATTCCAAAAGTGTCATTAAACCACTCTATAAGTGTTATTTCATTAAAAATGTAGTTTTATAAGAGTCACATGCACTTTATAAGAGTCATTGGACTATTATGTAAGATTCATTTCATGGAAAATATAGTTTTTTAAGAGTCATAAACACTTTATAAGAGTTACTGTACCATTTAATAAGAGATATTTTATGGTAAAGAAAATGGTATAAGAGTCATCCGGTTATTAGAAAATGGAAAAATGGAAAAGGTAAAATTTTCAAGAGTTATTACCATGTGAAATGTAGAAAAGTGTCAAGATACACTATGAGACACAATAATCATCAAGGTGATTCCTAAGGGAAACCACCTTGGTACAAGTATAAAAACATATGAGTCATTCCCTTTATTTTTTTTTCTAAAGAAAAAGTTTTAAGATAGTAATGATGAATTATTCCTTAGTAGATTTTGAGCAGTTGTAGACTGCAGTTCTAGTGATCATATCATGATAGAGAAGTTTTTATCAAGATTAAAGGAGGATTATACTACAAATATTTTAGTGATTTAAAATATAGATCAGGTTCTTAACAAAGATCACTCCATGACTAAGAGATTTTTTTTGTTTGTGTACATGTGTGGGAATATTATTAATCATATATTATGATAAATAATTTATTCAAAAAATAAGTTGTAAACTTGGTGATTTTGAGGAGAATTTAAGACCTTGATTTATGAGGAAGATCCCAAGGATTATGTAATATTAAAAGGAAGATTAATTGGTAGTGAATTCATGGAATTTTTTTTATTCAAAATATGGAAATTTAAATGCATAAAATAATAAAGAAAATATTTCTTATGATATTATTGGATAGTATAGATCAATAATGGGGTAGGATTTCCATATTCAAAAACTATAAAATATATAATGGTTAAAAAAAGGATAACGGAGACAAAATCACCACTAGTGTTATCAAAAACATATATTTAAAAGAATAAGTATTGATTGAGAAGAAGGGAAAAATATCACAGTTGAAGATCTGGAGTTAAAGAGGAAGAAATATAAAGAATAACATCACCCTCATTTTATTGGTTTAATTTTCTGTTCTTAAAAATATTATAAGCTATCTACATGTTGCATATTTTCTTTGTAAACCTTGACCCAAAGTAGTGTGCAAGATACCAGTAAGGGGATGTTCTCCTAGGATATATAGTGAGTCCTTCCCAAAACATTTTAATACCTATAATGGATAGTATTACCCCTTGGTATAAAAACACAATATCAATGTATACTCCTTAGACTAGACCTTTACGGTGAATCGAGTAAAATACACATTTCCTAAAATTTACTTTCATTATCTGAAATTTTTCTATGTTTTAGAGTAATGATAGGATTTACTTATTCTTTTTAACATGATGACAAAATCCTATTGGAGAAAAATAATATCATGAACAACCTAATTCACCCCCACTCTTAGGTTGTATTTGGTTATTGGTTTCAATATGTAGGTATACACGTGGATTGATAGATCAATAGACTTGAATAAAATTTCATGAGAATAACAAAAAATGAATTCAAATCATAAAGAAAGTAAGATGAGAGCATGGTGAAAAAAAGAGAGTGCACTAGAAATTTTAATTTAATTAGTTTAATATTAACATAAGTGTAGATATTTCCTAGGAGAATAATAATAATAATATGAGGGAGTGATGGGATCTAACTTTTTCTTACTTTTATACTAAAATTTTAATGTAAATAAATCCTTTAATATATCAAAACATAGAAATATAAGGCTCAAAGGTGCATATGTAAGGCATTTGGAAAATAGGTAGGAACCACCTAAAGGTAGTATATAGACAACACAACTAGGTTCCATTTAAGAACCAATACTACATGGCCAATCTAATAAACCATGCCCCCTCCCAAAGTGAAAACCTATTTAGGATAATACATTATTTACCATAACATGTGAAATATACCAAGACATTGT